>CM053597.1:152558885-152571708 GCA_028646575.1 Pseudocheirus occidentalis
CTTTCTGCAAGCTCTTGGAAAAGCTGGCTGTCAGTTGATCAGTTAACCAGCAAATATGTGTAATGAAAAGAACACCTGTTCTAGAGCCAGGGCACCTAAGTTCAAATCCTGTCTCTGACACTATCCCTGTGAGTGCAGGCATTTCACCTTCTGGGCTTCTGTTTCTCAGTAAAATGAAGGGTGTTGGACAATGTCTAAAGTTCCTTCATGCTCTAAATATGGGGTTTGACCATTTTTGCCCACCAGGTGGTGCTGCACTCAAAGCACCAGCCAAGTAATTTGTGCTCTACACCAAAGGCTGCAATATCCCTACTACCCACCAGATACTGACCTTCCTACAAATCCAGTCTGTCTCCCTATCCTGCCAGCCTGGTTCCCTACCCACAGCAGTCATTAACTCTGGATTTAACAGTGATCCAGGGCTAGAATCCAGTGGTCTCTACAGTGGGGTTTGTGCAAAATTATCCATGGAGTTGTGGGAAAAAAATATACACACACACAATCTAAAAAATTGTTTTTATTGAATTTAATATATGGATTACCAGTACTCTGAGCACTTGGCCCACGTGTCAGATGGACATATGTGACATGTGGAAAATAAGGTATCCTGAAAACAGTTCATAACCAAGGTGCTCTTTTTATACCTCTAGTAAAGAGATGGGTAGTGGTTCCTTTACTCATCTGATCACTTAGAATACTATGTATTGTAAAGAAACCATAGATTGATAATGTGAGCACAAATGAACTGGCAGAGCTGACACTTCTGTTTCTTCATCTGCTACATTTTAATGTAAAAAATTAAAATGACAAGAAATTTAACATTATAAAGATTATTCAAAATTTGGATTTATACCTGCTATAGTTATATGAAACAGCTAGGTGGTGCCAGAGTGCACTGAGCACTGGTCTTGGAGTCAGGAAGGTCTGAGTTCAAATTTGGCCTGAGATACTTAGTAGCTGTGTGATCCTAGGCAAATCACTTAACCCAGTTTGCCTCATCTGTAAAATACCTCTTGTGTGAAATAAGAGAGAGAAGGAAATGGCAAACCACTCTAGTATCTGCCAAGAAAACCCCAAATGGGGTCATAAAGAGTTGGACATAACTGAAAAATTACTCAACAGCAATTGTTAATAATGACCCTTGTTCTTAATGTACCTTGAATATTAATTGTGACAGTCTGACAAAATACTAGGAAAGCATTTAAAAAGTTTTTGTTGCTGAAATGTGTCACGTATAAAAACTCAGCTGCCCACTAAAACTTGATATAGAATTTTCCAAAACGTTTGATACCTTCCAGATGAATATTTTCAGTGGGTTTTGTGCTTATTTGTCAAGTTATCAAAATAGAACACATTTTGATTAGTTTGCAAGGACAACTGATTTTTGACATCAGGAAAGATGGAAATTTACTTGCCACATTTCAACAAAAATCTTCGTATGATTAGTAGATGAGACTGAAAAATTGAGTCATGATTTAGTGAGCACAGCCAAATGATGCATTTCTTCCATTTGGATCTAAGAATCTTTATGAGGTTTATTTTTTCAACTATGGCAGTCATTAAAACTATTGATATAAACAAATATTGGAACAAGTTGAACTTAGAACCAGATTTCTGAAGCCGCATCACAAAAATGTTAAACCAAGATTTTAAAAAACAATGAGCATATTCAATCATACTGGCTGTGATTTTTAGTGAACAAAAGATTTTCTGTATGGCTTATAAGTTGAATAAATTATTTCAATATATTGTTTATTTTATTTTTACTTCATTTTCCCTATTTTTTTATTGTATGGTTCATAATATACACAAAGTGTCATAGTTTAAAACTGCACTAAGACCTCTGGGACACACTATTAATACAATATAACGGCTGCTAGCGGGCTGGCATACCTGCCTTCCTCCTCTTCACATAGAGGCCCCTCTCAAAACCTTCGCCTGCAGGCTGGATTCTATACAGCAGAAGCCTGGCATCCGGGGCGAAGGTAGACTTCCAGCCCGTTACCTTCAAAAAACTCGCCAACAGTGCTTCACACTTTGGCAACCGCGAGACGCGTGGGCGGTGCGCTAGAAAATCCTACCCCTAGGGCCGTTTGGCCCTCTTCATTGGCTAGCGGGCGCGGGGAGGAGTCTAAGGGAAGCAAGAAAACTGAATTCTTCTTTAGTGATTGGCTGGTCGACTCCCTCGGAACCACTTCATTGGTAATCGAAACATTCCGGCGTTAGCGTCATCCTTTGGACTCTAGGACTCATTGGTGATTGGCCTTTTACGAAGCAGGAAACACGAGGGCATGTCGCGCAGTCCTTGCGCTAATTGGCCGGGGACTTTTTAAGTACCTAGCGGCGGAAGAAAAGCACTCCTTCCTTCTTGGATTTGGGGTGGGGGGAGCAAAAATAGCGGACATTTGGAAAAGTGTTGCGATAGGCGAAGGCAGAGGGGAGGGGCCGGGGATCCTTTGGCGGGTTTCCGGCGCCGAGCTACGGTTCTGTCTCCTCTGGGCGCTGATTGGACCTCGGGTTGTTACATCATCCCAGAAGGCGGGGCCCTCTCTAATAAATCCTGAAAGCCGGGGCTGAGGCTGCAGTAACTTTAGCTGCAGTTTACGCTTGGCTCTCTGTGAAGAGGTGGAGACCGTGAGTCGAGTCCTGCAGAGGGACGTCGTCGCAGTCGTTGCGTCTCGCGCCCGCTGCCTCCGCTGCCGCCCCCGAGAAGGAGACGGACCCCTCCACACCTTCTCCACCAAAGAGATGTAAGTGGAGCCTGTTGATGAGTGGGGAACCCTCGGGGCCCGTCCCACCCCCGCCCCGGACTCTGCAGGGGGTAAAATGGCGCATTGCAGCAACGGCCGCCTGGGCCGCTGAGCTCCCACCCCCGGGGCTGTGCCGACCGGGCCATTGAGGCGCTTCTCCTAGCCATCGCTCCGTTAGCACTCCCGGGGCCCCCTGGCCGGGGTCCTGGACTCTCGGCACCCTCCCCCAGGGGTGCTGGCTCACGGGGATCTGTTCCTCATTGAGAGAGGGGGTGCTTGGCGTCCCTCAAAGTGGAGATGGGGTGTCCCAGGGGGAGCAA
Source organism: Pseudocheirus occidentalis (assembly GCA_028646575.1). Classification (NCBI taxonomy): domain Eukaryota; kingdom Metazoa; phylum Chordata; class Mammalia; order Diprotodontia; family Pseudocheiridae; genus Pseudocheirus; species Pseudocheirus occidentalis. Next base: position 152,561,956 of record CM053597.1, read on the forward strand.
GGGGTGTTTTGGACCAGCCCTGGTCTCACTGGAGCTGGACCCTTAGGCTTTCAGCCAGCCTTCCTGTACTGTGTCTCTGCTGTCACTGGAAGCACATATGGGTGTGTGTGCCTTCGGTTGGCCCCAGGAGGGGCGCCCCCGCGGGGGTGGGACAGGCTTCCCCCGTGGGCTGTCTATGGGGGGGGTGGGAGGGAGAAACTGGCAGGCAGGCGACGTTTCAGTCTGGCAGGGTCCGCTAATAGATATGCTTTGCAAGCATTTTTTCCCTTTTCACTGTCTCTGCCCTGCCCTCTCTGGAGCCAAGTAAATGCAAAAAAATTTTCCACCCAGTTTATTCAGATGACCCCCATTTTTCTTACTGTACCAGAACGAACCTGAGAGATCTCGAGCTGTGGTTGGCAATCTCCCGAGTTACCGCTCCACGCTGTCAGTGATGGAAACGTGCTTTCATGCAAGCGTGACCACTGCTGAGAGCCGCCGTGTCCACTTTGGTGACAGGGGTCCACAACCGGAAATTTAAAAAAATTTATTTGTGTGACATAAGTTTACATGTGTTGGGGCTGAAGGCCTTGGAAATGAATACCTGTTTTCACTCTCAGTCAGCCAGTCATCTACAGGGACTTGCCAAAATACCATCATTTGGTAAGGGGGAGGTAGTAAAGTGTCTCAGACTCGAGGCTTATTCACAGCACGATTTTTATAACGTTTGATTTAAGTTGAAGAACTACACAGAGCTGTTAAATCATGTTTGATTTAATATTCAATATTAAACAATATTCAAGTTATTTTTCGGAGGTGTGTGAGGGAACAGTGAAGACAAGGGGCATCTCTGATTTAAAGTTCCAGTTGGCAAAACCATGTGGGATGTACTTACCGAGATGGGTCCTTGCTGGTGCAAAATCTCTGACCTTAATGCTGTCATTGGTGCTACATTTCTGGCCCTCCTCCAAAACTAAAACTACCAGTTTAGAACCCATTGAATTTTTTAGTTTTACTTCAAGGATCGGGTTACTCAGTCCAGGTAGCTTTCAAAAACTTAAGTTGCTTTTATACCTTTCCTTTCTTTTCCCTTGATTTCCCTTCTGCTTTAGGAGGGGAGCAGGACGCATAAACTTCCTTGGGAATTTTTTTCTTTCTGTTCAGAAGTTTCCTTAAGTAAGAGGGGTGATTAGGAAGGCATTTTTGTCCTGATATAACTTGCTGGTAGAGTCCAGGAGGACTAGGAAAAGGTGAATTGTTAGTTTTCAGTAGAATTAGCTGTGTTGATTTCTGAAAGTTAAATAATCTGGTTTGAGATGATCCTCTGTGTGGAGGGGATGGACAGTGGATCTGATTTGTAGTAGCTTTCATAGTTTTCTTTGCCCTATGAGATCTTTTTCTCACAGTAGAATATAGGATTTCCTTTCCATTTGAGGTATTGTAGGAATCTTATCCTTAAACTTTGAAATAACAAAAGCCATATATTAGGATAGGTATTTTTTCCTTTTGTGAAAGGAACATATCAGAGTTCTGGAACTTTTTAAGGCAAAGGTCTCCATTTTGGTTGTATATAAGCACAAACCTGTTTAGAAGATTCCTGTGCCCCAGACTCTAAGTGGTATTTAAAGGCATCTGAATGAATGGTTGGAATTCATGAACCTGCTTTATGGAGGGAAGATATCGAAGGGAGCTTCCAAAGGCCTCATGCTATATCTAGAAAAGGGGCAGCTAAGCTGTGATGCATGTGCTAGGACTGGGAATATGAGTCTGCAGTCTCATGACCCAGTGAGAAACACCTTCTTTTCACCTCTTTTACATGAGAAGGTTCTTTCTGAGCAAGCTTCCTCCATTTTACCAATAGGCCTCTCTTTTGGTAATTCTCCAAGTTTTTTTATATTGAACAGCCTCAGTGTTAGTAGCTACTGCATAGAGTATAACCATAACAGGAGCCTTTTAAACAGAAAGTCAGCTTGCTCTTCCCCTTCCCTCATTACTTGGAGAATGCCGCTAGCCACAAAAAGCTTCTCTTTTCCCTCATCAAGACTCACATACCAAAAGACTAGTGTTTTCTTTTCCTTAGCATGGAGTCATTTTTCCCATCCTAGGTTTATAAATTGACTAAAGTATCAGAAAACACCAATCTTACAAACATTTGAATTTGGTTTAGTATCAGAGAAAGAAATCCGGACCATTTTCCTTGATGCTGCTCTTATCTTGGTATTGTAGTGCTTTTGTCGGCTTGGATCACAGCCTTAAAAATTCTAGCGTTGGCGCCAGCCTTTCTCCTTTTTTGCTTCTTGTGATGTGGCTCCATGCTTTGAAGATTTTCTAGGAGAGTAATAACTTTCTAAGAGTGACTACTTCTGCTTTGGGTTTGCAGGAGGACAAGAAATTCCTTTTTTATTTCTTCTCATGTGTACTTGGTTTATTTCCCTCCTATTTCAATAGGTCTGCTCCCGCACAGCCACCTACACCAGGAGCCCCAGAAGGGGGTGCCCCAGGGGGGGGTCCGCCTCCCAATACCACTAGTAACAGGCGGCTGCAGCAAACACAAGCACAAGTGGAGGAGGTAGGTGAAGACGATTTGGTTCCCCTCCAAGTGAGGCAAGTCATAGTCATTAATAAATTAAGATCTAGATTATGAAAATACCACATGGGAATAAGGGGTTGAAGAGGCTTTGGTGCTATGGTCCAGTCTCTTCATTTTGCAGGTGAGCAAAGTGAGGCCCAGAGTGGTTGTTTGTCTACCGTTGAGTGCCAGAGCTAAAATTCGAGTTCTTTGACATTTTTGGACCAGTGCTTCTTGTATGACACATGCTTTTCTTCCTCAGGTGGTAGATATCATGCGTGTGAATGTGGACAAGGTCCTAGAAAGGGATCAGAAGCTCTCTGAGTTGGATGACCGTGCAGATGCCTTGCAGGCAGGGGCATCACAGTTTGAGAGCAGTGCTGCCAAGCTCAAGAGGAAGTACTGGTGGAAAAATTGTAAGGTAAACATTCTCTCTTCCTTCCTTGGGCCTACTATCAGCGTGACACCCTCATTTAGGCTCTTCTTGTCACCTCTCCAGGTGCAGGCTATTTGCCCTTGAAGAACTGTTCTGAGAAAGTTTGGAAGAAGTCTTCAGGGCCTCCCATTTTCACTCATTGATCCCATAGCATACTTTACAGACTGGTTCTATAATACCCTGATGCTCTATGATACCCCCACAAGGGTATTCTGGAGCACAGTGAATTGAATTGATGGCTTGGGAAAGCATACCCTGGGGTGGCTTTTGGGTGATAGGGGAGAACATTTTGTTCAGTTGTTTCAGTCCTATCTTATTCTTTTGACCCCATTTGGGATTTTCTTGGCAAAGATACTGGAGTAGTTTGCCATTTCTTTCTCTAGCTCATTTTACAGATGAGGAAACTGAGGCAAACAGGACTTGTTTAGGGCCACACAGCTAGTAAGTGTCTGAGGCCAGATTTGAACTCAGGAAGATAAGTTCCTGACTCCAGACTCTGTCCACTGTGCCACTCAGCTGCCCCTGGGGAAGGGGGTAGGGAAGGGATATATCTCCTAAGGAGATTAGCTTTGGGGCCATAGGCTCCCATAGCTGTCTTGGCACATGCCATAAATGAGTCATTTCGGGTTGGAGTACCTGACCAACTTAATTCTTATTTCTTCTGTTTAGTGGCTGTGTAAGTGACCAAGTTTCATTATCGTCTGTCTGATCCCTGGTTTCCTTCTTTTTAAATGGGAGATAAGCAACTCTGCTTATTCTCTAGAGCTTTAGAGTGCTTTCCTGTTAATCTCAGAGTCCACCAGAACTGTGAACTCTTCCTAGAACACTGTGTTTTAGGGCATTTTTGGAAGAGAGGAGTACTGAACCATTCCAAAAAATTGTCCCACAGATATTTTCACCAAATTATTCTAAATCATTCAACTTCCCCCTTAAAAAACTACCATCTTACATCCTCCCCGAAATTCCCAGAAAGACTCACTCTAAGTTTGTTTGTCTAAGATACTTCTAAGAAAAGACCTGCTTCATTTTTTTTTTGTACCAGAAAAACCCTATTTTACACTGTTGTATTTAAAATGTGCATAGAAATTTAGTCCAACATATACCTGAAAAACTAATCCCTACTAGGGTAGGAGAAAACTGTTCTGATTATTGTCATGTGCTTGCTTCATGAGACCAAGGCAGTTGGGGAAGGGAGGAAGGAGAAGTTAAGGTTGTATTTCCTTCCATAGTGGACCAAGAAAGGAGCTACACCGGTCAGCATGGGAGGTTACGAGTAGTTTGAAGCTGGGAAAAGCTACCTTTCTGTTCAGCAGGTCTGGAGGTGTTTGATTGGTCATTGGGAGCCAGTGCTGATTCTAGTACCTTGCTGCAGCAGCAGGGAAAGATGTGCTCCTGAACACACATTTCTATGAAGATGTTCAGGGACTCTTATGTCTAAGTTGAGATCTAGATGTTTTCTCATGGAAACATTTTTATACATCATGGGTAAGGGAACATTTTCCCCACAGAAACAAGTTCCAAGTAAGTGGAGACTTAGAAAGTTTTTGGACTACAGCCTGTTAGGGACCTTGTATGAAATGCTTCAGAATGAACCAACCACCCCCAAATAAAAGTGCACAAAGGAAAGTGAGCCAGCATCATTGTTGGCAAGGATAACATCCATTTACAATGTTGTAGATCTCAGGCTGTTTTCTTAGGCCACAGTAAACAAAGGAAGGGCATCCAGGGATCCAGCCTGATGCAGTAGCTTACCTAGCGGATTTCAGTAGACGAAACCTTTACATGACACATTAAAGTCTTTCAGGTGTCCTGATATTTCCACAATTGTCTCAAGAAATAGGGAATTCCTTCTGCTTGGTAGTTTAAGAAAAAGTCCTGGATCCTCTTATTTTCCTGATCTGAGGGGCTTACTCCCCCTTACCTTCCCTTTGTTTTCCCAGATGATGATCATGCTGGGAGCCATTTGTGCCATCATCGTGGTAATTATTGTAAGTAAGTATCGTTGAAATCACTGATGGGGGTGAGCAGGTGGGAAAGCCCCAGAATCTTCTCCCTTGCCTGCCTGGGGACCTGGAGGTACTCTGGGTGAGGTATGGAATGACCATCTCCTTTTGTGGGACAGAGAACCTGGCCTGGTGGGGTTGAAGTAGAGGGACTAACAAATAGAAGACAGAGGCACCTCTTGGTACTGGGCCAGCCCTTCCTGAGTTGAGATTTTGGAGGGAGGCCAGTTCTCTAGTATTTAGAGGAAGAGGGGCCTTGGTACTATGGCCAGAGGGAAACACTGGGTATAGGTCATCTGTGCCTGACGGACTTGAATGTCTAGTAACTTGGTTAACTTGCCCTCTTATTTTCTTCTGTCTCTTTCTATCCGTACCTTCCTGATTCCTGTCTGCAGTCTATTTTTTTACTTAATGTATCATCCCTACTTCATTCCCTGCCCCCGTCAGAACTCATACCCCTTTCCCACTGTTCACTACCCCCAGCAGACCCAGTCCATCCACCTTGCCCTTACCCAGGCTCCTTCATTTCCTCTTCTTTAGTTGCTTTGGTTTGTACTTGAACCTCCCCATACTGGCCATGCTGCTTTTGGAGTGGCTGCATTTTCACTCCATGAAGCACAAGTAGCCAGTATTTGCCCCTTCCCCTTCAGAAAAACACCCATGCCCAGACCACAGGAAGTGGAGTAGAGGTCAAGGGAAAAGCAGGTCAGCAAAGATCAGATCCAGAGGAAGCTGCCCAGGTGGGAGCAGGGACTGCAGGGGCTAAGGTAGCCCAGGGTAAGGATTGGTGAGAAGGTAGGGAAATGGCAGTCCCCTCATAGCCACCCTTACCTCACCTCCTATTGTAGCCTTTTAATGGGCTCCGTCCCATTTCCCTGGGTGGAAGATACTTGGCCTGGATAATGACCACCCTGGGCCATCAGAAATCACAGAAGTGATTTTGGTCCTACAGCAATATAGCTTTATTGCAAAAGATATTTTGGGGTCGGGGGCAATGATATGCAGGGTCTGATCATTATTTTTGTAATTAAGTACAATATCACAAACCTAGAAGACCTCAGGTTGTGTGCACTCCCATGTGTTCCTGGTGTGCAGTGTTTTTAGAAGATTTCCCTCCCTCCCTGCCTTGCTGCTGCTGCTGCTGCTACTGCTGCTGCTGCTGCTGCCTTCAGTCTGGCCCAGGATCTGCCAGTGCTTCTGGTGCTGCCCTTCTGTTTACCACAGAATTGGTGGGTTTGGACACTTCCCCTTTGACCTAGACAACATTGGGGCGCTATTTTGCTCACTGTCTGCTCCCCATTTAGAAGTGGTACCTAGAGGCTGGTAAGATGTCAGATTAGTAGACAAGTCTAATAGTTAGTGAAGGGACCCAAAAATATCCTTTGCAATCAGAATTTGGGATTATCGGTTAATCTTAGTCATTGTAAAGATAGAGAAAAAAATGTCCCCTGGGAACTTAGCTGAGGGTAAGGTGAGGTAAGGGACCTCATTTAAGAGGAACAAATCAATCAGTAATCATTTACTAAGCACCTCCTGTATGCCAGGCACAGTGCTAAGCGCTGGGGGTACAAAGAAAGAGTAAAAACAGTCCCTGTCTCCTGAAGGGGTTCATTTCCTAATGGGGAAGCCAATAGAGGAACAACCAAGTAGATAAAAAAAGGTCTCAGAGAGAAGGCACTGGGGTGGGAGCTGAAGGAGGAGGAAGGGTGGATAAGGAGGACCAGGAAAGGCCTCCTGATAAACAGGGTCACCAGGGTTTGGCTGGGATAAAGCAGCCTTTCCCTTTGGTAGTAGGAAGGTTGAGGTTTTGGCAATTGGAGGTCCCTGATAGCTTGGCAAAGTCCATTCTCAGCTCTGCCCTGTTGTCACACCAAAGACAGGGATGTGGTGATAGGCTCAGCCTGAAACCAAGACTATAAGACTTTTCAGGGGAGTCTGTTGTAGATGCCAGACCAAAGTCTTCCTTTTGTGGGTGACTGCTGTAGCTGTTAGCTGTGTGGCTGTGCTGATATTTAGGTTTTCTTCTTCCAGAGCTATCACTTTACCACCCTACCTACCATTAAATACCTCTTCTCTCCAAGCCCACCCTTTACCCACCCCTTCATGCTAATTTTAACTTTCTTCTTTCCTTCTGTAGTGCTTGGGTTTATTGGCCCAGGCAGAGGGATCATAACTGTGTCGTTTTCTGACTACAATAGGGACTTCCTTCTAGCTTTAAGACAGGATGCCAAATGAGATTCCTCCTGGGCAGGTACAACAATGACCTCTTCTCCCAACCCTGTATATAGTCAAGTAAAGGGAGTATAGGGCTTGGGGCTGCATGTTCACCTTCCATGCACCACCATTTTATTTGCAAAAAAAAAAAACCCCAAAACCCACACCCTTCCCCAACCCCTGCCTACTTCCGTATTCCCTTTGTCTTGCCCTGTGGCGGGACTGAAGAGCTAGAAGGAAGCAATGAGTGTACCCTCCCAACATCTCCCCCAAGAAGGTCTCCACTATCCTCTGGGCGCCTTCCTCTCTTGGGGGGACACCGCTGGAGAAGAACCACCACTCCTCGCTGCCTCTAGAGCCAGGAACAAACCAGCCCCCTGCGCTCTTTAAGCCTCTTCATCACTTTGTCAAAGGATTTTGCACTCTGGGTTTCTTTTGTGGCTTAAGAGCTCCTTTTCAGTGACCAGAGTAGATTCTCCAAGGTTGGCTCTATTTGGAGGGATTAGGGGGTGGGGGGAGAATGTCTTCCTCCTACTTTCTCACCACCTAACCTGATTCCGTTTCTTTGCTATCATCCCCATGCATGGGCAAAAATGCTGTTGTATAACCAGGACTTTCCAGCCAAATGAAGCAGATTTCCCCATGTTCCCCCATTCCTTCCGGTTTGTCATGAGCCGTTGTGGGGTTTTTCACTGTGTCTGTTGTCCCCTCTCTGTCTTTCTGTCCCTCCAATCTCATACTTGTATAAAATAATAACAGTTGTATTCCAAGTAAGGCATGTAGCACACTTACCAATTTCGTGTACTCTGAAAAAAGAAAAAAAAATACAAATTCCTACCACCAACCTGATGGCTTCTGGATGACTTGGCCTAAACTAGGGGCTGCCTACAACCATGGGGCAGATTTCTCCATAGGTTAAAGCACTGGTGCTTCTGTGCTATTTGCTCTTCTGATTAAGATTAAAGATACCCTTGTATATTGGCAATGGAACTGCTCTCCACTCTTGTGTTCCATGTTTTGTTGATTTCTCATTGTAAGATCTGTGGCTGTCCAGCTGGTGGAAGTGATGACAGAGAACTAACTGGACGTTGCAGCTGCAGATACTCTGTCAAATACTTAATTTCCTTGGCATTGCCAGAAACAACCTGCCATCCTCGGGAGATCTGTGTTGTCTTCATTCCTGGACAGAAGCCTTTCTGGAGCAGATTACCCAGGTGTACTCTGAAGAAGACCCTCTTTGCTCCACCATGCTTAAAGTTGCAGCCAAATAGATCACATGTCTTTGGAACCAAGTGGAGAAACGGCTGCAAATAGGGGGAAAGGGAGCAAAGGAGGGGGCAGCCGGGTTTCTCACTGAAGGCTGGCTGAAAAATACATCGCTGGGTGTTTTCTTCCTGCAAAGAGTTTAGCTTGGTAACACTTAATGGGCTAAGAAGCTTGAGCTGAACCAAAAACCAGATTGGAGGGCTGTGGGCATTACATATGATGGACTGTTGGGGTCTGCACATTACTGACAGGCAGCTCTCTGACTCTAAGTCGCACACTAGGTGACCTCTAAAAGTCTCTTCTAGCTCTAAAACTGACCTTAAGGAATCTTACACATACATCTCCAGTGTATGTGCCGCTTTATTGCCTGCAGCTGGCCTTGTACCCTTAGGGCCTGAGGGCAGGTTAAGCTTGTGCTACAAGATGCCCTTCAAGATCATCCCCAAGGATTCCCATTATCATTGAGACAGAGTTCTCTCACAGACAACTGAATTTTCTTGCCTTTAGGAGTAGTCTTCCTTCAGTCTGCAAGAGGTCTCTCAGTCACCTACTTTTTGTACTTGGCAAGATGGGTAGCACTCCCCTGCATGGAGGAATGGGCACTGGACTTGGAGTCAGGAAGACCTGAGTTGGTATCCTGCCTCAGACACTCACATAAAATTCTAGGCACTCCTAGGACCTCATCTGTAAAGGGATTAGACTTAATCACCTCAGTGGTCCCTTTCAGTTCTACATCTGATTCAAAAGTGATTGCCACAGGAAGGAACATTAGGAACTGGAGAGAGATGGATTTTTAGCAGAGTATGATAAGACTGGTCATGGAGAAGGATGTGGGGGACTGAGGGGTAGTGGTGAGCTTTTATGGCTCTTCAGAGTGATGTGCAGCAGGGAAATTTTAGGGATGGGGAGTTTTAGTGAATTGGGACCTAAAGGAGACCACCCATAAGTAGGTGGGATAGGGGGAGGAGAAACTCTTGGAAGTTAATGGAGCCAACCACTGTACCTGAGCAGGTTCAAGAGCCAGCTTTCCCAAGCTGAGTTTGGGATAGTGCTCTTAAAATCCACTTTCATTTAGAGGCAGTGACACAGCTTCCAAAGTCCTTCCCCATCCCAATTTTTGTTAGTTCCTAGGGAGATCACCTCCTTAGAATCTTCCTTCACTCAGGAGAAATAAGTGAAAAGCTCCCCTAATGCCAAAGGACATGGTCCTGGACTTAACAATTAAGGGTCTGTGATCTTAGAAATTTTTCCCATTTCCTCTGGAATGTTTGTTAGATTTAGTGTAT
>CM053597.1:152571808-152583016 GCA_028646575.1 Pseudocheirus occidentalis
CCCCCCCGGTGCAGCAAGTGCTGTCTCACCACAATCTTCCTTAGCCTTACCACACCCCACCATGTATTCCGTTCCCTGGACACCCTTCTCCACTGTTCATAAAGTCAAATGAAGTTTCTAGGTAAGGGAAGGGAAGACACCTGGGTAGGGGGTGGTAGTGAGGGCTCCTAGGAGTTGTCAGTATTGAGTGGGAGGGTCCTCAGGTCTATACCCATAGTGGTCACGCCAGGAGCCAAGCCAAGATGGAGAAGAATATTGTCCTGTCAATGCTTTGGCTAAGTCTGGCTTAGGGATAAGAGGTAGGGTCAGGCTTTCGATAGTCTTCTTGGATAGGCACAGTGCTCCCCTCCTCCTGCTTTGGACAGCAGGGGCCTGGGTCTTCTCTGGATCCTATTGGGCATAGCTGGACTGGCTTTTTCTTGTCTGCAGATGGAGACAGGACAGAGGCTGAGAGTGAAAAAGAAAAAATACATGGACAAAAAAAAGGGGGAAGTGGGCAGATGAGAGAAAGGAAAACAATGATTAAAAGGTGTGATGAGACAGGAATTGGAAATCCAGAGAAGCTGAAAGGGGAGGATAAAGCCCGAGCAGGAAAAGAGGAGGAAGAATGGGAGGGTGGAGGCCCAAGAGGAGGGTGGTAGCAGGATCTAGGTGGAAAGTAGAGGCCCTGGTGGGTGAGGCATCATTGAGGTGGAAATGAGGCTGGAGTCCCAGCGCTAAGCGAAAGGAGCCAGGTTGGAGATAGGACCCAGGTTGTACCTTGTTCCTTTTTTAGTTGGCGATTTCTCTTTTTCAGGATAAGCCATGTCCCGTGAATGAGGATGGTCAGAATCAATCCGCAGAGGATGAGAAGGATGTAAATGCCGACCTGGTTGTTTGGGGCTGTTCCTGCTGTAATAGGCAAAGGACTGATGGAGTCTGTCCGAGGGTCTCTCTCTCCAGTGCTACTCCCTACTCTGACCCTGCGCGGTTTCAGATCAGACACCCAACTCCTCATCTGCTAGATCCCACCCAGGAATGGGGGATCTTCATGACTAGTGATAAAACTTACATGGTGGGTTTTGGGCAGGTCTTGTTGGGGTATTAGTGCCAGCCATCTCTGGAGAGAAGAGACAAGAATGAAGAGCAACCATAGTCCTGTATCCTGCCTCAGTAACTTTATCAGCTGATTATTTGGATGATGAAAGGGATTCTTTTCCCATCACTTTCTTCCTCTCTGTGTTTGTCTTTGAGTACAAGACTTAGAGTCCTGTTTTTCTTTTTATTTATTTTGAAACATTTCACAATTTTACTCACACTCTCCCTCCCTCCCCCAAAGTCCCTCTGTGTGGAAGTCTTCCTTCTGAGACCCACTTTGAGTTGTGTACCCACATGGTCAGCCAAATATGCCCTCCAGTTTGCCTCTCCAAGTTCCTTCAACCCAAGCTTATGTAAATACATAAAATACAAATCAAAACGTTAAAGATAACTTATTAAAATGTAAGAATGAAAAAGGTTAGCATATAAACAAAAAAGGGAAAGGGACAAAAAAATTAAGTCACATCCTCATTGGAAACAATATGCACTCCTCCACCCTCACTACCCCCGACTCCTCCCTTTCAACAACCTAAGGAGAAACACTTAAGCAAAACTGACTCTAATAAAGCATTTCCATAGGATGATGTGTGCAGCATCCCACACCCATAATTCCTTCCCCCATCCCGAGCAGTCCTCAGTGCTGCGAGCAGTCCTCAGTGCTGCTCTCTCGGGCTCTTCTGGGGTCAGTCAGATTTAAAAGTGTGAATTTGGGTAGAGGGGGCAAGCATAACTCATGGGGGATCCTGGGAAGGAGATTCTCCCCCAACAGATTCTTTTGGGGCAAATGACCCCTCTTGCCCCGTGCCTGCCCATCTCTCAGAGAACTCAGGAGCCTTGGCATCAGATGAAGCGTACCAGAGTAGTAAGCTGAGTGAGTGTTGGTAGAGTGTTGGTGTATGTTTGCAGGATGTTGATGTGTGCTTCTGACGGGATACTGGGGTGTGTTCGGCAGGTATGTAGGTCGAGGATAACAGTTGGTACATTCCTTATCTTGACACTGTTGCCCCTTGGGGCAGGCACACTCTGTATTGGTAGTGATGCTGCATCGCTGAATTGGAAAGCCTGGGGAAGATTGAGGGCAGGGTCGGAGAGTAGAGGAAGACACATTTACTCAGGGGTCCTTCTCATAACATCCACTAGTGTAGCCCCATAGTGAAATAACCCAGGGTCATAGGGATGGCTGAGATGAGATTCCAGTCTCAGCATCCCTGTTAGTATCATCCTGACTAGGCCTGTGGCTCCATTCCCCACCAAGCCTTGAAGTCTGTTCCCATCCTCTTAATTGGCATCCTCTTTAAATTCATTTCCTCCCAGGTATGCCCTTAAAGTGCTCCTGGATTTCCACTGCCTCCCTACTCTCTACAGTAACTCCAGCCCCAATTCTTTACAGCAACCTCCTCCCCAGCTCCTCCGTGTCCCCAGTCACGTTCCCCTTTCAACCTCACCATTATTACAGATTCTACAGCTTTCGCATTGACGCTGGGCATGATGGTCTGGGGTGAAGGAGAATCCAGGAATACAGGATTTACAGTGGGGTTCCTTCCCATCACCATCACAGTCCTCCACTAGGAATGTGCCTGTGGAGGGGCCGGGTGAGGGATTAAGGGCCTGTGGAACTCTATCCCTGTTCTTTACCCAGTTTGGCTTTAGAGATCCTGCAGTTACTCTGTTCATTTTTTTTCCTTCTCTCTGAAGTTTACATTTTCTCACTTTGCATCTCTCTGCTCCCTCCCTTATGAACCTTCATGCTTCTGTTTGCTCCTCACTCCCACCCGTTCTCTTTCTAGTTTCTTCTTACCTGGATTGCATAGTTGGCAGCACCATGATCCTTGCTCCACTTGGTACTGTCCTTGTGGGCAGTGATGCTTGGATATCACCCCTGGTGAAAGTCCCACAAGGGTTCCCAGAACCCACAGCCACCAAGAAGTTCCAGGAGCCATGTTTCCCATTCTCTCTAGGTCTGTCATCTCCGGCTCTGCTTTGTCCAGGATTGTTCTGATGGGTTAGCTCCTTTTCCGAATCTCTCCTGCCTCTTCAAATACAGCGAAGGAGGAACTTAGGTATTGCTCTGGCCTGAGCTCTCTTCAGCTTAAAGCTGTTCTGGATGATGTGACTCACTTTTTTCTCATGGCCCCCTCAGCCCCCATTACCCCTGGGTCTGGCATAGTCTCCTCAACCGCCTCCTTCCTCCTTTCTATGTGCTAAAGGGCAGACTCTGACATAAACACTTTGTGAGCTGCCTCTCTTCTGAGACACACCCTTTCTGTGCCACTAACACGCCCCCCCTCACATATATACTCTTTTATGCTCTTCTGTCCCTGAGCCTTAAATATATACACTTGTCTTTCTCACATGGTTCCAGAATTACAGAGATGTATAGACTTTCCAACTAAAGGCCATCCAATGCAACCCATACCTCTACAGGAATCCTTTCTCTTGTATTTTATAAGTGATTATTCAGCATTCACTTGAAGAGTGTGTATGTATATATGAAGTCTCTCCACTGTGTGTGTATGTGCGCGTGTGTGTTTGTGTCTTGATATCTACAGTGGTATGAGAACCTCTGTGAAGGTGAATTCTACTTTAACCACTTGTCTGCTTTTTCTCTAATGTGTACATGTCTGTGCTCACATACACACATCTATACCTCTCCTCTTAGGCATATATTTTAGTATCTTTATATTATCTTTGATTAACAGTGCCTTGAACATATAGTGAACATTTAATGTTGTTTGGGGGTAAGGAAAATGTGTCTTTATCCAGACCCACCACCTGCAGCCTTCATGCCTCTTCATGTTATTGAATGAAGCTGGAAAAAAACATGAAACTGCCAAATGGGTCTACTACCAATTTTTATGAGAATCTCAACAGGCCCTCACTGTGGCAAGGCGGTACTTTTATGCCTCCCTAAATCATTTCACTATCCAACCCACTGTGGGGTTCCAAACCTTTTGACCCCTCCTCAAAACTCTCCTGGCTCCATTCTCTGTCCTCTCAGCTGAGAATCTTGCCTCCTGGTTTAGTGAAAGAAAACTGGGGCTCTTCATGGAGATCTCCCTCTTTTTCCCTCCTTCTCATCTCACATTACTCAGGTGCTTTCCAGAGCTATTTCCACCACCTGTGTATCACATAGCTCTTGCCAAGGACACCTCTGTGTGCACATGTGTTCCCATTCCATCTTCTCCAGCAGATTGCTCCTTTTTTCATCCCTATTTTTTCACTAATTTTCAATATTTGCCTAACTACTGGATGCTTCCCTACTTCCTACAAACCTGTCCCTATCTCTCTCATCTTCAAGAAACCCTTACTTGGGAGCAGCTAGTTGGTGTAGGGGTTAGAGCATTGGGACTGGAGTCACCAGACCTGAGTTAAAATCTGGTCTTGGTCTGTCCATACCCACCACAGTATCTTTGGCAATATCTTTATCTTTCCTGGCTGATCTCTGGAAGGTCATCTACATGCAATGGTTCCACTATTTCCTTTGCTCTCTGAACTCTCTTCAGTCTGGTAAAAGGGATGGGAAAGGAATAAACATTTATTTAGTGCCATGCACTGTGCTAAGCTCTTTAAAAATATCACATTTAATCATCACAACAACCCTCTGAGGTAAGTGCTATTATAACTCCATTTTACAGTTGATGAAACTGAGACAGACAAAGGTTAAGTGACTTGCCCAAGGTCACACAGCAAGTACGTGACTGAGGCTGGATTTGAACTTTGGTCTTCCTGACTCCAGGCCCAGCATGCTCCCCCGCTTAGCTCTAGCTTTATTCAACTGAAACTACTTCCTCCAAATTTAACAATGATCTCTTAATCCCCAAATCTAATGGCCTTTTCTCAATTCTCATCTTTCTTGAGCTTTCTGTAGCCTTTGACACACAATCATTCCTTCCTCCTAGATGATCCTTTTTTTCCCCCTTGGATTTTTATGACACTGCTCTTTCCTGGTTCAACTATTTCTCTGACTGCTCCTTCTCAGCCTCCTTAGCTGGGTCTTCATCCAGGTTGTACTCAGTTGTACTATGAGGGTCATCCAAAGTTCTGTCCTGGGCTCTCTTCTTACTGTTTTGTTTTATGGGCTAATTAGCTTGCACTATTCAATGATCATCTCCATATGTGGGATTCTCAGATCAATTTATCTAGCCCTAATCTATGGTTTTTTGACCACCAGCCTTAAATGAATAAATAAATGGCCCATCAGACATCTTGAACTGGAAATCCCATAGGCATCCTAAACTCAACATGTCTAAAACTAAATTTCTTATCTTTCCCCCCAAACCCTCCCCTCTTCCTAACTTCCCTGTTGTGTCTAGGGTACCACCATCCTTCTAGACACCCAAGCTCACAACGTAGCTGTCCTTCACTGCTTACTCTCTCCCACCCTCCTTCCGTCGAATATTTGCCAAGTTTTGTCAGTTCTTCCTGTGACAATATATGCCTCTTTTTCTCCCGGGCACTTACAGTTGCCTGCTGTCTCAGATCTCCCTCAGGTATTCCATCCTCCACTCAGCAGTCAAATTGATCTTCCTAAAGTAAGATCTGACAATGTCATTCCTCTTCCCCCCCTCCATTCAGTAAACTCCAGTGGCTCCCTATTACCCCAAGGATCAGATATAAAATCTTCTGCTTGACTTTTAAAGTGCTTATAATGTGATCCCTTCCTGCTTTTTCTGTCTTCTAAAACCTTACTGTCTCTTTGCTCCCATTTCCGGACTTGGGTCCTTTTGCACTGGCTATTCTCTGTGCCTGGAATTCATTCCTCTACTGGATACTTGGAGATCATTTCCCCATCATGAGTCATTGTATTCTTTTCTTACCTTTTCCTAATATCCAAGGATAGATTTGTTTTTTGTAGAAGGTTGGAGAAGAAAGCATGGGTCAGTGGGGGTGCTGAAAGCAGCCTCCTTTCCATTGGAAATCTCAACTAGCTCCCCAGCCAGATCTTCCTCTTTCTTAGTCTCTACTGGGGTTTTAGGCTGAGACACGGAGAAACCTTCTTATTCCCCTCTATGCTTTGTAGTTTAGGTGCCTTGAAACTGTTTCCCTCTTTTTTTCTTAAACTGAGTCTATGTTTCCATTCCCTTTCCTCAACCCACCAAGTCACATCCCCTGTGGTCTCAATATATCTATGATATGTTTTTGTATCTTTTTTTTCTCTTGCTTTTTGCATCTGTTCTTTTCATCCTTTTGCCTCTACCCACTGTGGCCCCCTCATTAGATGTAGCTTCCTTGAGTAGGCGGAGTTGGTGGTCGCATCTGTGAAATTATTTCAGAAGATACTCAACCCAGTATTTCACTCAAAATATTCTCCACAGCCTAAAATGGTATCTGAAATCCCATCATTAGTGATTTATAACTTTGGGTCTTCAACTTGATGCCATTCAACCTTTTCTTTTGGGCTCCTGCTTTTTACTTGGTGCTGAGAGAAAAAGATGAATAACATTTCACATTTATATAGCACTTTCCTTACAGTTAGGGCTTTTTAACCTGGGTCTCTGAACTTGGATGAGAAAAAAATGCAACTTTATTTGAGTTTGGTTTCCTTTGTAATCCTATGTATTTTGTTGTATTTATTTCTGAGGAGGGATCCAGAAGGTTTCAGAAGACAGCCAAAGGAATTCATGATACTAAAAAGGTTGGGAACCCATACTCCTGGTGGTGTAGACTCTAGAGAAGAAAGAGCTGACTTTGCAGCTAGGAAGATCTTAGTTCAAATCCCACCTCCAACTCACCCTGATTCTGTGACCCAAGGCAAATAATCATTCAACTTCTCAGAGCTTTTAGCAATCTAATGAAGATGCCAATCTGTATTAGTGGATGGGAATCTCTTCATCTATAAATTTCTTATGCCAAAGAGATCACAATTAACCCTTATTTCTAACTTTGTGAAGTAGGAAATGAGAATATTATTGCAATTGCATGAATGAGGACTTGGAGGAGTAGAAAAATTTCTTTAGATGACTTGTCATAAAGCCAATAATTGTCCAAATCATGGATTCTTCTTCAAGAGCAGCATCTTTTCTATCAGGGCAATGTGAATCTTTCTCAAGAAATTTAGACTCTAATAGAGAAAAACAAAGCATCCATGAATAAGTACAATAAAAAATAATGTCAAGAGCAGATAAGAAGGGTAAAAAGAACTGAATATGGTGAGAACTTGAAGGATGAATCAATTGCTCCTGCCCTTGGGGGATTGGTGGAATAAATGCTAATTAAGTCAGACTCTGTGTTGGGCACTGTGGAGAAGGCACAGTTAAATAAGATGGCATTCTAAATTTGAACATAAGTAACAATATGAAAGTATATGTGTCATAGACCTCTTGAGAGGTAGACAGAGTCTGCTTTTCATATGAAAATCCTGGGAAATGTAATTTGTGAAGGGATAGGGCAGGATTTAGTGACTGATCTATTGGACTAGAGGAATGGAGGAGGACCATGACTCAGGTTGGGAAAAGCATATGGCTGGGGGAAGCTTCTGAGAGGCAGATGTTATAAGAGGGGTGGTGTGATGGGACTGAGTGAACAGTATGGTCAGGAGCTTCTTCTTGGCTCCTTCTCCTTCAGAGGTGGTAGCTGTAGGCGGTGAGTAGAGTACTTTCTCTCCTGTCCACTTTTTCTGTCCATTTCTGATTCCTTGGCCAATCCCTCAGACAGCTTTCATGGTGTGATCCTTAAAGAACAGTCCCCATCACTGTTGTGAAGATGTTATCTTTGACTGTAATTAGAGTGTATAGAGAGGATAGTTCTGAAGAGGTTTTATATTTCACACAGTATATAAGCTAAGATCTCACATTCTGGCTTAGTGGTCAAGGAGAGCACATTTTATGACAACATTTTGAACCCTTTGAAACAAGCAGGGAGTAGCTTCTGTGTGGATTTGGGCCATTTACTTCTCAAAGCCCAAAGGCTCCTTAATATTCAGTGTCATGCAACTTATTAAGAGAGGGTATCTGTGGACCCCAAACACTAGGCTTCTACCCATCACTAATCCTGGGAGAAGGAGATGAAGAGAGGGGAAAGTAAGTAGTGATTAGAAAGCAAAGTTCTACCTCCAAGCAGGTCTAGTAGGTGGAGATCTAAGTAATCTGAAAATTTTGACCTACCATCCCCTTTCTGGTTGGGGAAGGGAAAATTTGTTCAGTCACGTCTGACTCTTTGTGACCCATGGACCATAATGCCCATGGGGTTTTCTTGGAAAAGATACTGGCCTTCTGCAGTAGATTAAGGCAAACAGAGTTAGTAAGTGTATGAGGCTGGATTTGAACTCAGGTCTTCTGACTCCTGGCCTAGTGCTCGATCTGCTGAGCTTTCTAGCACCTCCTAAATCTTATAATCCACATAGATGCCTAGTGTCACATATAACAAAAGGACAAAGTGCTACAAAACTTCATAGACAGAAGAGTCACTACTGTTGGGGTCTTGTTCCTCCCTCGTCCATTAGTATGTAGGTTGGAGGATCTTGATTCTTCTCCTCTCCTACCGTATTTCAATTTCTACTCTGGCCCCATCTTCGTTGGTTTTTTTTTTTTTTTACTCCTTGTGGTTAACCTTTATGTACTTTTAGTGTGGTGCTAAATCCTATTGTCTGAATGGTGGAAACATCATATTTGTATGTATTTACTTATCTTTTCCTTAGTTCAGTGAGGGAAATTAGGTAGTCAGTGATTAGGAAATGTGGGCACAGTAACAGGCACGTTGTGCTATGACTGACTTCAATAGACTTAGCTTTCTTCAGGACCTAAAAAACCTTTAGGACTCCTGATGGAAAATGCCATCCACATCTAGAGAAAGAACTCTGGAATCTGAATGCAGATTGAAGTGTGCTATTTGCTCTTTGTTTTGGTTTAGTTTTATTTTGTTTTTTCTTTCTCATGGTTCCTCCCATTCATTCTAATTCTTCTATATAATGTGACTGATGTGAAAATATGTTTAATAAGAATGTATATGTAGAGCCTATATTGGACTGCATGCTGTCTTGGGGAGGGAGAGGAGAGAGAGGGAGAGAAAATTTAAAACTTATGGAAGTGAATGTTGCAAACTAAAAATTAATTTTAAAAAAGAAATGTGGGTAGGACATTCAAACTTTGTCATTATCAGGAAAACTTGTGCTTCCCTGGTATAGCCTTTGGAAACCTTTGCAATAAGATGAGGTATCTTTGAGAGGAGAGGAACTCATCATAGCAATAGTAAAATTAACAAAAGTCATGTGATCACATCAATAGATTTGGAAAGGAGCTCAGGATGGAGATCTGTGAATAAAATGCAGGCCTTGTTCACACATGTACAAAGGGGCTAAAAGGGACCCAGGATCAAGTCCTGAAAATCCCACACAGGGGAGGAGAATTGAAATAGCTGAGAGTTTGAAGCAATATCTGGTGGCTTATATAGCACTCCAAGTAACTATAACTTTCCCAGGCCTGCATCCATTATTATAAAGCAGATGTTCCTATGAAAAGAGGCATTCACCTTTATTTTTAGTCTCATTCCACTCCTTGACAAATTGCACATGATCATATCAGTAAAGTTTACATTTCCTTGACTCTATTTTTCATAACTAATACTGGCATTGTAAAGTCCAGTTTAGTTACAATCACTTCTGCCCCAGTTGAGCCTGACTGGTAACTAACAATTTTATTGTTGTTGGGAAGTGTTGGTGATGGGAAGTAGTATTTTGCAAGAGTTAGGCATTAGGTCCATGACTGTCCACAAACACCTTTTTGGGTATTCACCACATATGACAGATGGTAGGGTCTCTGGTCCATCTCTAGGCAAAATGGTAAAATTTCCTACCAGTGTAGACTTGGTGCTTCTTATTCATATGTAGGTAGGAAAAGGGATGTTGTTGATGAAGAAAAATTGGGTAAAACCTTGGTATGAGACTTGACTTTCAGTCTTTTTAAAAAAATATATCAACCTAATCAAGTCTAATCTAGGGTGTGAACATTCTCCCAAATAATTCATTATTTCTTTGGCTTGTTTTGATGCCATTAATGCAGAATTTTAATCTTCCAAATTTTATGTGAACCAAAAAGATAATTCTTTTATAGAACACATTTTGTTAAATGAAATCAAAAGTATATGGTATAGTATTAAAACTCCCAACCTCCCTCACTTCTAGTAAGATCTGAAACCTCTACTTCCCAGATTTTTTTTTATCACAATGAAAACCAATCAGCAATGTTAGCTTTACTGTTGTGCCTAGGAAGATCTGAAATCACAACTTCCTCAACCTATATTCTCTATTTTGCCAAAAGAACAGATATGCCCAGAGGTCATTTGCATAAACATACTGTCAGTAATTTTTGGGCTCAAAAGTCAAAGGGGACAATGGTAGTTTTGATTTGCTACAGTCACCTGGAACTCTTACTGTATGGCAGGTGACCATCATTGTCTCTGACTCCTGTAGAAATGACTTTGCTCCCTGGATATTCTCCAGGTGAAAGTCTGATGAGTCAGAGGGATAATCAGTGGATGTTCCAAGGTCAGGAGCAGTTTTCTGGAAGCGACAGCAGCCACATACCCTTTTAAACTGCCTTTCTTCTTACTTCTCTTCTCCATCAAACATAAGAGGACAGATTGAAGGGAAAAGAGAGTGGAGGCAGGAAGACCTGTGAGGAGGCTATTGTTATAGTATAAATAAGTAACTCTTTACCTCTCAATGCCGAGGTGGTGATAATGGGAACAGAGAGAAAGCAGAAGATATAAGAAGTATTGGCAGAGGTGGAATCAATGGGACTTGGTGTTTGATTCAAAGTTAGAAGCGAAGGAGAGTGAAATGTCCAAGATAATTGCAAAGAATAGGAGATATAGACAAAAGTTAAATTAGATGGTTTAGAGGTGAACTGGTGAATTTGAGTTGTTAAGGGGTCATCAAAGTGGAGATATTTTGTAGGCAGGTGAAGATGTGACCTGGAGCTCAGAGGAGAGACTAGAGATATAGATTTGATAATTATCTTAAGAGGGGTAGCAGTGGGAGCCACAAAAGTGACTGGGATTGCAAAGGGAGAAAGTATAATGAGAGAAAAGAAAAGGTCCAAAGAAAGACCCTTGGGGAACATGTACTCTAAGGGTCTGGAAAAGGATGAGGAACCAATGAAAGAGATAGAAAAGGAGCATTTAGAAAAGTGAGAG
>CM053597.1:152583516-152599404 GCA_028646575.1 Pseudocheirus occidentalis
TGTGACCTTGGGCAAGTCACTTAACCCCAACTGCTCTCCAAAAAAAAAAGAAAGTAATGTATGTCAGTATTTTATTTCCTTGTTAAGCTTTGTTTTTCCAAAGACAGAAGCTGGGACAGGAGTGCCTTAGAGTGGAGCAGTCCTTTCCCCATGAGTTGAGACAAGGAGCAGGATCAGATAGCTGCCTGCCTGTGAACCCAGGCAAGAGCCAATCTATCAGCCTGGCCCAAAGAGGAGGAGTCACAGGGCTGAGAAGTCAGCCCCAAGTCAAGATGAAAACTTTTTCGCAAGGCAGGAGCAGGGAGAGTGCCAGGTGGGAGTCTGCAACAGCAGCGTGGAAAGGACACACTGAGGACTTTGCTTGGACACTCTTTTTGGATTGAGAGGATTGTAAGCTACACTGATGTAGGGGTAGAGTGTGTGGTATTGTTACACCTTAAGGATATGTTGTGCTAGGGAAGACCCTGCCTGGGACCCCCTGATTGTATAAACAAGTATTTTGAGGAATGCTATGTTATATACTGAATGCAAGGACATATGCTGTGTTTCATGTTACATACTGAGTGTTGTTATATACTGGATGATATGTTTTGTATATGGCTACGCGGCCACCCTGGTAATAAGTTATTATGTTGTTATGAATTGCGAATGCTTTAGTTTCTTGAATAAAATTCAGTTTTGAATAAATAGGTGTTCATTATACCTTGTAATTAGAACCTTAACATTATTCGTAGCAGCAGTCCTCGGGTATGCTATGCTGATTGGTGGTACAATAGCCCGGGGTGCAATGGACGGACGGAGTCTTTGATATCTGACCAATCTCTAAGCACCCCATATAGGGCCTGATTTGGCCACCTTCACGGCTGTTAGAACAAATTGTTCTCATCTGCCCATTCCACCAGGGGATGTCTTCACATGCCCCCAAATCACCAACAGGTTTGAGGTCTGTTGGCTACCCCCAACCTGGTTCAGCCCCTCTGTTGAGGTGGTTCTACGGAGCACGGTTGCTGAGCATGCTACATTTTGTTGGAGTAAGGTGAGTTTGGGTGATCAGTTAGACACTAGAAGTAGATGAGCAGCCCAGAAAAGGGCTCAGCAAGCGCTCACACCAAAGGTCTTTGCCATTTTCTTCTCTAACTCATTTTACAGATAAGTAACCGAGGCAATCGGGGTTAAGTGACTTGTCCAGGGTCACACAGTTAGAAAGCGTCTGCGGCTGGATTTGAACTCAAGTCTTCCTGACTCCGGGCCCACACCTATTCTCAGTCTGCTGAAGCAGCTGCAAACTGTTTTAGGACACAGTCACCTTTGTCAGGGCGCTGAGAAAGTATCCCATTTTTTTAGAGACGAAGCAGTTCCCTTAAGCTAGAGAACTGCTAAGTCCCTCAGATCTGCTCTAGGGCCCTAAGGAGTTTCTCCCCCTCAAGGTGTAGAGAGTTGATAGGTTCAAGTTTTTACTCAGCCAGTTCTTCAAATAGGAGAAGACTGTTTCATCCAATCATCTCTCAGCAAAAGAGCCAAACCTCTTTACTTAGCAAACAAAGTGGATGAAAAACCTCTTTCCCCTCTGATTCTCCCTCTCAAACCACAGAGAACATTAAAGGACAATACAGGTAAATCCCTGAGAGGTTTCCCTTCTATCAGGTTACAGACGGTGCTAAAAGGCACTGCCTTTCCAGCCAATCGGCTCTCAACAAAAACAATGCCTCTCTTCCAGTGATCACAGCTCCCAAAAAACAGCTGCAGATCTTGACCACCAGCTTTTGACCTGCTGGTTCCTGTAGTTTGTCTTCTGTAAGCAGATCCTTGTGTCCCTCACTGTACCCTCTGTCCCCAACATCTGCGCTCAGCTTCCTCTTCTGAACCTTCCTCCAATCATCTTCTACCTCTCTGATATTCTTCTCCTCCTCTCTGACCTCCAATATCTAAAATCAGTCACCGATACCAATTTAACATGACGTAAAGCTAAAAAATTCTACCTTTCTTTCAAGCAACTAGATGGTATCATGGAAGTGATACCTGAAAATAAACCTGGAGTCAGGGAGATTTGAGTTCGAATCTAGCCTAAGATACTAGCTATGTGACTGTTCCTTAACTTCTGCCTGCCTCAGTTTCCTCAACTATAAAATGGAGATGATAATAACACCTACCTCAAAGGGTTGTTGTGAGAATCAAGATAGATTGTAATAAGTGCTAAGTGCAATGGCTTGAAATAATAAATTTTTGTTCCCTTCTCTTACCCTTCCCAACAGTCCTTATATAACATCCCCTTGGTCTCCAAATGAGAGACTGTTTGATTCATAATTTATTATTTACATCCTTCAACCCTCTAAAAAGTCACATGCACATGAATGAATGGACTACAACGTCCAGTAGCCAGCATGACTTCAAAACAGGATATCCCAGCACACTGTCTTCACCAGCAGCTCCTTCTTAGGTCCTCAGAACAGTCTGTGTTTCGACATTTTATCTAAAAGAGTATATTTCTTCATAAGATGATTTTATCCACTTTCCTAAAACAAATGTTATTTTTCTGCCCCTTTCAGAATCTAAAATGTCCATATGTGAAAGAAGCAGTACCCTATACCTCTATTTTTATGACTTGTGCCTAACCTTGAGTTACGAAACCATCCACACAATGATGTCTATGCCCTGAGGTGTTTTACCTGATTTCCAGAAGGCAACATGATCCCTCAGGAGTCAGGAGAGAAAAAAGTTACTTTCATTGCCATGTACCTTACCTCCCTTTGTCAAAAGTCTGCAGAATGGAGGACTAGGGACATTATAGCTAAAAATACAGGTTTGGAGAGAGATGGAAAATGGGATTAGGAATAGGATGCTTAAAGAATGTGCTACACTGAGTGAAATATGTGGTTTGTGTGATCAAGAAAGTACATGAGGCTCCCCTCCTCTGGCAATAACTATCATGGGGTTGTTCAGAGGGCGATGCAATGATCCCTAAGGACTCAGGCAATGAATAGATGAATAAGGCAATTTTTCCTAGCTTCAGTGAATCTAGATTTCTGTGGGTCTGACAGGAAAATTCCACGAGAACCAGAGCCAGGCCAGGATCTGCAGGTAAAGCATTGCCTGGTGCTCCATGGCAACACTTCTATACTCCAGGGCATTACTCTCACCCTTTTTGGCAAAATGCCTTTTTTTTAACTCTCCCAGGGTTTTTCCTTTTTCATTTATTTTTATTCTGAACTTTACACTCATGAAAATGAGGCATTTCCCTTTACATGGTAAAACAGAAAAAGAGGATTGTATGTGAAACTACAGATTTCTGATGTGTACTTCTTGCTTTTCTTTTTAACTTGCAGCTTCAAAACTGTCCTATTTGTCTGTGCTTTTGTGATCTTCCTTCTGTTCTCTTTTTCCCCATTTAAAATAACGTCTCAATGACCCTCTTTTCCACCTTTACTTTCTTTCTGTTTGGGGGAGAGACTACTTTGTCCTTATCTCACCTTCCCCTTTCAGACATATGCCCCATTAGGAAAAAGAAAAACAAATTTGTAACAAACAGGAATAGTCAAACAAAAGAAATTCCCATATTGACTGTCTCAAAGAATATGTTTTACTCTGAATCTTCAATCAATCACCTTTGTCAAAAGGTGGACGGCATGCTTTGGCATCATTACATGGGTCAGATTTCTCAAGTCTTTCAAAGTTATTTTTCTCTATAATGTGGTTGTTACTGCCTAAGTGGTTCTCCTGGTTTTTGCTCACTTCACTCTAATACCCATCTTTCCAATACATAATTGTGTGTTAATGAAGCAACCTCAGATGGGAGGAGGGGGGTCTGTGGTGCATGTGATCAAAGGTAATTATACATTTTTAAAATATTTTTAAGATCTACAAAGGAGAATTAAAAAAGAAATTTCTAGGGATTGAGAGTGATTACTTCATATATCCTAATGTGTACTGTTGTGACATAGGGGTAGACTTTATGTAACACTGGGGTATATTATGCATAACTCTTGCACTGCTGCAGTCTATTGCCAACCTTAATTATACTGTGTGTGTATATATGTGTGTGTACATACATGTATACAGTATATATGTGTATATACTGTATATAATATATACATACATTATTAAATTATATTATACTATAAGTAATATATAAAACACATTATATACACACATTACATGCATGTATATACACATATACATTATTATATTATACTATATGTAATATCATATATAATACACATTACATACATACATTACATGTGTGTACGTGTGTGTCTATATGTGTTTGTGTGTGTATATAATACTGTAGCTATGAATTAACCAAAAAGGAAAAACCAAAAATCCTAGAGCTGTCCACAGGTGCATCAGCAGCCAAAGTATCAGCCACGCGGTCCTATCAGAATTGCTTTGATTTCTTCTGGATAGCACTGGGCTTGGAACCAGAAGACTCGTCTTCATGAATTCAAATCTGGCCTCAGATACTTACTAGCTGTTTGACCCTAAGACAAGTCACTTAACCTGTTTTCCTCAGTTACTCCACCTGTAAAATGAGCTGGAGAAGGAAATAGCAAACCATTCCAGTATCTTTGCCCAGAAAATCCCAAATGGGGTCATGCAGAGTTAGGCACCGCTGAAAAATGTCTGAACATCATCAGCCTTCCTTAAAAGCTGCAGTACAGGGGCGGCTAGGTGGCGCAGTGAATAGAGCACCGGCCCTGGAGTCAGGAGTACCTGAGTTCAAATCCGGCCTCAGACACTTAACACAAAAAACTAGCCGTGTGACCTTGGGCAAGTCACTTAACCCCAACTGCCCTCCAAAAAGCAAAAAAAAAAAAAAAAAAAAGCTGCAGTACACCCACTCGCCACCAGAGGAGGCTAATTCTACAAATTTTAGACTACCCTCCTAACTGGTACACACATGAGGCTTTTCACAGAAGAAAGGGACCTAGGGAAGGAAGGAAGAAGAAAGGAGACATGTATTTATTAAGCATCTACTACAGGTACTTTTACAAATTTCCTTTGATCCTCACAACAGTCCTGGGAGGTAGGTGCTATCATTTCCATTTTACAGCTGAGGAAACTGAGTCAGACAGAAGTTAAATGATTTGCCACTAGTGTCTGAGATCAGGTCTGAACTTGGGTTTTTCTGACTCCAGACCCAGTGCTCTATCTATCATGTCACCTAGCTGCCTCTAGTAGCACTGATTGGGTTCTGAATTTAGACCAGGGAATGATGAAGTATGGATTCTAAAAACAGTAAAAATAGACATAATAGAGATTTCAGCCCCTACCCTGCATCAGGATAGCACCTTCTCAATCAATGAACACTTATAGGATACAGCCACTGTAGTCATATGTAGTCATATAACACGATTATGAAGCCAGGCTAATGAATCAGAAGAGCTCATACCCATAGTTTATGAAAAGGAAATAAGAAGAGGGATTGGTGGGTCTAGGGTCTCAGTTCTGGACCTTGGAGTTTAAATGGGAAGGTAAGAGCAGAGAGAGAGACAGAAGAACAGAGAGAGGAGAGAGGAGAGAAGAAGAAGCGAGAGAGGAGAGGAAGAGAGAAGAGAAGAGAGAGGAGAGGAAGAGAGAGGAGAAGAAAAAAGAGAAGACAGAAGAGGAGGCAAAGAGAGGAGAGGGAAAGAGAGGAGAGGAAGACAGAAGAAGAGAGAAGAAGAAAAAGAAGGGAGAAGGAGGAAGAGAAGAGGAATAGAAAGAGGAGAGAGGGAGGGATAGGGAAAGGTAGAAAGGGAGAGGAAAGGGAGGAAATGGAAGGAAGAAAGGGAGACAATGAGAAAGACAGAGAGAACACCATCATTTGCCCACATGACAGGGAGGTAGCTTCAGTCTCACGGCAGGGGTTCTGCTTCTCTCTTACCCACACCCACCCATACCACACCCCTGCATGCTTGACAGGAAGTCTTTCTCAGGGGCAAAGAAAGAAAACTAAGCTCTAGTGTATCAGAGATGAAGAGGAACATTTCCCATGGAACTAAGCATGCACTCTAGTCCTTTTTTGGTGGGATATGTTTCAAACTTTCTTGGTGACTGAGCCAGAAGAACTGCCCACTCAGCAAACTATAAGAAGACCTGAGGAGAAACAGCTTGAGTGGGAAGTTTGGGGACTTTGCCAGCTCTTCCTTTGACCTCCATGAAGGGAAAAGAGATTTCTTACCCTCCCATCTCTCCCAAAGGTTCTCATCTCGAGCACATGGGCAGCAGGAACATGGTTCTGGCTGTATGAACCTGAGTCCCTGGATGCTTTTTTTCTGTCTAGTCCTTCTCTGGGCACTAGTTGGAAACCTGCAATCAGCAAAAACGAAAAATGTGTGTTTCCAGCATTGATGGTTAGTTATGTCAGAAACATGAGAATTCTTGGGTTCCTGAATCAGGGCCAGAGGCCTAGTAGGAAGCACTTCCTGCCACTACACATCTTCTGGGCATGACTTTTGATCAGATCATTTTGCACCTGAAAGGACTAAATAGCTACATCTGGCTAGCCAAGATCCAGCCTTTGTGAGATGACTAAACAGCTCAGGACTGAAATGAAAGTAAAATATATGTTCATTGTGCCTATACTTTTTTTAGGACAATATAATTATGGGGATAGGTTATTGTTTTATGCTTTACATATGTGTTAATGCACACTTATGGTTTGAGCATTTATTTTGTGAGGGAGTAAATAAATGTCTCATACCTGATACCTGTTTAGTACATTGAGAACTCTTTCTAGAAGGAATCTTGTTCATTTCTTTTTAAGGGAGGCTCAATAAGCATTGCTTTAAAGATTCTCTCTCACCATGGGAAATATAATGAGCCAGAGTTCAAAATAATCCTGACTCCCCTTTCCTTAGAGTCGGATTGTGTGGTAAGAACATAATGTGGGGATTAAAATTGTCAGCCTACAATAAAAGAGACTGAAGAGCCTGTATCAGATTGCTTGCTGTCTGGAGGAGGGGAGGCAGGAAGAAAGGAGAAAAAAAATTTAGAACTCAAAATCTTATAAAAGTAAATTTACAAAAGAATAAAATTTGCTTTGTGGGCCAAAAAATGATTCATCAGCTAGAAATGGTACATTGCAGAAGGGGCGGGGTGAGGGGAGAGACATAGTGTCTAAGGTTGGATGAAGTGTGGGGCATCTCCACTAAGTGCTCATAAGATGGTCACCTGCTTGTGTTGGACAAGAGAGAGTAGTCTGGAGGAGCAAAAATAAGTTGGGGGACTTTCCATATAAATGAGTCACCTCCATCATGCTGGACTTAGCCACCATAACAAGGAAAAACAAGGATGGAGGGCCTCTAGTTAATTTCCTATGATTAAACAAGTGAATTTAGAATCTGCAGTTCATAGCTCTGGGACCTAATACACATAACTTATAATCACTACCCCTTTGGAATTATAGCAAACTGATTAATGGTGATTAGAATTACAGCAGCTAGGTGGTACAGTGAATAGAGTGCTGGCCCTGGACTCAGGAGGGTCTGAGTTCAAATCTAGCTTCAGACACTTGACACACTTACTAGCCATGTGACTCTGGGCAAGTCACTTAACCCCAATTGCCCTCCGGGGAAAAAAAAGAATAGTGATTGGAATAGAGTAGGAGTCCAAATTAATTATTCCTCACAATCCTAACCCTATCCTCCATGCAAGTTTGGCTAATTTTTCCTTAAAAGGTATTAAAACTAACCTCCAATATCGGTTGTCTTTGGAGATTAAAGATTCAGGTAGTTAACATAACTTCCTAGTTAGCTCAGTTCAAAGTGGAAGCATTCTCTGATGCTTAATTGATAGATCTCCCTGAGTAACCCAGGCAAAAGACTTTCCCTTAAGAACTCAAGATGTTATTAATGTATATCTTTGTTGGATTTCCTTGCTGTGGCTAAGTAAATTTCCCTTTTGTTTATTATTGAATGATCTCCAAGTGTTTCATTTTGTTGCAGTATTGAATCTAAGCCATCAAGGAATTAGCCTAAGTCAGGCTCAGCACAGAACAGGTTGTCACTGGAATGATTTCAGGCTCCACGTGCACCCAGAGAACCCTTGGTGGAAGGCAAGCTCATTGGACATCTTGGGGGCTCATCTTGGAGTTTGGAGGTGGATTCCAAATCATGTCCAAGTGCCTGATGCCTCTTCAGGAGCCCCATACATTTGAGGCTCATCTGAATGTGAATTTCTTTTTTTGAACTAGCCTGCTTGTTATAACATTAGATAAGTTCAGACCTCCTTTTGAAATACCAACTGGTTTTGCAAGGATCCACTGAAAAAATTTATGGATTGTCCTATGTGTCCCAGGGGAGACATTTTCATGCAGGATAATTTGGTTTATCATCTTCAATCGAGGGGGAAATTTCTCATTAACCTCAAGTCCTCAGTTCCAATTGGTCCCTTCGGATTAGCCTCCCTCTGGCAGGGAAAGCTGGTTTTCCTTTTCTCTGTATTTTTTTGAGGGGGGTTCTTTTTGTTTCTTTAATTTAAAGTTTGTTCTTTCTTTATTGCTTTGGATTGAGATGGGTCCTTCCAAGGGCCAGACAGGTGGAAACCTATGAGAACTTTGTAAAATGTAGTTTACTTGTTGAATTTGTATAACTTTGTATTTGAGTATTTGGGGCTGTGCCCTCACAAAAAAACTGTTCATTTTGAGATTGTCAAAGAAATGTACTGAATGTACTGCTAGAATAATTTGCATGGCATTCAGGAGCCCATTAAGAACAGTGCCATTTGGACTTGGCTAAAAAGTATAAGGCATGGGGGAAGGCAACTGAAAAGACAATGTTTGAGCCTCTCTCAATCCTCACAATACTAAAACTTTGGAGATATTAGTGAATGTGCTACATGTACCCTCTGTCAATTTGTTGGGTCTTAGCAACTACTTAACTGTGGAAAGAGTAGATGAGGTGTTACACATACATTCTCTCCTCTTTCAGTGGGAGATGTGCTCTGGCCTCCTTGATAAAGAGGGTTGTGTGTGACACAACAAGTCTTGATGGGTCCCCAAGACCCTGTGAATAGGGTTATATTCAAGATGATTGGGGAGTGAGTTAGGAAGGACCACCCATTCGGCAGTCTCCAAGAGGAACACAAAAGAAATACCTGCCTCTTTCTCTCTTCTATCAGCTTGGACTTCAAGCAAGAAGGTAGGGTATTTTCTTTCCCTGTCTCCTGTCCCACCCACCCCCACTCAGTGGCAATAGAGGCCCACATCCTGAGCATGTGGCAAAGGGCACACGTGCTGGTCTAGGTGAGTCTGAGTTGACCTTCTGCCTTTATGTTTCTTTCTTGAGCACAAATCAGCAACCAGCAACAAGCAAGCCTGAGAAATAACCTGAGAAATGGATATTGCAAGACTTGGTGGCTGTCTCATAAACTCGAGAATTCCTGGGTTCCTAAGTCAATGTGAGCTGCCCAATGGGAGATGAAAGCCTATGACTGTGTTAAAATTACAAGGTCATGGATTCAGAGGGGGAAGAAAATTAGATATTATATGGTTCCACCCTTTCATTTTATAGAGGAGGAACTGAACCTAGGGAGGTTAAGTGACTACACAGGTTGTAACGCACAGGCTTTTGAGCCTGCTGGGATTTTGAGCCCACTTCCTCTGGTTCCAAATCTAGCACACTTTCCATTCTACCCCACACTCTGCAATCCAGCCAAAATGGTCCCTTGGTTCCTCCACATCCCACCTCCATGCCTTTGCAATGGCCATCTTCCAGGCCCAGAATGTACTCCCTCCTTCCTTTCACCTCAGAGAGTCTCTCTCTTCATTTAAGAAGTAACTCGGACACCATTTTCTGCATGAATTATTTCCTGATCCCTGCAACTGCTGAGGCTTCCCTTCCAAACTATCTTATGTTTAACTACTTCGTATTTTTGTATTTATTAACTTTATATTTATTCTGAATATGTGTATGTATGTTGCTGCATGTTTTTGTATATATATACTTGCTATTTCCTCATTAGAAGGTAAGTTTGTTGTAAGTAGAGATTATTTCGTTCTTTGTACATCTATCCTCAGTGCCTACCTAGCAAGAGACTTAGCAAAGCCCCATGTCTAGTATGTGGTAGGCACTTGATAAATGCTTGATTGTCTCCTCTTTCTTCTTTTACGTTGTCGTTCCTCTCTATGGTATCCACTTTGGTTGCTATAAGTAGGAAGTTATTCCTCTATCTCCTTTCTTTTCAGTATAAAATAATTTCTATTCATCAATAAATATTTATTAAGCACTTCTATGATTGAGGCAAAGTACGAAGCACTTAGGATACAAAGAAAGGTAAAAGACAGTCCCTGCCCTCAAGGAGCTTACAATTTAGGGGAGGAAACAACATGCAATAATTATGGACAAAAATTATATACAGGACAAACTGGAGATAAATCAACCAAAGAAGGGCGCTGGAATCAAGAAGCATCCAGAAAGGCTTCTTGTGGAAGGTAGGACTTAAAGATAGCCAGGGAGGCCAGGGTGTGGAGATGATAAAGGAGAGCATTCCATGTAAGAGATAGGCAGCAGAAATGCTTGAAACCAAGAGATAGGAGTGTCTTGTTTGTGGAGCAGCCAGTATCACCGGATCTCTGAATAGGTGAAGAGCTGCAACATGTAATAAAATTGGAAACGTGTGTGGAGGTGGGCTCAGGTTATTAAGAGCTTTGAATGCCACAGGATTTTATATTTGAGCCTGGAGGTGATAGGGAGCCATTGAAATTTACTGGATTGGGGGGTAGGGTGGTGACACCGTCATATTGGGACTCAGGAAGATCACTTTGATAGCTGAATGGAAGATGTACTGGGAAAGACTTGAGGCAGGCAGACCCACCAGAAGGTTATTACAATAGCCCAGGCATGAAGTGATAAGAGTCCACATCAAGGTAGTGGCAGTCAGAGATATGTTATGAAGGTAACATTGACAGGTCTTGGCAACAGATCGGATATGGGGGAGTGAGATGAGTCTGGGGGACTGGGAGGGTGGTAGTGCTTTTAACAGTACATAGGAAGTTTGGAAGGCAGGGGAGAGGTGGGGGGTAAAGATAATGAGTTCAGTTTTGGACATCTGCGTTTAAGATGTTTACTAGACATTGAGATGTCTAACAGGCAGTTGGAGAGGTGAGACTGGAAGTCAACAGAGAGATTAGGTCTGAATAATTAGATTTGAGAATTATAACTACAGAGACAATGATTGAATGTTAGGAAAATCACTGACTGAAATAAAGTGATAGTGCTCTAGACAAATACATTCTTGCCAGCCTTCATTTGCTGCATTCCAACCCTGGCAAAGATTCCTTCCTTCCTACACTTAAAAGAATGTCTAGAAATAGAAATCCTGTTCTTGAACCCCATTTTCTTAACCAGCTTAACACTTAAACACTTCTAAACACTTCCCAAACTTGTCTTTCTACTCTGAAGTTCTTACCTTCTACTGATTGCAGGAATAAAAATACTACCTTGCTTCAGTGGCCCTTCTTCCCCAAGACATCTTATCCCCAACCCACCCCTAGCCTCACAAACCCTCCTTTATGACCTTCCTCCAGGCAGTTATCTCTTCTCTCATGAATCTTCAATCTACTTTTCTAGTCACTCTTTCCCAACTACCTATGAACATACTTAGGTCTCAACAAAGCCCTGCTAATTAATCACCAAATCAAAGACATGTTTAAAAGTTCCTTTGTTAGTATTATAGTATCATTCATCTGAGTGGGAGGAAGAATGGTACCATGAAAAGAGGGTTGTACACTTGGAGTCCTAAGATTAGAATCTGAATCCTGTCTCTGACACTCAGTATTTGTGTAATCTTGGGGGGGGGGTTGCTTTTTTTTTTTGGAGGGCAATTGGGATTAAGTGACTTGCCCAAGGTCACATGGCTAGTTTTTGTGTTAAGTGTCTGAGGCGGCATTTGAACTCAATTCCTCCTGACTCCAGAGCTGGTGCTCTATTCACTGTGCCACCTAGCCACCCCAATCTTGGACAAGTCATTTATCTTATACAGACTTCAGTTTAGACATGTAAAATGAAGGGGTTGGCCCCCATGATCCCTATGGTCCCTTAGAGCTCTAAAACTACTACACAGAGCTATCTGGATTCTTTTGAGCTCAATGGATAATGAATACCAAGCCTGAAGTCAAGAAGATCTGAGTTCAAATGTGGCCTCAGACACTGGCTGTGTAACCCTGGGTAAGTCACATCACCTGTTTGCCTCAATTTCCTCATCTATAAAATGGGGATAATAATAACACACACCTCCTAGGAACGTTGTAAGGATCAAATGAGGTAATAATTGCAAAATGTTTAGCACAGTGCTTGGCCCATATTAAGTGCTATAAGGCCTATATATAAATGTTAGCTATTGTTATTCCAATGATGATATAGCCTTGAATAAAAGAGTGAGTTTCATCAGTAATATGGCTTTTAGATGTTCAGATCTTGCCTTTGCCCTTACCCACTCTTTCTTTGCACTAGACTTCTCTCTCTCCATGTCATATCCTCCTAAATTGATTAAAAACTCCTTGAGAGCAGTTGCTAAGCAGTTTTTCATCTTTGTGCCTTTTGTGTAGTATATAGCTTGATGAATATTTTTTTCTAACCTTCAGTATAGTGTTACCATCTTACTTGTGATGAACTTTTTCTTGATAGGAATGGTTAGTAGCTTTTTAAAATTAATGTTAATGTTCTTCAATTTCAAACTCATACTACACTTCAAGGGAACCAATTACAACCCCTCCAGCTATCATATTCTTTGCTTGTTTTGAAGGACTAAATAAGCCGTTTCACAGAAATAGTTTTTAAGTTCTTGGCATTATTTTTTGTCTTTAACTGTACTTGCCTTTGTGCTTTAGCAGAACAGATCCTGTTTCTTCCGAGGGTTTGATTTTCCCCACACCAACAACTACTGCAATATTACTAATAGTCACTGAAGTATGCTCCTTCAGAATTACATTTGCTCATTTCCTCAGAATAATATCCATTCTTTAAAACCACAGAATTTAAAACACAACAAAAAAGAACGGTGAAATATGTATGTCAGCTCAGTCCAATTTCATCTGCTCAGTATCAGTAGAAGCACACATGCTTGACCGCTACTGTCAAAAACTGAAACCATATAAAAATTCCTGCTTCCTCCAAATAATGTGCATGCTACTGCATAATCCTGTGATTATTCTAATTTATCTTGTATAAAGCTCGATTGCAAATAATTATTTGCATGTTGTCTCTCCCATTATATCCTCAGTGCTTAATAAGCACATACTAGGTTTAATAAGTTTAATGGTTTAATAAGCAAGGATCTTAAGCACATAATAGGTGCTTATTATACATTTTTTGACTGACTGATCCATGATCCTATAACATTTGACCAAAACAGCTCTCTTCTCTTGGCGGCAGAGACATCATTTCAATTCAAAGGTTCAGCAAATGTTCATCAAGCCACATACTACATATAAGACACTGAGCTCAGTGCTGGGGAAATAAAGATGAAAAACGACTTAGCAGCGGCTCTTAAGGAGTTTTTAGTCTACTTGGGCGGATATAACATATAAAGAAATAAGTCTAGCGAAAAGGAAGAGTGGGTAAAGGCAAAGGAGAGATCTGAACATCTGAAAACCATAAACCAGGTAGGGGGCCCTGGGGAGAAGGGATGTTTTGAACATTATAGCTTGCCATGTCTTCCTCTGTGTCACACTTATGAGAACTTTGGCATTTAGCTCAATCTGGTTTAGAGTCATCAACATCCTGTTCTTTCAGGATGTCTAAAGATATGTTGTACACAGTTCTCAATGGAAATTATTTGTAGCATGGAGGAAGGGGGGTCACCCCCTCTTTTGAAAGCCCCCAGAAAAGCTACCCTCGGTTTTAAATACTCCATGGATCAGCACCCACCTGAAACCATATCTCATAAGCCTCTTCCAGCATTTTACTAACAAGTCAGAAGACATGTTAGTTATACTGGACAATATCTAATCAAATAGAACTGAAAATAAAGAGATAAGAACAGATGCGAACTTCCCTTGGGTACAGTCTCCCATGATGGGGAAGGACATATACCATGAGAAAGGTACATGCTTGGAGGGAACACTTTCCCCCATGCCTCATATCCACTCAGTGGTCAAACAATTTCTCCCTACATTACATCTCTTGCATCCAAACCTTCCCCTCCATTCACAAAGCCACCACTTTAGCTTCAGGTCTTTAAGACTTTTTAATAGTCTTCTAATTCATCTCCCTGCTTCAGGTGTCTCCTGACTCCAATTAACACTGCTACCAAAGTGATTTTACTTAAGCACAGATCTGTCACTCCCCTACTCAATACATTCTCAGTGGCTCTAAGATCAACTATAAACTCCTGTTTGGTTATTAAAGCCCTTCGAAATCTGGTCCTCACCTATCTTTCTCAGTTTCTCAGATAGGACATTTCACCTCTGATCTCCATGCATTTGTATGGCTTATCTGTCATGCCTGAAATACACTCCTTTCTCACTCAATCCAACTCAATCCCTCATTTCCTTCAAAACCTAACTCAGGCACCATCTTCTGGAAACCTTTTCTGATCTCCCCAATTGCTAGAGCTTTCTCTTCTTAACTACATTGTTCTTAGCTGCCTTATATTTCTTTGGTATTTATTCTGCATATATTTATTCTTTGAATACTTTTGTGCATGTGTATGTGTTACACATACAAATACAAATTATTTGAGAGCAAGAGTCATTTAATTTTCCTCAGCACAGTGCCATACTTCTAGTAAGTGATTAATAAATATTTGCTGATTTTTTGGTGACTTTTATTGACCACTTTTATTATTTATTTCTCTACTTTACAGTATGTTTTGAGTGAGGTACTTTTGGTGAAGTTTGATTATTGTGACCCCAAATTCTATTCTATACTTTTTTCTGTTTCCATCTAGGCTTCCTCAGAATCTATGTTGATTGATTTATTGATGATGGATAGATAAGTATCGGTTTTAGAGGGACAGAGAATACATGTTCCCAGATAACATGCATAAAGAAGCTTATTCTGGGAACCTGGATGCCCACATAGAAAACACATAAGGTCAGGGAAACACACCTCACATCTTCAGTGTCCTCTGGTAATGTTATCATGGTACTCCTCTGGGCATGGCTTCTCTGCTATCCCCTGGCGGTCACGTTTTATCTGCTAGGTGTCTGCCGATCTTACAGCCAATAAGTTTCTCTCTTCTACAAACTTCACCTCTTTAGGGCCATTTCAGCTCTGGTCTGCTCTGGTTCAGTGACTAGGAAGCCTCACAACAGCAGGTCTTCTACTCTTTAGTCCTAAAATTATGAAACCACACAGGCAAATGGCAAACAAAAGCAGAGGCATTAAAAGATTAGGATGTAGTGCCAATGTTTGGTGCTGGATTGAAGTTTGTAGTCTCAAATAACTATCTGATTTAGGGGATGGAAATTCCCTATAACAACCATTTACCATGGAAATTCTGTGTCCACCAAACCAATTTCAGGGAGCATTGACAACAAAATCTAACAGGAACCATGTAAAGGCTGAAACAACAAAGCCTATTTTATTTCTAAGATTCTTTCAGTATTGGCATGCAACAACAAGGCTAAGTAAAGGAGGTAAAGTTATTGTCCTCCATCTTCCTGGCTGCCATTCCTGCCTTCATTAAGTATATGTGTCAGCAGAAAAAGCAAGTGGCTTTTGTGCCATATTGTGTTCATCATAAAACCTTACGGTCTCTCTGAACATCAAAGTCTACTTTGTATCCTGCTGATACCTTTCATTACAGGATGAGTGCCACAGGATCCACTGCTAAGGATGGAGGGGGTTAATCCTGGATGAAGGGTAGCTGTTGTGGGGAGGCCTCTCTCTCTCTCTCTCTCTCTCTCTCTCTCTCTCTCTCATTCTCTCTCTCTCATTCTCTCTCTCTCTCTTTCTCTCTCTCTCTCTC
>CM053597.1:152599904-152626831 GCA_028646575.1 Pseudocheirus occidentalis
AAAAAAAAAAAAAAAAAAAAAGGTCAATCTTTTAAAAGGACAAGACTGAGTGATGAGATTTGCTCTTAGCTTCTAAAGCACTTGCTTGTTAATTGGGTGGTCTGGACCCCACCCACCTGGGATACCAAATTTCTATTTAGAGTATAACCAGCCTTTTCCTGCACAAAGAACTCCCTGTCCTAGATCCTCTCCATTAGAATTCCAGGCAAAACAGTACAAGAAAGAGAAAACTAATCAGAGAGGCTTCCTCTGCCATTGATGCCTGGAGGCTGCTGAGTCTTAAGCTCTAACCACATCCTCAGTGGGAGGAGCTGAAGACTTTGAGCCCACTTCATTCAATATCCACCAATCTGGGATGATTTTCACTTGTCAGGGGAGTTCCCTTTCAGAAGGGATTTAAAGCATTTCAAGGTCTCTCTTGGGGTCTTTGGTTACTGAGAGGAATCACTGACCATTAATTTATTGATTGCTGGCTAATCTAATTAATAAATTGATTATTAAATTAAAAAAAAAGAAACGAGCAGATGGACTTCATAATTACCTGGAGAGTCTTATATAAACTGATGCTGAGTAAGGTCCTCAGAACCAGGAGAACTTTGTACACAAGTATAGACATGTTATATCTGTGATGACTGACTGGTACACTGGGCTCTTCTCAGCAATAGACTGGGGTCTTTTCAGCAATAGAAGGGTATATGGAAAAGGCTGTCCACATCCAAAGAAAGTATGGAGCCTGAATGCAGATTGAAGCATACTACTTGCTCTCCCTTTTTCATTTTTGTTTTGTTTCTCCTTCCTTGTTGTTCATTCCATTGATTATAATAATTTTCAACTTGACTGATGCTTAATGTGAAGGTATATGTAGAACCTATATTGAATTGCATGCAACCCCTGGGTGTAAACTAAACAGCCAGCCCATTATTAATTAAATAAATAAAACAAAGAAAGAAACATGTTTCCATGAGCACAAGAAGAGATTTAGAATAAAGAGAAGCTTCTTGATCTCAGAGTGAGGGTTCTTGAGGTCCCAATGGAAAGGTAGGCTATAGGAGGAAAAGGGATGAGGGACTGATAAAATTAATCTGGACAGGGACAAGAGTATGAGGAGGCGTAGCAGGGGACAGGGAGCTGAATCACTCAGATGAAGGAAACAGGAAATGAGTTTGCCATCTGTGAGAAGGAAAAAGAAGCAGTTTGCATTCTTACCCTGTGGCATTCTATGATTTAATGACCAGTTACTAGTGTGGTTACCTGATGTATGTTTTGAAACATTTGTTAAATTCATTGTGTGACCTGGACAAATAAGAGACATTGTGGCACTTTCAGTGCAGCTTTTCCCCATACTTCTTTCTGAAAGAGCAGTGCCTATCTAAGATTCAGTTTTGTACCGTGATCCTTTAGGAGGGGTGAGCATTGTTTTGCTGTATAGAAAGAAGTCAAGACTCAACTAAATCACCATGCCACTGTTTCAAAGTATGACTTTGCTATGGCAGGCACCCATCCCTCTTCCTTACACAAGTATTGTGTTGTGAGTTTTTTGTTTTGTTTTGTTTTGGAGGGCAGTTGGGGTTAAGTGACTTGCCCAAGGTCACATGGCTAGTTTTTTGTGTTAAGTATCTGAGGGTGGATTTGAACTCGGGTACTCCTGACTCCAGGGCCAGTGCTCTATTCACTGCGCCACCTAGCCACCTTGGGTTTTTCGTTTTTTTGTTTGAATTAAAATTTTTTTCCCTTTTTGGAGGAGCAAATGGGGTTAAGTGACTTGCCCAAGGTCATATGGCTAGTTATTGTGTTAAGTGTCTGAGGCCAGATTTGCACTCACCTAGCTGCTCCTATTGTGTTGGCTTTTTAATGTTGTCTTGGTGCCTTTTATTCTTGACATCAAAATCATCCATGAGCTTTCCCTTGTGATAATGAAAAATAGTAAAGCAAAACCAGCCAGTGAATTCTGATGACATGTGATGTTCAGTTCTTATGATCTTCCACCCTTACCCAGAGGCAGAAAAAATATTTCATCATCTCAGGGCCCAAAGTAGAGCACTGCAACTGATCTGAATTCAATGATGTTTTCATTTATATTATAGTCATGATATATATTGATATATATATATTGATGTATATATTGATCTCACATAAATCTGCATCATTCCATACAAGTGTCTGAATTTTTCTCTGAATTCCTCATGTTTGTCATTTCTCAGAGTGTAATATTCCAGCATTCATGTATCACAGTCAATGGCCACCTATTTTCTTTACAGTTTTTGTACCACAAAAAAGGGCACCAGCAAATATTTACCCACAACCATTTTCTACATGCTCTTAATTACACTCACATTTTTGTGTACTTTTCCCCAAGTTTTGTCATTTCCTGTGTTTGTGGAAACTACTGAGGATCAGAACTATGCAGTCAAATATTTATATAGGGCCCAAGGCCTATAGTCTTTCTGGGTAGTTATACATATAAGATTGTTTGCCTCTTCCTCACTCTAGAGCAGCAGTTCTCAGCCTGTGGGTCGTGACCCCTTTGGGGGTTGAATGACCCTTTCACAGGGGTCTCCTAAGACCATCAGAAAACACATATTTCCCATGGCATTAGAAACCGAGACACTGCTCCTCTCTCCATGTCCAGGCAGGTCCACCCACATGCAGATTCGCTCACATACAAGTATTAAAGGGTTGCGACATTAGGAAGGTTGAGAATCACTGCCCTAGAACCAGCCCATTCCCTATATACCCAATACAGGTGACTCTGGTCATCCATATTGAAGTATCCTTTTTCCTTTACTCAGTGTTATATTTCTACCCAGTATCCACTAAACAGATCTATGCTCTTCCTTTTCCTTGTACTCTACCTTAAGTCAATCAAGAATTGCTCCATACTACCTCACAACACATCCAAGATCCATGAATTTAGTCACTGGTATCCAGGACATTTCTTTTCTGAATTTGGACAGAGGGAAGGAGTTACCTGCAGCTAGGGCAGAGGGCATTGGGGTACAGCCCACAGCTCCATGAGAGTTGCTGAAATCAGTATCCTGTGACTGTACCAGTGGGATGTGGTAACTGAGAAAACCATGGTCTCTGGCCTTCAGGATAGCCTCTGTCAGCTTCTTATGCTGCTTCGTACAGACACCTGTGTATGGGGCATGGAAGATGACACCTGTGTGAGCACAGACAAACTGTTCCAAGAGCTTCACATTTCTAAAGTCTACTTGGAGCTTCTGATCACAGCAGATAGGGAAAGGGTTCCCAGCAACTTTGTTCCCTCAAATGCATGTCTTACGGGTTCGCTGTGGTGGGATGCCACCTTTGTGGTTTTGTCGATAGTCAGCCCAGACTGGACGGAAGCCATATCAAGCCAGGTATTCTTCAGTTTCTAGATATTCCCAGGGAGCATCCTGATAGAGGGAGACAGGAATAGAAGATTCTTCCACAGGGGGAGCTTTGATGCATAGAGCCCAAGAAGTAGCCTGCACCCAGTGGGGCCCTCTGACAGATGTGAGGCCCAAGAACCGCAGAAGACTTAGTGAGGTTGCCATCTTGGTGTAAGGCTAAGAGAGGAGAGAGGACTAGCTGTTTAATTTTCTAAAACTGAATTGTTTAACAGAAGGTTTTATGGTTTATATATATAGACACATTTATACAAATACATATACATAATTATTTGTAGCCACTTTTTGTTTTGCAGGATTATTTTCAGGACTTTTTTGTTGGATTTAGTTTGTACTGTCTGTTTTTTAGGTTCTTGTCTCTGTAAGAGACTTTTGCTGTTCCTAAAGTCTTAGTGCAGCGTTAAGTTATAATACCTTAAAACTGTCCTACCTTCACTTCCTTTCACTAAAAGCTTTCCAAAAGCTTTCCTACCTTTTAAACGTGCCTATCTTGGGGCGGCTAGGTGGTGCAGTGAATAGAGTACCAACCCTGGAGTCAGGAGGACCTGAGTTCAAATATGACCTCAGACACTTAACACACACTAAGAAAAACCTAGCTGTGTGACCTTGGGCAAGTCACTTAACCCCATTTGCCCTACCTTCCCCCATCCAAAAAACAAAACTAAAAAAAAAGTTAAACTTGCCTATCTTAAAACTGTACTCATGGGAAACTGTATTTGGATGGTTACATGTTTCATGGAAGTTAAAATAATTTATCAATAACTGCTTTAAGTCTGTCAGTGTTCTCTGCCTCAGCTTTTGCTTAGAGCCCCTTAATGTGCATTTCTCTTTCTCCTAGAATTACATGATGCGCAATGCAGTTCTTGCAGCTATGACAGAAATGGTGTTGCAGGTGCTGAATGGGGATCAGCTGGAAGAGGCAGCCCGGAGCACTAGGGATCAATTCTTGGACACCTTGCAGGCCCATGGTCATGATGTTAACTCTTTTGTGCGAAGCCGTGTGTTGCAACTTTTTAGTCGAATAGTCCAGCAGAAGGTGAGGCCCCCATATTAAGAAGGACTCCTGGCACTCTAGACTGCATCTGATCATGAAGGCCGAAGGATGTGTCCAAAACGTAAAGCTTATTCCTCCACTCTAAAGGAGAGCTAAGAGGTTTTTTCCAGGTGTTCCTATAAAGTTAGGCCTTCAGTGTCAGTAGTAACAAAGGTCATCCTGTACAAAATTTTGAGATTCTTCACCTTGATTTCAAAGCCACACTTCTTGACCAAGCAAGAGCAACACTTCCCTTAGCTATCCTATATTAATCTCTTGATACTCCCAGAAATAAAAGAGTGACCCAGTCAAGTCAGAAATATCAAATATTCTGTGGCTTAGATGGGTACTGTGTTTTATGGGTTGACACTTACCTTGTTCTCCATGTAGGCTCTTCCCTTGACACGCTTCCAGGCAGTGGTGACCCTTGCAGTGGGGCGTCTAGCTGACAAATCTGTGTTAGTGAGTAAAAATGCTATCCAGCTGCTGGCTTCCTTCTTAGCCAACAATCCCTATTCATGTAAGGTAAGCAGCCTCTCTGCCCAGGAGAAAAAGATTATAAAGATGAGAGTTGGAATGAGATGCCCTGAGTAACTCCTGATGTCCATTGTATTTCCATAGCTAAGTGATGCTGACCTGTCCAGACCACTTCAGAAGGAGGCTCAGAAGTTGGAGGAAATGAGAGCCAAGCATCGAGCTGCAGCTCCCTGTGAGTTCTAACCCAGATAAACCTTTTCTTGCACCAGTACAAACACAGCTTGGAAGTCACATTAAATAAGTCTCCTTCCTTAGGTGTGGTGCCAGATCTTGAGGAGGAGTGGGAAGCCATGTTGCCAGAGCTTCAGTCCACCTTGCAACAGCTCCTGGAGCTCCCAGAAGGAGATGGAAAGGAAGGAGAAAACCTTGGTGATACAGAAACAGCTGAGGAAGTGGCAAAGCACATCCAGCAGCTTCTTGTCAAGGCCAGTTATAAGTAAGTGGGAGAGGGGTACCTCTGCCCTTGATTTGTTTGGGGTTATGATTTCAACTTGGAGGTTTGAACAGAAACTGAAGTTGGAGCATGATTCTAGCTGCTTTCATCATTGCCAAGTGACCTAAATCCGAAAGGTAGGTACTTATTGCCTTTAGTAAACAGTGTTGTCTGAGATTGAAAGAAGTGTACTGTTTTTGTCCTATTCTCTTTAAAAATGGTTAAAATAAATTCAAATGACATATATGAAATATAAAGATAATTAGCTGAAAAACATCTCTAAGTACCCAGCTACAGTTTGGTACCTTCTGGCTATTATTTTACTGATGTTTTCACTTGACTTTGATATCCCCTCAAACTTTTGTCCCTTTTCTCTTTCCTGTCTTTCCTTGCCGAACTTGAAGAAAAAATGGCCTATATTCATCCTTATCATCCACATTTAACCTCGTGCTGCCTGGTATCTAGTTTCCATTATTTGACTAAGATAGTTTTCTACTAGGCAACATCTTATTACTAAATCGATTGGAGTTTTTCTCATCCTACTTAAACTTTGTGTAAACCCTTTTGACAGTTTCCTCCTCTTTTTGGATATTTTCTCTTCTCTTTGTTTCCATGACATAGCACTCTTGTGGTTCTCCTTCCTCTCTGATAATTCCCTTTCTGTCTTTTTACTGTATTTATCTTCTTGTCCTTTAAGTTTTTGTTCTGGGTTGTTTATGGTTTTGGTGATCTCATGTATTCCCTTAGCTTTAGCTATGAATTCACCACAGATGGATCCCAAATCTCTCTCTCTCCATCCTGCTAACTTTTCCCTAGAACTCCATTCCCATGTCTCCCACCTGCTGGATATGTAAACTTAGATGTCCTGCCAGCATCTCAAAATCAAGATGTCCTAAACTGAACTCCTTATTCCCACAAAAATCTTAACTTTCCCTCGAGTCATATGTCAATACATCTTCCCACTCACCCAGGCTCAAAATCTCAGAGTATCTTTGACTTTTTCCTCTCCCTCAACCCCCCATGTTCAATTTATTTCCAGGTTCTCTTTGGGGAGGGAGCAAGGGAGAGAATTTGGAATTCAAAGATTTATAAAGGAATGTTGTAAATTTTTTTTACATGTAACTGGGATAAAGTAAATAAACTAATTAAAAAAAATAAGATTAGTATGCATCAGTCAGGGCACAACTGAGATTACATAGCATGAATTTGTAGTGAAATCAGTCAAAATGACTGTTCTGCTCTGTACAAGAAAAGAAGAGAAGGAATCAGACTTGAAGCATGACAGGGCATGAAGATCAGTAAGATGAGGGGATAGGAGGGTCAAGGGTAGGGTACATGAAGAGAGAAAAATAAAACTAGATCATCCTTGATGGATTAGGAAAAAATGAATGGAAGGGATGGAGTGACTCGGTTGTGAAGGTCAGCACTGATCTCATAACATAAATCCCATGGCCTTTCCTCAGTTGTCATCCTCTTAACCTCTCTCTGCAGATTTTGATATGGCTGACTATTCCCTCCTTCCTACTGGATACTTTTCCTTTCATGACTTTGATGACAATATTTTCTTTTTGGTAGTATTCTTGTCTTACTGCTACTTTTCAGATGACTTTATTCTTATACTATCAGTCTCCTAATATAAATATGGTAGCCTGCAAAATACTTGTCTTTGGGTCACAAAGATTATTATGAGGAAGAGGAATCATGGAACCTTAGTTTTAGAGCTGGAGTTGACCTTTGAGGTCATCTAGTTCGACCCTCTTATTTTATTTTTTAT
This sequence comes from Pseudocheirus occidentalis, assembly GCA_028646575.1. Lineage (NCBI taxonomy): Eukaryota > Metazoa > Chordata > Mammalia > Diprotodontia > Pseudocheiridae > Pseudocheirus > Pseudocheirus occidentalis. The sequence continues at coordinate 152,607,074 of CM053597.1, forward strand.
CTAACAAAAAAATAAACTGATCATAGTTTATCGCAGAAAATGAAAGTTCACAAAACCATGAATCTCTTAGACATATAGCTTCCTTTTCCTTTTAAGTATGTAAAAAGTTGAATACTTTACTTTTAAAGCTGTCCTCATATTTTCCCTTCTGAATTTCCTTCAGTGCATTCTTAAGTGCTTCACTGACCTTTTTTTTCCCATTTAACAGTGCTGTTAATAGTCTACTTCTCTTCTCAAAACATGGTGGGGAAAGAGAGAAAACAGAATCCTTGTAAAATATATATCATCAAACAAAATAAATGTACACTTTTTTTTCTCTTTGGAGGGCAGTTGGGGTTAAATGACTTGCCCAAAGTCACATGGCTAGTTTTTGTGTCGAGTGTTTGAGGCCAGATTTGAACTCAGGTCCTCCTGACTCCAGGGCCGGTGCTCTATTGACTGCACCACCTAGCCACCCCTAAATCTACAAAATGCATGTCTTATTCTCTTCTTAAAATCATCACTTCTTTGTCAGGAGGTGGTTACATTTTTCATAATCAGGCCTCTGAAGTCACAGATGATCATTAGTTGAATTTCTTAATTCTTTCAAAAAAATTTTTCTTTACAAGTGGTTCTGCACTTGACTCTGTAATAGTTCATACAGGTCTGCCTAGGTGTCCTTGAAACCATCCCTTGACCATTTATTAAGGCTTAATAAATAATATTAATTAACAATTATTAATAATTAATAAATAACTTCATACAAGGTATCCAGCACTCTGTATATAGTAGACTGTTCAGCTGTTCCCCAGTTGATGGGCACTCCTTAGGTTCTAGTTCTTTGCTACAACAAAAAAAGTTGCTATAAGTATTTTTGCACACATGATTTTTTTCCTTCATTGATATGCTTGGGATAGAAAAGTATTAGTAATATGATTCCCTCATTTCATAGAATAGGTTGCTGAAGCCCAAACAGGGTAAGTAATTTGCCCTGCCACCCTCAAGACTCAGTTTTACATTCTGAAAGAGGCCATTTCAGTTTCTCTGAGTTTGCTACATTCCTCTCTCAGATTACCTGCTAACAATCCTGGATATATCCTGTATGTACCTAATTACTTACATTTTATTTCCCCTATTTAGTCTAACTATTCCTTGAGGGCAGAATATATTTTTGCCTTTCGCTGCGTGCCTAATGCTTGACACATTATCTGGCACATAGTAGGTATTTCATAAATACTTGTTGACTGACTCTGCAAAGAAGGGGGTAATAAGTCTATATTCTCATATCTCTTAGGAGCCACAGTTGATCATTTTAATCACACAGCATTTTGTTTTGGTTGTTTTAATTGTTCTTTTTTTTAAAAAAAAAACCTATGTATATTTAGTTAAATATTTCCCAGTTGCATGTAAAAAATTTTAACATTTAAAAAAATTTTGAGTTCCACGTTCTTTCCTTGTCTCCTGTCCCTCCATCCTTCTTGAGGTTAACAATTTGGTACCAGTCATACATGTGAAGTCATACAAAACATTTCCATATTAACCTTGTTGCGGAAAGAAAACAGACAAAAAAAAAGACAAGAAAAATAAAGTTTTAAAAATATGCTTCAATCTGCATTTAGAGTTCAGCAGGTCTCTTTCTCTCTTTGGAGACAGTATTTTTCATCATGGTTCCTTCAGAATTGTGTTGGATCATTATCTTTATCAGAGTATCTAAGACTTTCACAGTTGATCATTTTTATGATATTGCTATTACTTTGTACAATATTCTTCTGGTTCTGCTCATTTTACTTTGCATGAGTTCATATAAGTTTTTCTGAAACAATCCTACTCATTATTTCTTACATAGTAGTATTCCATCACAATCATGTACCACAACTTGGTCAGCCATTTCTCAGTTGATGGCCATCCCTTCAATTTCCAGTTCTTTGCCACCACAAAAAGAACTGCTACAAAAATTTTTGTACATATAGGTCCTTTTCTTTTTTTAATCTTATTGGAATACAGACCTTGTAGTGGTATTTCTGGATCAAAGGGTCTGCACAGTTTTTTAGCTCTTTGGGCATATTTCCAAATTGTTCTCCTAAATAGCTGAACTGATTCAAAGTTCCTATTTTAGTAGTTTTTTATATTTCCATAGTAATTGTATGTATTCTTTTCATACTTCTGCTTATTTAATTTCATATCATTAGTTCAAAAAGGCTATTGCATTCTTGTGCCAAAATTTGTTTGACCATTTCCCAGTTAACGAACATATACTTAATTTCCAGTTCTTTTCTACTACAAAAAGTGTTGCTGTAAATATTCTGAAAATTATGGGACCTTTCTTTCTTTTTTGACCTTTTTGGGGTATATGCTTAGCAGTGGAGCATGTAGGTCTTTTAAAAGGTATGGACCTTTCGGTTACTTTCTTTGCATAATTCCAGATTGTTTTCTAGAATACCTGAATCAGTTCACAGTTCTACAGACAGTATATCAATGTACTTATTATTCCATAATCCCTTCTATAAATATTGGTTATTCTTATCTTTTGTCATCTCTACCAATTTTCTATGTATGAAGTGAAAACTCAAGAGTGCTTTTGATTTACATTTCTTTCATTGTTAGTGGTTTAGAGCTCTTCTTTTTAAAGAAGAATAAAAAAATAAAAATGGGCTCTTTCCTGCGTTGATTATCTCTTAAAATTTAAATATTATAGCACTTCTCTTGGCAGCTGGCCATCTATGATTTTTATAAACAATATTTGAGCAGAACTTAATATTTTAAAACAGATTTAAAGTGATTTTTGGTGAAAGGATTAGATTTTTGGATCTCAGCCCTGGGCTGTTTTGTGTTACTAATCTGATTTGAATTCCTGGAGAATTTGATAGAAATTCATGTCTTTGAAAAATATGAAGTGGAGGCTACGTGGTACAGGGGATAGAGCACTGGCCTTGGAGTCAGGAGAACCTGCGTTCAAATCTGGCATCAGACACTTGACACTTACTAACTGTGTGACTTAAATCACTTAAGCCCCGATTGCCTTGCCAAAAAGAAAATATGGACAAAAGATTATTGGCAGTATCAGATATGCCAAGCAACCCTCATCTTTTTAATAGAAGTGTTATCCCTGTTCTTTGGGGGCAGCTACGTTGGAGATTTGTTGGAATTGGGAATGTCCCTTGAGAAAAGCTATAATAAGGCTGAATCACATTAAAAGAGAGCAGCTTGGTGCTTTACTCTTTAAGTTTTGCTAACTATAGATGGATTCTTTTTTTTTTTTTATAATGAATGGGTTCTGACAGACATGCCATCACTCTCACCCAAGTGGCCATACACCGCTTCCAGGAGGAAGCACCCTTTAGTCATATGAACCAAGAAGAATCAGAAGAGACTAGAATCCTGAATCTACTAAGAGAGATCTTCAAAGGTAATACTCCTTTTTCTCTTTTCAACAGGGCCCACATAGCATTAGAATGACAGGATAAGAATCTATGTGAAGTCTTCAATCTTTAGTCCTGGAAAGAATTTAAGGATTCACTCTGCCACCAGGGACCATATTTTTTTGAGGGGGAAGGAGGGATGTGTCCAATTTCAGTCCAAATTAATAAAAGGGGAGAGACCTAAGGTGTTTGCCTGACTTTTGGAACAATTAATTTCATTACCAGTAAGAAATATCCACAATTTTAGGCCCTACAAGTTCCACTCAGGACAAGAATCTACAAGTTTCTCCAAACAAAACAGCCTCTATGGAAGCTATACCTGAGGACAAACGTGGGATGGTAGAGAGTAGCAGTGACAAGGAAGAATTAGTGAAGCAGGAGATGCTAGTACAGTATCTGCAGGATGCCTACAGCTTTTCTTTGCAAGTCACTGAAGCCATTGGTATCATCAGCAAGATGATGTATGAAAACACCACCTCGGGTATGCTGGGGCGCCTCTGGGAAAAGGAGCTCATATCCCTGGGTTGAAAGGCTGAGGTAGCCATCCTCTCAGTCATAGGTTGTTTATTTAAGGTAAAGATTGTGTTTCTTTAGATTAATTTATACATAATATCACTGCATGAACTGGCAGCAGATAAATTCTTTTTGTAATAGGTAGGGTATGGAGATAGGACTGGATTGTTGTGGGAAAATTTGTGGCCACAGAACTGTATTTGGTCAGGAAGAAGCAGCTGTCTTTTAGTGATATGTGGAGCAGGAATGACCATTTTTGTCTTTCTCCTCAGTGGTACAAGAGGTGATTGAGTTCTTTGTAACGGTGTACCAGTTTGGAGTACCACAAGCTCTGCTGGGGGTACGTCGAATGCTACCCCTTGTGTGGTCCAAGGAACCTGGTGTCAGAGAAGCCGTGCTCAATGCCTACCGCCAGCTCTACCTCCACCCCAAAGGAGATTCTGCCAGGTCTGTTGAGCCCTTTCCGTCTCTGTCCTCCCCTCTTAATTGATTTTCATGAGGTCAGGTTTTTGTGGGAATTTTCTAGTTAGTCAGTCATGGGGAACCCTTCTAGAAGCAGCACTTCAGGGTTATAGATTATAAGGGAAATAATAAGACTGGGGGAATAGACTTCCCAGAAACACCATCAGACAATGGTGTCATCAGAGCCAGAAGCCCCACTAATCAGGCTGTAACCCAAGTTGTGCAATATCTTTAGGAGTCCCTACCTTCCTGAGATACAGTTAAAAGTAGAGGAATTGTAAATAAACTATTAATTTTTTAAATTAAATTAAATTGCTTACTGCTGATCCCACAGAGGCAAGGCCCAGACTTTAATTCAAAACCTCTCTCTGCTCCTGGTGGATGCTTCAGTGGGAACAATTCAGTGTCTGGAAGAAATTGTAAGTGTCTTCAAGCATTTATTCACCAAGTATTTAGTGAATTGCTACTTTGTGTCTGACATTGGGTTAGGCAGGGTGAGGAATGCAACAGACATATATTTTTCTTTCTTTAAACCCCCTACAAAAGGAGTAAAAGAGTTTACAATCCATCTATGAATACAAAATATACATGAAACACTTACATAGCATTAAAAGATAGTATGCTATGTGCCAAAAGGAGAATACAGACAGTAAGGTCAATGAGAAAGAATTCAAAGAAGCGATTTTAATATGGTTTAAAGTAATTGTAAAAACCAAATTGAAGAGATGGGATTTGATCCGTGTCCTGAAGAAAGTTTTATTTAGATTGGAAGGACAAGCTTAAGCCTAGAGCAGAGGTCCAGAGGCAGGAAATGGTATATTTGGAAGGCAGTAAGGAAACTGACCAGTCTGACCATAGTAGAATGAGTAGGAGATGAAGTTGGAAAACAGAATTGAACTAGGTTCTAAAGGACTTTGAATTTGACACCCAGTTTATTCCTATTTTTTTTTCCTGTAGATCAGTGGGTCCCAAGACTGTTGTAGAGCATTGTTACCCTAAAGTCTTGAGATCACCAAGGAGGATGAAGCTGAAGGATTGCTACAGCTAGCTGCTTTACCCTTGCCCCATTGGGAATCCCTGCAAACTGGGAGGAGGGGAGGCTTATGGAAGGTGGGCAGCATTTGGCTTAGAAAGCCACCATGAAATGTCCTAAGGCTGGCAACTGGCATAGCCATACCCCATTGTCAGCTTTAAAGTACCATAGAAATGCGAGCTCATCATAGTTACCATTACTGTAGGTGGTGGGAATCCTGTGAACATTTTTGAACAGGGAGATAGCTAGAACCACTAGAGTGATAGTTAGAGCAGTACACTATCACTAGATGGAATGATCACGAGTCAGCTAGAGCTCATGAGAGAGACATTTGCCGTCTCATCTAATTCACTCACTTTGCAAGTGAAGAACTGACCAGGTAGGTGCTTTATTATACCCATTTCACAGCAATAACAATAATTATAATAATTGCTAGCATTTATATAGAAATGCCTGTAGATTATTCTTTATCTCCTTGTGATATACATGTCTGCACATATTATTGCCCAGTCAAAGGATGTGCAATTTGGTGACTTTTGGGATATGGTTCCATATTGTTTAACAGAGTAGTTGGATCAATTACAGCTCTACCAATGATGCATTAATGTACCTGCTTTCCCATAGTTGGTAGAAATTAGATATAGGCTAATGTTTTATATCTTATAACATAGTAAACTCCAAATGAATCTGTGACTTAAAGAGAAGGGTCCTATTATAAAATCATTATAGAAGTGGAGAGAGATCTTTTACCACTATGACTAGGAGGCAAATCCTTAACTAAACAGTAGATAAAAGTAGTCATAAAAGAGAAAGGGAAAAGATAAATCTTTATTAAGGAAAACTAAGCTGACAGATATGCAGGGTGGATTGCAGAGAGGTCAGAAATTGGAGGCAGGGAGACAAGTTTAGAGGCCAACATGTAGGGGCTTTGACCAGTATGCTGACTGTGGGGACGGAAAGAGTGATAGACATTTCCATAAGAAGAAAGACTTAGTAACTAAGTGGAAAAGAAAGAACCAATGGTGACTCCAAGGTTTTGCGCTTGAGTGAAACATCTGGAAAAAGAGAGATCAGAATTGGTCAGCTTGGCCTCTGGAGCAGAGCTAGGAACATGAGTGTAAGATTCCCTTAGGCAAACTTAGACTCAATAAAAGGAAAACCTTCCACTAGTTCTTCAAGCTCTTCTGATGTGGCATGGGCTGTTTTGAAAAGGAGCAGGTTTACCCTCATAAAACATCTTAAGGCGAGTGCTTAGATAACCAGTTATTTGGATTGTTTGTAAAAGAGAGTCTTGTTCAGATATGAGGTGGACTAAACCTAGTCTGAGTGTTCCTTCCAGCTGTTAGATTTTGTGAATCTTTGAATTAAGTAAATAAAAAATGGAGGTAAAGAGGAGTTCGGTTTGGGACATGCTATCCTTTCATATTCAGCAAGATACCTGATGATAGAAGAAAGAAATGGTCATGTTGGGGGAATTATGAGAGCATTCTGTAGTTGTTTGAGAAAAGGCACTAAACTGTTAATACCCAGCTATCTCAGTGTTGGGCATAGGTCCCAGGAGGCCAAAGACAGAAAGAAGTGCCCCATCTATATTAAAATACTCATAGTCCTTGTGGCAACAAAAAACTTGGAAACAAAGTAGATACTCATTAACTAGGGGAATGGCTAAACAAATTGTACACGCAGGAGTACACACACACACACACACACACACACACACCACACACAAGGGCTGTGTGTCCTTTGTGAAGTTGTTGCTTAAAATCTCAGTTGCCCAGGCAGCTATAATACTTTAAGTTGCATAATAATTGTTGAAATACATTGATATAGGGAGGTTCCTCATCAGGACTTTTAGGAAGAGATAGTCCCCATTTTTAAAAAGTGCGTCATATGAAATTATGAATATACTGAATTCAGAAACTGGTAAGACTTTTATGAACTGATAGAGAGTGAAATAAGTAGAACAATATACATGCTGTAATAAATAAGTACAGTACTTAAAGCTAAGCTCTGATTAAAATGAGAGACCTCAGGCTAGAAGAACAGGTGAGGAAACACACGTTCTTTCAGGAGAGATGGAAGGAACTCCAGAGCATGGAGCCTTGTGTGTGTGCTGTCAGCTGTAGCCCCTATTGATTGGTTTAATTTGACTTTTTCTTTGTTACAAAGGAGGATTCAGTGAGTTAGTGTATTGAAAATGACATGTAAAATGAAAGGCACTATAAACCATTATAATATTCTTTTCAAAAACTTTTTTCAAAAAAGTAATCCTAGTAGAAAAGTCCGTGTTGCTGTTGGAACTATAGGAATGATTTAAAAAACAAGTCAGGGCTCAAGGCCAAAGATTTGGGATATATCTGGTGGAAGGCATTAATTAGTATGAACAGTCCCTATGTTACTATGTATTTCCTAGGGAAAGTAGAGCACCTGCCATCAGTGCCACCTTGCCTTTTAAAACTTTGTTGTATGCCCAAGTATTAAGAGAAATAAAGGGGGAGCAGGGAGAGGACCTTCTCTTTTTTAAATTCCCTGTTGAGCCCTCTTTATATTTTCTTTTCTTCAGTTGTGTGAATTTGTGCAGAAAGGAGAACTGAAGCCAGCAGTGACCCAACTGCTGTGGGAACGTGTTACTGAGAAGGTTTCCTGCTCTCCCCTGGAGCGCTGCTCCTCTGTCATGCTGCTTGGAATGATGGCAAAGTAAGGCTCAGGGGACTTAAATGTAGACACGGCTGGGATTAGAGAGAAGTGGCCAAGTCTGATGGAAGAGTTCCGTGTTGCCTTCCTTTGCCTTCCATTAATAGCAAACTGATCAATGTGTGTGATGCTGCCGTAATATAACCTTGAGGCTTGTGCCCAGTGGAAGCTCCAGGATGCTGCAGATTTACCACCCAGTAGATATTTAGAATATATGCTACTATATAACTAGCCTTAACCCCCACATTTTCCTCCCTCAGAGGAAAACCAGAAATTGTGGGCAGCAATCTGGACACACTAGTAAGTGTGGCATTAGAGGAAAAGGTAGAACAGGATTATCGACTGGCCCAGCAGGTATGCCAGGCCATTGCCAACATCTCTCGCAACCGAAAGGTGAGTGTGGGATGGTTGTACACTGCCTGGGTTGGGGGTAGGAAAAATTATTTTGCCTGCTCCAGAAATCACCCTCTTGTTTACCATTAGCCTGGCCTGGGCAAAAGCCACCCCCCATTCCGGCTGCCGCAAGACCACCGACTGTTTGAGAGACTCCGAGAGATGGTGATTAAAGGTAAGTTGCCAAGACAGGTGTGAAGACAGGGGGAAATGTCCTTTTTAAATTTTTTTTTCTTTTTGGAGGGGCAGTTGGGGTTAAATGACTTGCCCAAGGTCCCACCACTAGTTTTTTGTGTTGAGTCTGAGGCTGGATTTGAACTCAGGTCCTCCTGACTTCACGACTGATGCCACCTAGCTGCCCTGGAAAATGTCCTTTTAAGCAATAGATAACACTGACCCTGGAGTCAAGGAGGACCTGAGTTCAAATGTGATCTCAGATCAGACACTTGACACTTACTAGCTGTGTGACCTTGGGCAAGTCACTTAACCCCAATTGCCTTTACAAAGAAAAAAAGGAAAGAAATAACTCCTTAAGTTTCTTCTAGGTTTTGTCCAACCAGACCCACTGTGGATCCCCTTCAAAGAGGTGGCAGTGACCCTTATCTACCAGCTAGCAGAAGGACCTGAGGTGATCTGTGCTCAACTATTACAAGGTTGTGGGAAGCAGACTCTGGAGCGGATACAGGACCCAAGTACAACTGAGGAGGGCACTAGTAAGTGGGGAAAGTGGGCATGAGGTGAGTGCCTAGAATGCTTAATGCCCAGGCCTGGAGGGTGGGGATGAAGAGGGCTGACATGTTAGGAAGCTCTGTGTTCTCTGCTCCCCACCCTCCCTAGCCAAGGAGATGCCAAGGAGAGAAGTGCAGATATATAGCGGGGAATACGACATGGTGGAAGTAAATACTGCCTGTGACCATCTTGTTGGGGACCCTGGGACTCGACCAGGAACATCATAACTGTTGTTGTGCCTGGGTGTGGGAGGGCACGCACCTTTCTGTGTGCTTTGGGTCTTTGTATCTGTGTGTTGTTATGTGCGTATACACTCATAAACCAAGCAGAGGACCCCTCCTTTTCTCAGTCAGAGCAGCACCAGAACAAGCGAGGGAGAAAGAAAATGTAAAAAAAGGTTCCCTGCGGTGCAATTGCTTATTTCTCCCACAGAAGCAGCACCCACACTTCCCACCTTCCTGCTGATGAACCTGCTGTCCTTGGCTGGTGATGTGGCCTTACAGCAGCTAGTGCACTTAGAGCAGGCAGTGAGCGGTGAGCTCCGCCGACGCCGAGTCCTGCGGGAAGAGCAGGAGGAAGCCAGGACTGGAGGGCAGAAGGAAAAGGTCAGGGGGTATTTGAGCACTTGTCCCACATCCTAGCCCTCTCTCTGGTTTGCTGTGTGATTTCAGAGAGTCATTTTCCCATGAGACCTCTGTATTCCTAGCTATGAAATGGGGAGGAAAAACATCTTTACCTTGTTTCCACCACAAAGAATAGAGGGGTATATATATAAATACAGCAATTTGTGTACTTCTGCCTAAGAAGTTTTCTCTTGTCACCCTCCGCCCTCAAAAGCTGATGTGTTTACAGTTTGCAAAGTGCTTTATAAAATGTTTCCTATAAAGTAGGACATTTTGTTCTATGTAACAAGTTAGACTGAGTTATTTGAAATATGAGTAACAGTCTTTGCTTCTTGGATCCTGGGCACCTGATTTTGAACTTTGTTTTCTCCAGTAAGGTTTCTGTTGTTTTTTAGAAATAATCCTGGAGTAGGACATAGGATAGGAATTTTTTTCCCAACTTTGCCTTTAATTTAGTGTGTTAATTCTCCAGAAGCAAACTGCAAAGCAAAGTGAATAAAGGCTAGAATAAGAGTTGTTGAGGATTTCTTAATTGCCTCTAATGATTTCATGATTTCCTAATCTCTTCACTAGAATACCAGTAATGAGAGTACCATGGAAGAGGAGTTAGGCCTCGTAGGTGCTTCTGCTGATGACACAGAGGCAGAGCTGATTCGAAGTATCTGTGAAATGGAGCTGCTAGATGGTAAATGAGGGGGAAGGGTGATATTCCTCTAATCCAGGCTCATTTGCTTTTTAACAATAAAACATCAATTTCACTGGTAAATTTAATAACATCTTCAGTAAGTACAAATAAAAATAATATGAGGTGGAAGCCAAAATGGGATTCAATTTATTTGAATTAAATTCAAATAGTTCAGTATTCAAATTCAATTTATTTCAATATTCATTATGTAGTTGGTGTTAACTACTTCTTTCACCAGCAGTTCACAAACCCTCCAAACTGCAGTAGAAAGTCTATATAAGTTGCCATTGATAAAAAATTCATCACCATGTGACCAGCCTCTCCAAACTTAGCTAGATTGGACATTGGTGTGTCCACTGGTCATGGACAGATGTACAGTCCGGCCTGGAGCTCTTGGGCAAAGTCTTTCTAATTTGGGTAAGACTCAGCCAGTCCTAGCTTTCATACATCTAGCATTAGTTCTGCTCCATAGTCAGGCATCAGAAAAGCAGGATTCATTGGAGACATGTGACACAAATTTAAGATATTAAGAATGATTTATTTGCTCTGTAACTGGTCTTGCCCCATCTATATGCAGAGATTTTGTTGCCCTTCTAATTCTGTTGTCTTTACTTTGTATCGCCTCCTGTCTGCCCATATTTCTTTGTGTTACTCCTATATTTGTAGCACAGTAGTATCCAACTATATTGATACACCAATCTGACTATAAAGGAAGAAAGGAAAAAGCATTTTTGAGGCCAGGCACTGAGCTAATAATAAGCTCTCTACAAATATTGTCTCATTTGAGATCGTGTTTGTTGTCTTACAACAACCCTGAGAGGTATTATACACATATACAACAGTAATGATAAATTATTTTATATAATTAATTTGTTATGATCCCCATTTTACAGTTGAAGAAGTAGAAGTAGTCAGAGGTTAAGGGACTTACCCAGAGTCACACCATTTATACTTAGCTGGATTTAAATTTGGGTCTTCCTGACTCTAAGCCCAGCTTTCTATCTACTGCCTTATGTACAGTATGTCAATAGGTAGAGACTATTTCTGATTTTTTTTTGCTATCACAGATAAAACAACTGTGGATATTTTTGTGCAAATTTGTTTTCTCCTTTTAATAGCATCCTTTGACTATGGAGCCCATAGTGGAATTTCTGAGTCAAAGTTATTATGTATTGTCTACTGCCCAAGCTCCCATCTCCAGCCTGAAACTTGATCCTTTTGTCTTCCAACAGGCAAACAGTTACTTTCTGCTTTTGTGCCCCTTTTGCTCAAGGTCTGTAATAATCCTGGCCTTTATAGTGACCCAACCCTCTCTACAGCTGCTTCACTAGCTCTTGGCAAGTTCTGCATGATCAGGTAGGCCTTGGTTTATGGCACAGCCTTTTAAAAGAGAATTGAGGGCATATCACTTCCTTCAGTATCCTTCCTTTCTCTGCCCTCAGTGCCACTTTCTGTGATTCCCAGCTCCGCCTCCTCTTCACTATGCTGGAAAAGTCTTCACTTCCTATTGTTCGATCCAATCTCATGGTAGCCATTGGGGATCTGGCTATCCGATTCCCCAACCTGGTAGAGCCCTGGACTCCTAACCTTTATGCTAGGTAAGATGTACTGTATAAGACTCAATTATCACCAAGGGCTAGGAACCTGAAATTCAGGCTCGAGTCACTTGAATCAGCAGGTCAATCAGCATCAGTCATCAACTTTACTTTGAGTGGATATTGGAAGCTACTCTGCCAAAGGCCAATTTGAGGCTAATCATGTTGCTGACCTGGACGTTGACTTTTTCCCCTTGCCTGTGGCCTCTGAAGCCCTTTGTCATCACTGTTAAGAAGTGCAATGGGGCTTCATGCTTGGCTCTAAGAACATAAACAGGGCCTTGGTCTCTACAGGGAAAACTTCCTTTGCCCTGGAAGGAGCTGGTACTGAGGTGTTCCCACTGACTTTGTCTGCCCTAGACTCCGGGACCCAGCCCCTCAAGTTCGGAAAACAGCAGGGCTGGTAATGACACACCTAATCCTAAAGGACCTGGTGAGGGTGAAGGGGCAGGTGAGCGAGATGGCCGTGCTGCTTATTGACCCCGAGCCTGAGGTGGCTACTCTAGCAAAGAACTTTTTCAACGAACTTGCTGGCAAGGTGAGAGGGTGAGACCACCTAGAGGAGGCCAAAAGGAGAGTGTTCTGGACTAGGTGTGCTTGTATAGGTCAGTCAGATGCTTCCAGCTGCTGCTGTTTCTCTCCCCTACAGGGCAACGTAGTCTACAATCTCCTTCCTGACATTATAAGTCGCCTCTCTGATCCTGAAAGTGGAGTGGAGGAGGAACCTTTCCATACCATCATGAGGTGCCTGCTCTGAAGCTTTCCCTATGATGTGATGGGGACCCCACTAGCATTGTGCAGCCTAGAGAGGAATGAAAGGCAGCGGGCTCTGTCTTCAAGTACTTGAAGGATCACGTGAAAGATGACTTGTTCTTCTTAGCCCAGGAGACAGATCATTGGCTTGATTTTGAAAAAAAAATAGCATTCTAACAACTAGTGAGGGTTCTTAAAGACCTTCATGAAAATACTAGGGATATTGTAGAGAACATCTTTCCCCTCTCTGACCTGCAAAACTCTGTTTCTTTTTCTACCTAGACCATGTGCCTCCTTCATGTGCCAGTTTGTTTTTCAGTTTTAAATTGTTCCCTTGGTTTCTGTATCCTGCTCATATATGGGTTGATCAAGATGATCTTTGAGATTACATTGAAATGTCTAGATGGGAGTGATCAGAAGGTCAGTTGGAAATCCCTAGGGCTGTGGAAAAGAAGATCCCTCCTACTCAGGCAAAATAGTGGCAGAATACAATGTAAGGGTAGGAAAGGATAGGCCTTGATGGGAGTCACAATTCTCCTCTTCCTCACAGGCAACTTCTGTCCTACATCACCAAGGACAAGCAGACAGAGAGTCTGGTGGAGAAGCTGTGCCAGAGGTTCAGAACAGCATGGTATGCTGGTCATGGAGAGGGTGGAACTCTCCATGCAAAGAAAACCTAGGAGGGAAAGAGCCCCTCCCTGCTCCCATCTCAAACTTAGACTCTCACTAGAGCTATGGGTGATGAGGGCATAAGGGGCAGGGTGCAACAGTGGAAAAAAGGCTGGTCTTTTTTTTTTTTTTTTTTTTTTAGTGGAGGGAAGGCAAGGCAATTGGGGTGAAGTGACTTGCTCAAGGTCACATAGCTAGTAAGTGTATCAAATGTTTGAGGTTGGTTTTGACCTCAGGCTTCCTGACTCCAGGGCTGGTGCTCTATTCACTGTTCCACCTAGCCATGCCAGGGCTGGTCTTAATATGACTTACCACCTATGTGGTTTGGGGCAAGTTATTTGGGCCTCTATTAATCTGCAAAACGAGGGGTTTGGACTCAGTAATCCCTTATGTTCATTCCTACTCGGTTGTAAGATCCTAGGATGACAGGGGCATATGGAAGACATCCAGATTTTCGTCACCTCTCAAGCAATTACAGTAACTCATAACTCAAGCTCCATGCATTCAGTCTATAGCTAACCTCCTGGTGTTCTTAAAGTGCAGATCTGACCATGTCCCCTCTCCTACTCAAGAAGCCTCAGTGTTTCACAGTTGCCTTTAGATCAGGATACAAACTCCCATTTTGGCATTTATAGACCTTCTCAATCTGACTGGAGGTTTTATTTGCAGGCTGGTTACGTGCTCTGTTCCCTGTATTCTAGGCAAGCTGGCCTGTATTCTGCTCTCAGAGATGACAGTCCATAGTGCAAAGCTTGTCTCCTGTGCTTGAAATGCACGCCCTCTTTACCTGCACCTCTTTGAATTCCTTGCTCCCTTCAAGACTTCACTCCTGTTGTGACTTATCCACAAATATATTATATGTGCCCAGTAAGACACAAGCTCTTTGAGAGCCAGCATTGTCTGACTTTGGCATTAGGATATTCTACATCTAGCACACTGTAAGCACTGAGCAAATACGTTGGGATTGCTTGATTTGATGCCTGAATCTCTCTTCTCTCATAAATTCCTATCTGTCCTCAGGACTGAGAGGCAACACAGAGACCTGGCCTACTGTTTGTCATTGCTGCCACTCACAGAGCGAGGCCTCCGGAAGATGCAAGATAACTTTGAGTGCTTTGGAGACAAATTGTCTGATGAGACTATCTTCGGTGCCTTCCTAACAGCTGTAGGCAAGCTTCGGCGCTGGGCAAAGCCTGAGGTCAAGGTGAGGAGGGCCCTAAAGCTCTTCTCTTCTAGAGGTTACAATAAAAGCATCTCTGCTGCCCTCTGAGCAATGCTGGTAGCTTCCTAACTGAGCCAATAAGACTTTAGGACTTCAGTTATTTGTATTGTATGGTAATAACTCTGTTTCCTTTCTTGATGCCTCCCCCTTTTACTTCAGGCTCTGGTGGATGAATTTGAGCAAAAGCTTCGGGCCTGTCACACACGAGGACTAGATGGAGCAGAGGAGCCTGAGACTGATCAAGGTGCTGATCAGCCATCCCAGCCAACAACTAGAAGACATATTAATGGTATGTGAGACAGCTTAAGGTAAAATGTGTAAAAGAACCAATGGCATGAATAAGAAGGTGCTGATTAAGACATGGATTAGAAATATAGGACACACTCATTGTTCAACAAAAACTCTTAAACTGGAAAGGAAATCTGGCAGAAACTAGGTGGAGGCCAGCAGCTCACAGCATACAGCAGGATGAGCTACAGATGGGTACATACATAGATGGGACTTACATAGGAGAGGAGCAGGGAAGAAATTGTCTTTCACATCTATGAATGGGGAAGAATGCACAGAAGGCAAAATGGGTCAAAAAATGAAAAAAGGTTTTGCACAAATAAAAGCAGTGCAGCTAAAATTAGAAGAGAACTTGGTAACTGGGAGGAAGAGTTTGCTTCAAATTGATCTGATAAAGATCATAGGAGAGTAAGTAACATTTTTGAGAAGAGCCATTTCCCAGTTGATAAGTGATCAAAAGGATATGAATAGGCAGTTTCCAAAGGAAGAAATCCAAACTTGCAATAACCATATAAAAAATGCCCCCAAATCACTAATAATTAAAGAAACACAAAGCAACTTTGAGGTTCCACCTTACCCACTGAATTAGCAAAGTTGACAATGTGAAAAAGTTGAAAATGTGAAAAGTTCTTGAAGAGATGAGAGAAAACAAGTACACTTAATGCATTGATCCAGCCATTCTGGAAAGCAGTTTGGAACTATGCCCCCAAAAGTTTTCAAACTACATATATAAACCCATTGACCCATTGATACTCCTGCTAGGTCTATATCCTAAAGAGGTCAAAGAAAGAGGAAAAGGACTCATATGTACAAAAATAATTATAGCAGCTGTTTGTGGTGGCAAAGAACTGGAAGCAGGGTGCCCACTAATTGAAGACTAGCTGAATAAATTAGGGTACATGACTATGATGCAGGCCTACTGTGCTGGGTTCTAAGAAATGATGAAGGGGAAGAATTGCATGAAAATGTTGAAGGGGATGCATGAACCAAAAGAGAATAAAGGGAGAAGAAGAAGCAGGAGGATGATTTGTACACTAACATTACTCTAGTAAAGACAAACAACTTGGAAAGATTTAAGAACTCTGACCAGTCCAGAGGACTAATGATGTCCCTAACAGAGAAGGGATGATGCAGAGAATAGACTGAGACGTGTTTTTTGGAGGTGGTCAGTAAGAGAATTGTTTTTGTTGACTATGCATGTCTGTTAGAAAATTTTTGTTTTTCTTTAATGTGGCACAGGGGATAGGAGGAAGAGAAAATAGACTTTCATTAACTGTTTAAAAATTGTCATTTTAAAAAAGAAAAGAAATGTAGAGGAGAGAGGGAGGTCTCTCCCCTAAGAGATCTTGTGACTGAGTCCTGACACTTATCCACGTCTCGTTCCTGTGACCCTAGACACTTGTTCTCTCCAACGGCGCCCCTCAACTACTTCAGAAGCTGACTTTGTTACCCCTCAGCCTCGGGGTACTACCACTAAACGTCGTCCCAACACCAGAAAGCCAGTTTCTAAGAAGACTGCAATCATCTTTTCCAGTGATGAATCCAGTGAGGAAGGTAAATGTTTCAAATCCCCAGTGTGATCCCTAGGGCCAAGAGTGAGAATGCACAGATAAAGGAGGTTTTCTGTGGAGCACCCTGAACTAGATGATGTCACAGCCCCATGATTCTTGAACTGGTGACAGGTGACACCAGGGTCACAGAATCATAGCCTGTTCAGGGAGCTGGAAGGATCCTTAAAGGTCATCTAAGCCCACCTCCTCATTGTCTAGATGAGGCCCATAGATAGAAAGAGACTCGTCTGAGGCCACAGTAAAAAGAACCCAAGCCTCCTGGATTCCAGTCAGTGCTCTTTCTGTTGGTAGCAGTCTGTTTGGGGCAACTTCTTCTTTCATGCTTCCACTTTGTCTTACCCTTTGAACCCCTCTTTTCCTCAGAGTGCTCAGCAGAGATGACAGAAGATGATGAGACACCTAAGAAGATGACCCCTATCCAGCGAGCATCTACCAGAAGCCAAAAGGCCTTAAGGCGCCTGCCCCCCATCCCTGTGGTGTAGGGAGAGGGGGCCCTATGGAAGTAACTGAGCTAAGTTTGGCTCTTCTTGCTATGTAATATACGTTTCCCTGTGCCCTTGTTTTTTTACAAATAAAAACAGTTCAGTATTTCCCAGGAATTTTCCCTTAACCCCCTTCCTTGGCCTAAGCTGGGATCTTTCTATTAGAAACTTTAGCCCTGTCTTGATTCTGGGAGCCAGAGGTGGAGGATAATCCATTAAGAAGCAGAGAAAGGATTCAAGCCCCCTAAGGTGCTGGCACAACTCACTGTGAGATCTCAAATAAGCCATCAGGTGTCCTCTGCCGCTGAGAGTGCCCTCACCTGTAGGGATGCAGTGGTGCTACTCCTCCTGTCTCTGCTTTCCTCTCTCTTGTGGGACCCTGGAGCCAAGCTGTGTCTCATGTAGAAAGATCACAGTGCCCAGCACCTGACCGGCTTTTGTTTCTAGTGCCCTGGCTGTGGTCTTCCTTCAGAGGGTCTGAGGTGTGGCTCCCAGTGCAAGACCTTTGGGGATTAAAGCCTGGCCCCAGAGCTCCATTTCATGCTGTTGCATGGTGTACTATTGCCTATGGCCTATAGTCAATGAGGGTAAAGTGTCCATGATATATCAGGCCCCTTGCTGGGCACTGGGCACACAAAATCCTATTGGAAGGAATCTTTACTCCCCTGGAGCTTATATCCTCCCAGGGGGGATAATATGCAGCTATTTAAGATGTGAATCTTAAAGTCCACACAGAATACATGTAGGTAGGGGGGGAGGACACTAGCCATTGAAACTAAGTAGGAAAGGCTTCTTCTAGAAGGAAATTGTATGAACTTTGTGTTCAGTGGTATCAGACTCTTCATGACCCCCTTGGGGTCTTCTTGGCAAAGATCCTGGTTTGCCTTTTCCTCGTCCAGTTCGTTTGACAGATGAGGAAACTGAGACAAACAGCGTGAAGTGACTTGCCCAAGGTCACACAGCTACTAAAAGGGTCTAAGGCTGGCCAAGTGCTATAAATACTGTACCACCTAGCTGCATAAACTTTACCTTGATGTCAAGAGTGGGATTTCTCTAAGGCAGAGGTAGGGAGGAAATACATTGCAGGTAGGAGGGACAGGAAATGGAGCACCTTGTGTAAGGAGCAGAAAGAAGGCCAGTTTGCCTGTATTATGGAAGGGGAGAGGAGAAGAATGTCTGGAAAGACAGGTGGTGACCTTAAAAGCCAACCCAAGAAAATTAGATTTTATTCTGGTGTTTGTTGAGCAGAGAAGGACATGGTCAGTTTAGCAACTTCAGGAAACCCCTTTGGCAGCAGTGTGGAGAATGGATCTGAGGAAGGACGGGCTTGAAGCAGGGATACCAATTAAGAGGCCACTTAATGCAGGTCTAGGAAGCAGTAGGTGAAGAGGGCCTGAGCTGTAGCTATGTCAGTAAAGCAGGTGAATGGAAAGATGGGGAGATGGGTGGGGCCAGACAGTGAGTTGGGAGACTAGAACAGAGGAAGTTAGGATGGTTTTGGTAGGTTTGAGAAGAAAGATGAGGTTTTTGCTTTGCAGGTTGAATTTGAGGCATCTATGGGACAATCAGTTTAACCACCTAGCAATGGAGGGTGAGGAGGGAGGGTACAGACCACTAGAGAAGCAGGAGAAAGTGGTTTTGAAAACCCAGAAGATAGTACCAAAGAAGAGACCAATGCAACAGGAAAGTCAAGATGCATTAAGACTGAGAAAAGACTGTCAAATTTGGTCTGCAGAGAACAGTCACAGTGACAATGAAGTAAGAAACCAGATTTCAAGAGGCTGAAGAGTGAGAAAGGTGCAGATGGGCATAGATATTTTCTCAGATTTTGGCTGGCTGAGGAAGGAAGATGGGTTCACAGCTTGAGAAGAGGAAGCTGGAGTTCAGTCCAGTGAAGGTTTTTTAAGGATGGGGAAAGAGGAGACACAGATATGTCAGGAGGTGATAAAGAAGGACCCAGTAAAGAGAGAAACGTAGCCTGCCGGGACTCCAAGCTCATTCTTTGTGAGAGCTGAGTTACATGAAACAGAGAGACATTCAATGAATGATTGTGCCTGAATCATGATGGCAGTAGACAGTTGTCCCCCGGCTGTGAGCTCAGATTGGGGTGGGAGTGAAAGGGCTGTGAACAGTTACTTAAGGAGGGATACTGAGGCTCTAGAGGGTGCTCAGGGTTACCATTCGTGAGGAGAGCAGTCAGCCTGTGCCCCTGAAGGGCCACAGTGAGGAAAGCACTCAGCACTAAGCACTGTGGAGTTTTTGCCTGCATGATGTCCTGCATGGTTGCATGAATATGCTCATGTATTCCTCTTCCCTAGAGCTTGTTTCTACCCCTTTCCCACAAGACCAAAAGCAACACTCTCCTCTTTGCACAGAGGCACCCCACCCCCTTCCCTCTCTGTCTGATGCCTCATTAAATCCCTAAACTGATTGCCAAGCATGAATACAGACTGGCCCAGGAGCTACAGGAGATGGGAGCAGTCTTTGGAAAGGGACAGGACATACCAAGTGACAGGCAGAATGAGGGAGAAGCACCAGCCCCATCCTTTCTTAACCTTTAAAGTAAAGGTTATCACTCAGCTAAATTTAGCCACTGGCTTTTTTGAAAGAGGGGCAGAAAGCTGAGATCACATTACCCTGAGCCAGCA
>CM053597.1:152627331-152685480 GCA_028646575.1 Pseudocheirus occidentalis
CTCCTGGCAGCCACTAGACCCAGTTTTCTGTTACCCCAGCTCCAATGAGCTGCCTTGCTGACCTATCTCCCACCTCCTGCCCACACCAGACACCATGTCCACCCAGCCCAGTCTCCCACCTTCAGTTCCACAGATCCGGTCTCCCGCCTCCTGCCTGCACCAGAACAGAGCTCCTCTAGCCTGCTCCCCTGCCTCCTGTGGGGCCATTTAACCCTGTAAAAGCATCTGCAGGACACATACTGCATCAACAGACTTTGTCAACAGCAAATCCAGATGATGCTTGGAAGTCAAATCCCTAAGCTCCAAGTTCTTCCCACCCTCACCTACCTTTGAGTGAGCCCCAGGGGTGTTAGCAGGGCTGGCCCTAGGGCTACACAGCCATGGACAAAAGGAGTTTGGGACAGTTGTGTAAGTGCAGGCCAAAGGGAAAGAACATATATATCATTCCCAAAAAAGAGATCAAAATCAGAAATGCAGTCCTTGGGGGGAAGGCTCCTGATTGAGACAGGAGGCTAATAATAGAAGTATCTTTTGTAAATGCTTGGGGATGATAATAAAAACTGCACCTTCCAACTGTAGGTCTGCCAAGTGCTTTATATACATTATCTTATCTAATCCTCCCCCTAAAACCTAGTGAAGTAAGCACTATTGGTATAATTAACAGATAAGGAAACAAACTCAGAGAGCCTGACCTGTCTGAAGTCATACAGCTAGTGTAAGGGAGAGGAATGTGAAGCAGTTGCCTTCTGACTTCAAAGTTCACCGATCACCCACTACCCAGAAGCATGCTACGGCAAGGCGGGCTTTATGCCAATCCCAGCCCTACAGCTAGGGTAAATCACATATTGCAGAGCCAGTTTTTCAAATGCCTAAAGTTCATGACATGTAAGCATTTAATAGATCCTTGTTGCCTACTGGAGGATCACTGCTTAGAGGATGATTTCATTAACTCGGCTCAAACATTACCTCCAGTTGGTCCGAGACGGTAAATTTTTTTTTAATCCCCCTGCCCAAGTTACCTACCCTCCCTCCATCACTTCACAGTATATTCTGGAGGAAAGAAGGCATCACTCCCAAAACAGAAAGAGTTAAGATACAGAGGCAGACTTAAGTTGGTGGTCATGAAGGGAGAAAGCAAAAATTCTGTATCATTAAAAACAAACTCTGCAAGTCAAGGATTAAATCTCTTTCTCCTCTCTATTCCTCCTCTTTTCTCGTCTTAGTCATTCTTCTCTTTACTGTCCTCTCTCATCTGGCTATGCTCTCTTTCCTCTGCTGCATCCCTCACTCCCCATCTGCATTGCAGTGTTCCTAATAATAACTCTTCTTCATCAGCTTGACTGTCCCCCATGGCCGCCTCAACGAACTTACCCAAGCTAGATCAGGGATGAGGCTGTCCAGCGGCCAGACACTGCTGTCATCACTGCTGGATCATTATCTAGCACCAGCTCACTGCCCTCCCTTCCACCTCCTTTCCAGGTGCCTTCTATGCCCCAAATTCCTGCTCACCTAGGTTCCCATACTATGCCACTCGAGCTACTTGTCAAGGCTAGTAAAGTGCTGTTGCTGTGTTTTTGTGTTTTTTTTAAATCAGGGATAGAAGCAGATTTGCCTTGGAATGGGGGAAGGCAAAATTAACAAGATAATTTGAGCAAGATACATCAGGGAGAACAGAAAGCATTTTTTGGATATGTATCCTGCCAAATTCAGGAAGAAACTAAATTACAGAGTTAGAGGAAGTTCTTAACATGGCAAAGGAGTCTGAGCATAAATACCCTGAAATCTGACTAAGCACTATTTGCCATACTGAAGAATTCATTAAGGTGGGTACACTTTGGGTGTGTCCTAAGATCATAGTTATTGAAGCAGAATTCTTGGGGTTGGAAAGGGTCTTGGACTTTTAATCCAAGCTTCCATCCCCTTCAGGAATCCCCTCTGCAACAATCCAGACAGAGAGGAACACTTTCTGAAATGAGGAACACATTATTAGAAAGTTCTACTTTATATATGCCCATATTTGCATCTCTCTAATTTCTACCCACTGGCTTTAACTCTGGAGCAGCCACACAGTATAAGTCTAATCCTTTTACTCTTTGAAAAGAACCAAGGCATACTGAGTGCCAGACTTAGCATCAGAAAACCAGGATCCAAATTCCATACTGGACTCTTGACTAAGTATAACACTGGACAAGCCAGTATAAAACGGGGATAATAACAGCAGCTGGTTCACAGGGCTGATACATCTAAGGAGAGAATATCTTTCAAGTGCAATGCAAATCTTAAAGTGCTATATTACTGCTACCATATAACATTGCTCCCCTCTGGGCAATCAGTAGTAGAAGAATCTTTTGGAGATGTGTGGGGTTAATAATCAAAAAGGCAGCTTACAATTGTAGAGTAATTTTAAGGTGTGCAAAGTCCTTTACAATCCTGTGAAGTAGGCACTATTGGTATTATTGATACCTTGTTACTAGATAAGGAAACTGACACTCAGAGAGCTTAAGTGACTTGTCCCTGGTCCTGCAGAGTAAGGAGTCCGATCAGCTGTTCCTTAAGAGGCAGCTTCAAGTGCTTGTACCATCCTGACTACAAAAGAATTTCACCATACCCTGGTCTCATTTACAATGTGGGTTACTAATGGAGAGCTTTAAAATTCGGTTCTGGGGAGAATTTCTATTTCCCTCTAAACACCTGTCTTTTTTTTTTTTAAACACCTGTCTTCTAGAGATATGTGTGAGGAGAGAGCTTTATGAATTCCTGAGCTGAAAAGAAAGCAGGGATTATTATCTCCATTTTGTAATGGGAAAAAAAAAACTCCACCAACTAAGGCTCTGAGAGAGGAAGAGCCCCTTCTCAGATCACACAAGTCTAAAGCTGAAAATAGAACGAGGAGGCCTCAACTATCAACATGTCTGCATCCTGTTCCTCCCAGACTGTGACCTGAATGGCTGGATTAGAGTGACATTCTGAGGGCTCACACAGAAAGGACAAGAAAAGGCTAGAGGGTTTAGAACGAAATACTGAACAATGCAGGCTGCAAAGACCTCGGCATATCAGAGTGCTGCAGTGTTGTGAGTAAAGCTATGTCCAAGGGATAAGTCTTTTTCGCTTTAGCCAACAGGACCGAGGACAACCCCCCCCCCCCCACGTTCCCAGAGAACACCAATCGTCCCTGTGGTTATTGATGGGCCCATCCAAAAACTTGCTCCCCCCTCCATAACTTACAGCAACTATATGAACCAAGCACAAGGCCAAACTAGTCTTAAACCACATTTTACTAGGATCTCAAAGTGAGTAAGTCCCTAAGGATGCTTATTCAGCATAGGGTTTTCCCTATGCTGGCCTCTACTATAGGAGGTCAGAACTAGATCTGCAAAGGGGGGGCAGGGAGAAGAGGTTTCAATGAAAACCCTGATCCTTTCCAGGCCAACTGAAAATCCTATTTATTACTTAGCTCTTCTTCAGATCATACATATCCCAAATGGAAATTCAGGAACACATTCAGCCATATTCATACCTATCGCTTCACCAATCATCAACAATCTCTGCCCTACAAAAATGCTCTAATTTATAGAGCACTTCGTAAACCTGAAAACACAACAACCCTTTGAGGTAAGTTAAAAATAACAACAACAACAACAACATAGTAGCAGTTCTAGATCTGCCTATGAAGGAAGATCCAATGGTAAAAGTACTGTGAGAACCTGAAATAACAGTTTCCCCCAAACATCATCCCTTTCCTCCAGTCACTTCATAGGCATACACTGCACCAAGTATATTTTCCTTCTCTGCTGGATTTCTAGAGCCCCATAGCCTTGGTTTTTGTTTTATTTTGTTCTTTTGAGACAATTAGGCTATGGGGTTCTAGTAGGCATCTTCCCAACTTGTATGACCCTCTCATGACACTCCCACCCCTGACCTCACTACTCTATGTTCATAGGGTGTGTCCACATGGAGTCTTACCAACTTTTTCTAACTTGGCCCTTTCTCCAGGTTCAATGTGTTCTCATGTTTGTCTCTCTCCAGTCAAAGCCTCTACTTTCCCAATACCTATTATCAGTCCCCTGTCCTTTCAGGAGAGAATATTTCCTATAATCCCTATTACTTACCCCACCCTGGTTGATCTTTGCTAAAAGTTGTAGACTTGCCCTTGTAGAACTACCACATGGGAACCCAGCTGGTAGATGTCCTAGGATCCTCAGACCCCGCTTTGAGAAATAATGGGGTTGTAAGACTGCCCTAACACATTCTACCTGCCCACTCCCATATCCGGGCCCCCCCCTTCCCAAATGATTACACCGACAGTTTGTAAGGTAAAACAGATCTCTTACGCCATTTACTTTTGTCCCCTGAACACACAGCACCTTTTCCCAAGTTGCTCATGACAATAACCAGGGCTGGGCCTTATGAGCAGTAAGATTGGTAAGGGAAAAAAAGAAAGCCCTACATAAACATTTCCCTGGCTCATCTGCCTAGTCACACCCCATAACCTTCCAAACACACTGCAACATAGAGGGGAGTGGAAGTAAAAACAAGGAAAAAAATCGAGCTTCTCATACATTACTTCCCTCTTTCCATTACTTTCTTCCCTGTACGGCCTTCCTGAAATCGGGGCTGCTGAGCATTCTTGAGTGCTCTGGTTTCTGGAAAGATCTCTTCTTTCGGGGGAGGGAGACCTGGTTGCCTCTCCGGGTCCACATCTCACTCGACTTCCCCCCCAACTTTCGCTGAAAGGTTTTTTCTAAACCTCTTTGGCCCGAATGCCTCTCTCTCTGGCGGTCCTCCCTCCGGACCCCTTAATGCCAGTGCCGCGGACCCCCTAGCCTAGGGTCCATCCCACGGCCCAGTCCACCTCCCCCAGTCTCACCTCCGCTTGTACTCGTCCCGCTCCCGCTTCACCTTGGCCAGCACGTTGTAGAGGGCTCGGATCTCGGGGGTGATGGTGTCGATCTGCACCCCCACGCCGTCGGGGTGCACCCACGACAGGCCAGGACCCTGCACCAGGGTAGGCTCCAGTCCCGGCCCGAGCCTCCGGGCGTGCGAGAAGGACCAGATGGTGCCGGGCATGAAGCGGGCCGACGAGGAGTAGGGAGTGGATGTGGCTGTGGAGTGGGACGAGACAGACGCCGGGGCGAGCGCGCCCGCAGGCGACGACGAGAGGCCCGACGCGGTGGGCGTCAGCGGGCCCGCGGGCGAGCGCGCCGGGGAGCCGAGGCCTCGCGCAGCGGGCCAGGCCCCGAGGGGCAGCCCCGGGGGCCGGATGGGGCTGATGAAGCCGGTCTGCACGGCTTGGTCTCGGCGTACCGGGCCCCGCCGGCCCTGCTGCCCGTCTTCCAGTGCTTGCTGCAGCTGCTTCTCCAGCAGCCGGTTGCGCCGCTCCAGCTCATGCACCTTGGCCAGGAAGCAGCGAAAGCGCAGGTTGAGGGTCTTCAGCACATTGATGTTAGAGCCCAGGTCGTTGCGGAGAGCCATGGCGGCGGGCGGCGGCGAGGGCGCCGGGCCCGGGCCAGCCAGCGCGAGCGGCTCCCACGGGGGGATGCCCGGTGGGGCGGCCGCCGCCGCAGGGCCCGCAGGCAGCTCCCCACCCCCGCCCAGGTAGTCGCCAGCCCCCAGCGAAGGTCCCCCGAGCGGCCCGGCCAGACCTTGCTGCTCCTGCTGCAAGAGGAAGAGATTGGGGCCGAATAACGGGTTCATGGCTGCACCGCTTCTCCGCCTCGAGATGGAGACCGGCGCGGGGCGGGGAGTCGGCCTGGACACGGAGCCAATGAGAAGATAGGGTAGAGGCGGGATCACGGACCGAACCAATGAGAAAGTGCAGGGGGCGGACAGCCTGAGCGTCAAGCGGAGACCAGCACGAGCGCGAGCAGCGCACTCACGCCGCTAGCGGGGAGTGAGCTTCTTTTCCCAAGGCTGACTTGACAACCCCCTTTCCCCCCCTCCGCACGGTCAGCAGTAGCCCCGCGCAGCCCTAGTCTCTAACAGCTGCTCCTTCAGTTCCAGGGCAGGTTGTGGGAAAGCCCTGGCCCAGGAGCAAAGCTGGAGAGGGCCGGGAGACTAGAGCAGACACTGGGGGGGAGGGGGGGGAGTGGCTGCCCCATCCCCAAGGAAGGGGACTTTCCTTTACAAACTTCCTACCCCCACCCGAGGTGGTGGTTTCCAGTCAACCCCAGCCACTCCCAGGACCCCAACCCAAAGCAAAGGGGACAGGCAGAAGAGCTCATCTCCCTGTGTTCCCACAAACCAATAACGAGCCTTACACGCCAGCCAGAAATGGGGATGGGCATATTTATGAGTATACAAGGGGAAGGGGAAGGTTAATAGGACTTTGTCTAAGTCAGGCACGGATTCTCTCCCAAAGATGAGGCCAAGCTCCTGAAAGAAGCTCACAGTCACCCCAGTCTGGTAGTTCAAGACCCCACAGTGGCTACTGTGTCAGGACTGAGATTTCAGCTTCTTCCGAGGTGGGGGCCCGCTGGAATTAGGAGTCCTTGCTGTAGGTGGCCTAGGGCCCTTGTGGACCGGCTTCCCATTCTGGAAAACAGTCTTCTTGGGGAGCTGCTTTTGTTGCTTTGCCTCTGCCTTCCCTGCTCCCAGCTTCTCTGCCTTTCTGGTTTCTACCTTCACCTTTGCCTTTCCAGCTTGCTTGGTCTTCTTGACAAGCTTAGGACTGATTTTAGGTTGGGGGACCACCTGGGGTTTAGCTGCAGAAGGCTCATTGGTCAGTCGGGAGTCTGTGGGGTCAGCAGTTGCATCACCTGTTATTGGAGTAAAAAGGTTAGATGAGTTTAGATGACATTAGCTTGATAAAGTAGGAAAAACCAACACAGACCAATTTGAATCGATGTCAACAAAGGAGCCAACACTGCATATAACTAAAGCACAACACTTTATACCTATTCTCTTAAACCACCATAGATAGTACTACCTGTACCCTTATGTTTTCCTTTTGTACTGCAATCACTTTTGCAAAGCAGACTAAAATGATTAAAAAAAAACCTCCAAATGTTTACTGGACCTCCTGGGACATTTCTCAGCATTCAAACAATGACCTGGCTTTTGAAAACACTATCTTTCCTCCTGAGATTTGGGCTCCTCCTCAAAATGCTCAAGAAAATAACAACTTAAAGTATCATGAACAAATCAGGGAGGCAACATGATTTAACAGACGGAAAGTTCACTTCAGAGCCAAGAAGACCCAGGTTCAAGTACTACCTTCTGCATGTCATCTGACCTAGCAGTGCTCTAGGTAACTCTCTCAGACCATGAGAGGAAGAGATGGAAGAGGGAGTTCCCTACACCAATGCAAGTCTTGAAAACCTTGTCCCCTCGGAATTTCAAAACTAGATGTGCTTGCCTCCTGCTGACAGCTCTTAGTCACAAGTCTCCGGTTATCAACCAGTAAAAAAAAGTCAAGGCCAGACAATCCAGAAAGGAAGAGAAACCACAAATCTCAATCTTGTGATTCAATCAGCCACATAAACAAGACAAGTACAGCCATCTGGTTTGGGGAAGGGGAGAAGGAAAATTCCATTCTGTTGAGAGTTCTATTTTGAAAGGCACTAGGAAAGTCTGCTATAGTCTGACTCTTGATCAGAAGATGTAGTTTTGAATTCTTTCTAGCTAAATGAATTGGGCAAAACAGTTAACCACTCCTGAGTCTTAAGTTTCCTGATTAATATACTGATACCTATAATTCCTACCTTTTATCACCTAACCTATAGTGAAGAAAGTACTTTCTAAGTCTAAAGTACTATTACAGAAACAAATTAAGAATAAGACACACCAGGAAGAATTCTTTCAATCAAATCAGGCAGGAGTAGAAGGCATACAAAGGAGGTTTTCAAGTAAGATACAGAGAACTGGGTCATAACTTTGCGGGCAGAGAGAAACTGAACAAATGAGAAATAACAGGATGATTTCTTTTTTCTTGGGGGAGGGGGGCAATTGGGGCTAAGTGACTTGCCCAAAGTCACACAGCTAATAAGTGTGTCAAAGGTCTGAGGCTGGATTTGAACTCAGGTCCTCCTGACTCCAGGGCCAGTGCCCTATTCACTGTACCGCCTAGTCGCCCCTATCAGGATGATGTCTTACTTTTCTTAGAGTGAGGTATAGCATTGGAAAACTTCTTGAACTTGGCAATGAAGAAGCCATCCATGTTGTGTGTATGGGGGTAGAAACGTCGGGTAGAGCGAAGTGTGGGATGGAATCGATGTTCTCTGAAGTGGGTAAAGCCCTCCTGGCCAAAGTCCAGCCCCGTGGGCACCAGCCGAACATTCCTCTTCTTCAGGGCATACTCTACCACCCATTCATTTTCTTCTACCTGTAGGGGGTAGATGATATCAGGGATAAGGGGAAAGAATAGGAGTCTTGGTTGAAGGGGTCCCAAAACATAAGCTTTCATCTGCCCCTTCTTCCCACTCCCAGGTAACAGAAGCTTTACCATAATGGAACAAGTGCAGTAGACAATGTAGCCTCCAGTCTTGGAAGTAGCATTAACAGAATCAATAGCACTCAGGAGCAATTCCTTTTGGATATGGGCACATCTCTTGATGTCTTTCTCATCCTTTCCAAAAAATGGGAGAAAGAAAAGGTTATGGTGTTTAAACAAACTGTCCTCCCTAAACAGGTTAACATGCCAAGGATGACATGCTTCCCATGCCAGATCCATCCCCTTCCATCCCTATATCCTCCTTCCCTCCAAAATGCCTTTCCCATTCCTTTTTCCTCATCACCTTGTTGGTCTTGACAGATGGGTCCTTAGAGATGATACCAGTGCCACTACATGGGGCATCAAGCAGTACCCGATCAAAGCCTCCTACCACCTGGATAGAAAGAAGATGAAGGGATAGATCAGAGGAACTTCTCCGTATTCAGTATGGCTTCACATCCTGAGCTCTTATAGACAAAAGATAAATCTATAACCAAAGTTAAAGGTATAGACACCTGGAAAGGTGCTAATTGGCAGTAGGGTGATTACTGGGAGATATGAGAGAAATAATGGTGACTCTAGGTCTAACCTTGGGGAAATGACGTCCATCATCATGGCTGATGATGGTGTTGGTGACCCCCAACCGGTGCAGATTGCCTACAACACTCTTGAGGCGGTCAGCGTTGGCATCGTTGGCAAGGATCACTCCTGTGTTCTTCATCAGTTGGGCTGTATTAGGTAAAAGTCCATCATCCTTCAGTTCGAGCTCCTGTCCATATCCCAGCTACCTTCCGACCTTGTTACTAGCTCTTCTCAGTAACCCACCAAGTTAAAGCCCAGCATCTCACTGTTTAACTCCACACATAATCACCCAGTATCTCTCAACCCAATATCCTAGATGACTGTGTTCCCACTTCCTACCCCTGTGGTAAAATAAATATTAAGCCTTTTGGTTTTTATTTTAACTTTTACTGAAGTACTTTCTGGCCTGCAAAAAACTGGTCCTGGACACCTATGGGCTCACCTTACCCCTAAAAGCAGAATATCGAATCAAAGTGGACATCCCAGGCTAAATGAAAATGTCCTTATTCTGCCACTTCCCTACCTATGTAGCTAGTCTTGCCACCAGGGGCACAACACATATCCAAAATCCGCTCATGCTCCTGTGGTGCCAAGGCAAGGACAGGCAGCATACTGGAAGCACCCTGAAGGATGTAATGCCCTGCCAAGTACTCCGGGGTAGCCCCTGGGAAGACAAAAAAAGAGGCAGAGAAGGGTGGGATCAACGGGATTCCACAAACATAAAGCACCTATGTAAATAGCACTGAGGTACATATATGAAAAGACAATAGCTAACAACCTTGTGAGAGGGTGAGAGATGTACACAAAAATTTACGATGCGAGTTAGAAGGAAAATGGGCACTGATGGACAAGAGAAGTCCCTTTTTTCTAGGAATGGGGAAATACTTGTACAAACAGAGAAGCAGGAAATGGCAGAAAAAGGTCAGGGAAATATAAGTAGCTACTCACCAATGGGCACAGAAGAGTCATACACCACCAGTCCAGTTTTTGACCATTTACCCAAAGGATCCAGATTCACCCCTCGGTTGATCAAAGCCTGGAAAAGGAAAAGATCACATCAAGGTTGCAGGCACTGCAACTTCCAGGGCAGAGGAAAGGTCAGCAAAGTAGCCTTGGATGTGGAAATGTGGCTCTAATAAAGGCACCATACTTCATTTTCACATCAGAAAACCCACTCTTATTTGTCTCTTTGGTCTTAATCTGCATCCCAACATAGAGATGTTCAACATTTCAATGGAAATTATTTTCTCCCAGAGGAGGCTCTGTTTTGGTCTTTGTAGTCAAGCACAGTGCTATGCATACAGGAAACACTTAATTTTCTTATTGAACTGAAGTAACTAGAGCAATCTTAGTTCCTATTCCTTTCCTTCCTAAAGAAATCACCCATCCCCAAGAATACTCAAGATATTTAGACCATGCCAGTCTCTTTACCAAAAACACCACTAATAATCTGTTGTAGTTTTCAGTGCTGTCTAATAAAGCACTGAATCACTCATCCATGCATCACAGAACCACACTAATGGCAGGGACCCCCTTTAATTGAAATGTTTTGAACAGTATCTTGACTCTAACCATGCTGCCTCATATAAGATTCCATACCCTGTAGACCTCTCAATGGTCACCAAACTGTAGCCACATTGAGGGCCTACCATCTATTTTTGTATAAGCTTTGTAAATGAGGTTAAACAAACTTTTAAAATTTAAGTGGTACAAAAAGAGGTCCAATCCCTGCTCTACACTGGCCAAGGCAGCCAGACTTTATGTTGGGCACCATGTACAATAGTCCTTCCTCCACCATGATTGACTCAAAACAATCTGAGACTTTTGGGGATTTCATGGGCCATCCAATCCAACCCATACACAAAAGGAATCCTCACTATAAAACAACCAAGTGGCAATCTAGCCTCTGTTTGAAGACCTCCAAGGAGGGGAGGAATCCACCTCTTCTCAAGGCAACCCACTCCAAAGAAGTGTTTCCTGACATCAAACCTAAACTGGACTTCAACTTCCATCCATTGTGTAAGGTTTTGACTTTGGAACTAAAAAAATTAAATTTAATATTTGAAGACAGCTATTATGTCTCCCTACGAGTCTTCTTTCAGGGCCAAACTTAAAAAACAAGCATTCTACCCTACCCCACAAAATCAACAATTGTGCCCAGGCAAATCAGGTGATTTATTCCTGGGCTTATTTGAAAATGGACCCTCCCTAAGACACTTCCCCATCAACCCTACCCTTCACCTGAGCCAAATCCCGGCGACGGGTTTTCAGGGTGTTGGTCCGGAGGGTGATGGGTCGGGGAACCTCATTAGCTTCTAGGAATTCCACTAGCTTCAAGGAAAGAAAGGAAATTAGGATGGCTAGGAACTGAGTATAACAGAATATGAGCAGCAATTGAGACTAAGTAACTTGATATGGCATAATAATAATATGGGTAATAGAAGGACCATAGCAGTTTTGCATCACTGATACCTCAGAAAGAGGGAAAATGTCCATTATCTTGCCAATCAAGAAGTCACCATAGGAATAGTATGTAGCCAAGTCTTTCTGAAGCCGGCTCAGGTACTCAGTCCGAGACCGACCTTCCTCTCGCTGAGCCCCAAAATCCCGCAACACCCCAACAATGTCCTGGATTCGCTGGTGTACAGACTGCAGATCTGGAGCCTGGGCATGTGACCATGCTAAGGAATATCATCCAATGTAAACTGACCCATCCCTATCTATTCTAAACACCCTTCACCATATCTACTATCCCCCTTGCCCCATCCAATCGCACTACAGACACCCTTCTTCCCAGCCTCTGTCCTAGTAGGATATTCTCTTGTTCTATCTCCTTGCCAGAGGGCAATACAAATTTTTCATCCTTGTCCAAGTTGATCTGAAGATCCTTATTTTCTTCATCATCATTCTTGGATTTTGACTGGGGAGACTGTTCCATTTCCTCCTCATCATCAGTGTCTTCTGAACTCCACTGACTCCTGTAAATCACCAACAAGTCAGAAGGGGGACTTTAGAGCTCAAGATTCCAGCTCCTTTATAACCACTTCCACCCTAGCTTCTGCCCATACCCATGAATAGACTCTCCAAGACATACATACAGTGTTTCTGCTTCCTGGTCCCTTTGCTTCTTAGCAGCCTTCTCAATGGGCAAGAGCTGTGGGCAGAGAGAGAAGACACAGATTTAGATAACCCCAACCCTCCTTCTTCAACACTTTGACTCCTTTCCAGTGTGCTGTGAGGCTCAAATGAGATGTGTGTAAAGTACCTTGCAAACTTTAAAGTGAGATATAAACATTATCAGTTCTATTATTATACACCTGCACAAATCAGAAAGAAGAGACAGAGGATGGTGGGACCAATCAAAAGAGGGAACTGGTTGGACTTGGAGTCCTGGACCTCAAAGAGGAAAAGAAAAATTCTTAAAAAGGAGTAGGGAAAAAATTCAATGAAAAGGAACTCATCCTGAGAAATTCTAAAGCATAGTAAAGCTATAATTATCAAAACTATCTGGTAGTGGATTAAATTTTTTTTTTTAATTGAGAATCAAGAAACAGAACCAAATGCCTGTAAGAGAAGAGTGTTTGATAAACTCAAGATAAATCAAACAGCAATACAGTGAGGAGAAATTCATTTTGTTCTACATCTCAGACGATATACTATTATAATAAATTCCAACAAGATCAATATTAATTTTTAAGGCTTCAAAATGGAGATGTAAGAAACGGAATTAGGAAATTTATCAGCTGTCAAAGAAATGGAAAAACTTATTAGACAAAATTGTTGAGATTTGATCATAAAAAAACAAAAGACATAACAGAAAGCAAGGTACTCAAAAAAAAAATATAAGGGAGAGAGAAAATCTTCAAAGTCAATAAATCTTACAAACAGCTGACGGCCAAAATCTTAATCTATGACTTCCCAAAGAACCATAGAAGAATCTGAACAACTTCCCAAGGAAAATACTACATACAAATTATTAATGATCCCTTGAAAAGTTGTTGAAAATCTCTAATTAGAGCAATACAAATTAAACCACCAAACTGGCAAATTAGTAATAAACAAAATTCATGGGGCAGCTAGGTGGTGCAGTAAATAGAGCACTGGCCCTGGAGTCAGGAGGACCTGAGTTCAAATTTGTCCTCAGACACTTAACACAAAAAAACTATGTGACCTTGGGCAAGTCACTTAACCCCAACTGCCCTACCTTGCCCCTTCAAAAAGCAAAAATAAATATATAAATATAAATATAAATTCACTGTTGGCAGAGTAATAGAGAATTGGGTGTATGTTGTTCTAATTGTAAATAAACACAATTTTGGGGGAGAGTGACCTGTTAAAAATAATTAACTATAAAACCTAGCATATTTTTGTTGAAAGGAGAAAGATGTACTTATAAAAAATATTCATCACTGCTTTACTTTTAAGAGTAAAAGGCTAAAAACAACTTCCATATCAAACAACTGAAGAGAGACCAAATTAACTACAGTATAGGAACCTAATGGAATATATTATTGTAACAAAGAAACATGGAGACTACAAAGAAACATACAGCTAAACAAAGGGATGCAGAAAGAAAAATAAAAAACACATTATACACTACAGTTAACTACAAATTGTGGGGGAAAAAATAACCAAATCTTTACAAACCAGTAGGAAAAAGCATCACAAAACACAGAAATAATCAAGTGTTTCTTACCATTCTTTGGTTAAATTTTGTCATAAAAGTTATTTGCCCATTTATATTTGTTGATAGTTATTCAAGATATTAACACATTTATATCACTTTAAAATCTGCAAAGTACATTTCTCAAAACAACCCTCCGAGGTAGAGCCCAAATGTTTATTTACCCATTTTACAGGTGAGAACGGGCTGTATTACCTGTATCACAAAGCTACCAAGTGTCTGAAGCAGGGATCAAATATAAACCCAAATCAACAGTCACTGAGAATTTACTGTGTTGGAAACAGTGTGCTAAACAATGGGGAAAGTCGAAGAGCTTATATTCTAACTGGAGAGAAAACATGTACATGAGTCTATTCACATACAAAATTAATAAAATGTAGTTTTGGAGAGAAGTATCTTAGTTAAGTGGGAGAACCAGGAAAGGTAGTATGTCTGAGATGAGTTAGGAAGGAAACCAGAGATTCCAAATATTGGAGATGAAGTGGGTATACACTTCATTTCCTAACAAAAACTCCCTCTACTGAGTACAGTAGTGATGTTCATAATACAACTAGTACAGTAGCCCTAAGACTTATAAATAGATCATGTGGACACTGAATAGTTCAGTATGGTTTTAATGCAAAGTTGGATAGGGTGGGAGTGTTAGTGTTTATATTTGATCTTTCAGGCAAGAGAGAGCTAATGGGAATTTGTCAAAGGGCTAAGAGGGTGAAGGTTATGACACCAAACTTGCACTTTGGAAAAATCACTTTGGTAAGTGTGTAGGAAACCAGAAAGAGGATGAGGTAAAGAGACCAAAAAGGAAGTTGTTGCAAATAGTCCTGGTAAGAGGTGATGAAGGCCCGAACTAGAATGATGACTGAGTGAATGGAGAGAAGATTCCAAAGATACAATGGAAATAGAAGTAACAAGATTTGACAACTGACTGCATGTGTGCAGTGAATGAGAGTGAGGACTTGAAAATAGTACTAAGGTGTCAAATCTAGGTGACTAAAGGAGGGTGGAATCCTCAACAATAACAGGGAAATTTGAAAGAGTAGTAGGCTTGTGAGGAAAGATGAGCTGTTTTGGACCTGGTGAATATGGAATGCTTTCAGGAAACATCTTCTTACAGATAACAAATAGACTCAATAACACTAATGAGATCACTCCTGACTACAAGTGTGGCATTCTTTCTACTACTCCGCTACTTCTCATAAAATAAAAATCAGAAATTTTAAGAATTTAATATTTTCAAAGAAGCTTTCCTTATAATAACCCTGCAAAGCAAACATCCTGTGGGAGGGACAGATTAGTCTAAGTATAGTACAGTCCCAATGAAAACTCCCCCAATAAGCACAAAGAGTTTGGAAGACTTAATCAATCATGGTAAAACAACTAGTACATGTTAGAAGTAGGACTTAGGATCCTGATTCTAAGAACCACTGCTTTATCCACTAAGCCATGTTACATTATTACAGTATTAGTACAGATCCTACAGGTATTAGCACTCTCATTTTACAAACCCTTGAGAGCTTATATAGCTTGCTTATGATACTTAGTTAAGTGTCAGAGGTGAGAGTCAAATTTAGTTCTCTCCCTAAGCAAGTCCAGTAGTTCTTACCAAGGTTATAAAATTAAGTTAAAATGTTTTTTAAGTAAACAAAATCCCATCTTGAATGTTCACCTCATCATCTTCATCAGTTTCTTCTTCGGAGGCCACACCATAGTCATCTACCATATCATCTTCACTATCCATAGAAGCCCAGCTAGCTCCTTCGCTCCCTGCATCGTCCTCAGAGTCCTCATCTTCATCACTGTTACCAAGTGGGGCTGGATGCTTTTTGCTCTTAGCAGGTACAAGCAATGTTTTATTTCCAATTTTGAACCCAGAGGTCTGGGGTCCTTTCTTCCCAAAGGGCTGGACAGCACCTGTAGGTATTAAACAGCATCTTAGCCAACTAAAGATTCCAAAGGCTCCTATCTCATATGAATCAGCCACCAACCCCACTCCCTCTACCAACCTAGATACCTTTCCTACCTTCAAAATGTGCCACCATCCTCCAGTTGTTTCTCTTAATTCTTAATTCTCTTAAATTACTCCATTGGCTCACGCCTATTATTGTGCTTCTCTCTCAAACTAAAGTCCCTAGCTCCTATTTCACACTAACCTTTTGTTAGAGGCTTTGGACTAGGAGATAGTTTCTTGGTTTCAGGAAACACTGCTGGCCCTGATCTCCTCTTGGCTGCCCTGAAAATGTAAGAATAAAAGAATGAAAACATGCCTCTTATTCAACCTCTTTTCCTTATAACTCAAAACTGATGGAGCTTTACAATCAGAATCCCCATCCACTTATGCCTAAGAGCTCTAAAATGAACTTACCATACCAGCTTACACTATCCAAAGCATTGTGCTTGATTAGTGTACCCCCCCCCCTCACCCCTGATTTATCCCGGCTATCCCAAACTCACCTCTTCCTTGAACGGCTAGAGAGCCTCTTCCCACTTTCATCACCAACTATTAAAAAAAAAAAGGAACAATAGTAAGTGGGGGGGGGGAGTGGCAGGGGAGTACACAGGATAAAAGAGAGCAGAACAAGATGGGAAGGAAACTGTGAGGCTAGGGCTACAGAAATTCACAACAAAAGCTCTGGCTAACCATAGCTTAATCATACTACATCACTCTGGGAAGTGAGGGTCTGGAACACATCAGACCCCAGACCAAATCGGTAGGGGGAAAAATAAAAGTTAACAAAGAAGACCTTCAAAGAGATTTAATCAAGACTCCTTTCTAGACTTCTCACCTACTGTCAGTGAAGTCTTTTGTCTGGTGCTTCTAAGAAAAAAACTCAGTATAAAAAGAACACGAAGTAGTTCTGACAAGTGTCTTAGCAATTGGGAGAATCAGGAAAAGCTTCAGGAACCGTGGTGTTTGAGATAAATTACCGGAGGTTAATCTACTATATTACAAATGGGAAGGGGGAATATAGGAAGCCCCATAAGGGTCGGTGCAGGCCAGTTCCCTCAGGGGGCAGCAGGTACGGGAGAGGCCCAGCTGAGGGGTTCTCACCTGGGGGCAGGAATTTGGCGAGCTCGGTCTCAGCACCCTTCTGTTTACGCGCCTTTCGGCCAGGCCCGCGCTTCTCCTTCTTAGTGGGGTCCAACTTGCGCCCCATGCTGGGGCAAAGAAAAAGGGTTCGTGCATCAAAGACGGGGAAAGGTGGACGAGATAGGAATGGGGGCTCCGCGAGTGGAGTGCGGGAAGACCCCCCTGTCAACGGTCTACCTCCCACTAGGATTGCGGCTCTGTCAGCCCGAGGGAAGCCGAAGTAAACCAGAGATTTCCTTTCCCCAGCCCAGTCACTGACCTCCTGACTCCCAAGGGACGAAAATCCTTAATCTCCTAAAGAGACAGTCTCCGCGAATTCCCGAATCCGCCCTTACCTGCCAACTACCGGATCCACGTGCACTACAGAGCCAGCGGTTTGCACGATCCACAATCCGGAAGTAGTTTTGCGACAACGTGATGACGCAACCCGCCCTGACGCTCGCCCTCCATCATTCGCTCCGCCTCTTCCGCCTGCTATTTCCGACCGCGGCTTTCTTAAGTAATGTCCTGCCTGGTAAATCGCTAAGCTTTGTAGACTAGTCATCTACTGGTCATTGCCGGAGAAGATGAGACCCTGAGCCTCCCCGCTCCAAACCGGCCAGTCAGTCAGTAAGCATAGATTAAGCACCTACTACGTGCCAGACGCTGTGCCGACCGCTGGGGACACAAAGAAACCAAAAGACAGCCGCTGCTCCGAGGAGATCGCGGGCCTACGGGGAAAGACATCGCTAACAACTACGTGCAAACGGGCTACAGACGGCCCAGTTCGAGAGTCAGCAGACGGAGGGAGGGGGATCGGGGAAGGCTGCTCGAAGCCCATCGAAAATGGGATTTTAACTGGGACTTGAAGGAGGCGAAGCAGGACAGCCAGCGGACGGTCCAGAGCCTGGAGGTGGAATGGCTTGGGCGAGGAGCAGCGAGCAGGCCAGTGCCCACGGAAGGAAGAGTACCTGGGGTGGGGGGCGGGGTAAGACTGATGAGGTGAGGGGGCGCAGCTTATGAGGGCTCTGAACGCCGGAGGATTTTCTATTTGATTCTAGAGATGATAGGAAGCCATTGGAGTAGAGGGATGATACGGTCAGCTTTAGGAAGATAAATGTGCCGTCTGAGTGGGGTGTGGATGGACTTGCGGCGGCTATCGCTGTGGTCCAGGTGTCAGGTGATGGGGGCCGGTGTCAGAGGAGAGAAGGGGGAGTATTAGAGAGGTTACCAGGCAAGAATCGACAGGTCTTGGCTCTGGGTGGGGTGAGAATGAGGAATTGACGATGACACCTAGATTGTGAGCCTGGATGACTGGGAGGTTGGTGATAACCTTGACAGTAATAGGGAAGTTTGGCAGGAAAAGGTTTGGAGGAAAAGAAAAATTCAATTTTGGACTTGAGTTTGACGTACTACCAGACTTCCAGTTCAGAATGGCTAAACTGTTGTAGAAGCAAAACTGGTAAGGGCTGGATAAAATCTGAGAATCATCAGCATGGAGATGGTAATCAAATCCGAGGGAGCTGATAATTACATAGGGCAGTATAACCCATGGAATCTTCTATCTTCCCATGCTGTCCTTCCCGGAACCTCACCAAACTAATTCTCTGGCAAACAGTTCCTCATTCACTTCTCAGTCTGACTTCCTTTAAAGACCTGACCCAAATCCCACTTTCTGCATGGTTCCTTCATAGGAACCTTTACAGGTTTTCACCTTCTCTGAGATTACCTCTTGTTTACACAGTACACATGAGGTTATGTAGTCATTTGCATGTTACCTTCCACCATTGCTTGGCACATGGTAGGCAATAATTGCTTGTTGAACTTACCAGATCGAGGAGCTCTTTTTCTAATGAGGGAAGACAATATGCAAACAACTATGTACAGACTCAAGGATCACTCTGATGACAGACTGGGAAAGGGACTTTAGGGGAAACATGAAAAAAAAATGGAGATACATAGATGTGGGGAAAATTCCAGCAATGGGGAATAGCAGCAAAAATGCAGAATAGTATCTTGTCCAGTAACAAGGAGGAAAACCAGTTTCACTAGATTGTAATCTACAGTGTATGGATCAAGTACTTATTGCTTGTTGTCTGGCCCTCAGAATCAGTTTTGTTCTTTCCAGGTTAATGTCTAGAGAGGAAAGTAAGGAAGGGATTGGATCAGGAATACTTTTAACACTTATTAAACAATATTAATAATATACTCATTTATATATATTTATGTAATTCTATATTATGCTTATTATGTAATACTTGTAACACATTTATTCTCTTCTTTGTACCCCACTGGAGAGCCCTTCATCTCAAAGCAAGTTATCTCAACACTGCAGTCTAAATAAATCTAGAAAAGAATCAGTTTAGTGGGGGGGGGGGGGGGAGAACCCTGAAGTTAGCTATAACTTTAGGTGGCTCCCTATTGTTTCCTAATCTGTAAAATGAGATTACTTCCACTATTTCATAGACATGCCAGGAGAAACTTAAAAGCATTATAAATATGTATGGTATTCACACATCACCACAGCTACAAATTGCCACAAAGGAATGTTCACAGATGTGGATGCATACGAACAAACACAAACAACTTGGGGGCTAAAATACAAGGAAACTTTTATTTTCAATTTTTATGAAGTTTTTTAAATGCTTTTCGTTTTTTCTTTTTTTTTTCTTTTTCCTTTTTTCTCTTCTTTTTTTTCTTTTTCTTTTTTTTTTTTTTTTTTTACTTTTTTTTGCATTTTATTTCATTCTGG
The DNA here is from genome assembly GCA_028646575.1 of Pseudocheirus occidentalis. NCBI lineage: Eukaryota > Metazoa > Chordata > Mammalia > Diprotodontia > Pseudocheiridae > Pseudocheirus > Pseudocheirus occidentalis. The sequence goes on from CM053597.1 coordinate 152,646,845, forward strand.
CCGCTCAGTGGCTGGAGCCGCTCGGTTCCTGGTATTAAAAAGATGCCAACGGAGGTAGCTGTGTCTCGCCCAGGGGCCCGGCCCATCCGAAACCCCAACAAAAAGGAAGAAAACAAAAAATAAAATAAAAACATAAAAGAAATTTCAGATCATTTTCTCCGGGGTTGGTGAGAACCCACAAAAGTTTGTGTGTAACAGACGTTACAGTGGGGAAGAGGCCATGAACCCGGAGTGGGGCTAGCCTGCCCTCTCCCTGCAGATGGCGCCGGCGCTACTGCTGCATGTCTCTGGCAGGAAGGGCAATGCAGCCCCCTCACTTCCTCCCCTCCCCAAGTGACAGGGGGAGTTGTTCCTTTATAAAATGAGGAGAGGGTGGAAGGAAGAGGGACTCAAGCCCCCAAAAGAGAAGCCTGGGGGCAAAGGGGTAGGAAGGGTCACTGCTCAGTGGTGGTTATCATCAACCTGGATCTTCACTGCTGCTGGGCTACCTGTAAAGGATAGAGATAAGAACCCAGTGAGAATTTGATACTTATGTTACTACCACTTCCAACATGAGCAGCAGGTGAGGGGACCTAGTTAGTCACCAGGCAAAATCTAAGAAAGCAGCAAGTTCCATTAAACACTTGGTTTGGGAAATTGGCTCTAAAGCAGCAGTTCTCAACCTGTGGCTTATGTTCAATTTGTAACAATGAAAATACATCGTACATATCAGATTCATAACAGTAGCAAAATTACAGTTATGAAGTAGCAACGAAAATAATTTTATGGTTGGGGGGTCAACAAAACATGAGGAACTGTATTAAAGGGTCGCGGCATTAGGAAGGTTGAGAACCACTGCTCTAAAGAAACCTACCTGCTGTGGGGTGGGTTCAGGACCCCGGTTTGCCAGCCGGCTGAGAATGTTACGCTCTGACATCTGTAGCCGCACAGCCACAGGGGGAATACGGGCGATGGTGGCTGGCAGTCTCGTGACATCAGCCTTCATGTCACTCAACAATTCCTCCAGTTGTTTTAGAACTACAAGAAGAAAGGGATAAGGGTGGGGTAAGGGTGGGGGTTGTGAGTGGAGGTGGTTTCCATCCAAGCCTTTCTATCAAGGGAAGCAGTTTCCCCTACCCCTCCCCTCTGACCTCAGTGAATAATGATCATGATGTGCTACTGGGGAATAAGTTGAAAAAAAAAAATCAAGTCTCTTATTTCCTTTGTATTCTGCCAAATTCTCTTTGAATCGCCTTTGTTCTACATATCTAGTTCAAAGACTCAGATTCAGAAATGGAAGGGACTTTGGAGATTGTCCAGTCAGACCTCCTCATTTTACAGATGACAGAACTAAGACCTAGAAAGATGTACTGGTTTGCCCAGTACTAAGAGAAGAGCTGGAATTCAAACCCAAATTCCAAGATTCCAGTAGGCTGTCCCAACCCTCATTTTCTCTTGCTTCTTTTCCACTGTTCGAAACCCTTCTGACTTTACAAAACCTCTCTCCATGTTTTCTTCTAGGACCTACTACCTTTTGAAAGCCTTTTCTTCCCTTCATCCTACCCTCTTCTGTAAAACTTTCACATACACCACACACCTGCAGCCACGCCCCACCCCAAGTTTAGAAAAACAATCATCTATACAGGTATCTTCTTTTTTGAGGGGGAGGGCAGGGCAATTGGGATTAAGTGACCTGCCCAAGATCACATGGCTACTAAATGTTAAGTGTCTGAAGTCAATCTTGAATTCAGGTCCTCCTCACTCCAGGGCTAGTGCTCTATTCACTATGATACCTAGATGTCCTTTCACCAATATCTCAAAAACAAACAAACAAACAAACAAAAAAAACCCAACCAAACCCTAAGACATGTTTATCTAATTCTTCCCCACACATTCTAGCAGAATTATATCTAATATATCCTTATCACCTCCATAACACTAAACACTAAGTGCCTTAAAACAACATTTTCTGATGAGAATTAAATTGGGTAGGACTGTCTGTACAGCTACCTAAATAAAGGCAAACAGTAAAGCCTCAGTAGAGCACCACAGATATCAAAAAAATCCAGCAATAATGGAGTTTTAGAAACTAGAAATGGTAAGAGAGAATAAGCAGAATAGGCGGGCGAGCCACTGGCTACCTTTGTGCAGGACAGCATTAGCTGGCTTATTTCCTGCCATTGACTCCTTAGACAGGTGCTGGTGGCTCTCAGCCAAACATTCCACCTCAGCAAAACGGGTATTGAGTGCCATGGAAGGATGGGAGGGGTCCTCTGACATGTTCAGGTAAGCTGCTCGACGAAGTTGCTCCTCAATCACCAGGGCTTGTTCCAAGAGCTTGGCAGATTGGAGAGAAGGGGAAAACTGGATAAAACATTCTGTTTGCTACTGCCATCTCCACTCATGGAATAAAGTATCCTTTAAAATAGCTCTATGTATTGCTTCATTGGTTCTTAAAGGCAGTGTGTTTACAGGGAGTAGAAGGGGTGAGGAAAAAATAGATAACCATTTAATGAATTGAACTTCAAAGTACCTGTGGTCTAAAGGCACTGAGGGAGATAGTTTAATAAACATATAGTCCTTTGTCCTCAAGAAGCTTTTAAGTCTAATAGAGGAACTAACACTAACAGCCCTCTTGTCCATTTGCTTTATGTTACACAAAAACTGAAGCTAGTTAAACAAGAGAATAGGAAGAGTTAAATGCTTTCCCTATTAGAGAAGAAGAAATCCAAGAAGCATCTTCTAATTCACACACTTCTGTCTTCTGAGTTAACTTCTTTTCCCCACCATGCCCTCAGTGCAGTTTTTCACCCAGGTTCAATCCCTGGGCTACAGAGTACATTCAAATCCTGAAGAGCTCCTGTGCCTCAATCTTATTTCCAAATGTCTAATGATCCAATTAGATAAAAATTAGCTGTGGCCACCTTAATTTCAACATTAGCTAAAACTGCACTTCCATCTTTCCTACAAAAAGAGTGCCCTTTCCTGACTTTCTTATTTCTACTACTGATACTATCATTCTTCTAATAACCCTGATATGAGACCCCAAAGCCATCTTTTAATCCTCCTCTCTATCTGTAAGTGAATTATGGTAACTTTTTTGTTTTCTTTCACATCTGTTTTATTTCCAATACTAACAATCTAGTCTAACCCCTTATCTCCTTAAATCCAAATTACTGCAATTTTTCCATCCCTGTCACCCACTCCTGACCAGTTGTTACTAAATTAATTTCCCTAACACACACCATAATCATGTCACCTTCCAATACTCAAAATCATTGAGGGTCTCTTACTAGCAAAGTTCAAATTTCTAAACTGGGTACTGAAGACCTCTAGACAAAGTTGGCCCCAACCTATTCTTGCTGACCTCGTCTCCAGCCCCTAACAAAATTACTTTGCTCCAGCCAGACTGATATACTCACAGTCCACAAAACACTTTATATTTATTTTCTAGTTGAGTTACCTTCTACAAAGATGATTTCCAAATCTTTATTCTCACCCAAATCTCTCTCTTGAACTCTAATCCCACATTACCAAGTGCCTGCTAGACCTAGATTTGCCATCATTCTCAATCATATCATCTGTGGGGAAAAAACCCACTCATCATTTTTCCTAACAAACTTGCCTCTCCTTCAGAAGTTTCCTATTTCTCTGTGTGTGTGTGTGGGGGGATACCATCCTTCTAGGCAACCCAGATTCACAACCTTAGTGTCTTTCAAGATTCTTCCTTTCCTCTTCCTCACCTCCCCCACCCTTCAATCAGTCACTTGTTTGAATTTTGTTGATTCTACTTTTGGGACTTTCTTCAATTCATCTACTTCTGTACACACACACACACACACACACAGAGGACTCAAGCCTTTCTTGCCTGGCATATTCCAATAGCCTCCTAATTGTTGGTCTCCTTAGTTCCAGGTCTCTCCCATCCCCCACACTGCTGCCAAATCTTTATAAAGCACAAGCCTTATCAACTTATTTCCCTGTTCAAAAGTTTTCAGTGACTCCCATTGCCTCTAAGATAAAAACTCCTAAAACTGATTCAAAGCTCTCTATAATTTGACTCTGAGACTATCTTTCCTGCCTTATATCCTCTTCTAGCTAAATTAATCTAAGCTGCTTTCCTAACTCAAGAAAGCACTATGTCTGGAATGCACTTGATCATCATTATCAGGAGTCCTTATTTTCCTTCAAGTCTCAGCTAAAGTGTCATATATACCTTGGAGCCTCCTTCAATCCTCTCAGTTGTTACTCTTTTCCCTTTTCAAATTCTCTAATAGTTTCTTGAGGACAGGCACAGTTTTACAGTAGTTTTTGTAGCCATAGTATCTAGTCAGACAGTACCCTGCACACAGCAGGTGTTATACTGAATTTAGTTTCTATGCTCTTTGACTGCTCCATTTCCCTTCTTTTAATGCTCTCATCTCTCCCACAAAACCTCTCCTGGACAACTCTAGCCCAGTGCTTATTTTCCACTGAAATAACTCAACAAATTCATGTTGCTGAATCATCTACATGGGATTTGATTGCTAAATTCTTCTTAATTTAATAAGCATTTCATTTTGTATCTTTTCTCTGTTCAAATAAATTGTAAAGGCTGAGGGCAAGAACTATAACTTACATTTATTATCTCTCCCTCACCCCCAAAGTTCCTGATCCTAAGGACAATGTCTTTCTTACACTTAGCAGGCCAACAACAGTTATTTAACCAGTACATTCATACTTCTGATTACTGCTACAAAAAAACAAAATTTACATTCCTCTCTCCCTGCTCACCTTAAACCTTCTGGCTAGGAATTTGTTCTTTATCTCCAAGAAATTACCACGATTCATTTCACCTTTGAAGGGCTCATTAAGAATGGCATAGCGTGGGTCATTCTGGATGTCCTGCCACCGGGCATAGCCATGGCTAAGAGAAAGATGTTCAGGAAACAAATAACAGAAAATAATAGGAAAAGGCAAGAACCCCAGCCACTTTGAGGACTTTTCCTATCCTTTCTCCTAAGGGAATCTTCCCCATCAACTGGAATCTGAAAGGGCAAAAAGGATACTTAATAATGCCAGCTAACAGCCAGTAGTCATGCCGCCGATGCCAGATCTCATAGGTCTTCTTTGTGACTGTGGCTGCCCGTTCCTCATTCTGCCAAAGGGAATGCAGCTCTGGAAGTAAGGGAGGTACAAAAGGACCCTGTTGACTTGGACCTCCAAGGACCTCCAATCTACCAACATCCCCTCTAAATCATTTCCCTAATTTCCCATAATGAAACTATAGAAGGAAAAATTATAGACAAGAATAAGAAAACTTGTCTGCTATCACCCTAGCAAAAATCATCTTTTCTTCTTCCCCTAGTTCCTAAAAAGCAAATGATCTTTGCTAAAGAACCCTCTTAAAAACTTCTACGATCATCTGTACCAGTAAAGCCACCATCTGCAATGTTGAACATAAAACGCTGCTTGATGTTCTTCTTTTGCTTCTCTTCACCCAGATCTTTAGGAGTCTCCCCATTCTGAAGCATCACTTCTTTTTTCTCTTCTTCTTCTTTCTTCTCCTCTGAAGGATAGATATATGAGAGAAAGATCAGTGCCAGACAAGCTCCTATCCCATGGTTCCAATGCACAGCATGCAGTCACCCTTGACCAGGTCCCTCAAACTCTCTTTTCATTTTCAGTACTTTATCAGACATCTCTTAGCAATCTCTGAGACAAAGATCTTGAGGCAAACATAAGAATGTCTCCATCTCTCAAACTATTAACTTTAAATTTAAATGTCTGATGTCATAGTCTTAGCCTAAATTATCTTCTCTAAATACGTACCTTTGTCTTCTACCACAATTGGGGTGAGGTCCACTGCCGATTTCTCCTCTACCTTTTCTGTTTCAGTAACACCTGGCAAACAGATGAAGCTGAAAGTATAAGCTAGAGAAATAACACCTCCCCAAACCATTCTATCATGACCCAAATGGAATAAACAGTTCTAAACCCAGACCTTTACAATTGGAGTTACAAAGGTAGAGAGCTAAAGAAAATTCTCGACTCCTCTCACCCACCCATCCCTTTTTGGGGGAAGGAAAGTTGGTGTGTTCTATACTCTTTTAAGATAATATCCCTCTATACTCAAGACCTCTTTACCTCTATAACCTGGCTGAAAGCCAAGACCTACATAAGAGGATCCAGAGTCTTCAGAAATTCTGATACCTTTGGTTTCTGTCTCCATGGTCTCCTCAGTCTTCTCTTTGACTTCTGGCTTATCCACCTTCTCTTCTCCCTCCAGAGGCTCAGCCAAAACCTTTTCCTCTTCTGGATTAGATGCAGAGGGCTGTGTGCCCTTGGGGGGGAGAAAAAAAGAAGAACAAATAGTAGGATAGGTAGCAACAAAGAAGTGAGGATTTAAGTTCATTTTCCCTGAAGTCAACATCATTAGCAACTTCCTACCCATTACAACCAGAACTCTTACCTCCACAGATGTCTCAGGAACTGCAGGTTTCACTTCTCTCTCTCCCTCTGTGTGCTCTTCTTCTTTGTTGTTATTCTCCTCTGCTTTCACCCCATCATCTGTAAAGAAACAGAAGTGGGACTAGGGCCCTGGACCTAGAGAAATATCTATTTTGACCTAGATGTAACCAATGATCTAACTTATTAACCTTTTCTTGGTGAGACCTTAAAAATAATTTAAGTGAAGTTACACCTATAGTAGACCATGGCCTGTAGACCACTGGATTACACTGGGTACAGTTCCTGTGATATAAAAGGCATTTTGCCTTAGAATACAGATTTTGGGGGGGGGGGGAGGGGAATCTCTATCTCACCCAAACTGAAATCCTCACATGCCCCAATCCTACTGTCAGCACAGATCAGCATGCAAACTTTGACTTCTTCCCATTCAATCCTTGGGCGACCTAGAAACCCTCCTACTCCCCAAGTCTTCATTCTATTCTCACTTAGTGCAGATATGTCCTCCTCAACTTTAGACTTAGTGAAGCTCAGAACTCCCAATGAAGAGATCCACCAGCCTCAGCCTTTCTATTAGCAGGGACTACCAAAGCCCGCACCTGGCTAACAAACTATTTTTTTAAATGCTCAAGTAAAATGTTAAGCTCTATGAATACTTAATAGAGATTAAAACCCCCATCATATCAAATGTGAAATGCTCTAAAGTTGGTATTTATTAACAACCTGTATTAAGTAAATTGGCCTGAATTCATTTACACTATTTAAAAGTGTCCTCTTGTGCCTTTAAGAGTCAGCCCCATCTCAGGGCAGCCCTCCTAATCTGAGAGGATGGTTTGCTCTTAGTCCTGCCTCTGGCCCTCCTGCCACAGTGGCAAGCAGGAAAGCAGTAATAAGCATGGACTTGATTGGGAGTAGGAAAAAGGAAAAAAGCCAGACGTACCAGGGGGTGGCACAGGTGCAGGAGTGTTGGGTTGTGTGTCTCCTGGAGTGGAAGGTGTGGGAGTTTTAGGGGAAGGTGATCCTGGCTGTGACATCTTCTTGTTCTCTTCTACCTCAGCCAGCTCAGGCATGCTCCAGCGCCCATTGACATGCTCAAACTCCTGAACCTGTAACATTTAGGCAAAGAGGGTAAAACTTAGCCTTGAGCAATTAGAACCTTTCTCCATGAGACCTCTAATTTTCTCTCGGGGTATCCTTCACAGCCTTCTCAAATTCATGACAGTCTGGGGGACATTTGTCCCTCTTTTGTCCCAGTATATACCATCCTTTTGCCACAGTTAGCCCCTTCTTAATGAACTACCAGTTCCTGCCCTCAGCCCATGCTATCCTATTTAATGAGAGCTCATTTCCAGGACAGTCCCACCATCCCAACTACAGTAAATATTCCTTGTTCCCATTCCACCTCTTGCTCTACTTGATAATCAATACTGCCATTGTTCTGGAAAAGGGTATGGCCATCATATTGCCCTATGGCTTTACCCATTATTCTTGTGATCTCCCAAAAATCCAAAACTCCCTTTCCTATCCACTAGTATACTATGTGTGTTTGTTTTCTGTTAGACTTATAAGCTCCCTGAGAGTAGAGGCAATCTTTTTAAATTCATGTCCCTAGTACTTAATTCAGAGCAAATGCCTAATCTATACTTATTCATTCATTCATTCATTCATTCATGGGTAAGTGGTTGGGGCCACACCTTTTTTCGGATGAGTGACATAACACCAATACGAGTAAGGACATGCTGACGGGACAAGCCCTCACGAGGGACACCATCAGCAAAGGTCTCAGCCCCATCGGCTCCTGGCTCACAAAGGTGACGCATAAAGAGAGACACATAAGCCCTAGGTAAAAAGGTAGAAGAAACTGTTAAATAGGCAAACTGACATTCTGCAGAACAAATCACCCAACAACTCCACTTGGGCACTAAGTTCTTTTTTTGTTGTTGTTTTTGGGTTTTTTTGCAGGCAACTGGCCTTAAGTGACTTGCCCAAGGTCACACAGCTAGTTGTTAAGTGTCTGAGGCCAGATTTGAACTCAGGTCCTCCTGACTCCAGGGCCAGTGCTCTATTCACTGCGCCACCTAGGCACCCCTTGGGCACTAACTTCTAAAAAAGTTACTTACTATTTCCTAATATGGCAGGCAGAACTCCACATAATTAATGCATAATCTAACTCTAACAACTACTGTGGTTCACAGTGGTTCTATACCCTACCCCAAGAGAACTATACTATGAAAGTACTCAGCAAGATACAACCCTTCCCTGACCCACACTTCTCTCCAAACCTTCACTCACTTGAACTCTTTCTCTGACTTGCCCCTCAGATCCCGCACAAGCCATTGGGTAGTAAAGGCATCCTGAGGAGGCATTCCATAACGCATAATGGCATTGAGAAAAGCCTTCCGCTGGCGGGCATTGAAGCCAAGTACCTGAGAAAGAAGGTGCCTAGGTGAGGAAGAAAGCAGGTTCCTTCCCATGATGGACATTAGACACTGACCTTCTGAGACTACCTTTTCTCATAGGTGTGTGGTACTTTCCATTGCTTACCTCAATGTTTCCACCAACACGAGCCAACAATGGAGGCAATGGTTTGTCCTTATCATTTCTCAGGCCCTTTCGGCTAGGCCGCCTGGGAGCTACAAGGAAAAAGGAGGGAGTATGGGGAAAGTGCATGGGGGAATAGTAATGGTAGGGGCATTAGTTATTCTTCATACCCTAGCTCTCCAACTGGGAAACATAACCCTCACCTTCTGAACGCTCATCAAAGTCCTCATCGCCTTCCTCTGAGGCCACTGAGTAGTCGGACTGATTGTCTGACTGGTCATCCTGCCAATCTGGAGGGAGAGAGGGCAGATGAGCGGGGCCCACGGCCCTAGGGGAGCGGCCCAAGGGCAGGGGATGGGGCCGGCCAGACACACCTCGATCCTCCTGGGAGCCATCGTTGTAGTTGACCTGCTTACGGATTCGCTTCCCTTTGCCTAGGTTTCGGGCCAGATCCTCCTGCTGCTGCTCATAATGGTGTCGCAGCAGCTTTTCCCAGTAGTCAGGATCCACACTTTCTTCCTGCTTGATGATCTCACGTTCTACCTCTTCTTCCTCCTGGGACAGATGGAATCAAAACTCAGGGTGGGCTAGGGGTGATCACCATCACAGGTTCTCAAAGCTCCTATGCCACCCTAAAATATTTATCCTGAGAATAATAAGATAGTGCCATATCTGGTTGGGCTTAAGTTGTCAAAGAAACTCAACTCAAGCAAGATACAGCATTTCTTATTTTACATGTTTACTGTGTAGATTAGTAGACAAGGACATAAATATGGTAGAGTATCAACAGAGTTAAGAAACTTCACCTTTAATGTTTTCAAATGAGTACCAGACAGACTAAGACAAAGCAAGGTTAAGAGAGTGGAAAAAGGGAAGTCAGATGTTTAATGAAGCAGAGTGGGCAGCAAGAATAGGTAGCAGGAATTTCCACTAATATTTGTAGTACATAAGCTCCTTAAGGATAAGAACTGTTTCGTTTTTCTCTCTGTATACCCACTGCCTAGCACAGAATAAGTTAATTAAATGTTGTTTGAAATGCTTTAATAAATGCTTACTGAAATTAAAGGGCCATGAGCATATTTGGATAGAACTTTGCTTTCTATTCACATATGCTTTGTAATCCCCCAAATCTTTATTACAGTGTCCAAATGTTTGCTCCCCCACAAGTTATTTAAAAATTCATTACTTTTCACACACTAATAACTGGTGGTTTAGGATCCCTTGCCCTAGATTACCAACATCAGCAACAACTAAGGATTTTTAATAATTCTTTATACATATATGCAACATGAAGTGTCCAATAGGGCTTTTATGCCTCAGTCACACAATAACATGATCTTCAAGGACTTTCATAATGTATACCTTCAACAAGAACATAGATCCAGTAATTGTGGATATGACTTTTTGCAAATTAGATTGCAACCCACTGATGTCCTTTCATACTGTGCACAACATGTTTATTAATTCCTATAAATCTTCCACAGGAGAAATCAAACGAACGAGCTAAGGTTCTTCTATCAGACCCAATATACATGAACACTACTAGAGCTCAAAGGCTATCAGTTACACTTCACCATCACACTATATCACCCAGCTACCTCCTAGTTAGACATCCTCTATGCTATGCCACTTCTCCAGTGCCATTCTTTGATGATATGCTTCATGCAGACTACTTACATCCACCACTGCTCACTGGTGACCTAAAATTCTAATTCTTTGGGGCCTTTGAGTTTTCATAACTAAAAACCATCATCACATTGTTTTAAATAGAAACCTTTATTTCAAGAAGCATGGAATCATTAAAAGCAATGCAAAATTTCTCAAGTGCAAACCCAGTCTTCTCCTTCAACATTCAATTACAAAGTTTATTGTTCACCCACAATGTTTGTGTAAGCTATTATGTACCAACGGGTCAGTTCTAAAGACTTTCCATCCAACTTTAAACATCTAGACCAGTGGTTCTCAACCTTCCTAATGCTGCGACCCTTTAATAGGCATAGGTGGACATATCTGCATGTGGGCAGACCTACCTGGAGATGGATAGAGGGGCAGTGTCTCGGTTCCTAAGATCATCAGAAATGTTTTTTCCGATGGTCTTAGGCAACCCCTGTGAAAAGGTCGTTTCACAGCCCACAGGTTGAGAACTGCTGATAGATTTCTTTAATCCAGCTGGTTTTCTCATATGGGTAGTTACACCAAATTTGAATCATTATGGCTCTCATTTAAGAGATTATGCAACGTTCTTTGGCAGAGTGCTCTAAGAACACTGGGAAAATCTCAACAAGTCTAAGGAATAATCCCTCTTCCATTTGGACACTATATGCTAGACATTGTCTATGATTACGGAAAACATTTACCAAGTACTGATCTTCCTATATTTCTGTCCTACTTGTAAATAAGCAGAAAGTGAAATAAAATTGTTACTACAGCTTTCAGGGGCTCTTTTGTGATTTTAAAATTCATCAGAGATAAACTTTGGGAGGAAAATCTATCAAATCTTTTCTTATGGTCAAGAAATAAATACAGTGGAGCATAAGAAGCTTCTGCACTTTTCAAATGAATGGATACCTAACAAAGATATAATCTACTGCAGAATATCATTTAGAAAGTGATTGCTCCCTTTTATTTTTGTGAATGACTTGTCTAGGATGACCTAGATAAATTTATAAACTATTTTCTAAGAATTTGCAGAGATGGGGAAAAAGCATATAGATTGGTAGTAAGTACTTAATGCTTTCTTAAACTGGTAGTACTTAATGCTTTCTTTTTTCTTTTTTTGGAGGGCAATTGGGGTTAAGTGACTTGCCCGAGGTCACATGGCTAGTTTTTGTTTTTTTGGGTAGAGTGTCTGAGGCCACATTTGAACTCAGGTTCTTCTGACTCCAAGGCCGGTGCTCTATTGACTGCACCACCTAGCCGCCCCCTACTTAATGCTTTCTTAACTGCAATTTTTCAACAACGAGGTCCATGAATCCCCCCGAGAATTTGGTAAGGGGAAGGAAAAACTGCCAATGTACAGCCACACTAAACTAGATACCACAGAGTAGCAAAACATAGGAAGAAAAAGAATAACAGTAGAGATAACCCCAGAAGTCCAAAGACTGTAAAACTCCAAAAAAGGAGCCTGTAATTAAAATCCATGTTCAGATGTCTTTATAGAAATGCACAAAGTACGAGCAACAAGCAAGGTAAATCAGATATCCTAACAAAAAAGAGGCTAATCTGATCTCATATCATAAAAGACTTGGTGAGATGAGATCCATGAATGCAATATGATTCTGGAAGGATATGCCTGATTCAACACAAAATCTCATAATTTCAGGACCTTAGTAGCCACCTAGTTTAATCCATACCTGTTGTAAAGAACCTTCACTACAACACAGCTTCCATTAGATGACTTCTGTGAACAGGCATCCACTACTTCCCAAGACAGTCCTACCCATCTTAGAAGATAGGTAAAATGGCGGGCATAGAATAGTAAGTATTACATATAAACATATAATCCTATAAAGAAAACCAGGGTCTATACACAGAAAAATATTATTATAGATAATATTTGGGTGAAGAACAACGGAGAAAGCAAAGAATATGAACAAATAATTTTCTTTGCCTTTTTTTGGGGGGAGAGAGGCAATTGGGGTTAAGTGACTTGCCCAAGGTCACACAGCTAGTGTTCCGTGTCTGAGGCCGGATTTGAAGTCAGGTCCTCCTGACTCCAGGGCTGGTACTCTATTCACTGCGCCACCTAGCCACCCTTGAACAAATAATTTTCCAAAGAAAAATGCAAACCACTACCAATCATATAAGAAAACCACACTAAGAAGAGGAATTCAAATTTTAAAAAACTTTTTGAGATTTTACCTCATATTCATCAAACGGGCAAAAATGATAAATGATGAACATAGTCAGTGGTGAAGTCAGGCATACAAATAAACTGTTGATAGAAACATGAATTGGTACAACCATTCTGGAAAACAATTTATAATTATGCTGAAAATCATTAAAATGTTTATAATTTTTGACCCAATAATGGCACCATAGGCATATACCCCAGAGAAATTAACGTCAGGGAAAAAGGACCAGTGTATACCAAAAAAATCCAACCCAGCACTCTTTGTGGTAGGAAAAAATGAGAAACAAAATGGATACCCATTGAGCAGGCAATGGATGAATAAACCAATGTAATGTTATTATCCTTCTAGAAATGATAAATGAAGAATACAGAAAAATAGCAGGCTTATGTGAAATGATGTAAAGTAAAAAGAGCAGAAACAGAACATACACAGAACATACACAATGACCAAGATAATGTAAATTAAAACATTAAAAGTTAAATTAAGATTAAATGCAATGATCACTAGTTCCAGAGGACAGAAGGAAAAAACATCTGCAGATTGGAGGCAAGAATATACCATGGCTATGGAATGTGCTGACAGATGGAGTTGCTGTCAATTAGTTTTGCTTAACTGTTTTTCTTTGTTACAAGAGAGGTGTTTAAACAGGTAGCAGAAAATTATTGTGGTCTAAAAAAAAAATGAATTTCTTTGCCAAAAGTTCCTCTTCCCTAAGGAAACTGTAAATCTAGACAAAGTATTCATTTATGACATATAGGTAAGAGACTATATATAGTCTATGAATCTTTTACACTTTGATGCTTTTTACTACCAGAACTGAATTTTTCCAGTTTTGCTGTCATCCCCAATATCCACTTCTGCACTAACATCACCAGATATATACTAACCCTGAGAGAGAAAAAGGACACATATGTACAAAAATACTTACAGCAGCTCTTTTTCTAATAGTAAAGAACTAGAAACTCAAGGGATATCCTTTAAATGGGGGGCAGCTGAAAAAACCATATATGAATGTAACATAATAATGTACCATAAGAAAACATGAAAGGTACAATTTTAGTGAAACCTGAGACCTATATGAACTTGATGCAGAGTGAAGAGAATCAGGAGAACAATTTATACAATAAACAAGAACACTGTAAAAACAAAACTTTGAAAACCTTAAGAATTCTGAATACCTCAATGACCAACCATTATTCCAAAGGACAAGGTCTAATGATTTGGGGGGTATAGAATAGGACATATTTTAGACATGGCCAATGTGGGGATTTATTTCATTTGACTATGCATAGTTGTTACAAAGGTTTTTATTTTGTTTTTCCAATGGCAAATGGAGATAGAAGGGAGAGAAAACAGATGTTAGTTGAAAAAATAAAATTTAGTAACAATAAAAAATCACTAAGTATATATACAGATTTTTTAAAGTATCAAATAGATAATAACAGAAATGAAACTGTCATCAGAATATACTATGGATCACCTGTACAGAATGAGATAGAATTGTTATATAGAATGTTAACCTGAGAGAATCCCTGACAGGGCTAAGAGGCAAGGACTATATTTATCTAGACATCTTACTGTAACTTTTCTGCCAGAGGCCAAGTAGTTAATAATATTTTGATCCGCCTTGATGATAATTTTATTCTTTAAAACCTGAGGAAACCAACAAGGGAAATCTATTCTCACCAACAAGGAAAAAATTGCTTGGATAGAAACAATAGTGACCCAGAGAACAGATGATGATAAATACTGACCCTGATGCTAAGTAAATAGGGGACCATATAAATGGAACGCTACGTACACTGTTAAGACAGTTTTTGGTAATCGTTTTTTGAATGGTCTGAAATGCACCCTAAAATTTCAAAGAGAAGATTCCAAAAACTTCAAGAGAAAGAAAAACTAGGAGACCACAGACTAACTATAGGGAAAAAGGTCCTGTTGTTTACCAAAATATTCAATGTAGCAATTCTTTGTAGCAGTAAATGACTAGAAACAAAGTGGATACTCAACTGCTTTCCAGTCATCAGCCCAGGAAGGAGGAAAAAGCTGGGGGGGAGGGGAGGGGGAAACCTTTCTAGAGACAGAGAAACAAGTCCTATGAAGGGGGAGCTATCTATCTAAGAAGACCAATGCAGATGAACAGGGAACTCACCAACCATCTTAGATTTCTGAAGACACAAAGATGATGTAAAGAAGAGCAGGTAAAAGAGGATAAATACAAAACTGTGGCACAGTCCTGTAAAAAAGTAGTGTCAGGAGTATCAAGGCACAGAATGAGACAAAGCTCTCAAAGAAAGCAAACTGCAAAAAATCAAAGGGTTTGGAGTTGTTGCTCAGAGGCAATAACAGAAAACAGGAAGAAGGCAGAGTTGCTCTGTCCCTATTACACTTCTATTTTTCCTTCTTGCCAAGGAGAATAATCACTGGAAAGCAAAGGACAGAACAAAAGTGGCTGCTAATGAGGGGATACCCAAGATTAAGAAAGGATATAGTAAGACAGCATCTTTGCCCTGATGCATTCAATTCCCAGGACACACTGTATTACAAGGAACTGAAAAGAACTGGGGAATGTGATTGTTGAACCACTGTCAGTGTTCTTTGAAATATCACAGAGAAAAGAAGAGAGGTACCAAACCACTCATTTTCAAAAAGAGAAAGAAGTCTGAAAGCTACAGGCCAGTGGACTTAACTTTTAATTTCTGGCAAAATTCTAGAAAATACTATAAAAAGATAGTGGGTACATCTAGAAAAGAAAGCAGCAAGCACAAAGACTGGACTGACTTCATCAGGAACAAGTCATGCCAGACCAGCCATATTTCTCTCTGTGACATGGTTACCAACCTGGTAATCCAAGCAGTGTTGTATATTATAGTTTGCCTAGGTTTCAGCAAAGCACATTACAAAAAAAATTTCACTTTCTATTCTTGTAGGGAAAAAATGGGGAGATTTGATGTAAACAATAGTAAAATAAAGTAGATTCAGATCTGGCTGAATGGTCAAACCTCTAAAGTATTCATTAATAGTATATCAGCTGGAAAGGCAATATCCAGTAGAATGACTCCAGAATTTATGTTTGAACTTGTGTCATTTAACATTTTTAAATAAATAAAGGTATGGGTGGCATGCTTATCAAATCTGCAGATAACGCAAAGTTCAGAACAGTTAACGTACCGAGGGTAACAGTCAAGATTCAAAAAGATCCTGTACAAGCTAGAACAGTTAGCTGAAAATAAGATGATGATTACAGAGATAAATGTAAAATGTTGACAACTGGTTCAAAGAATCAACTTTGTAAGTACAACATGGTAAATGCATGCTTAGGCAGCCGTTCATTTGAAAAAGACTAGAGTACTTCATGAAGATGGGAGGTTCACAAGTTTTACACACAGAACACATTTTTAGACTTTCTCAATGTTTCAATCAGTTCTGACTTTTTTTTCTCTTTTAAAAATACCATTCACTCTATGTGATGGTTCCCCTGAGAGGGGGAGAAGCACTGGGATCACGTAAGAAACAAAAAATATTTTAAAACCAATAAAAATATTGGGGGTGGTTTAATGAACGAACAGCAAACTTGACATACACCAATGATGTGATCTGGCAGCCAAGAAAATTAATTGTAGCTAACATGCTGCATTAAGAGAAGTATAGTGTCAAGGACTAGGACTTGGACTAAGAAACTTACCAGTTTCTACCCTATTCAAACCATATCTGGAGGATTATGTTTATTTCTCAGTTGTACATTTTATAAAGAATATTAATAAACTGGAAAGTATATGGAAGAAGGCAACCAGGATGGTAATTGGGGCCTCAGGAAAATGCCACATAGAATCATAGATTTAACACTTAGAAGGGACTTTAGAGAAGTACAACCCTCTCATCTTACAGATGAGAAAAATCAGAAGATGAAGTGACTTACTTTCCCAGGATCACACAACAAAAAAGTATGAGGCAGGATTTGAACTCAGGTCTTCCTGACTCCAAATCTGGCACTCTTATCTGCTACACCATGCTACTTCTCTACATGAACTACAATATTTAGCCTTTAGAGAAAGTAAAGAATTGGCTTGGCCTTAAGATATAGATTGAAAGGAAGCTGTAAGGTAAAACCTGACATTTTGAGCTATCCAAAAGTATATATGTGCTCTGTCCAAAGGCAATATATTCCTTGTTGTTAGAAATCTTCAACCAAAAGGTTGGTCACTTATTAGTATGGAGTAGACTAACAACTTATGGTGTCCTTCCTAACTCAGGGTCTGTATCCTTCCCTCAAGTATCTTGAGAATTAATCCCTTAAAATACCTTAAAAATTGTGTCTCCTTAGTCTCTTCCAGACACTTTCCCTGTCTTTGCATTATTTTTCCCATTTTAATTTCCTCCTGATCAGGAACTGTGCGGTTAAAATCCAATTGCCATACTCCACTGGTTGTAGAAAATAGCGTTACAGAATCTTGACAAGTCTTTTCCATTTTTCTTCTTTTTCTCCTTGGGAGTTTCATTTTTAAATGTGCTCACAATAATGTGGCTTATGTCTCTTACAAAATTCTATATAGTTTTTCTCCTCCTCTAATCTTTCATCAATTTCCTCACTTATACTTTATAAAATTTTTATACTAAACTAATGGTGTACTTAGCTGTCAGTCATCACCTTCTATTTGGCAAACTGATCAAGTACTTGCTAACCGAGGTAGTTGTGAGATTCTTTTGGTGTCTTCAGGAGATACTGAGAAGTTTGAATCAGTGTCTGTTCTTTTATCCTTACCCTATTATTCCACATCAAAGAGCAGATTTAAATAGGTCAGATTGGAAGTGCCTCAAATGCCTACCACATGTTCTCATTTAGAATTGATTTTTATATTTCTTATAACAAAGCACTACTTTTGACTGCAAAGAGCAGCTTGACACAATGGTAACCAGTTCCTTCCTATAGTACATAATAAATTTTATTTTTTGGTGATGTCATTTGGCCCCAGCCATACCCAACACATATAAACTCTCTAGTTGAGGACAGACAGTATTCATGACACAGATACATGAGATTTTTGTAAAAACTACAAACTTTTCGTCTTTTTTTGGTTCACTCTTTAAACATATTATCAACATATTTTTTTGCCATCCTCCCCATAATATCAGTTTGCTCATCTCTACCACTATATGCCTCAGTCATTGTAGAAGCAGAATGACAACCAGGCCTGAGGTTCACTTTATATTTTTCCCACAGCCAAAGAATTCATCAAAAAGCTTCTCACCACCTGGCAATGAGCTTCTGCAATTTGAAGCCAGTCTTGAAAAGATATGATTATACTTCATGTCTTTCTAATAATGTAGATCCTCACAATATTTATTTCTGCTGGCTTAACATTTAAAAACTTCCATAATACAATAGGCAATGGAATAGGCTATCAATGAATATCTTTCAGAAACAAATGGATTAAAAAGAAAATAGAAGAGATAAAGAATTAAGAAGATTAGAGTCTCCAAAAGCCTGTTGGGACAAAGGTCAGTTTAGACGACCTGAATTTAAGAATGGATAGAGAAATGTACACCTGGACCATGGATTCTTCACATTCTAAATACCACCCTATTTGACTGATGGTCCTGATTTCCCCATTGTCACTTACCCCCATCTCTTCTTCCCGCACCACATACTGGGCCACCTTGAAGGAGCTCAGGTATTCATTCATGCCTTGAAGTTCTGTGTCTTCTGTTTCATCCTGATTTCGATCCAGTAGTCGCTCTATGGCCTTGTCATCATAGTGGATAACACTACTGTCTTCTCCTTCCTTGTTGTCTCCTCCTATGAGAAAACAGTATCCCACGTAGAGCACCAGGAGGTATTTGGTGGAACAGAATGAGTCAAAGAATTTAAGTAATTTCCCCCTGGAAGATCTATCATTCCAACTCCCATAAATACTCTCTAATACTATATACCAAGCTTAACCAACCAAATCCTTACCTCCATCAGTGGCTTCATCCTTGAATAGCTCCTCAGTACCAAACTTGAGGATATCATCAAGCTCCTGCTTGGACATGGAGCCAGTCTTAGAGCCTAGGCCAGGCCTTACTACAAGATGCGTAAGCATCATCTTCTTCTTTGCCACCTGTGTGATGCGCTCCTCTACGGAAGCACGAGTCACAAAACGGTAGATCATCACTTTTTTATTCTGACCAATTCGATGGGCTCTGCTAAAAGCCTACAGGATGATAGGAAAAGAGGCAAAAGTTGAATACCTATCACCTTGTTTCCCTGATCCATTGATCCTTGCCTCTGGACTTCTCTCCACATTAAAGTACCAATGTCTGTATCAATCTTCCCAACCTAGATACTAGAATAAGATGGAATTGAGGCACTGTTCCCTGAAAGCGTGACCATCATGCCCAATTCTCTTATTTACAAAAAAATTAAAAGTTATGTATGATAAGTCAAACTTCTGTTTTCATGTAGCTATCTACTCATAAAAGGTAGGGGACCTTTATATAAACAAATAGTATCAATGCTCAGCAACTCATCACTTTGAGCCTGAGCCTGTTCACCTGGATGTCATTATGGGGGTTCCAGTCAGAGTCGTAGATGATAACAGTATCTGCAGTAGCCAGATTGATCCCCAAGCCCCCAGCTCGAGTAGAAAGAAGAAAGCAAAACTGTTGAGCACCAGGTGCTGTAAAGAAAAGAGAATAAAAAATGCCATTTTAGATATCTTTCAGAAATAATCAGACACACCTTTCATGCTAGAGGTAAAAGCTGTATTTCCTTCCCTACCCAATAAATTTCCCCGTGGCAGATATAAATGGGAAAACTGAGGTATGGAAAAAAGCGACTGACCAAAAGACAAGTCTGATGGTGTTTTGATTTGCCCCCTTTTTCTCAATACATACATACATACATGACCTCTTACCATTAAAGCGATCAATGGCCTCCTGACGCATGTTCCCAGTAATTCCCCCATCAATTCGCTCATACTTATAACCTTCGTGTTCCAAAAAATCTTCTAACAGGTCCAACATCTTAGTCATCTAAGAAGAGAATATATTTGATATACATGAATTGAGCTCTCTTCCCACTAAGAACCATCTCCTCTTCTAACTCTCCTATAACTTTAACCCAGCACACTAGATACCTGTGAGAAAATGAGCACACGGTGGCCACCCTCTTTGAGGTTCTTGAGCATTTTTTGCAATAAAAGTAGCTTCCCTGATGCTCGAATTAGGGCACTGCCATCATACATCCCATTGGGCATCTTTGGTGCTTCCTGGAGTAAAAGGTAGGAAAAGGAAAAAAAAATGAAATGAAAGACAAGGGAGCAGTTCAGATGACATTAAAGAAATAGAGGTTTCAGTACATACCATGGCAGCCACAGGGAAGAGGTAAGGGTGATTACAGCACTTTTTAAGATCCATCACCACATTAAGTAAGGAAACCTGATTGCCACCACCCCGAGCATTGAGTGCCTCAAAGTTTCGGGTTAGAATGTATTTGTAATATTTCCTGCAGACAGAACAGAAAGTTATACTACCAAACTACAAGACAATCCTAAGGTCTAGGTGTCTTCCTTTCCTTTGGGGGAACTCAGAGAATTAAAAAAAAAAATCCTAGGCTTAGGGTCTAAAAATAATTAAGTTGAACCTAAAAGACTATAAGGTGACTTGCAAATAGTCAGAACTTGATTAAAATTGGAAAAAAGTGTTTTATGACACTGGGACTGACAGCATCTTCAGGCCCCACTTGTTCCCCACCACCAGATGCCCCAGAACTGGAATGTTCCGAGAATAGAGCAAAGTGTGAATATTGGAAATATTGTGGGGGACAAGCAGATTTTTCTAGATATTTTTAGTGGACTTAAGTGTTTCTCCTGTCCCTTCAGGTAACATTCTTCCAACTCACTTCTGCATGGGGCTCAGTTCCACACGCACAATCAGCTCTGTCTTGGAGGGCATGTTCTTGAAAACATCAGCTTTAAGCCGCCGCAACATGTGAGGACCCAACATGTCATGCAGTTTCTTGATCTGGTCCTCCTTGGCAATGTCGGCAAACTCCTCTAGGAAGCCCTCCAGGTTGCTTTATCAAGAAAAAAGAAAGAAGTTTATCAGAGAATGGGTGAGAAGGGGGGAAGAAGAGAGGGGCAGGTGGCAGGGGAGAAAAATAGATGATAAACAGGAAGAAAAATGGGGGGGGGGAGGAGTAGAGTGGATATGAGAAATGATGTGCTGTAATTAAAGAATACTTACTGGAACCTTTCTGGAGTAAGGAAATTAAGCAGGTGGAAGAGCTCCTCTAAGTTATTCTGTAGAGGAGTCCCTGTTAGTAATAACTTGTGCTGGAGGGAGTAGCCATTGAGGACCCTGAAAAACTAGAAGGGCAGAGGAGAAAGGTAAGAAGAAAAGGAAAACAGATCACTTCATGTCACCTATGGGCCCCAGCATGACTCCAGAAAATCTCAAACTGACTCTTCAGATTCCCCACCTTCAATAAATCAATAGAATCAGGGTGGCTAGGTGGCGCAGTGAATAGAGCACCAGTCCTGGAGTCATAAGGACCTGAGTTCAAATCCAGCCTCGGACACTTGACACACTTACTAGCAGTGTGACTTTGGGCAAGTCACTTAACCCCAATTGCCCTCCAAAAAGCAACAACAACAAAATCAATAGAATCTAACAAAAGAGGCCAAAGACTCTGCTTACCTTAGACTGATTGTTTTTAAGCCTATGAGCTTCATCCACGATCAGGCAGGCCCAATCAATGGAGCCCAGAATGGCCATGTCAATGGTGATCAGTTCATAGGAAGTCAGCAACACATGAAATTTCACAGATGCTTCTTTCTGCAAAGGAAGGGGGCCCAATCACTGACGCTTAGCCCCACTACTGTGAGGAGCATTTTCCAGATCCCAGGATATCCCTTTTTCTTCATCCCAAGGGAATAAGCTTGGCCAGAAAGGACTAATTAGTCTCCCTCTGAGATACCTTCATTCTTGACGCCTTCTTGCCACCACGGATAGCATTGTCTTCAAAAGAGAACTCATTTTCACGAATAATGGCACGACTATCCTTGTCCCCAACATAGGTTACCACATACATATCTGGAGCCCACATCTCAAACTCTCGCTCCCAGTTGATGATTGTAGAAAGTGGGGCACTCACTAGGAAAGGGCCTTTTGAATGACCCTGGGGTGGGGAAGGGAGGAGAAGAGTTTTAGGTCTTTTTACTACTCTTGTCTATAAACCACTCTATACATTACAACTCCAACCCCCTTGCTAAGAGTCTGAAAAAGAACAAAAGGTGTCAACATCAGTCTTCAACCTTCTCCCCTCCTAAAATGTTTTGACCTTCCTTCAAAACTTCTTTGTTCCCTCTTCCATGGGGTCTTCTCATTATTCCCACAGGTCTGATCAAACTGACACACCTGCCCTGAACATGCATTCTTATAGCTCTGTCTGCTACTAGTTAAATTTTGTTGTGTAATATTCTTTTTCTGTTTTGTCTCATTTCCCCCATTATACCAAATTCTCTAAGAATAGGAATTAGTCCCTCTCCCACCTCAGCACTAAGTAAAAAGCTCTGCAATAAACAAATATAGTTTTGAGAAGACAGAGAAGTTAATAGCAGTGTTCTTTCTTACCTCCTTGTACAAAGAGTAGAGGAAGACAGCTGTCTGAACAGTCTTGCCCAAGCCCATTTCATCTGCCAAGATGGTGTCAGTGCCCTGGGCCCAGGAGAAGCGCAACCAGTTCAATCCCTCCATCTGATAGGGATGTAAAGTCCCACCAGTGGCATCTAAGTACTCTGGCTGCCGCTCATACTTCACTGTTGGCTGAAAGAAAAAAATAGTGGGAAATCAGAAATGGGCAGGTGATGGGCTTATATTCCATGAATTCAAGTATGACTTTGTAATGCCAAATGTCTTTTCCAGCCTACTTACATATCAACATGAAAGCCTATGCAAAGTTTCCTTAGAGGTCATTATTTCCCCTCTGCCCTTATCCTAACCTCTTCCTCTTGGCAGAATGATAACTAACCCACCAAATACATTTTAGTTTTAGTATTAACTGATTTTCAGGAAAATAGAGTCTAGTTCCCTCAGTAATTTATTAATTCCTAAAGTCATAAAATTCTCCAAATTAAGTAAACCTATATATACCACATTCCTTCCTAAGGTTCATTTTGACAACTTTCCCGTCTATTCTCCCAAACAGGACAAACAGAGAGGAAAAGAGCCTTGGGATGAAGTTTGGGAGTGCTGAAATCTAGCCCCAACTCAACAAAATACTTATAAATATGGGCTAAGGATGTTATTAATATACGTAAAAGTATTTTGTAAATCTTTTCATTTGATGGTCCTAAACACTGTATAAGGCAGATAACAATAGGTATTAACACACTCATTTTACAGATGATAAAATAAGAGCTAAGAGAGATGAAGTTATTTGCCCAGTCTCGTAGATAAATGTCAAAGGGCAGATTCAAACCCAAGTCTCTCCTGGCTCCAAGTGTAGCACTCTTTCCATTACACCGTATTACTTTTCTCCAGGATTTTTTTCATGACCTTAAGCAAACTTTCCATCCTCCCCTCCCCCTTTTCTCCACCTCTATGCTTTAGTTTCCTGCTGGCTAGAATGAGAGGAAATAAAACCCTCTCTTAGTTTAGAGGTATGGTGAAGGGAGGAAAAGGAGACTTACTAAAACAATTACAGCTAGAGAGAACAGGCCATTACTTATAGCACTGCCATCAAATAAAGCTTGGTCTGGATGGAGACAAGATCCATCCTCCCACCTAAACTGAGTCCTATCCTTTTCTCTTTCACAACTCACATCAACTGTAGGGGTTTCAGGGGGCCTTTCCAACTTCCTCAGCTTAACCTTCTTGAGCTTTTTGCCAGGTCGTCCTTCCTCACCTCGCATTAGCTCCCTAAAGAAAAGAGAGGTTAGATGTCTGCCCTTCCAATATCCCTCGTCTCCCACTCTGAAGGCACTCAAACACTCACCTATGGTTCCAGTAACTCTGCTTGAACAGGTCATAGTCTTGCACCTCTACATCCTCACTCTCCCAAGATGCCTGATCATAGGGTAGGTCCCTCCATTTGATCAAATAGTGGACGTGACCTTTCTTATCCACACTGTGGCACCAAAGAAAAAGAACCGTCAGAGTAGGTTACTCCACTCTCTTCCGAGTCTTGAGGTAGACAGACATCAAACTCTGCGCCTCCAAGGTCACAAGATCTTGTCTTCTGATCAAGAGCAACATCACCACTACCACCCCTTTCCTCTCTTAACAGTTTAAACACCAAGATTCCTTTAATATTAATTGCACGCCTATTTTGTATAAGACAGACTTCCTACTTGCTCAGTCTAAGTAACAGAAAAAAACTGAGTCCTAATTCTTTCAGAGATCTTGTCCCCCCCACTCATTCCAATCCCAGTGACCCAATAAGGCCACCCTTAACAACCTATAGCTACCACAAGTTTTACTAGTACCTATGGTTGAGGATTCGGTGAATCATCATCCACTCAGGTTTAATCCCATAGCGGTAGAAGCGTTCCTCCATTTCTGCAAACTTGGGGTCTTTGTTCTTTCGCTTACGGCTTTTTTCTTCCTCCCCACCAAAATCTCCAGATGGTGGTTCATCCATATCATTCTTGCGCTGGTAGTTGCGGAACATCACTTGGCAGTGAAGCTCCAGCTGGGATCAGAAAAATATTATCCTTTATCTAGGAATATTATCTTTTCCCTTACTCCCTATACTTCATCGCACACATCCAGCCACTTTTACCTGTAGTTCTGACACCCAAGAACAGTGCCAGTAGGACATGCCTTGCCACTTCACAAAGAACTGCCGCTCAGGTCGCCCCTCCAAAGGTTTAGGGGAAGGAGTATTGGGGTCAGCATCAGGGGGTCGGGGCACTGGTGTAGGGGATGGTGGTTGACCCCATTTCCAGATCAAGATCTTCTGAACTTTACCTTTCAGTGAAGGGCACTAAAGAAAGATAATAAACACAAAAGCATAGCTCTAAAGGGCTGACACACCCTATGTCAGCACAGTCAGAGGTTTAAAGTAACAAAAGGAAGGAAAAATCTTTTCCATTTCTTATCCTCATTTAGCACCTGTTTCACATCTAATCTCTTTTTACCACCTAAATGCCTATTTCTCAAAAAATGATACAGGACAATTAAGCCTGGTAAATCAAGAGACTTAGGAGGCCTGGATTTTCCTTATGAAAATTATGGAGTATTAAGTGGCTCCAATAAACCAGTGTGAATTGACAGGGTCCATGAGGCTGGGTGTTGAGGCAGAGTCAAGAAGAGTGCTCCAGACCAAGACAACACTACTTCAGTACCCTCTGGACAGCTGGCAAAATATTAACTCTCCTGCTCTACACCATTCTAGCATGATCCCACAGCAGATAAATCCCGGAACCACCAGAAACCTAGGGTTTTATAAAAGCTAGGCAAACAGAAACTGCTTCTGAGATAAAGAAGTCATTTCCCTAGTTCCCAACCAATCCCTTGCCTTCTTTACTCTCATGATGCCTTGGTTATTACATAATAATAAAAATGCTGTAAGTTATGAATTTTACTTCCCCTCTACAAGTCAAGCACTCACTGTGCAACGAGGACAAAGCCATTCGCCATTGGGGATCTCTGGGAGTGGGGGATTCAGGCAGTGGATGTGGTAGGAAGAAGGGCAGGTGTCGCAGCAGAGCAGTTCCCCACCATCCTTGCAGACACGGCAGAACTCCATGTGATGATCATCCTCCTCCTCAGGGTCACCACCAACTTCTTCTAGGATTTCTTCACCCTCAGAGTTGTCCTCCTTTGCCTCCCACTGGATACCCTCCTTTTCCTGTGGTTAAAGATCACAGTTAGATTCCACCCCCCCCCCAGTTCTTGACCTACCTTTTCCCCTAAAACCAGTTCCTTTCCCCAGAATCTCATAAGCTTCATCCCTGTAACCCTATAGAATACAATCTCCCCCAGGTCAAAAGGGGCCCATTTTGAGTTACTTACACAGTGTGGACAACTCCACTTGCCCTCCGGGGCCTTCTCCATATCAGGATCCAGGCAGACCATGTGGTAAGCACGGGGACAGGTATCACACAGGATGATCTCGCCTCCTTGCTGGCACACTTCACAGTAGTCCTGGTGGTCTGTCTCATAACCATCCACAGCAGTCACCTCCTCCTCGCCTAGGCAAGGAAGAGGGGAAGCCCAGTAAGTAGCACAACCCGCCACCCATTATGATACCACCCCCAAGTCTCAGGCCTATTTTTAGGGGATTTGAGCCCTCACCAATAACCATACAAAGACATAAGAGAAACACACCTTTCTTTTTCTTTTTGGTAGCTCTGAGTTTCTTGCGGCTGCGGCTGCTCCGACTAGTTGAACCATCTGACACAGAGTAACTGTTGATACTAGCATCATCAAAGTCAGATTCCACATCCAGGTCATCATCTTCACTCTGGCAGGATGAAAGGAATCAGAGAGATAGAAGTCCTAGCCAAGGGGAAGATGTATATGGTGAGGAAAGTACCATTCTTTCCTTTCAAGGAGCATGTTAGGATACTAGAAGGGAATACTAGATGTCTACTATAACAACTCTGCCCACAACCTCCCATACTTATATCCACTTCTATATCCTGTTCCAGGGTACTTTCTCCTTATGATTTGGTGACCCTACCACATGCAGATTCTCACCGAAGACCTCTTGCGCTTAGAGCCAAAGCCTCCCAGTTTGATTTTCAGAGGTGCCACCTTTTTCGGTTTGGGTTTCTTAGCATCAGGCACACGGGGGCTAGCTTTAGGCTTCCGTCGGGCATTGGGACCTAGAAGAAAATAAAGTTAAAGGCAAAGACCAATTCTCCGAGGGCTCCAAAAGTTTGCCTTATTGACCTTATTCCCTCATTCACCTTTAATCTCTTCCTATTTCTGACTCCATTCCTGTTATCTACAAATTTGTCAGGTTTACCACATCCTCTAAAAAAACAAACCCCATACACTCCACTTAACCCTATCCTATCATACCTCTTCAAACTACTGATCCCTTTTTCTTCCCTTTCACTGCCAAACTTTAAGAAAAAAAAAATCTCTATGCTCACTCACTGTTTCTCCTGCCTCACCACCCACTCATAATTCTCCAACTCTTCCAATCTGGCTTTCGACCCACTACTCTACTGAACTTCATCTCTCCAAAGTTGCCCTCCACGTAACTGCTAAATCCAATAGCATTTTTCATCTTTCTTGACCTCTCTACAGTTTTTTGACACTGCTGACCTCTACCCTCCCACAGCATGTACCTGGATACTCTTTCTTCCTTTGGTTTTCAGAAACTACTCTCTCCTGATTTTTTTTCACCTATTTCCTTGATCAATCTTTCTCAGAATCGTTTACTATGCCATCTTTCACCTCCTAAGAGTAGATGTCCCCCAGGACTCTGTC
Organism: Pseudocheirus occidentalis; assembly: GCA_028646575.1. Lineage (NCBI taxonomy): Eukaryota > Metazoa > Chordata > Mammalia > Diprotodontia > Pseudocheiridae > Pseudocheirus > Pseudocheirus occidentalis. The sequence goes on from CM053597.1 coordinate 152,674,093, forward strand.
TTCAGTTCTTTCCTCTTTGCACCTTCTTTCCTGACCATTTCATCTGTTCCCACATAATAGTTCTATTATCATATGTATAAAGATGATTCATGAATCTATATATCCACTCAACTTTTTCCTAAGTTCTCAGTCTGGCATCATCAGCTGCCTGCTAGACAGCTCCATGTCGAAGTCCCATTGGTAATTTCAAAAACAACAAGTCTAAAATAGTTTAAATCTTCTCCCCACTGAAAAACTCCACTTCTAAATTTCGTTATTTATCCAAGTCACCCAGAAGTTATTCTTACCTCTGTTTTCTCCTCCTAAATCCAATCAATTACGACCTCTGGATTCTGCTTCTACAACACCTCCACCTATCAGCGTTTCAGACTCGACTTGTCCAATGCATTACCCCATCCTGTCAATTCACCCATTCTCTTCTGTTCAAAGAGCTACTACTCTAGTTCCAGCCTAGGCTACCCTAACAGATTGTTGTGTCTGCTTCCAACCCCTCCCCTTTCCAATACTGCTGCCCACAGTTGACAAATTAATATTATAATACATTTGATCATTTCATTACCTCTGGGCCCCACTCCCTTCACTACTCAAAATCCTTACTGCCTTTAGAACAAAAGTTCTACTTCCTCAGCCTGGAATAGGGCCCACTACAATCTGACTTCAGTTTTATCAAATTACTCCCCTTCACACTTTATGCTCTAGCCAAATTTGATTAAATCAGCTTCCCAAACTCAATGTCCCTCATTTCCAAAATGTTATCTTTTCATCCCTGCTTCTCAGAATCCTTATCTCCCTTTAAGAGTTAGTATAGTTACCACCTTTGTGAAGCCTTTCTTGAAACCCCCAAAAGTCAGTGCTCTTTCCTTCCTCATACTGCCATAAAGAACAAATCTTCCCCCACCTACCCCCTTCTCCAGGAGAATACAAGTTCCTTGAAGATTATTTAGCTTTTGTCTTTGAAAGTCATCCCCTGGGCCAAATACAGTGTCCTCCTCATATGGCACTTAACACAAGTGTGTTGAACTGAATATATCACTGGGCAGTAGATTTAAAAAAAGAAAACAATACTTTTTACAATACTTCCTAACATAGTTTGGCCAACACAATTTTCCCCAAACTCCTCCAACCTAAACTTGAGATCCAAATTCAATCTCAAACGTAAGAAAAGACATCCTACAACCAGACTTGTCTACACACTCCTATCTTATCTTACTAACCTTTGCCCTCCTTGGTTTTGGCCTTGCGGATGGGCACTTCCACAGGGGGTGGAGGTGGAGCAACTTCAGTGGCTGTTACCATACTTTCCACCACAGCCACAGCAGCAGCAGCTGCAGCTGCCACTGAGGCCCCAGAACTGCCCTTGAAGGGGTTGTTGGTACTAAACTCTCGCCACTTGGCCCCTAAAACCATCATCATCTTGGAAACTGCAATTTTGGGGTTCTTAGCAGCAATGAGAGGTCTGGGGAAGGAAGAATGAAAATAGACACGTTGATAAACAGAAGAAATAGCAGGACTAGAGACTTAAAAAGATAGGTATATGCCCCTTCCCCTTCCAAGGACCCCTGAGTCTTAGCTTAAATACCGGACAAACTGGCTGAAGGCCTTATAGTTGGTAAGGGTTCTGTAATCTTCTTCTGAGAACACGTGATCAATGTCCTCCATGCCCCAGTCTTCCAGTAGCTGACCTGATGACTTGGGCTCCTGCAGAAGGCCAAGGGAAAAGAGTCAAAGCCCTAGCAGTTCTTTCAATGCTACATATTAAAGAAGTAACAAAGAACCTTTGAGAAACTTAGAATTATTAGCTATTATAAGGGGACAGAACTGGAAGATAGGTATTTTACAAGAGAAAGCCTTCTAAGGGTCAGTGAGAAATTTTGGAATGAGAAAGAAAAAAAAGAAGAGGAGGGATTCAGGTACCTTTGAATCATCATCATCATCATCTTCTTCTTCCTCCTCCTTCCTCTTAGACTTGCTTTTCTTCTCTTTCTTAGGTCCAAGCTTCTTCTTCTTTTTCTTGCCAGGAGTATAGTCACTGCCCTCGCTGTCTGATCGTAAAACCATCTCATCTTCTTCCTCCACAAACTCAGGCCCCTCCCCAGAACTGTCTCCCAGCTGCCGGCATAAGAGCACACGCTAGAACAGGGAGAGGGGAAGAGGGAAAGGGAGACAGACACACACATGCTACACACATGCTGGCCTTGGGACAGCCACCTGGCTTATCCCAGGACCTTTTCCTACATAAGGTCTGCCCCCTACACACAAATCTTTCCTATTCCTAATGCTCATATTTTTACTCCTTCCCACTCTCCCTCCATTCAAACCATCCTAACTCACCTCCTTTTTTTGTCGCTTGCTCTTTGGGATTTTAGGATCCCGGGGTTTCTTAGGCTTCTTCTTCTTTTTGAGTTTAGGAGTCTCTGCCTCTGATAAGTCTTCCTCTGGGTCTTCTTCATTCTCTTAAGTATGTTCATTTGGGTGGGATGTAAAGAAAAAGAAGATATGGAATTGTTAGGATCCAGTACCCAGTCTTCAATCTATAATTCCCCCAAATTCTGAGGGGAATCTGCCTTCTTTACTCTCCTCCAGGAGACTAAAAGAAATTGGTACTCAGAAGAGAAAAAGTTCAAGAAAAAGCAGTATCCATATTAAACAGAGCCACTATAGTAAGTCAGTCATCTTTGGTCTATCATAGAGCCCCAGGGCCACTCCTTAAGAGCAATCTTTTTTATTTCCACTAACATAGCTTCTGAATTACCATAACAGTGTAGGAGATATAAGTTCCAATATTCAGTCATGATGCACTGTAACTGACAAGACATTCCTAACCTGGGGAATTACACCAGCTGAGATATAGGAAATATGGCAGCATACTTCTTTCTCTAATAGTAGTCTAAAAATATGGGTAACAATTCAGCTCCAGGGTTCCCCATAGCCACACCCTGAAAACCAATTTTGGTTCACTGCTACTTAGGGTAACCAAAGCCTCTGGATCCTAAGCCCAGGTGCCAACAGTATCTCCAAAGACAGCTTTCCCCATACTCCTCTCCACCCCCTTCTTCCCCCAATAGTTTACTCCCCTTTCTTTCCTACCCCAAGCTTCTTCTCTCTGGTTTCCCCTGGGGCCAGTAGTTTTACCCTCCCCTGGGCCCAAGTCAAATCAGCTGTTACTACTCCCTCCAACCCAGCCTTCTCCCATCTGGCTTCCCCCTCCCCCTTGGCTCTGGGCATACTAGCACAAAGCCTAGGGTTATATACAGGGCTGCTGGACTGGGGCTAGATGGGAGAGGGGCATTGAGGAGGAGGGGAAGGACAGATGTTGCTTCTTTTTTTTTAACAGAAATTCATGTCAGCTCAGTTGCTCCCCCTTCTCTGGCCATCCCCACCCATCATAGGGGTGGTAAGGGAGGTATCTCACCAACTAAGGAGAGGGAAAATGGCTCCTGACCACAGAAGCCACCCAGGGCACCCAGCTTGCCAATATAGGGCAGACAGGAAGTGGCTGGGAGGTTTGAAAGGGGAAAGAAATTGTCCTCATTGAGAACTTTCTTGTCCTTTCCCCTTTCAAAAGGGCCCCAGATGCAGGTCCCTTACCCAGTTTTAGGGTGACATGTCTTGAAAGACCTCAAGATAATGAAACCCAGTATAAATGCACAAGTGACAAGTAGATAACAAGAGGTTGCATTACACCACCAAAAAAAATTTGTTTTAAAGACTAGAACATAGCTAGGAAATTGAGAAGTCCAAACGCACAATCCCCTTGCCATAATTCTGATAGCTAATATTTCATTGGTTGTGGTGGGAATTCATGGCAAAAAGTTCTAAAATATACCTTGCAATGCCACCTTCATTTGAGAAGCTACCTAACAAAGTCCTTGACTTCCCTCAAGTTTCAGAGATTTACACACCTGACCCAAGGAACATAAACAACATTCTTCTTCCAATTCTATACAAGCTCCTACCCTTTAATCCCTGGAGACCTAGCCCCTAAGCAGCCTCTGGCTCTTCCCTCCCAGGACCAGAGATTAGAAAACAGACATCAGGTTAGACAAAGCCCCATCAGGCCCCTAGCCTACTTAGCCCAAGATCAGGCTAGGCTCAAGGCAACCCCTCCCACTCCCAAGGGAATAGGACACCCGGCCTAGATCTCACCAGGAAGAATAATTTTCTGGAAGGCCTCATCTGAACACTCCTGTGTTATCCTATGTTATCCCATGATCAACAACACCCCAGTTCCTCCTTTTTAGAACTCCTGTAAAGAATCCGGAGAGGAAGGCAAGAGGTATATCTTAGTGTACTCACAAATAGCCCCCCAACCTCTCAGGCAGAGAATGTGCTGACATGGCCAACATCACATTAGTTGAGATCTGGAGGAAGATTTGGGAAAGGGACAGGAACGGGGTGTGGCAAAGTGGAAAAACTGGGTCATAGAACAGCTTGGGGCAGAGTTCATCTTGGGAGCCCATACAGCTTCCAGCTAGGACAGGAACAACCCCAACCCTGGGGGCCAACAGAGGGGGGAAAAGGGAAAAATTGCCTGTAGTTCACCTAGCCTCTGGGCCAATAGCACAAGACAACTCTACTATTTGTCAAGAAAAGGCTAGGACCACCCTACTTCCTTGTACAACAGGACAACCATATGCTACCCTAGTTCAAAATTTGGCCCTCCACTATACTAGACTAAAGCAAAGGGCAGTGGAAGCCAGGGATTATCCACCCAAACAACTGCAAAGGGCAGAGCAGAGGCTGCACTGCACACATCCCTAGCCCCAACTTAGAAAACTCCAAATCTAGAAGCATCTCTATGGCAGCCCAGTTTTTGTCAAAAGTAAAGAAAATTTAAAATAAGAGAGTCACTGGGGAACTTAAGCAAGAACAGTAGCCTTTCGAATGAGAGTATGGTTGGCTCAGATAACAAAAAAAAATCAACAATCAGCAGCAGCAGTTAACATATAACACTTTAAGGTTTACAAAGTACTTTCCATATGTTGTCTCATTTGAACTTCACAATAACCTTGTGAAGTAGGTTCCACATCTATCATCCCCATTTAACTGAAAACAAAACTGAGGCTCAGGGAGATTTCTTGGCTGGCCCAATAGCCACACAGCTAATGTAAGAATTTGAATCCAACACTGTTTCTCTGATCCAATACAAGGACAAAGTTCACTTGAATAGACAACAGGGAGGATAAGAAAACCTGAGATGGGGAAAAAAGAAAAGGAGTAGGAGAACAAAAAGGCCAGTTTAGGGGTAGAGGAGAAGACAAGGGAAGCATGCGGCATCTCTCCATCTGAGTAATTAACCAAAGCTCTGCTCCTCAAGACTGGTCAGTACCATCTCCAGAAAACACAGGATAAATCCAACTATTTCAATCTGCCTGGTCCAAAATCCCACCCCAAATACATATAACACATGAATATACTTTCTTCTCCCCCTCCACCAAGATAAACATACTTTCCCAGACACAAGGTTTTCTACGAAACATTCCTTCCTTAAGAATGATGGAAAGTATTTTAAAAAAAAAGAAAAGATTCCTTCCTACTCAATGTACTTGGGGGGGGGGGGGGCTCCTCTGCTCCCCAAACCCTAAAACCTTGTCTTCTAGATCATTAACATATTCCCTCAGCTTTCATTCCCCAACCAAAACACTCCAGCAATTTGCCTGGCTGCAAGTGCTCCATATCCCGGCTGTGAGCGAGATTCAAACTTTGCACAGTTCAGTCACCAGAGAGAACAGAAAACCGGTAACTGATCACTGGCTAAAAATAAACTGAAAAAGAGAACCCAGCAATCCCTGTTTATACTTTTCAAGGCGGCAATGACCCCTACCCCCAAGACCCCACTAGTTTTCAGAGATGCTTGGCCACTCTCCCCCAAAACCCTAAGGCCAAGCCACAAAGCACTGGCTGACCATAAACTAAGCTTAATGCTACGCAATTCATTCTAAGTTTCACATACAGTAATATCATCTCACCATGAGCTCAGACCATACAATGGGCACAATTGGGCACTAGATGTCATCTCCAAGACACCTCAATCTATGATGCCCAAGGCAGAAACACATGGCTGCCATCACCCTTTTTACAGAAGAGCTGATGAGAACCACTCCCTCTAGATACCCTCCCACCTCAGATCCTGCAAAGAGGCATTACCCAACCCTGCCCCAAACAGTCACTTGAGGAAGGCCCCAAAAGCCTCCTCTTTCCCAGCCTGTGCCCCTTCAGAGCACTTACCTGGGTGGGGTGGGGGAAGGCTGTTTAGAAGCACCTCCATGTCCTCTTCCTCACTGCCTGCTGAGCAGGGGGATGGGGAGCCCAGGCCTGAAGCCATCCCCTTCCACTCCTGGCCAGGGAATTGGCCCAGCTGCTCCTGCCTCCGGCCTGGGGCCCTCTGTGCTGGCCCGAGTCACTGTGCAGAGGAGGGGGGGAGGGGGGAAGAGACAGAGAAAGAGAGAGAACAGTCAGTGACGTGCACTGTCCCTGTCCCCCTCCCCCACCCCACCCCCACCTATTCTTTCCACCCACCACCCCACCAACCCTCCCTCCCCCTTGCCACTTGGGCCAGACAGCAAAACCCACTTCAGCTGAACTTCGTTCTTCAGCGTTTCGGGGGGGAAGGGTCCGGGATCAGACTCGCTCCCCGTAAGGGAGGTTAAGGCCAGAGGTGGGGCAGGGGCAGGAAGGAAGGAACCCTCCCCTCCTCCAGGACCAAGCGGGCATTGTGGTAGAACAGCTGAGGGCCATGGAGAAGAAGGAGCCTGGGCTGGGCGAGCTGAAGGGGAGGGCTGCGAGAGGGAAGATTCTCGGAGGTAGGAGGTTACTGGGGGGCGGGAAGGGGCTGCTCCCGGACGCCGGGGAGGGGTCAGTCCCCACAGAGGGGAGCTGATCCCAGGAGCTCTTCAGGTTTTCCAGGGAGCCAAGAGAAGGGGGAGGGTGGAGCCTCCAGACTTGAGCACGGTCCGGAGTGGGGGGCAGGGGGTGGGGGGAAGGGTGTGCTGGATAACCTAGGGGAGGGGGCCAGGCCACGTGTCCCGGGGAACTAGCCCGCAAAGGGCAGCAGGGGGGCAGGCTCCTGTTATAGTAGGAAGCCGCCCCCTCCCCGTTGTCCTGGGGGGCGGAAAGGGCCCACAGAGGCCCAAAGAGGCGCCTCAAAGCCCAAGGTGGGGGAGGGCTCTGCTCCCCCGGGGCCCTCAGGGGGTCGGGGGGGGCAGCCAGCCGGTTTTGAAGGGGCTTTCTGCGGGATAGGAGAGGGGACCCCTGAGGGAGTTTCTCGGGAAGGTAGTGTGTGTGTGTATGTAGGGGGTCTTTCCTCAGGGACCCCGCCCCCTCCTCACCCCGGAGCCGCGGGGTCCAGTTCTCGTAGCTCTCGCTCCCACTCCAGCTCCTCCTCGCCGCGGCCGAAGGGGGGAAAATGGCTCCGGCTCCGGCTTCGCCTCTTAAAGGGCCCGAAACACCGGCCGGGAAATCCCACAGCCCAAGCCCCGCCCCCCCCGCGGACAGCCCATAATAACCCCAACCAACTCCAACCCTCCCCAGTCCCCTTCCCCCCACCCTCCACCTTCCTCCCTGGATCTCCCCGGCAACGCCCGCCCCCTCGTCGCCCCAGCAACCATTGGCCCCGCCCCTTCATCGCTCGCGCGCGCGTGTCACCGGAGCAACCGCCCACCTCCCGGACATCCCATAATACTCGTGGACTCCCCCACTTCCATACACATGTATGCCAGAGTTAGGGGCATCCCATAATACTCAGTTCCTTTGCAACTCAACCCTTTCTCCCCAAACATCCCATAATAACCATTCTCCTGCCAACTTCCCCACTCTAACCCCCCAGGATTGACATCCCATAATGATCCCTCTCACCCCTCCCTCTCCATGGCCATCCCATAATAACCACCCCTCCCAACACTTCAGCCTTACATCCCATAATACTTACCCCCCATCCCCCAACAGACATCCCATAATAACCACCCTCCATCCACCCCCAGTTTGACATCCCATAATATCCACCCTCGCCCTCTGCAACAACGGCCATTCAGGGCCCCTTCCCACACACATCCCATAATAACCAGTCTCCCCTTTTCTATACAGACATCCCATAATAACCAAACCCCTGGTAGCTCTCCCCCAGCCCCTCCAGGCTAGTATCCTCTGATAGTCTCACCACCATCACCCCCATCCTTTACACACTCACTCTAGTCTAGCAGCCTATAATAATCACCCCTCCCCTATATGCAGATGTCCCATAATGATCAGCACCCTCACTGTCACCCCACAGATGGACATCTAATCACCTTCCCTCAAGACATCCCATAATAATACAACTCTCCCACTCCAACCCAGATATCCCATAATAAACACCAGGGGCAGCTGGACAGCCAGCCATCCCATAATACTCCCAGAAACAACCTAGTGTCACATCCCATAATATCTCATTCTCCCCCCCATACCCTTCCAGCCAGGCAGCCCATAATACTCACATTCATACCTCCCCCATCTCCAGACACACAGTCCATACTAATCATCAGGAGCAGGGAGGGCAAGGCAAGGCTACCCACACTGTCCAGTCTGCCCACACACACCCGAGCACACACACATGCACACACACCTCCACCCCACCCTGAGCCAGAACTGTATCCTGGAGTGATAGCCTCTGATGTCCTAGATCCTGGCCTCCTGCCTCTAGTCTCTTAGGAGCACTACTCAGAAATAGAGAGACCATCTGGAGCCCCACTCAGATACATTGACAATTGGAGACTCCAAATGCTTAACCTCCACTCCAAATCCTGGTGAACTTATCAACCCATGATAGTATTCCAGGTAGATGAGCCATCTTCATGGAGCTTACTCTTTCTTAGGCTTTCCCATGATATTTACAGAACCCCACGCAAAGACTATCATATAAAACTCCAGCTAGTTCTCTTCCCCACCCTCAAGCCCTGGGGACTTGTTCATCAACATGCCCAAGCAACTCCTATATGTTATGTGGACTGAGGCCCCTCCACACATACCCTGGAGTAGATACTTAAGTGCTCACCCACATTCCACTTACTAATTCACCTGATATTTATTGAGTGCTTACAGTGACATTGTGCTAGGCCCAGGAAGGGTCACCAGAATACCTTGCTTGCCCTCAAAAAGCCAATCTAGTGGAAGTTAAGAGAGGTACATAAATAACTATAATACATGTTACAAATTTATACTCAAGAGGTACAAAGCACTGTAGGAGTTCAGCGAGAGAGACCTTGACTACTCTGCTGGGATTTCTAATATCACATAAACCCATCTAAACCATTCCTGACAATGTCTGCATCTCCAATAACAAATCCATGGTCTGCCATCCAAGGGAAGTTCCAGAGTAGCCTCACTTACACTCAGGTTAAGGTAGCCTATTGGCCACAATAAGAAACATTTCATACTATAGTAATGTTCATCTCCCCTACATCTCTGTAGAACAGAATTCTACAATGTTAACATTTTCCTCAGGACACAACCAAAATCTCTTAACACGCTATATTGTCCCATTACATGCTACATCTTTGATGCTCAGTGTCCCATCTTTTTCAGTGACTTTTTCTTTATGATATCCCATAATGCTCCCTGTTGTTCCCATTCAACTAGTCTGTCCTCCAACCCTATCTCTCCTAGTCTTCCCAGTATATTCTATGTTACTCTCTGTTCTTTTCTTCACATGCACCAACCACCACCAACATCCCATCAAACTTTCACCCTGCAGCTATTGTAACAAGTGGCACTTCTACCTGTTATACAAAGTGGCCATCCTTGTCAACAGATTGTCCCCACCCTCTATCCTGGAAACTGAGTAGAAACAGTGCCTAAAAAATCTCTTGAGGCCTCTTCCCCACCACACCCGCATCAAGTTCCCTTTGGTTTTCAGAAGTCCAGCACCCCCATGGTCCCTTCTCCATACCTCATCAAATCTTTTCCTTTCCGTCTGAAAAACCTCACAGCCACTCCCCCCTTCAAACCTCCTCACCCCCGCCCCATCCTAGAGAAACAGGTCCTAAATAAAGCAGGATCTGGATTTCTTGTCTTCAAGGAGTTTTCAGTAGCTTTGTTCCCTAAACAGAGACTTTTCTCTCAGCCTCTATATTGACTTCAGATAGTCTGCTGTCTGGAATTAAACTCTGCAGAAAATATTAATGGTTAAGCAGAAATGGGGCTTACTCCACCAAAATGCATTCTCATAACCCATTGTTAAATTCATAGCCTTTCCTTTAATTCCAAGCTCATTTCCCTAAACACAGGTATTCTTATCCAATCTGAGAATTGATGGATCAGGAAAACTAGCAAAGATGTATTTTCCATTCCCACAACTTTCATGCATATCTCTTCTAAGCCCCTCAAACTACAAGGTCTCTGTCTCTGTCTCTGTCTCTCTCTGTCTCTATCTGTTTCTTTCTCTGTCTCTCTCCCAATTTCTTCAGAAAGACAGAGTAGTCACACAATCTCATAGTTAAAAGGGACCTTCACAGCTCTTTAATACAATTAGCGCTTGAACACAAATCTCTGCACCAGACCTGGCAGGTCAATGTTGCCTTTACATGTGAGGGGGAACCCACTACATGTCAAGACAGACCATTCCACTTTTAGGTAGCTCTAATTTTTAGGAAGCCTTTTTCTTATAGGGAGCCTAAATCTGTCTCTCCAACCTGCCCCCATTGCTCCTACTTCTCCTGTCTGGGGCCAAGCAGAAAAATTTTAATCCCTCTTTCACATGACACCCCAAAAGAGTTATTATATCCCACCCTGCCTATCGAGTTTTCTCTTCTCCAAGCTAAACACTGGTAGTTCCTTAAACCAATTTTCTTATGGTATAGTCTCGATTCTTCTCAACACCCTACTTCTAGATGCTTTCCTGCTTGTCTAGATCCATCTGAAAATGTGATGCACAATAGTCCAGATGTCATCTAACTAGGACAGAAAATAGTGCCAACTATATCCTTTTTTCTGAACAATATGCCCCCTTATTGCAACAAGGATGGCATTTGATTTTATGGCTGTCTGTCACACTTATGACTCACATTGAGCTTGCCATCCATTAAAACCCCTGAGCTTCTACTTCTAGTGAACACCAAATGGCGGACGACGCCAGTGCTGCAGGAGGTGCGGGAGGCCCCGGGGGCCCCAGAGGCCCCGGAGTTGGAGGCCAGGGAGGCTTCCGAGGGGGCTTTGGCAGTGGGGGTCGAGGTCTAGTACAGGGCCGTGGTCAAGGCCATGGTCGTGGCCACGGGGCCCGGGGAGGAAAGGCCAAAGACAAGGAGTGGGTTCCTGTCACTAAGCTGGGCCGGCTAGTCAAGGACATGAAGATCAAGTCTTTGGAAGAGATCTATCTTTTTTCGCTTCCTATTAAGGAGTCTGAGATCATAGATTTCT
>CM053597.1:152685980-152697109 GCA_028646575.1 Pseudocheirus occidentalis
TGTGAAGACTCACACTCGTGTATCTGTCCAGAGGACCCAGGCAGCTGCTGTGGCAACCACATAGATGTTTTTTATAAACAAATAAATTGAACTATGCCTGCTTAAAAAAAAAAAAAAAAACCCTGAGATCTTTTTCTAATAAAGTATTGACCAGCCAGGTATCTTTCATCTTAATCTTGTGAGTTGATTTTTTAAAAACTCAAGTGTAAGATTTTAGATTTATTCCTATTAATTGAAGAGTTGAATAAACTGTGGAACATTAATGTAATGGGATACTCTAGTGCAATTAAAACTGACAAGTGTGAGGAATACAAAGCAATCTAGGAAGATCTTTATAAAATAATGCAAAGTGACAAAAAGCAGAACCAGAAGAATAGAGTACACATATACATGACCAGATGATACAAGAGGAAAAGTGAAGGAGAATGAATGGACTATGGGAATAACTAAAAAGTTATGATGATATTTTATACACTGAAATTAACTTACTTAAATATTAGTTAAAAGGCATATTTAAATGGTTGTATTGATGTATGATATTTTTATAATAAGTTCTCTTTAAAATATCTGATTCAATTGTGCTATTGATTCAGCATAATATTCTTGTCTATTGAGATATTTTTGGATCCCAATTGTCATATAATATGTTAACTACTCCTTCCAGCTTTGTATCATATATAAATTTGATAAGCATGCCATTTATGCCTTTTTTCAAGTAACTGATAAAAATATTAAACAGCACAGAGCCAAGGACAGATGTCTGGGATGCTCCACTAGAGATCTATTTTCAAGTCATTGAATCATTGGGTTCATTGCAACTTTTGGCTGTTTGGGTCTAATCATTCAACCAGTGCTGAGTCCACTTCACCATACTCATCTAAGGTAACATGAGATACTTGTCGAATCGCTTCACAAAAAAACAGTCAGATACCAAGTATGTTATTCTTTCCCTTATCCTGGATCCCTAAGTAACCCTGTTCCTCTCAGGGCTTCAGTTTCCCCTCCCTAATATCACCACAGCCATCCCATTCCCTCCCATATATCTAAGACACAGGATTGTTCTTTTAGTGATTAATTCAATTAAAAAGACTTTTTTTTTTTTGCTTTTTGGAGGACAATTAGGGTTAAGTGACTTGCCCAAGGTCACATGGCTAGTTTTTGTGTTAAGTGTCTGAGGTTGGATTTGAACTCAGGTCCTCCTGACTCCAGGGCCGGTGCTCTATTCACTGCACCACCTAGCTGCCCTAAAAAGACATTTATTAAGCACTTGGTGCTTAAGGTATTTTTTAAGGTACTACGCTCATTACTTGGGATATAAAGAAAAAACTAAATTGTCTCTTCCCTCAAGGATCTTATATCCTCTAGAAAGATTAAAACATATAAATATGGGATAATTTGAGAAGGCAGAGAACACCAAGTAGGACACAAATTAGGAGAGACCTCAGAGAGCAAACAGAAGGTAGCCTGAAGGAAGATGAGCATATGCAAAAACCTAGATGTGGAGTAAGAACATTCCAGGCTTGAGGGATAGTTCTGAGAGAAGAGATGGAAAGCCAGATTCAGATAATAGTATTCTTGTTTGGCTGAAACAGAAAGTACATGAAGAAGAGTCATACATAAAGAGTTTGAAAGTTAATTGGGAGTCAGATTGTAGAAGGCCTCAAATGCCATGCTAAAGAGCTTGTACGTTCATTGTAGAGGAAAGAGAGATACCTGCTGAAGATTTTTAGAAGAGTAATGACATGGTCAGATATGTGTTTTAGGAATGTTAATTTGGATGATTCAAAGAGGGTAGAGACTAGAAGAAGAGATATCAATTTGGAGACTTATTGCAGTTGTCCAGGCCAGAGGTCATGGGAAACTGAACTAGGGAGTTTGATGAGCAGTGGACTTAATGAGATGTGGAAGCAGAACTGGAAAAAAAGCCCAACCCTTGAGAAATGATTGAATATGGAGAGTAAGAGAGAGGGCAGAGTAGATGACTCCTGGGTGATTGGGGTATACAACACAAAAAAATGGAAAGTTTGGAAAAAAGGATATGTTTCAGGGTAGCAGGCAGATAAGAGTTCCATTTTTTATATATTGAGTTTGAAATGCTGATAGGACATTCAGGTGGCAATACCCAACAGGCAGTTGATGATTCAGGACTGGAACTCAGGAAAGAAATGAGGTCTGGAAATACAGATGTGGGAGTCATCTGTTATAGAGATGGTAAATTTTCCCATGAGAGAATATGAAATCTGAAAACTAAGAGAATATAGAAAGTGAAGAGAAAAGGACTTAGGATAGTGTCCTGGGAACTCCTGGAGTAAAGGGAAGAGGATGGGAGATACAAATCAGACTGAGAAAAATTAAGTTAAACAGTAGGAGGAAAACCAAGAAAGAGTAGTGTCATGGAAGCTAAAGAGGGAAAAGTTGGTGATCACCAAGGTTAGAAACTACAGAAAGGTTGAACAGTTAAGAAATGCTTGGTTGAGGGCAGAAATGTTTTGTTCTGTCTTTGTATACTTTAGGGCAGTACCTTGCACATGGTAGGTATTTAATAAATATTGACTGAACTTGATTGGGGGAGGAGGAGAGAAGAAAAAGTCAATAATCTTAGAGAAAGCAAGTTCAGTCCAGTGGTTGGCTCAGGACTCTGACCAGCCGAAGAGATTTTTACCTGGAATATCCTTGAACCCTTGCTTATGGATAAAAAAACTGGCAAGTGTTACTGTTCATCTTCCCCTTTCCCACTAATTCCTCACTGATGTACCTATCCGCACATACAACTATATAAGTAATACCATATATATATATATATATATATATATATATATATATATGCATATATATATAATATATATATTAGTCACTTTTCATTCCTTTATTAAATATTCAGGCTCTCTTTTAAACAGATCATTGTTGTTTTTTGCTTTTTTTTTCTCTACCATTCCCTCTATTCTCTTTACCTTCATCCATCTTTTCAGATGTCACTATCTTCACCTGCTGCCATGTGGGGTCTCAGAATCATAAAAGATTGTGAACCTTAGGGAGCCAGAGACACAAAAGGACTTGTGGTGTGGTGCTAACAAGAGGCCTGGTACTGCTTCCATTTAGAGTTATTTTCTGAGTATGGCTTATCCCCACTACCATCCTAATATTAAATTAAAGGAAGCCCTAGCCTAGAGGTATTTATTGGGACACAGTCACTTCAACTGGCCCACTCTACCATCAGCTCCTCAATATTTGGTTGATAAGACATGGAAGCTGATACTCACCAGTGCCCTATTACCAATGCCATGCTCAGATATTACAGGACCCTGGAGGTAGAGTCCCTTTGTTGCTGTTCTGACTCTGTGACCCCAGGGACCATAACATGCCAAAGCTGTCCATGTGGTTTTCTTGGCAAAGATACTGGAATGGTTTGTCATTTCTTTCTCCAGTGAATTAAGGCAAACAGAGATTAGGTGATTTACCCCAAATCATATAGCTAATATGTGTCTGAGGGCGGATTTGAACTCAGGTCTTCCTGACTCCAGACCCAGCACTCTATCTACTGAGCAACCTGGTTGGTTGTTATCCTTCCTTCAAAGAGTCAAGTTACAGTGCATCCTACTGTGGCTGATCAGACCAACATGAGATCAGAATGTTCTACTACAGGTTGGGCACAAATAATCCATGTGAACATTTAGAGTGGATTCTCTAAATTAGTCATGTTTACTTTGAGCCACTTCAATTCTTTGCTCATTGAGCATAGCACTTTCTCTGCTGTGGGCATGTCAAGCTGAGTGGTCCTTTGCCAGGGTCTCCCATGTCACACAATCTTCCAAAGTTTTCAATTCCAAAGTTTTTTTCTTTTTCTTTTTCTTTTTTTTGGAGGGGGGGAAAGCAAGGCGATTGGGGTTAAGTGACTTGCCCAAGGTCACCTAGCTAGTATGTCAAGTGTCTGAAGTCGGATTTGAACTCAAGTCCTCCTGACTCCAGGGTCAGTACTGTATTCACTGTGCCACTTAGCTGCCCCCAATTCCAAAGTTTTTAAAGTTTTTACCTTGAAAATATTCTTGTATCCTTTTTTCTGACCACCATGTGAGAGCCTGCCCTGTGTGAGTTCTCCATAAAATAGTCCTTTGGACAAGCAATTGTTTTGTATTTGAACAATGTGGCCAGCCTAGCAGTTCCCTAGTCATTCCTACATCCTATAGTTGGAAAACTCCCATCTCCTGCTTGTGTCATCCCTGTGATCCCATGCCTCATCTACTAGGATAAAACTCATTACAGGGACATTCTCCTTGATCTCCACTGCATGTTTCCACATGCATCTCCACTGTATTGTTTCTAGCATCATTTAGCAAACTTCTGTCCTCTGAGGTACTCTCCATCTGTTTATATAAAACCAAATGCATACACTTTTTCAATGTCATCAATCAGGCTCCAGGACATTATCCTTTTTCAAGGAGAGCAATACCTGTTTCACAATCTGCCTTTCTACCTAGACACCTACCTTCATACTTGGGGACCTCCAGATTTACATTGATGTTAACTGGAACACCCTAACCCCTTCATCTACCTCTTAAATTCCCTGGCCTATGCCTTCAGACCACCTTAGACATGTCATGTCTGAGATTTCATGATTACCCATAACTGTTCTGTTTCTATGGTCTTAGGCTCTGAAATTTCTTCTCTCTGATCCTAATCTGTTATCTTTTTTTTCCTCCTTCTGTCTCACTCCTCCTAAACTTATTCTTCATTCTCACCAAGACCTCAAGTCTTCTACTTATTCTATCAGTCCATTACCCCTTATTCAGTTTCACTTTGAATTTCCCTTGAAATTCTTGACTAGGATTGAACATTGAACAAAGGTTTTCCACACATGATGCCCAAAATTCTTACAGTATTTATTTTGAAAAGAAGTGTTTAGGAGTTTTCAAAAACAACTCAATAAAAAAGTGTAAAGAGGTGTAATACCATGCACCAGCAGATTTCCAAAAGAATGCTACTCTGAACAGCTTTTAAGATTTGGATTACTCAGCATAGTGAACACTCTGTTTATTCCATTACAAATCAAGGCAAACATTCACAATATATCACAATATAATATTCACAACATTACAACTTATCACAGAAAATAACAATATAGTGTTCATAACAGCTTAACATTAGAATGGCCACACAGTTTTCACTACAGTGGTCACAATATTTAGAACAAAGAACAAATGAGTAATCATCTGGTTTCCCTAAGGGGGAAACGCTCCTTACTTAATCATTAAGTCAATTCACAATACAATAATCAAACTTCCACTCATGGGGCAACCATTAACTTAATCAGTCACTAATCTAGATTCACAATTACTAAATATCATTAATCACTAGTACAGTCATTAGAAAACCACACAAACCCTCCACCCCTTGGTATCCAGCAAACCTCAGTTTCATCTAAGGGGAGGCTTTTGCTTCATCTTGACTCTGGGTAGTCTCTCTGATTCCCTGGATCCCCTTCCATGGTCCCAGCTCCATCCTGAATCTACCAAACAATCACCTGGATTCAGAAGCAGACAGCTGCCAGGTTCTTGTCCAGTCCTCAGAGGTAGACAGCTCCCAGGTCCTTGTCCAGTCCTTAGGGCAGTCCCTGGCACACAATGAAGTTCACAGGGTCTAGCACATCCCAAATCCTTCACCGCTTCTCTTGCCTAGAACTCAAGGATCAGCCAGGCCATGAACAAACAAAGTCTTATCCTGGTCATGATTCTTCAGTCCTCCAGCAGTTCAAATGGCTCTAGGACCCAGAAGGAATATCGGCCTTCTAGGTAGCATTCACTAGATTCTGGTCTTAGGAAAACTCCATCTCAGTTCTCAGTCAGCTCCCAGAAGGTAGGAGAGAAACTCTCCCTCTCTCTTTCTCTCAAGAAAACTCCAACTCACTTCTTCAGTCCAGCAGCCTAGCAGCCCAGCTCCCAGATGCTGAGACAATCCTGCTTCCTCCAACAGGAACATTCCAATTCTGTCCCTCTGTCTCTGGAATTCTTGCTTATATATACACACTGGCCTTCTGTCTCAGCCAATCCTCTTCTTCCATGTCAACAGGGTAGTTCATGCCTTCTCAACAGTGGACAGGGCTCATACCTTCCATACTTAGCCCTAAGTTACTAAGCGCTAAGTATCTGCTAAACTGATTGCTGTTACAAGAGATTATCTAAATAACTTGACCACAAAGAGTTAAGAAGTCCCTCAGTCTAACTGACTAGGCATTGGTCATTGGAAAAGGCAAGTGATTGAACACAGGCAACTTCTATAGATCGGCTTCTCTGGGAAACCCAAACTTTGAATATGAGTTGAGGAGACTATCTCAGAGAATTCTATATTAAGAAATAACTGGGGGCAGCTAGGTGGCACAGTGAACAGAGCACCAGCGCTAGAGTCAGGGGAACCTGAGTTCAAATCCGACCTCAGACACTTAACACAAAAAAGCTAGCTGTGTGACTTAACCCCAATTGCCCTGCCTTCCCCCATCTAAAAAAAAAAGAAATAACTGAATTTAGTACCTAGTTATATCAAGAATAATTAATTAAAAGTGGATACTTCCTTTTCCTCTCCCCACCCAGGTATACCCCAACACCCAAGGTGTGCTATTTTTTTTACTTAGTTCCATCTTGTTCCCCCCATGAGTAGCAGACACCCTTCTCATCCCTTAGCAGCAGCTTCAGAGTATTTCTGGACTCCATTCACCAGGCTTTGTTTCCTGGGATTTGAGGTCTGTCATTACTCTTGATCAACTGATTGTGTTGTTAGGCCTAGGAGCCAAAATAGCTAGTTATGTCTCTGATCTTGGCCCTATACTAGTTAACCAATTCAGTTCGATGCTGTCCTCTGTCCTTGAATGCTTTGCCCCTTCATCATTTACTGCTTACAGATTTCTAAACCTTTGACTCAGGTTATCCCCACTATTCTTACTATCTCTTCCTAAATGCTGCTGGAGAATGTTATGTGACTATGCTGACTTTTCTTTCTACACTTTCTTAGCAATCTCACCAGTTTCTAAATATTGCATTATAATCTCTACACAAATTATTTCCAAATCTATATATATCCCATCAGAACCTCAAACTCAACATGTCTAAAATGGAATTCATTATCTTCTCCCCTAAACTGTTGCCTCTTTAAAATTTCTCTATTTCTCTATTTCTATTGATGTTATTATTATCATTCCTTTCCTGTCCTTCTCTACTACATATCCAACCAATTGCTAAGTCTCCTTGATTGTATAGCCACACTTCTCCTATCAATCTTCTTTTCTACATGCACATTGTTAATACCCTACTTTAGGCCCTTATTAACTCTAACTTGGCTTACTGCAAAATAGTTTCCTTATTGGAAAATTGTTCTCCCTTCCTATGCTGCTGGTCCCTAATGAAGTTTGGATCAAATAAAGCAAGTATGGGAACATCTCAGCTTCGCTTTGCAGGTTGTCCTTTTGTTGTCGAACATCTTCTTTTGTTCAATTCAATAATAAGCAATGAACTCTGAAACAAAAACAAAACTTAAGTATTACCATTCTTCTTGACCTCTCTGTAGCCTTTGATGCTGTTGGTGACTCTCCTTGATACACTCTTCTCTTGAGGTTTTCAGGACACCATTTCTCCTCCTACCTATCTGACCATGCCTTCTTTGACTCCTTAGCCGGATACCTCCTTCAATTTTATCCTCTAAACATAAGTGTCCCTCAGGGTCCTAGTCTTGGGCCATTTTCTCTTCTCCCTTTATTGACTTGATTATCTCATCAGCTTCCATGAAATCCAATTACCATCTCTCTGCTGATGATTCTCAAATCTACCTATCCTTCCCTAGCCTCTCTGCTGTCCTCCAATCTCAATATTTCAAACTGCCTTTCTGACATCTTGAACTGCTTGTCAGACATTTTTTGGTGTGTGTATTTAATTTATTTTTATTATAAAAGGCAGGTCATCAATTTTAGAAAAATTTCCATGCAAAATATTTAAGGTAAAAGTTTTGGCATTTTCAAAGGAAATTTATTTATAAGGATTATCTAATTTACTTCATTCTGTACTTCTCAGACATTTTAAACTCAACATATCCAAAACTGAACTCATTTTCTTTCCCTCTAAATCCTCCCCACCTCTTTTCTAACTTCCCTATTACTGTTGAGGGCAACACTATCCTTCTAATCCCTGTTTTACAATCTCAGTGTTATCCTCAACTCCTTACTATGTCTCACTCCTCATATCCAATCTGTTGCCAAGTCCTGTCAATTTCACCTTTGTAACATCTCTTGAACATACCCCCTTCTCTTTGACACTGCCATCACTCTCTGGTGCAGACATTTGCTACCTCACATCTGACTCCAGCAATAGTCCATTGATGGCTCTGCTTTTCTCAAGTCCCTCCCCACTCCAATCTGTCCTACATTCAGCCAACAAAGTTGTTTTCCTAAATCCATGGTCAGACCATGTCACCTCTTCCCCTCCCCCCCTCCCCACACTCTCAATAAACTCCAGTGGCTCTCTATTACTTCCAGGATCAAATGAAAAATCCTTTTCATTCAAAGCTCTTCATAATCTAGTCCCTTCCTACCTTTCCAGACTTACCCTCCCATTTTGTACTTTTCAGCTCTGGGTATGTTCTCTAGCTGTCCTCCATGCCCAAGATGCCCTCTTTCCTCATCTCCACCTACTGGCTTCCCTAGTTTGCTTCAAGTCCCAGCTAAGATCTCATCTCCTACAGGAAGCCTTTCCCAAGCCCTTTTAGTCCCAGTGCCTTCCCTCTTTTAATTATTTCCTATTTATTTTATGTATAGCTTGTATGTACATATTCATTTGCTTGTTGTCTCCCATTAGATTGTGATCTCCTTGAGGTCAGGGATAGGCTTTGCCTCTTTTTCTATCTCCAATGCTTAGCACAGTGCCTGCTATATACTAGATGTTTAATAAATGTCTACTGACTGGCTAACTGCCTTCGAGATTATATTCTCCTGGGGAGATACATGTTGATGGAAAAGTAAATAGAATATAATTTGAGGAGGAAATAAGCACTCACAACTAAAGGGATGAGAAAAGGCTTCAAAGAAGAGATGGCACCCAAGCTGCTGCTTAAAGGAAGGAAAGGAGACTAAGAATGGCAAATGAGAAGGGAGTGCATTCCAAAAATTTCGAAAAGTCTTTGCAATGGAAAAGGGGGAGGCTGAGATGGAATGTCAGGTAGTTAGGTAGCAGTGTCATTTGTCTTTAATGTAACTTGTGTAAAAGGGCCAAAGGCTGTGTATTTGTATATGTTTGTTGCTTGAGTATCTGTGATTTCTATTTATCCTCTCCATTTCCCCCTTGTTATGCTCACTCCATGATACCCTTTAGGATAAATCATAAATAAATACAGTATGATTGGTTCCTAGAGACCTAGGGTAGGATAGTCCTCTAATATACCCCATCAGGTAGTTCCTCTAGTTGGTTACCTAGTTGGTTCTGTCTTCTTCCCATGGGACAAAGAAAAACGGAATGAGGAGAGAAAAAGGTCTCAGGAGAACACTTAGAAAAGGTTGATTGTGGGATCTAGAACTCATATACCCCCTAATACTCATCCTCTAAGTGCTTCCTATAGCTGAGAATGATAGTCTGTTCATGAGAGGTCTAAAGGAATCCAGTCATTTTCCCACCTCCCCATCAGAAAGCTGACTCTGAAAAATGATGACAAGTGGAAGAGTTTCCCTCTCCCCTGCCGAGGTCCTGAGAACCTGAGGGATAGGCCTGATGGGCAGGTGGCCGAGCCAGTCCTAGCAACATCCAGCTCTTTCCACAGAAATGGCAGCTCAGTGGAGATACTGCCCCCCACAAGTGACCTGCCCCCCAAATGCTCCAAAGCTCATCATTTGGAACCTTGGCTGACCTGGGAGCCAGTGGATGGAGTGAAGAGAAGAGGGCCCTGAGCTTCCAGAATGAATCATTCCCAGGCCCTGGGCCAAGCCAAGAGGAAC
This sequence comes from Pseudocheirus occidentalis, assembly GCA_028646575.1. Lineage (NCBI taxonomy): Eukaryota > Metazoa > Chordata > Mammalia > Diprotodontia > Pseudocheiridae > Pseudocheirus > Pseudocheirus occidentalis. Next base: position 152,695,942 of record CM053597.1, read on the forward strand.
AGGACCTAGGAGTAGCCACTTGGACTGTCCTAGCCCGGGACTGGAGGGGAAGGGGCTGGGCAGGGTGGGGCGGGAGGTCCTCCTTCAGAACAGCCCTTCTCAGAGGAACCTCTCTACTCCATTCCTCCTACCGGGATCCTAGGTCTGACTCTAGGTGTCTCCCCACCCACTCCTGTTTTCAACTTCTCCGCTCTCTTGTCCTTCCTTCTCTCTCAATTTCCCCTTTCTCTCCTAAGCTTCACCTTCCCTGAGCAGCCCCACCCAGCTGTGCTGGGCACATCCCATAATAGTCAGCCTTCTCCCTCCCCCCCTCCAAAAAGAGGCGGTCATCCCATAATAGCCACCCACAGGAGACATTCCGCGGTGACCGCCCCCTCCCTGCGGAGCTGCCGGGAGCCGCCATCCCATAATAGTTGTCTGCCTGTTTTACTGGTTACTGCTGTGAAGGGAGCTGGAGAGGAAAGAGAGGGGAGGAGGGAAGAGGAGCAAGGGTCTCCCCTGGGGGAGGACAGCAGAAGTCTTAGGCTGGGGGTGGTGACAGGTAGAGGGGAAAGATGTACAGGTGTGGGCAGCGTCACTCACATGTCCCCCTATTGCCTTGGAATGGGACCCCTCCCCCCCCCACTCTAGAGGTGGCGACACGTCAGGAAAACTGCTGGGGCAGCTTAAAAAAGGAAGAAAACCCGAGGTGTCTGGGGGAGGGGGATTGGTTATCAGGTGTTCCCCCAGGAAGACAATGGTTTGAGTGAAAGGGTTGACCTTAGACAGAGAGGGGGGAGGGGCAAAGAAGAGCTTTCTTATCCTCCCCACTCTGCACCATCATCCCATAATAATCCTTCAACCCCACTCCCCCTCCCACACACACACCATCCCATAATATTTCCCAGAGAGGCAGTCCTGCAGTAGGTACAAAGAAGCATCCCATAATAAGCTTCCCTACCCCACCCATTCCACTCACCAGGCTACCCCCCCCTCGGTCACATGCAGTCGGTGCCAACTCCCCCCTGCTCCCCCCTCTGGCCACCAAAGGCCTTGGCAGCCCATAATACTCCCTCCTCCCCCTTCCTCCCCCCTTCCCACCCCGCACCCCTTCCTCCTGCCTCCAGTTGGATCTGAGCCTCACCAGCCCATAATACTGGCCAGTCTCCTAAGGCTGCTCCAGCCCATA
>CM053597.1:152697209-152733480 GCA_028646575.1 Pseudocheirus occidentalis
TCTCTCTCTCTCTCTCTCTCTCTCTCTCTCTCTCTCTCTCTCTCTCTCTCTCTCTCTCTCTCTCTCTCTCTCTCTCGCCCTCTCCCTCCCTTCCATCTTCCCTCACTCTAGCTCACCCTTTTCCAGGCTCTTTCCAATCCTTTTGTCCCAGACTGCTTTCCCCCTGTCCCCGCAACTCTCAACCTATCTGGATGCCTTGGTCCTGGATAAAGCTCTAATGTCCTTCATTGCCCTTTCTCCCTAGTCTGGTGCCTCCTAGGGTTTTTTTCCCTCTCCTTTTCAAATCTGTATATACACACAGATAGTATACATATATATGTATTCACATGTATATGTACACTGTATATGTTTCACACACATATAATATTCCTCGAAGTATCAGGAAGGTAAAATTACACCAGAGAGCAACAGGGCATTGACTTTGTGGGTCATGGAATAACCTGCATTTCAGGGAGAGAGGCTGCTACCTCTAAAACTTTTACTAATGATTTGACTAATGATCTGACATCACAATAATTTCTTGGCCTGCTTCTCACACTGTTCCCAAGCTTGAATCCCCAATATAAGATAACCCCTATTTAAGCAGAGGAAGCCCTAGCTTTCCCCCAGAAATACTTGCTTGATCATCCATAAGTTGTGAGGTATCAAGCATGGGTACCTTTACCATTCTCATCCCTTTGTAATGTACTTTTCCTTCGATGGCCTCAGCTGACCTCCCACCCCTAGTGGAACTATAAGACAAGCCACCACTTCACCTTCACTTCTGTAGGGTATCAGTTGTTGAGGATGCGTAGATACCTCTTGGGGTATAAAGACCTGGTTTAGTGGAATAAACCTGAGGTTTAGGGTCAGAAGACCCAGCTTTGAATCTCGTCTCCGTCACTTCCTGTGTGGCCTTAGACAAATTGCTTAACTTTTATGAGCCTTAGTTTCCTTACCTATAAAATGGGCTGTGATAGGATCATTGTGAAAATCAAGTGAGATAACTTATAGAAAACTGCTCAATAGACAGGAACCATGATTAGCTTCAGTGAAGTTCAGACTTCTTTTTCAGGCATTCAGGGCTTTTCACAGTTTGGTATCATATCTTTCCAGCCATAGTTCATAGAATCTCAATTTTAGAAGGATCCTCAGAGGACACCTAGGCCTATTCACCTACCTGAAAAGAATCCCCTCTATGGTATACCCAACAAATAGCTATCTAGCTTTTGCTTAGAGATCTCTGATAAGGGAGGAAACTACTACCTCCAGGGCAGACCATTCCACTTGAAAACAGCTCCCAAGAAAATTTGTCTGCAACCTGAAATGCTTACTCCACATTCTGCCCTATGAAGTGGAGAGGATTAAGTCAGTTACCTCTTCCACCAGCCAGTCCTGAAAAGACACAAAGACAACTATTATCTCCCTGTCTCCACATCCCTTTTCCAGGTGGAATATCTCAGTTTCTTTAATGAATCATCATACACATGTGCTAGACCACTAAGTAATACTTTCCACGAGCCTTTGTTCAGCCTGTTCCTAATACTTGTAAAGTTTTCCCTTCCCCACTTATCTATTGGGTAGTTCCATCCTGATTTTAAAATCCACCTCAAATGGCTCCTCCTCTTTGAAGTTTTTGCTGCTCTCCTCAGGGTTCTTGATTTGGTTTTGTACTTTGAAATACACTTCCCGTGTGTTGTAGTTATCTGTGCATATATATCTTATATATGGTATTACACTGTAAAGTTTCCTGAAGACAGTTTTTACCAAACTTTGCATATTCTCTAGCATCTAACATTGTCATCTGCAAACAGAATGTATTTAAACATTTGTTGAGTGAATTAATGGAGAAATAATTTTCCTCAAATTTTTACTTAAAAAAAAGATGCTCTTATTCTTTCCTTATTTTAGAGAACATAATTGGGTAATGAACATGAGTCGAGGAAGATTTTTTGGCCAGTGTTCAGTAAAGGTTTCTTTTCCCCTTCTTCCAACATGGGTCCATCGCAAAGCATTTTTCCTGTGTTCTGTAGACTACATATATATTTTTGATGAATCTTTTCAGGGAGTAGAGAAGGGACCCAACAAGCCCTGAAAATGAAATAAGTAAGTCTATCATGCTAATTTAGATTACCCCTGTCTGAGCCCACTATTTTCCTAAACTCTAGAGAAACTCAGAGTGCAAAGCAGTTCTTATGTAAATGAACTTCACATAATTCATGATCAGACTAACTAACTTTATGGAACAGGGAAGAGGAAGCAGGGCATTTATGTGGATGTACACATGGGTGATGGGGCTCCAGAGAGCTTGCACATGGTTATGTGTATAAAGGGCTGTGTTAATACAAAAATGGAGGTGGAATTGGACGCAGGGATGGAGATGGATAAACAGGAAGGTTATTTCAGGTACACAAGTTTGAGAAAAAATGTCCAACAAGAAAGCTGTAGGTCAGACAAGAGGAGTCCTTTCATACAAGTATCATAGTCAAGACTTTATCTTCCTTCTTCAGATTTTTTTTCCTGATGAGATCCCAAGATTAAGGTGTGAGAATCAAAGGACCATAAATTTAGATCTGGTAAGAACTGTATAAGAGCCCCCTCTCCACTCCTCATTTTACAGAGGAGGAATCGGAGACCCCAAGAGTCATCTAGGTAGTGACAGAAATAGGATTTGACCATAAGTCATCTGATGACAAATACAGCGCTCTTTCCAACTGCATCATGATGCCTCTGGAAGAGGAGAGGACAGAGAGAAGAAAGAAGGGGATACAACTGATTTCTGAGCTGGAATTAGGGAACGAAATGAGGTCCTTTAAAAAAGGAGCTCAAAGTCCAGAGTACCCGAAGACGGTGAACAGGCAGAGGATTCAAGGGTAGGGGACCTAATTCTACTCAGTGTCTCAGGTTCTCCATGAAAAAAATGAGGTACCTCCCACCAGTAGGGCCAGCTCAGAGGGTGAAGCACTCCCAGTGCCCCATACCTTATCCATTTCCCTGGATTTGTGGCCACCCCTTTTCTGCCCTGTTATCATAAAAACTATGGAAAGGATCCCATATAGCAAAAGGAGCCCACATTTTTTGTTGTAGGAGCTCGCACTATCTCAGGAAGGGTGCCAAACTTGGTTCCCTGGAGCACGATGAGAACCATTAAGCATCCTAACCACCAGCCATCCTCCTAGTTTAACAGGAGAGTGGGCTGAGGAACCTGAGCCAATTCCCCAGTTTGGCCACCAGGGGTCATTTTACCCTTAAAAATCACAGAGTCTGGCATGACCTCGAAAGGACACACAGAAGACCCTCCTAAAGCAACAATGACACAGAGAGACAGAAATACACACACTAGGTAACATGGACATAGAAAAATACACATAAAGAAACAGATGTGAGCCAGAGGCAGAAGATACACGCAACACCTCGCTTTGGTTGGAATCTTTGCGTGTGTGGGTGGCGTGGCAGTGGGGGCAGGGAGCATGTCAACAATGTAAGAAGCCCAGCCGGTGCCTGCCCATGGGAGGCCCTCATTTTCCTGCTTCCCCTTCCCCTCCCCCTGAGCCCACCTTCTGCGTTCCCCACCGAAACCTTCAGGATAAGCTTCTGCCATCAGGCATTTCTCCCTTTCCTTTCACTCTGGTTCTCCCTTCTCTATGATCTGGGGCAGCCAACAAACTCCACCCTACTGCTCCTGGCTTTGCCTCCCCACCTCCAAACAATGTAGGAGATTCTACTATTATTGCCACATTCCTCTGTGTTAAGCATTGCCCTCTCCCTGTAATCCTATTTTTAATTTTTAAATAACACAGTACCTCAAGTTTAGGGTTAGGGGATTGTGGCCATTGAACAGCTCTCTCACTTAGGTAAGGCAAATAAGTCAACCAGGTCGATTTTGTTCTTAAAGGCAGAAGAGACATGGTAGATGAAGGCAAAGGGTATTTGTGTTGGGTGTGGGTGAAAGGAGATCAGGAACTCTGATGACAACTTCTTTACTTCACAATTTTGCCACAAACCAAGCCCAACCTTGTTTCATTGCCCCACGTTAGAGCTTAGACATGGATTATTCTAGGCCACACAACAAAAAGGAAACTGACTCTGTAGAAGAGAACTATTTCCTACCTCCAAATTTATTAGTTCTTATGACTATCCATCGCTCCCTACCACCCAACCCCTCCAAAACAGAATAAGGGGGTCTAAGGCCCAGTGGCATGAGGAAGTAACGTGTACGTACATATAGGAAAAAATTCTAGTGAGGAGACTTTTCTGCAGGTTGTTCAGCTGGGTAACTTTAAGTGGGCCAAATTTAGAACATGGGCAGCCAGGGTTCCCTATCTTTAGGCAGAGGAAGGAGGGAAGTATTCCTCCTCTTCTTCAAGAAAGATGGTTCCATAGCACTCTTCCTTTATACTTAAATTTTGTTCCTGGAAATAATGACTAAGACTGAAATCTGAATCTGGGTACCTGATCTCTTCCCCACATGCCTTGCTCATTTGCAGTCTCATAATAGGGATGAGAGGGGAGTTGAAGGGAGAAGTTTAGCCAGGGTTTCTGCTCAGGTGGTTGAATCCTTGATGGATTGACTGAAGGACTTCTCCAGAGGCGTAGGTGAGAGCAGCTCAATGTGAGAGGCATCCTCAACCTTAGTGGAGGCTGTACCACTTTCCTGATGCCTAGGTAGTCCTCGAGGGTCTTTGCCAGTGCTGACTTTTACCCAATGTGTAGTTCTCAGGCTTCGAAGGGTATTTCGGAAGCCCTCTGCACTGAAATAGTATACAAGTGGATCTAAGACACAGTTGGCACTAGCCAACACTATCATCACCACCAATACCTGACGTACCCTGTCCCGGGCATCGGAGCTGGCATCTACCAGCTTTCCCCGAAGTAGTCCATACACTGCCAGGGTGGTATTGTAGGGCACAAAGCACAGGAGGAAAATGACCAGGTTAGCCAGTAGAAGGTGCACTGTTTTCCTACGACGTTCATTCCTGGTGGTACTGGGCCGGGCCAAGGTCCAGAAGACCCGACTGGAAGAGTAGACCATAGTTATCAAGGGCAGTATGAAACCCAGCCCTTCAGCAAGAAGTACCAGGGGCAGCAGCTTGCCCTGCCACAAGTTCTCACTGAAGCTCTCAAAGCACAGGTTGACAGTGATGTTCTTATAATAGCAGGGTGAGGGGGCATGGACCTCAACAGCAGGCACAGCACACACCAGGATCAGGGCCCATACACCCAGACAGAGTAGTCTTGCCACCATAGGCCGGCGCAGGTGACGGAGCCGCAGTGGGTGAACGATTGCAATATAGCGGTCCATATTGATGAGGGCCAAGAAAATGCAGCTGCCATACATATTCATCTGGAAGGCAACCCCTGCTGTCTGGCACAGGAAGTCTGGGAAGGGCCAGTAGTGAAGGGCATAATAGGAGAGACGTAGGGGCAAAGAAAGGGTAAAAAGCAGGTCACTAGCTGCCAGATTACACATGTAGACACTGACCACTGAGTGGACTTGTAGGGCTCGGAGGAAAACCCATAGTGCCAAGGCATTGAGGGGTAGACCAGCAGCAAGCACCAGACTATAGCCCACCAAGTGTAGGTGATGATAAAAGCGGTAGTCAGGACACATGGGAGTAGTGACAATGGAAGTAGTGTTGTCCGACATTTCCCCAATAGATGGGCTAAGCTAAGGACATTATCCCTCACGCTGAGCAGGAAGGGCCAGGTACGACCAAGATGGAGTATAGGGAACAGGGAGAAGCCAGATATTCCAGTGCTCCTCTTTTGTTACAATGGGGACCTGAAATGTGAAAGGAAGCCCAGGTTCAATAGCCAGAAAGTTCATACACATATGCATATCATGACATATTCAATACCTGAAGCAGGCACAGGAAGTAGGACTTCTTTCTTTTTCCAGAAAGTCCTGAAACCATCCCACTACTTTTTTTCAGGTTAGCCTAAATCTGTACCCAGATATAAATGAGTTGACTTCCTCCTTTCTCTAATTGAAATGACACATAAACCATCCTACTTCCCTTTTTTCCTTAGTTCAAACCACTGTTTCTTTTGCACACATACACAATTGTGTCCTTTATTTATGAAGTCCTCTGAGCACTTATGTAACTCAGTTTACAATCTCCTAGCAGGTTGATAAGTAGTCTTTCCATTACATTTCCATAAAGTTTCTCCAACTAGATGGTAAGCTCTTTGAGGGGTTCATCTTCTACTTTCCCCTTTCCCATTTTCACAGCCCCTAATCTAGTGCTCTGCCCATAATAGGTACTTGATGGCATTTTCTAGGTTGATCAAAACACCAGAAGACAACTGTCATATCCTGTCAGACATATCCTGTCCCTTAACCACATCCCACCATCTTTACAATTGTTATATAACAAGTATTTAGAAGGTGGGTTCCTGAAATGCTTTGTGTAAATCCAGTTTTCCTTCTAACTTCCATTCTAATTGAGAGGGCTTTAGCAGCCTTTCCTATAGGACAGCTCTACAATATGTTACAGCTCCTAACACTTTTAAAGGTTAGATAATCATTGTAAAGTGCTTAGCATAGTACTGGACACATGGTGCTGTATGAATGTTAGCTATTCTTATCATATTATTATATTCTGCTAGGGTCTCCACAGGCCCTCCCCATCAAGTCATTAATGACTTATAAACACAGTGCTTGGCACATAGTAGGCACTTAACAAATGCTAACTGATAAAACATATAAATGAACCAGGGGAACTATTATTTTAAAAGCAAAATGAATTTTACCCCCCAATATAATTGGTAAGGCAAAACCAAACCATCAGCCCTTCACTGATCTTTTCTGTATATTGGAATTCTCTGGGTTTTCTGAGCTCTGCCCCTTTCCCCATCCCCCCTAATTCCCTACCCTAGCCTCCCCATCCCTTTCCCTGACTAAATTAATCCCTAGGGCCCTGCAGTGGGGCAGGTGGGCACTGTGCCAAGTCAAATGGGAAAGAGAAGGAAAACTGAAATGGGCAGGGGAGGAAAAGGAATGGGTTGGGAGCAGCTGAAATCTCTGCCCTCTAAACAACACATCTGGTGAAAAGAAAAGGCCCTAAATGTAGGTGTGAGGGGAAGAAGGGGGAAGGGTACAGGTAGGAGAGAAAAGGCTAGGGAGCAGAGACAGAACAGCTGACCCAGTCCTGGGACCTCATTTCACCAGACACATCTGAAACCAGGGGAAAAACAGAGACTCACAGGTACAAAGAACAAGCACGGAAAGGGAGAAAGACGCAGGCCTAGAAACAAGGAAATGTACACTTAAACTCATAAACCTAGTAAAATGTACAGACACATTAAACAGGGGACACAGAAATGATTGGTTAGCAAGTATTTATTGAATGCTTACCCCATAGTCAATGTTGTGCTAGAACCTGGACCCTGCCCTCAAGGAGCTTACAAATACACATATGTACATACATACATACATACATACATATATACACATATTCATATGAACAAATATACACAGAAAATGCAGCTGATATGTATCCTACACAGATTTACACCATCAGACATAACTCAGTCCTCCTGGGCAACTTTCTCCCACATCATCCACACAGATTTCAGCATGCAGCAGCCCTCCTTTGAATCTCCCATGCTCTCTTCCCCTCCTCATCTCCCACTTTTTCCCCCAGCCCCAGGTACAGTTTTCTCACCTGTCCAGTAGGTCCCTGTGCTCCATCTCAGTGCCCTCTGAGCTGGGCTGGGCTCTGCACATTGCTGAGATAAGCGAGGAGGGCAGGGTTTTCCTACGCAGCAGACAGGAAGTATGAGGGAGATAGCACAAACCCAAGAATTCCTCCATTCCACCCCCCCTACGTTGGGTACCCTATTGGTCGGTGGTTATTGGCTGGTGGTGTTGGTTGGGAGGGAAGGAAGAGGAAAAAAAGAGTTTCTGGGCTGAGGTGAAGAGCAAGAAGATGTGTGTATGTATCAGAGAGAAATAGAAAATCACTTTGCCCAACTTCCTTATTTCTAATAGAAGTGCCACCATCTCAGCTCCCACTGGCACAAAATCTCAGCGTCGTTCCTCTGGCTCATTGACTTCCTTTCCCCACATTCATAATCACCATCTCCCATCCATGGGTCCTACAAGGACTCTCTCCTTCCCTTAGCTCCAGGATTTACACCCCTCTCCCCTATAACTTTCTGGATTTCAGTGGTTTGAGAAAATGCTCTGTAAACCTTAAAATGTTATAGAAATGTGGATTATTGTTATAATTAGCATATTATAGGAAGGATTACCCTCCTAATAATTGAGTTCTAAGACAGCTACCCTCTCTCTAGCTCCATTCTGGAGTGGCCTCAGGGAGGCCAAAGATTCTTAAAGCCTTGATTGTTTACTGGTATCTATCTCACCACCCTGACAGTCAGGAAATTTTATTCTGCCAGACCTCAAACTCTCCTCTAGTAAGCTAACTATTCCCTCTGGTTTGGGTTCAGAAGAATTATAGACAATACACAGCTGTCTACCCACTCTGGCTGGTGTCAACTAGAAGCTATGTGTCTGGCCCCCTGAATAGTTAGGCCTCAGGCACCCTGATGCCCTGCAACAGTGGGTTTGGCTCACAGTACAGACACGGATTTTCTGCAAACCATTGTTTGAACACTTCTGGAAAGCACATAAATCACATTCAGCATCTTGCACAAAGAGCAATCTATTTGCCTTCTTCCCAGGAGGGGTCTACCAGGATCACGAAGGTGACCCTTTCCATGGGATAGAGAAGTACAGATAGGCTGGGGAAGGATTATAGGGGAAATGAAAGGCAGGATAAAACAGTGCAAAGCATGTGAGGTCTGCAGCGAGAGGAGGACCTGGATTCAATTCTCTTACTTGGGACCTATGTGACATGGGCCAAGTTATTTAACTTCTCAAACTATTTTTCTTCATCTGCAAAATGAGGTGGTTGAACTGGCCTCTGAGGTCCCCACCAGCTATAGATATATGATCTTATTAAATGGATCCCTGAGATTACCTCCAGTTTCCCCAATTACTGATTTTCTGAAGCTGTGAAGAGTTAATCCAACTACCTCATTTTACAGATGAGACACAGAAGATGTGCCTCACCCAGGGTCATACAACTGGTCAGTGTATGAAACAGAATTTGAACTCAGGTCTTCCTTACTCCAAGTTCAATGTTTTATGCAACAACTAGCTGGCTCCTAGTGAACCTTAAGTCTAGTTTCTACCACATCACTCTCTCTTATCCTAGGTTCAAACCCTCTGTTCTCTCCAACCTAAAGTTCTGTTTTAGCCCTTCTCTACCCTTCCTAAAATCCATTTCTTTCTATCACCTAAACAACACTGTTCTTTTCATTCCAGGTCTTTTTTTTTTTCTCCAAGAGGCAAGAGAATGACTCAGATGAGTCTGAATCTTAGCTCTGGCACTTACTGTGTGACCTTGGGTAAGTCACTTAATATCTTTAGGCCTCAGATTCCTAATCTATAAAATGAGGGTTTTGGACAAGATGATCTCGTAGGTCTCTTCTAGAGAATGTTTTTAAGTTCCCGGCTGTTCTGACCTCTCTGTTGGCTACCTTGGACACGGCCCATGGCTCAGCCTCCTGAAAACTGGCCTCACCTGCTTTCTTGGATGTTAGACATACTTTCTAACTCCCTATTTTTAACAGCTCAAACAACAAATAATCAACCGAGAGGAATGGCTATTTTGATTTATGAAGCGTGACCTTTATGAGAATGTGTTTGATATGATGCCCTTAGTAAATGTCAGGTCAAGTCCCACATAAAAGGCCCAGCTCAGGTCTCTGCTCTTCAATGAGGCTTTCAGTGGCTCCCCACTCCCTTGACTCCCTTGACTCAGCACTCACATTTCACGTGGTCTCTTCCTCCTTGATATGAGCGAATGTAAAAAGTCTGAGGACAGACTACGAACTTGGAAATTTGGAAGGAGAAAGGGGAAGAGTCTGTCTCTAGAGATGGGTCTAAGTCCCAATGTCTCCATATAGTATGAGGATATGTGTCCCTAAGTTTGGTGAATTAGTCTGTGAGGACAAGGGTTACCTACTATCATGGAAAGAACAAGGAATTTGAATCTGAAGATCTGGATTTGAGTCCTGTTATTTACTAGTCTTGTGACTATAAACAAGTCCCTTCATATCTATGAGCCTCAGTTTCCTTATCTGTAAATTGGTTTATAATATTTATCCTACCTAGATCATATGGTTGTTATGTAGAAAACACTTTGTAAATATAGTAAAGTGTAAATATAGTAAAGTGAAACCATTGTGATTAGTCTTTCTCTGGGACTCCCCACCTGTCCACCTTATCTCTATTTTCCCCAAGGTCAGAGTGAACTCTGGAACAAAGTGGCTAAGGGCACAGACTGCACAAAAAAGAGACTAGCCCTATGAGTAGACAAGATAGAAAACTGCCTACATGTAGGCTTGGACAAGTGTCATAAAACCGTGTCTACCCCAAAGTCTTATGCCTATAATGCCTCCCCTATTAGCTACCTTTGAGTTAAGCCAGTATTTTGAGAAGCTTTCTGTTGCATGGTAGTTACCCTAGAGGGGTAGCATATTGCTGTCAGTCCAGATGACAACAAGGATTGCAGGGGAATAGAACAGACATGATAGGAAGTATCTAAGTATAGAACATTGACCCAGAAAAATGGAACTGGGTGGGGCAATGGTAGTGGAAAACTGAGAAACCTAGAAGGCTACTAAGAATAGGGGGCATCAAGGAGAGCACAGATGTAGGGAGTTGGCACAGGGAGCTCAAAAGAACCCTGCCTAGTTAAGAGACTCAAGAGAGGAGACGCTGGGCCACAGAAGGGGCTTTTCTAGGAAGGAGTTTCCTGGACACAGGTCTCAAAACTTTTGGGCCTGACTCCATCTATGAATGGAGGTTTTCTATTGAGTTGTATTTTGTTCAAATACGTTCCCAAAGACCAGAGGCCATCATCACCTTTCCCACTCACTCCCATTCCTAGGGGGTCTGTGTGCACTGCTATGGACTTCACCCCACCCCTGTCAGTGAAACCCCCCTACCTGTATTCACCACTGCTGTGCTGAAACCTGGTGTTTGCTTCTGCTGCACTCTCCAAGCGGGGCTGGTAGGACCTGCTCTAGAAGCAGGTTTAAACACACCCACCCTAGCTTATCCTGGCATGTCCTTTTCCTGTTCCCAGTATATAACCGATCCCAAGCAAGGGGGAGGGAGAGACACACACACAGACATATTTAGATGCATACACGGGAATAGATACATTCACACACAGGAATAGATACATGCACACACAGGAACAGATACATGCAAACAAAGGAATAGACATACACAGAAATAGATATGCACACATAGACCTGCCTCTCCCTGCACATCAAATGAAGTCTTTCCCCACCTTCAGATAACTCCTCCACATAAATGCACTAGTTTTTCTGGAAGACTTCCTGACCTACCCACTTTGCAGGCACCAAATGAATAATAACCATTGCTTTTGCTTCTCTTTGCAGGCCTCACACCATTCTTCCTCTGACAGCATCTTCTCCTTTCTTTGGATCTAATATGATTGTTTAGCACTTGAATAGGACTCACCAGTGGTTCTTAGACTGTTGGTACTCAGGAAATGTCAAAGGTTAATTCAAAGGAGTCACACTGATATGCACTATCCATTGAGGAAACTGGGCAAATATCAGGGCAGAATTTCTTAGAGCAGGGCTTTCTCCTCCTTGGGGAACGGGTAAAATATGAGCTATCTGAAAGGTAAATGGATCAATGTCCCTTTGCCCCCAGCCTCAGCTCCCATGGATTCAATCATTTCTTTATGTAAATGATTCCTAGATGTATTTATCCAGCCCATTCTTTCTCTCCTGAGCTCCAATCTCTCATCACCAACCGTCTAATGTATGTTTTAAATTGGATGTCCCACAGGACAGCCATCTCAGACTCAACATGTCCAAAACGTAACTCATAGCTTCCCCTCCAAACCCATGTCTCTTGTAATTTTAATCTATTGCCAACAGATGTTTCTGGTATCTGTCCCCTTTATTCTTACAGAGAGAGAGAGAGAGAAAGAGAGAGAGATGTCCTCTTTATTTTGCTCATGCTGAAAGGGTCCCAGTCTTAATCTGGTCTATTTACAACTAGCCCCTCAAGCAACTTGGTGGTCCTCAGCAGGAGGGGGCTCACTGGTGAACTTAATTCAGACCACCTATCAGTACAGCTTACTGAAGCTCAGATCCACCAGCCTAAGAGCTGGGATTATAGGTGCCTGCCACAATGACCAGGCCTCTCTGTCCTTCTGGTCACTCATGCTCCTGCTGGCTAACTTCTAGGTGAGGCCCTAATTATTTCTCAGCTGGATGCCTGCAGTGGATTCTCTGCTTCAAGTCTAGGCTCATTTTAATCCATCCTCCACACATTTACCAAAGGGATTTTCCTAAAGCATAAGTCTAACTAGCCATGTCACTTCCTTGTCTCCACTGCCCCCCCCCCAAACTGCAATGTCTTCTTATTTTCTCAGGATCAAATGAGACTCCTCTATTTGGCTTTTAAAACTGTTTATGACCTAACCCCTTCCCATTTTTCTAGACTTTAACATGTCCTCCATGGTCCAGCCACACTCTTCAATTTATTGTTCCTCACACAAGACACCCCAGCCCCAGCCCCCATGGCTTTGTACTCATTGTCCCATTTTCCCCCCACTCTGGAATGTTTCCCCTCCTCATTTCTGACCCTTAGACTCTCTGGATTCTTTTAAAAACTCAGTTTAAGAAACACCTCCTTCAGGAAGCTTTTCTCAATTCCCACAGCAGCTGGTACTTTCTCCTCGCAGACATAAGTTATGTATTTTTCTCCTATGGACTGATTAACAGATTGTTTTCCCCTTTAAGATGTAAACTTGAGGGAAAAGACTGTTTTCCTCTTTTCTTTGTATTCCTAGTGTTTAGCCCAATGCCTGATTTGTAGTAAGTACTTAATAAATGCTTCTTGATTGATTGATTACACAGAAGACATTGGAGACCCTTGGGCTGCTAAGATGTAGAGACACTTGTAGACATCAGAGATGTGCAACATTCCCAGTCACTGCATCAGATCAGTCACAAGATCTGCTTTAATCATAGTCTCCAAATTTGCTTAGACCTTCAACTTACAATGGCACGAAATTGCTTATAGCCCTTAGATGAGACAGATTTTTCTTCTGTAACCTAATTATACAATATGGGGTATAGGTTTCCTAGTATTTTTGTGCAGTGCTAGGACAAAGGGATCACAGATAAAATAGGATCCAAGATTGAAAATAAATGCTTTATTTATAGGTACCTTTTTGGGAAACACAGGTATAAGGCAGGTAGATTTCCTCATCACAACAGCAAATGTCCTTTTCTGTTGTCCCACTCCCAGGAACAATGTGAGAGTGGGGTCAGGAGCCAGATGACAAGAGGCTAGGAGGGCTGGAATGGCTGAGGCCAGACTGAGGGACAAGGATCTTGCCAAGGAGGACAAGAGGGATAGTGTGTTTGAAGGAATGAGTCTGGAGAAGGGGTTGGGAGTGGGCAAAGTTTAGAACATGAAGAGTACTGGGATGTGTCCAAGGGATCATAACCTCTGATATCTCTTTGGTTTCCAAGTTCATCCCTCATGGCCCAGGGTTACACTGCTGAACTCCTGGCTCCAGAGCAGTATAGCCTCCTCACCTTTGGCTATGTTCAGTACTGAATACGTCTCATTCTTCAAACATCTCAGGCGGAACACCTTTGTGGATATTATGGAAGGAAGAGAAGGATATGGGACAGCAGGATGCAAGATGGAGGGGAAGAAATAGACTCAAATTTATAGAATGCTTGAACCATAAGGCACCTTTGAGACCATCTATCCAGTCATCTTCCAGATGAGGACATTGAGGCCCTGACTTGCCCAAGGTCACACAGATGATAGTCAAAGGACCAGGATTAAAACCAGGTTTCTTAATTCCTAATCCAATGCTTTCACCACTACAATTAACTGCCTCCATTAACCCCCTCTACTATCTTATCCCATTTCTCACCTAAGGAGTGCCTTGTTTTTCCTAAGAATTAGGGAGTCAATGAAGAAGCATTGGATGGAGGCTTGGAACAAAAAGAGGAAGCAGCTATGGGTGGAGAGAACTATTCTCTGCTTTCTGGTAGCTCTCAGAAGAGCTCACAAAAGACTAGCCTGCTTGGGGTGGGGGTGGGGGTTCAGTTTAGGGATGAAGCCTACATTAGGGTAGGCCAGGATGGGCTCACCTTCTTGTCCTGGTTACGAAGCAGACACTGATGGCTTTTAAAAGCACAGTAGTTGGGGTACTGTATATAGTCCGAGTCACAGATCTAGACAAAGAGTTAGGGATCAGAGGGTAAGGGGGTAGAATAAAAATGACAACTCACACTTCCATTATAGAAATCATAGATGATGAAACTGAGACAAAGAAAACTGAGATAACTTGCCCATCCATGGTCATTTCAGGAATAAGTGTCAGAGCCAGGGTTTATACTCTGATCCCCTTATATCTGATTCTAAATTCTATGCTCTTTCCACATTATCACAACACCTTCTCTAGTGGAAAGAGAATTCAGTGGTGATCTAGTTTAACCCATACCTAAAGGATAAATCCCTTTAAAACATCTCTGACATCTAGCTGCTCCTTGAAGACTTGGGTTGGCACTCTCTCCTGGGACAGCCCATTTCACTTTTGAACAGTTCTAATTGTAGGGCATCTAGGTGGCACAGTGGACAGAGCACTGGAGTGAGGAAGACCTGAGTTCAAATATGACCTCAGACATTTACTAGCTGTGTGACCTGGGCAAGTCACTGTTTGCCTCAGTTTCCTCGTCTGTAAAAGGAGCTGGAAAGGAAATGACAATCCATGCCATATCTTTGCCAAGAAAACACCAAATGGGATCATGAAGAATTGGACAGAACTGAAATGACTCAACAACAAAAACTTTTGGAAAGTTCTTTCTTATATTGAGGAAGAGCTGACTCTCTATAACTTCTACTCATGACTTCTAGTTCTGACCTCTACTAGAGTTTAAGTATAACAAGCTTAATTCCTTGTTTTTAACCACAGTTCTTCAAATATTTGAAGATGCTACCATGTCCCTCCTAAGCCTTCACTTCTCCATGGCAACCATACCCAGCTCCTTTAACTGATACTTATAAGAGATGTCTTCCAGTCTCCTTACTCTTTGACAGGTGTGGGGAACCTGTGGTCTCGAGGCTACATGTGGCCATCTAGGTCCTCAGGTGCAGTCCTTTGACCCAATCCAAACTTCACACAAGAAATCTCCTTAATAAAAGATTTTGTTTTGTAAGATTTGGACTCAGTTAAAAGGCCAAACTGAAGGCCCTAGAAGGCCACATGTGGCCTTGAGACCACAGGTTCCCCACCTCTGGTAGGAGTTTCCCCTAATCTGGTTTAATGGTTAGAATGATGGACTTGCAGTCAAGACAACCCATGACTGAGTCCTGACTCTGACACTTAGAAAATGGGTAACCCCTAGCAAGTCATTTAAACTCTTGAGTCTTAACTTATCCATCTATAAAATGAGGTCAGGAATGGTACCAACTTCAAAGGGTTGTTGTAAGGACCAAAGAAAATGATGCATAGGAAGTATCTTGTTATTTATCAGCTATGAGGATCACTGAAGCCTGTGGGGCAGCCCATGTAAATGGGATTTTACAGATAAAGACACTAAGGCTCAGAGAAGTTAGGTAAGTTGTACAATCTTATTGTACAAAATTGTACAGTCTGTGTCCCTTGACTCCAAGTCTAGTCCTTTTCTCACTTTACCACTGCTTCCTGTCAACACATAGGCTCCAGCTAACATAAAGGACAGAAAAAGAATCCAAAAAGATCTCGAGAAGCTTAAGTAATGGGTCAAATCTAATGGGATAGCATTAATCTATTAGATTAACATACTGACAGAGATAAACATAAAGTCCTACCCTTGGGGTGGCATCAGTTGTATGAATAAATAATGTGGGAACATATGGCTAGAAATCATTGACATGAAGATGAGTTGGGCTTTCTAGTGCACTGCAAATTCAAGATGTCAACACTGATACACATCTTCGGAAAGAATCTGGGAATCATCAATGTGGGAACCCCTTCCATCAACAGAGACGGCAAGATCTGTGCTTGAGAGGGGGCAGCCTCTCTCAAAATTTGACAAAAATGTTTGTTTGTTGGCTTATCTGTCAACTCTTTTAAGCCTCACACAACAACACGGTGAGATAGGTACTATTAGCCCCATTTTACAGAAGAGAAAACTGAGATTCAGGGACAATAAGTGTCTTGATCATGATTTCGCAGCTAAAAAGTCTACAAGGTAGGATTCAAGTCCTGTACTTTATTCACTAGGAAAGTGCTGGATAAACTTTAAAACTTTTCAAATGTGAGCTATTATTAGCTATTGTTCCCTTTCATCTTCACGTTTGACATATAAAGCATGACATCTTTTCCAGCATCTGACTGAAAAACAAACGATTGAACAGCACAAAGCCCCAGCAGTACACTTAAGTAATGTCCTCCCCATTTTGACACTAATTCATTAACCACCACTGATCACTTAACCAGTTCTAAATCCATATAAACATAATATCCTCTTTTCCATATTGCCCACCATGTACCACCATTTTCACTTCCTTAGAACACTGTCCCTCCAAAGCATCGCAGGAAGCAGGAAAGGAGGGACTTGAGAAACGGGCCTTCAACAAAGGTGATCCCTCTCTAACTCTGCAGAACTGCTCACACTCCAAAAGACCATAGGTTCAAAACACCTTCTACTTTTCTTTCACCTTCTCTCTCAGTCTCCTGTTTCCAATAATAATAGCCCACATTTATAGAGTTCTTCTCATACATGATCTCATTTGAATCTCACCAAAAGCTTGTGAGGAAGACAGTCATTATTACCCTCATTTTACAAGTGAACAAACTTGTCTAAAACTAAGGGGGTGGTAGGCAGAAGACTCAATAACCTATCTTTAAGTCTAATGCTCTTTCCATTGTAGAACTCTCACTGACAGTTGAATTTCTAGGGAGAAGAACCAGAAACCAAGAAGGGTGAGAAGTGGCTACTTGGGGATACTCTTACTGGGGAAGTGGCTAGAGTAGGGGATATGGGGAGAAGGTACTGGGAACAGAAGTGGTGGTGATGACTGGTCCCCAGTAAGGGGTGCTTCGCAGTTCTTGTTTGTCCTTCATTCTCAAGGAAAACCATGACATCATGGAGGTGATGCCATGACATCCGAGTGAACTGGATTTAAGAGAGAGAGAGTTATACAGTCACCAGTCTCATTTTCTCCTCTGGAGTCATCTAGGCCAGATACTCATCTGGACAACTGGAGATGGCCCCAGATGCAGTGGAAGACTTTTAAAGCCAAGGTCTTTAGCAGTTCTCAGTTTGACTGAGACAACGGTGATTAAGGCTAGGTTAAAAAAAAAAAAGAAAAGAAAAAAAGGTCTCTTTAACCTAGTCCCGAAAAAAAAAATCAAACTTCGGGTGGGAAGTTCTGGCTAAAACAGAAACAGTTCCTGTTTACACTCACTCTTAATCAATCAGGGCCCAAACAATGACCAAGTGGGGTTTGGCCTGTGACCTACTGTTGGTCAATCAGTGAGAAAATGTTGACCAATCAGTGAGATGGTTCACAGTACCTTTTGAAGAAGAGTTCGAATATCTTTCTGGAGATGATGAGGAGGTGAAAGGTGTTTAGTGTCTCTGATTAATAGATAAGGACTGAGTAATGGGGCAACTACTAAGTCCCTCTTGGCCTCCCTATTTTTCCTTAAGCTTTTCTTTCTCTTTCTGAACTCACAGAAGGAGAGGGGAAGTATCCATACGGTAGGATTACTATGCCTGGTAGAACAATATATAATAATATAATAATAATAATAATGATAAGATAATGTATAGTAAGATTTTAGAACGAAAAGAGACCTATGAGAACACCTAGTCCAAATCATCCACTTTCCAGATGTGGAAGCTAAGGCCCAGGGTAGTTAAGTGACTTGTCTAAGGTGAGACAGTTAGTTAATAGAAGAACTAGTAAAAGTCCCAAGTCTTAGTGAACTTTGTATTACTTTATGACTCTGCCTCTCCTTTCAGGCATAGGAATTAATCTTCCCATTCCTCTGGGAAAATAAGGTTGGGTAAAGTGAAGAAAAAACAACTCTTTTGTTTCCAAGGTTGTTGAGCCAAGAGAAAGATAATAAGGTCACATTGCCAGGGCTGGATATAGAACTCAAATCTCAGCTCCTTCTTTAAAACATAGGCAACCAACAGCAAAACATATTGGAAATGCTCTAAATCTGGAAAAGACTTGGGTCTGAATCTACCTTGTTACTCTGTGAAGGTGGGCAAATCACTTAACTTATGTGGGACTTATTTTCTCAGTAGATCTTTTTTCTCAAGAAATCAAAGTCTGGACTAGATGATCCCCTAAGGTACCTTTCAAAGCCCTGTGATCCATGTATGACTTGCAACAGAATGGTTGAGGAGTGAAGTTGGAGGAGGATGGGTCACGGGGAAAAGTTCTGACCTTGGAGGGGTAATCTCCATCCTGGAAAGAGAGGAACTCAGTCTGCAGCCAGCTAGAGACTCGTGTGTCCTCACAGCCCTTGGTGGCCAGCCGACCACACCAGAAGTCCATGCGAAGCCCCGCATACGACTCCAGGCCATAATACTGGCCCTCCATTTTAGGGCCCACCTGCAACACAGAGTAAAGGTATAGTTCTCCTCCTTAAACTTTCCCCTCAGCATTGCCAGGACCATGATCTTAAGTCTTGAAAGATCCCTAGAGCCACGATGACCCACAGCAATGAGGTCATGGCTGCCTAAGTTAGGTACCTGTATGCCTGTGGTGGTATCCTGGGCAGAGAGCAGGGGGCTAAGAAACTCTTTACTGTGGGTTTCACTGCAGGGCTCTCGCTTCAGAGATGCCTCTGACTGGCATTGTTCTAGCTTGAGGGAGCAGAATGCACAAAACTGGCAAGTGTCCATGTGTCGTCGCCCAAGGCTGTCACACACCTGGAGGCAGAGAAGGATAGAAAAGGAGAAATGCTGGGCTGGAGTCTTCTTCTCCCATCTAAAAGCAACCCCTGGGAACTGATTCTAGATGTAAAGACCTTAGAAAAGAGGAAGGAGAAAATATGCAGCTAAATGGACAGGGACAATAAAACTAGATCCAGGTCTCAGGTTCCGTATAATGGGATTTGGGTTCTCTGGGTATCAGAGGTAAGGTTCAGGGTAAGGGCAGGAAAAGAGGAAAATTGGATTGGGAAATAATAAGAGGAAAGGTACAGAGCTGGATTCTAGGACTAGAATCTGGTCTCATCAGTTTAGGGATCTGAACAACCAAATTTAAGTCCCTGCAAACTCTGGAATGGATTTCAGGGTAAGAGGTCTTGGCCTTTCATTCACAAAGGTATGAAAGGAAAAATCCTCTTACAAAAAAAGGGAAGAATCAGAAATGATTAGCCTAGCACAATGCATTGTACAGAACAGACACTAAAAAATGGTGTTTGTTGAATGCAATTTTAAAAATTGGATGCCACGCTGGAGAGGGCATAATAGGGTAGGCAGAATGGGCAGGAGTTAATTGACAGAGGCCATATTAAATGACAGAGGCCACACTCTATATTTTATAGTGCTGGGCACACTAAATACATTCCTGCTCGATTAAGCTGAATTAAATACCGTGTTCCCGAAGCCATAAATCTGTTCTTCAATATGTTGCCAGGCTTTGGTCACAGGGATAGCAGGGCAGCTGCTTGAAAGGATTGCGTAACATAACACCAACAGGGCCTCCTCCCCAGGCATAGAGAGAAGACTTGGGGAAGATGTCTGAGGAGGGGTTGGGAAAGTGCTGTAGGCAGAAAAACATGCACCAGGACACAAAGACAAAAGGGAGCAATGAGGCAATTACAGAATAAAAAGCAAACTATATACTCATATTTCTCCTTCCATTAGCCACACAACACAGGGCCACAAGCCTAACTCCTTGAAAAGAACCTTAGAGATCATTTAATCCAACCCTCTAATTTTACAAATGAAGACACTGAGGGTAGGAGAGGCAAAGTGACTTGTAGGTGGCAGAACCAGAACTAGAATTCAGATTTTCAGCCTTTCAAGTTCAGTGCATTTTCCACTGAAATGAATGGGCACATGACCCCTCTCCCTCTTGCTCAGGCCAACAGTACCTATAAAATCAGGTCCTGGAGTCGGCAGAGTAAGGGTGGGACAATAATAAAGCAGGCCCAGAAGTCCTGGCAGATCTGTAAGAGCTCAGGCTTGGCCTGGGGAGCTGAGACTGCTACATATGTCCACAGAGTGGTACTTAAGAGAACCTTTCAGTATCTTTTACCTTCCAGAAGAAGCTTCATCATCTTGGGTGGTCTTGTCCTGGACCCCCAGGGCCTGGGCTGATCGAATGAGTTCCCTGATGCCCTCAATCACTGCAGGGTTGGGGTCCTCCTCCCTCACCTGGCTGGTAGAGGGAGCATTAGGAGATTTTGTGGAAGCCTCATTCCTCTTCTTTTCCAGGGAGAAGGAAGACTGTGGTAGCTTCTCCATGTCAGTGTGAAGCTGTTCATGCCAGGGCAGATGGGTTTCAGGGCTCAGTCTGTCTGCTGCCATGGAAAAAAAAAGAGATGAGTTCAAGAATGGAAGGGAGGGAACAACCAGGCAGGGTAGCCACTGTAGCTTTCTCTCCCCTGTTATAGGCTCATACTGACAATATGCTGTGAATACTCACATTCACCTGAATATTTCCATGTGCATATATATGTAGGTGTACAACTAAATACACAGGCAGAAAAAGACTGAATCAAATATGCACATTCATAGATGCAAAAAGCATGGATTCAGAAATGTGTCTAAGTACAGAAACAAATATTATTGTTAAAATAATTTAAAAATACATATTACACACAGGACATGGCAAACTGGCAAGTTGGTGGTGAGAGGGAAGTACTGTCTTTGACATCATCCCACCACCCCTAGTACCACTCTCCTCTTTCTTCCTTAATTCCTGCTTCCTTATCACTATCACCACCATATTAAAGAATGTTTGAGCTATAGGAACTTTGAGACTATCTAGTTTACCCCAGAAGAGGGAACCAGGGCTCATTCAAAGAGCTAAGGTTACCAACACACTTAAAATTAAAAGGGAAGAAGGTAACTGGGCAAATAGAACAAACAAGAACTTTTGCTGCATGTTTCTCTGGTAAAGGGTTTATATCCAAGATATATTGGAAGCAGATGGAAATTTATAAGAATAAGAGTATTTCCCAAATGATATCATGGTCAAAGAATAGGAAGTTTTCAGAGGAAGAAACCCAAGCTATTAATAGCCTAATTTTAAAATGCTTTAAATCATTAAAGTAGAGAAATGAAAATTAAGGCCACTGTGGGGTTCTACTTCATACCCATAAGACTGGCAAAGTTGACCAAAAAAAAGGAAAATTACAAATGCTGAGGCTCTATGGGAAAACAGGCATTTGGCCATTCTAGAAAGCAATTTGGAACTATATCCCCAAAAGTTTATACTCTGTTGCATACTCTTTAACTCAGCAGTATCACTCTTTAGTCTATAAACAAGAGAGATCAAAGAAAGTATAAAAGGCCCATCTTTTTGTGTTGGCAAAGACCAGGAAACTGAAAAAGTATCCATTAGTTGGAGAATGAATGAGCAAGTTATGGCATATGAATGTGATGGAATATTATTATGTTGCAAGAAATGATAGAGGGATGGTTTTAGAGAAACCTGAGAACTCTTATATGAACTGATGCAAAGTGAAGTGAGCAGAACCAGGAGAATAATATACACAACAACATTGTAAAGACAAACAACTTTGAAGGACTTTATAATTCTGATCAATGAACTCTGGGGCTATCTCCAGTTGTCCAGATCTATATCTGGCCACAGGACCCAGATGGCTCTGGAGGAGAAAGTGAGGCTGGCAACTTTGCACAACCCTGCCTCACTTAAATACAATTCAACTGCAATTCATGAAATCTTCCTGATGTCATAGTTCTCTCTGAGAATGAAGGACAAACCACAGTACTGGGCTAACCAACTAGATTTCCAAAGGACTTATGATGGAATATACTACCTACCTCCTGACTAACAGGTGATAGACTCAGGGTGCAGAATGAGAAAAATATTTTTTAGGCTTGACCAATGTGAGAATTTGTTTTGCTTGACTATGAATATATGTTACAAAGATTTTTTTCTTTCTTTTTCAAAGTGTGTTTGTGTGTATGTGTAATAGAAAACAAATTTTTGCTAATTGAAAAAAATTTTATATAATAAAAACAAAACAAAGAACCAAGGTGAAGGTGTTAACTTTAAGATGCTGTTCCTCCCAAGGGTAGGATGTGCAAGTGAAGGAGAAAGACTTTGGGGGTAGCTGTTGCTTACCCATAAAGTCAGTCATATACACATACAACACAAAACACACACACACACATATCTCCAAGGTTTGACCCCTTTCCCACCAAACGCCATTTCCACAACAAACATACACAGTAACTAGCGAAGAAACTCACTTATCTACACTGAGAACAACACAGAAACCACAGAAAACATACCCGACAATACTGAGTAAAGGAGCTCTTCCACTGGGAGCAAGGTAACAGCTCAATCAAGAGAGAGAATCCTAGACCTCACCCAAGGGGAAATTTCCTGAAGTCTCAAGTGTAGTAAGCTGGGATAAGGACATGATAGAGATTGCTGGCTCCTCTCAAGGCAGCTACTTCCCAGAGTCTTATTCAGCAACCTAAAGTGGAGTTTAGCATTGTCCATCTTCTCTCTTGAAGCTGGAAGCCAGAAGCACTGGAAACCACTGCAAAACCCAAAATGACTCAAAAAGAGTCTCAAAGAAAGTCTGATGGAAATAGAGTTTCCCTTTCTCCTGCTATTGCCAACTCTGCCTTGCCCCTCACATAGGTGTAGAGCATTGATCTCCACAAATGAGACAGTCTCATACCAAAGGGCTTTGGGACAGGGGTACATATAAATCCACAGCAGCCCTACCAGTAGACACACATCCTGTTCCTTTACTGGGGATGAAATAAAAATCTTCATGGCTGCTTGAGGGAGCTCACCTGTTGTGACATGGGGCAGGCTAAGAGGGACTGTTGTGCTGTCCATCTTGGTAAAGATCTCAGGGGATGAGAGAGGTGGGAGTGACGGGGAGCACAAGACCCTCTGCAGATGGAAAAAAGGGGAGTGATGGGGAGCACAAGACTCTCTATAGGAGACTGGGGATGACTTCCCCAAACTAGGTGCCCCATCCCCTTCTTATTCCTCAGTCCCTTCTCAGTATGTCCTTCCAATAGGTCCTAGGCTGTGATAAATAAGGGGATCCTTTCAGAAGGCCAAATCCTCAGAATGGATTCCCTACTGTTGGTGTAGAGGTATGTCTGAGCTACATCTAAATATTCTGTAGTTTGGTTATTTTTTGGAGGAGGGAAGGCAAGGCAATTGGGGTTAAGTGACTTGCCAAAGGTCACATAGCTAGTTAAGTGTCAAGTGTCTGAGGTCATATTTGAATTCAGGTCCTCCTGACTCCAGGATTGATACTCTATTCACTTCACCACCTAGCTGCCCCTGTAGCTTATCATTTTAATTAGATCACTGGGATCTCTTTAGAGCAGCGATTTTCAACCTGTGGGTTATGTTCAATTTAAATACATCCTGCATATCAGATATTTACATTATGATTCATAACAGTAGCAAAATTACAGTTATGAAGTAGCAACAAAGATAATTTTATGGCTGGGGGGGGTCACCACAACATGAGGAACTGTATTAAAGGGTCGTGGCATTAGGAAGGTTGAGAATCACTGCTTTAGACAAACAGAAAAAATGGCTCTGTTTAGGCCCACTGTCTCCCTCCCTATTTCTGCTTCTCTTCCCAACTTCCATCTTTGACGCTCTAAAGTTAACAGGGATGTTGAATGCAGCTTGAATACACAAGAAATACTACTGCATTTACACCATGTAAACAATTTGCAAAATATCAAGGCTATGAAAGCATATCTTTTCCCAGATTTGCCCCCACCTCCTCGATGAGTTCTAGCTCCCACCTTGACTTCTGTCTTTTCTCTTAATGACACCCCTGAACAGAAAGACTTTTTCCCCTCCAACCTCACCTTGGCATAGTAGAGTCGGTTGGCGCAACGGTACTGGGTAAACTGACAGAAGGACTCAAACCAGGAGGCATAAGGTAGGTCTGTGCAGACAGAGCCTGGGGATTTAGGGTTTGGGGTTAGGGAACAGGAGGTTGGAAGTGGTGAGGAGAAGAGAAAATATCATTCCTGCCCACTTCAGGAATGAGGGGCTATTGTCTCAGTGCAATGCCCCTTGCCCTCCTCCTTTCCCCAGAGATAGGAAGGCAGGGCTGGTTCCCCCAGCCCTCACTTCCCCTCAGTCTTCATCTGTTTCGAGGCCAAGCAGTAGCTCACCCAGGGGCAGGACTCCGTGGTTCTCATATTGGTCCAGTTGAACAAGTTTGTGATTCTGGCAGCCCTGGGTTGCCCGGAGGCGACAAGTAGTCTCTGCTTTCCAGGTTGGGGTCAGTGCTGAGAAGAAGCGCTCGTATTCGGCTGGAGAAAGTGGGGCGCCAGGGACAGCGGGGCCTGGGGCCGGGAATGGGGCAGGTGTTGGGGCCAGCAGGATCGCTACGAGCAGGGACAGACAGATGGATGTATGACTGGGGGATGGACGGATGAATGAATGGATGGATGGATGGATGAATGGATGGATGGATGGATGGATGACGGAATGGGTGGACGATGAATGGCTGAAACGGTATGGGAGATGATGAGTGAATGGACAAAGGAGGGGAAGATACCCCAGGATTCGTCCCTATTGCCCCCAAGAGCCATCCTAGGCCTAGTTTGGGGGAGTCTAGGCCTCACCCTCCAGGGAGAAAGAAATAACACCAGAGATGAGATAGAGACACTGGTTATCAAGAGCAGGTGGGGAGAGACGGCGGGCCCTCAGGGGGAGGGCGCCAGGAGTTAAGGGGTGCAGCTCGCCCGGGACTCTCCCAAGGCGCGATACTCCAGAGGGAGGATGGAGGGGCCGGGCGGGTATCGGCAGATATCTCCCCAGAGGGAGGCTCTCCTGCAGGAGAGAGGAGCCTCACCTGCCAGGAGTGGGAGGGAAAGGCCAGAAGCTTGGCTTCTCATGGCCCTGTAGGCTCGGCCACCTGACGCCCACTACAGCCTCCTACCTCACTCGCCAGCCCTCAACTGGCCCCTAACAGAGCACGGACAGGGGGCGGGGCCAAGGAGAACTAGAGGCGTGGCCCTGGAGACGGAGAAAGGCACCGTCTTGAGAACGGGGAGGAGGCGGGGCCTGTTGGAGAATAAAGGCGCCCCCTCCTCGAGGGCGGGGCGAAAGGAGAAAGAACGAAGGGGCGGGGCCTAGTCCTCAGAAGATAGAGTAGGGCGGGAAGGCGCCGGGCCTAGGCTGTACTAGGGCGTGACCTGGAACTGCGGGTTGAGGAAGGAAGCCCGGCACGGCTTCGCCAAAGCGGAGGAAGTGGGTGTGTCTGTAAAGGACTGAGCCCGAAGGCAGTGGGAAGGAGTGAGAGGAGGGACGGGGAAGAGTTGGAAGTAGAACCCCGAAGGTAGGGTAATCAAGACAGATTTTAATTCGAGACATTCTCTTTTCGTTGAGCGCTCCGCCATACTCGGGGGTCACCCTGGCCTCTCCCCTGCCCCAGTAGCGGATAGCGAGTCACTGGCCAGTTCCGGGCAGTGCTGTGGCCACACGGACATACGGACCCTCAGGCCTCCGTTGCTTTACATGCCCTTCCTACTTCCAGCCTGGAGTCTTCCGAAGGCGCGGTTCTGTTAGCTCTCCTGCTCAAAAATCTTCACCTAGGATAACGTAGCCCTGACCATCACAACCCCAAACTACCTTTCTGGCTTTCCCTCATAGTGTTTTACTCCCCTTCACTACATGTTCTGAGGCAAACAACACGTCATCGACTTCTGGGTATTGCAAGTATTTCCCATGTTTGGTATACACTAGTTATTAATTTCTCTCATCAACTTTTATCTACTTCAAAGCTCTTAGGAAGTCTCTAGTGATCCCCAGTTATCTTCTCGTTCTTAAAAATATATTTGTATAAAGGCAGTTTGGTGGTTATTCATGAAGACCTAATTTCAAACCCTGCCTCACATTTACCAGCTCAGGCTCTGGCAGGCCAGTTAAGCTGTAAAATTATCTGAAAAATCATCTGTAAAATGAGGTCTGCAGTACTTACTTCATGGCTGTGAGGATCTGAGATAATATACGAATGTATATTTATCACTGCTACTAAAGTATCAATAGAACTACTAGCTGTTATTAAATCCTCCCAGTATAACATAGAACTCCTTGAGAGCAGAGGCACTTTCATTTACCATTGTGTCCCCCAAGCCTAGTACAGTGTCTTGCAGAAAGCACTTATATTCCCCTTTACCAACCCATACACAAGCAGTTTATGATTTAGCAGATATCCTGGGAAGTTGTTCAAAGAAAAGTAAGTGATTTGACCATCCAGGATCACTGAACTAACAAGTCTCAGAAGGGGATTTGAACTTGGGTCTTCCCAAGACCTGACCAGGATATGTCTATTGAATAACACATTTATGTAGTACTTTGAAAGGGATCTGCCCTAGCCTCAGGGGCTAAGGTTGGGCTATTTAAACACATCATAAAGCTAACTTACAGAAAGGGAGTCTAATGTCTTGGAAAGAGCACTGAATCAGGAGGCCTGAGTTCATGTCTTGGGGCTTTGCCAGTTGTTGACAGTGTGATCTTGGGCGAATCACTTAACCTAAGCCTCAGTTTCCTTATCAGTAAGAGCCAATAAATGCACTATGTCAGTGGGTTTTTATAAGCTGCAAGGCTCTAAACAACCTAAGCTTTTAGGATAGCAAACCCTAGGAATGTGAAGTCATGTTCTTCCTCCTGTGGCTTGAGAATGTGAAAAAGGTTAAAATCAAGGAAGCTCCAGGACCTGGAAAAGCATTTGGGGCAATAAATGGAGGAGTGAAGGAGGGAGTCAGATGTCACAATGGCCCATATTCATAACTTCTTCTCAATAAATACAGCAGGCCAGATTTCATGACTTTTATTCTCCCACCCACTCCTCCCTTACAAAGGAGGTCTCTACCTCCAATACACACAGGTCTAAAAACTCCCCTACCACAAGGTAGAAGGTGACCCTCCGGAAAGAGCCCTACAGAAAGATGACATCCAGGGGGAGAAGGAAGATCAACATACCAAGGCCCCCACCATGGGGGAAAGGGAGGCACCCCTGTACTGCTGCCCCAACCCGTATGTACAGTGAGGGAAGTAAAAAGGTGTCCCTCCAAGATACAGCACCAACCTCAGCATGGAGGCAAAGGGGAAGTGGGAATGACCCCTCCTCCACCAACCCCAAGTAGGAGAAGGTAATGTTGTAAAGGAGGGCACACACCACCTGCCCTACTGCAGTTCAGATGCAGCCTCAGCACCAAGAGTGTGTATGTGTGTGGGGAAGGCAGGGGGAGAAGGGAATGACTTCTCTTTACTAGTCCCCTTCTCCCCCTGAGTCCCAACGCCCCAACACAGGGGTCTCTACCCCATGCCCCAGCCCAGGAGAAGAGATGAAACTGTGATGATGCATCCAGGGCCTTTGTTTATTTCTTCTTCCGTTCCTGGGAGCACCGGGGGCAGAACCTAGGGAGGAGGTAGTAAAGAGGGGCAGATAGGTTAAAGGAATCTGGAAAAAACTTTTCCTCAAATTTAGTCCAAGGCTCAGACTTGGGTTGCCCTTAGCCATACACTCACCATTTTCCTCGAGGCTTGGTTGTTAATCCAACACAAGCAAAGTGGAACCACTCAATGGAACACTGAAAGAAGGTGGGAAGAGGAAGCAAAATTACAGGGAAGGGGTTAGAATTCCCTTCAGTAATTCCACACCTCTCTCTTATCTTCCTCCTCCCCTTCAAAGGATCCTCAAAAAACCTGGGTAGAGCGAGGCTGATTCTGACTACATTTCATGCATTCAACTGCCTCAGAGCTCAGGTCATCCTTGTCTTTTTTCCTCATCTAACCAGTACCCTTCTAAACCTTTTAGAAAGTAACATCCTCCAAAAAGGAAATGGCAGATAAAAAGAATGTTTTCCTAACATGGTCTGTTTTGATTTGTGGGAAAGAAGTCAAAGCCGCCTTCTCATCCCTTCCTTCCATCACCCCTCCTTAGCATCCCATCCTATAAACAAACCAGCTCTCACATCAGGGTTATCACAGCCAATCATCTCCCCGTAGGAAACCTGGTGGCAAAGACAGTAGGTAGGTTCATTGGGATCCACTGGCATATCCAGCACATCCGAAGGGTGGACACTGCCAAAAGTCACCGAGGGCATACCATACTCAGGGCTTCTAAAAAACAGACGTAATGGCATATGTTATGACCTTCATATATAAAGGGAGGATGTGGGGATGGGGATGGAGTTAGGGAAATGTTATCCTCATTTCTAGCCACAAGTATTAGGCCACCATGTAGGGAAAAAAAGGTAAAAGACATGGAGATAAGGATTTTGGTAAGAGTCTAACTCACGTGCGCACAAATTTCAGCTTCTTCTGGGCAGCCTTGGGAGCTTCCTCATCTGAGTTCTTACCCTTGGAACGAGCACGGGCAGCTTTCTTCTCCTTCTGAACCCGGCCTTCTAGGAAAGAGGGGAAAACCCAGGGGGCAAAGAGACCAAAATAGGGGTGAAGCCCTATTTGGCTGTTCTGTTCCTTCTGAACCAACTATCCTCCTCTTTATTCTTTTAGAGTCATAGAATTTAGAGGTGGAAGAAAAAAATCATCTACCTCCATTCAGTCCCCTTACTCCAGTTTTTCTAATAGGAAAACTGAGGCTCAAGGTCATATAGATAGTTAAGTATCAGGGAAGTATCTGACCCCAGATCCTCTGACTCCAAATTCATTATAATATGCTGCCTCTATTAAGTCTTCTCCTCCCTCTGAAGATTTACCCTAC
This sequence comes from Pseudocheirus occidentalis, assembly GCA_028646575.1. NCBI lineage: Eukaryota > Metazoa > Chordata > Mammalia > Diprotodontia > Pseudocheiridae > Pseudocheirus > Pseudocheirus occidentalis. The sequence continues at coordinate 152,726,219 of CM053597.1, forward strand.
TTCCCAGAGCCCTGTGCCATCATCCTCACTTTTTTTTCCTTTGCTTGAAGAGCTGTCATAGTCACTTGATTCAATCTGTTTCTCTTTCAGATCAGCCTCAAAGCGGGCTAGATCGGTGTCCAGTCTTCGAATATGCTTATCCACCTGGGAAAAGGGTAGGGGGGAAGAAGAGAAGGCAGGGAGATAAGAGAGCTGGAAGGATGAAACTAATCATAAGGAAAATTATAGACCCAAAACAGATTCCACAAAGTTCCCAAACCTATGAAAACTCCCCACACAGTTGAGAAATCTTAAGATCCATGGGAATGAGCAGAAGGCTAGAGAGGAACATGGATTCTGGCCATACCATTTCGTAGGTCTGCATAGCAAGCTGCACCTTGTCATCCCCAAATTCCTTGCACTTGCCGTAGGCTTCCTGGATCTGCTTAAGTAATGCCAGCTTTTCCTCTGAGTTGAGGCTGCGAGCGCTACTCATATACTCAGTGGCCAGTTTGTCAATTTCTGCTTTCAGGTCTATAATAGAGACAGAGGCCTGGTTACAATGCCCCCCACCCCCCAAATAGTTGAATATATTCCCCCTAGACCCTCATCAAATTAAAATGCACAGAATATTCAAGGAGAGGTTGAAATGCTACATGGATTAGACTTGTGGCTCTACTGGTATTGGGAACTCCCACATTGAAACTCCCTCTACCAATGCAAGTTAGCATGTAGAGCACTGGGAAGTTGTGACCTTCCCAGAGTTACACAGCCATGTGTGAGCATTTAATACTCCATCTAACTAATAACCAGAGGTGGTTCCATCAGCATTTCTATCCACCCATAGCAGCAGGAGCTGAAATTAAATATGAAGGTATTTCCCTTTCTACAGCATCCATATCCTAAGCATACTTGTGAATTTTTGGTAGCTGTAGATGTTGTTCACAAGGCCTGTCACTGTTTGCATGCCTCAACAGCTACCTTGTGTCTTTTTTCAAAAACTACCCATCCTGGATCAAGTAACTTATTGTTACTGATCCAACCATATTATTCCTTTCAGTGATGTCTATGCCTCACTGGATGTATACCTTCTGCTCAACCTGCTTCCCAACCTACTTCAGCTAACCTTTCAGTGACCTGGTTAGGCTTTCTATTGTCTATAGCCTATTGCCTATGCCAACTAGAATGTGTTAAAACAAATTGGCTTGGAGACTGGTGGTATTCCAACTTATTACTGATGACCCTGGTTTGCCACTTGTTGCTTGGTAGAACTCATTGAAACTGTTGATGAAACTGCTCATGAGATTGGTTGTGTTGACTATAACAGGTCCAGGTCTTGCACAAAGCTGGGCAGAACCATTGCTCTGTAGATCTTCAGTTTGGTACGGTGATTCATTCTATGTTTGCACTACATTTCATCTGCCAGTTTCCCAAAAAACATATTATAAGGCATGCAAACAATGACATGTTCTCTGACATTTCTTCTTGTGTGCACTTCAAAAGTCGGGACTGGATTACAGAGAAAACAAGTCAGTCCTCGGCATTCAGCTGCTCCTGGATGACCATTTCCAGGACTTTTGATTTTGTGATGAATCTACTAAGGTGACCTTCCCAATGGGACTCGGCAGCTTGTAGATCACTTGTTGTTATTTCTTTGAGCAGGACTATATAAAAGAAAAAAAGACTGTACCTATTACACAATCCTCTAGTGATGAGGGGAAAATGGACCTGATAAGGCACTATCAACTCTGATGAGACCAACCTGACCATCGGGGAGTAGCCTCAGGCTCCAAGTGAATTTCTCAGGGCAGTCAAACTTGCTCAAGAGTTGCCAGAGTGCAGGTCCACAGATGATATCTAATACTTCTGTAAGGTCGAAGAATACAGTGTAGAGGTCTTGTTGTTAATCTCTGTATTTTTTTCAGTATTTGCCATGAAGCAAAGATTATGTCTGCCAACATGAGTTGCAGTCAAAGCCATAATGTGAATTCTGTGGCAGTATGACTGATACTGAAGAGTAGCAGTACTCTGGAAAGGGCTATACCCACAAAGAGATGCAACTATAGTTGAAACCATAAGATTTTCTGACTTTCTTCTTGAAGATGGTAATGAGGTTAGTGTCTTTGAACTCTTTAGCTCTTTCCTCAATACTTCATTTGTCCAGGAAAAATTTGTGCTGATATCTAGGCTACCATTACCCTCCCTTCAAAAATTTCAGCAGGTAAAGTGAACAGAGAAGCAACAGTACCCTGTACATCAGACTGTACAAGCAAACACCAAACTGAAGAATAATTATTCACTCTAGACACAGATAAATGTACACCTTGGTCTGTACGCACCCTCTGTTCTCTGGTCTAGGTCCCGCATGAGCTGGAAGTTTCTCTGGAGCTCAAAGGGGAGGTTTTCAATACCTGAGGGGAAGAGGAGGCTGTAAATTGCTGGAGGTCCACAGGGTTCCACTGGACCCCCACAACCTGCAAAACCTCAAACAGGACCTTGAACTGTGGCAACAATAGTACTGGTCCAAACCTGGCAGCAAAGGATTAGTTACAAAAAATCCAATCAATCAAACCCTACTAGCACCAGGTCCTTTTTGGTGAAAACAGGGTCTCAGATCCATGAGGAAAGGAGTTTCAGTCCTTTCATGTTTGGTAATCACTGCCCTCCCTTCAGTCATTCAAGGGGAAGGGTGGACAGGCTGGAAGGAGGAGCCACTGGAGGGTCTATTCCTCTAAGAAAAAGATCAGTGAATTTCATGGTTACAGACCTGCTGACAGGTGGGACACCTGGCCAGGCCAGATCAACACGGTGCCCCCTAACCTGGGATTAAGTGTCCCCCAGTAGTCAGGGTCTAAGACAATCCCTGGTCCCCCTCCCCAAGCGACGCTCTTCAACTTCTCCCAAACCTAAACCGATCAGGCCAACCTTAGCCGCCCCTCCCGGGGCTGACATCCATCAGCTGTGGCAGACCTCGTACCCCGCCCCCCACCCCCACCCCCACTCCTCCCCTCCTTCCCTTTCTTCTCAGTCGTCTCTCTTCTCCCCGCGGGCCCACCAATGTGCGCATGTCCCATCTCGGCTTGGCCCTGCACCCGCGCTAAGGCTGCCGACCCAACACCCGCAACCTCTTACTGTCCAGATAATGCTCCAAGTACATTCCCGCCGCCATCTTGAAGCAAAACAAAGCAACTTCCGGTCTGTTCCCGGAAGTGATCGAAGACCCTCCAGAGCTCGAGCATACGCCAGATACAAGGCTTCTTCCGCCCTTAAAAAGTAGGGAATTCCGCCCTTAAAAAGTAGGGAATTCCGCCCTTAGTGAGTTTCCAGCCCGGACGCTTCCGCCCATTTTCTTCACCTTCCTTTCGGAGGAGAGACCTCCCTGTGGCTCTTAGAGAGATGCTGTAAGCTTCGGTTCTGCCCTCACCTGCTTGTGTCGCTTGGTTTGGGACTGGAGGAAGAGGAATAACGTCACCCGCCCTCGCCATTTTGAATTAAATTCCCTGGCTCCGTGTACTCTTCCAAAAGCAATACTTTAAAAAGCCAAAAATATGCACTTTCCTTGTAGTCGCTTAAAAAAATTTTTCACACGCAATTGCCCATTAGTATGCTACGTGTGTGTGTGTGTGGGGGGGGGGGGTTTGCATCTTTTTTATTTCTTGCTGTTTGTTATGTGTTGGGTGGAATAGGGGAGCAACTAGAGGAAATGGGGAGCGGGGAACAGCCCTAACCCTGGAATGATGGAGGTGGGGGATTACCTACGTGTCTTAACCGCACCAATGCCCAGGCTTCAAAGGCTCCCAGGCAGCGTAGTGGAGTGTTAAACGTGGGAGTCGGGAAGAGGAGTTCAAATCCTCTCAGGGTGTCACTAAGCCTCTCAGCTTCAGCTTCCCCATCTGTAAAATGAGGGCCTCACAGGATTGTTTTAAGGACCAAATGAAATAATATATGCAGAGCACTTTGCAAACCTTGTTTAAAAAAAAAGTTATTATTACAACGGCATCACTCAGAGCTGGGGAACCTCCAGTCTTCCCAACTTCAATTCCCGAAGGATCCAAGACAATCTAAGAGCAAATTTCTCCTCTCAAAGTCTCTCACCTCTAAGCCTAATGTTCCAGGCTAATTTGCTCTCCTGGTTCAAGTGGAATTCTATAAGAATGTCCACCTAAGCAGGCTAAATAGCATACTCTGTTACCTGGATGCACACTATAGACCCAATTTTATTTTATTTTTTGTTAAAGGGGCTATCCCTTGACTTACTTCTTAAAGAGGCTTATTCACCGAATGGGTGTTACCTCACTTAAAAGTGAGAACCTGAGAAGACAACCTAAAAGGGTCAGGGTCTCCCATTGCATCCTGGGTCATCTCCAATTATCCTGATGAATGAATATCTGACCACTGGACCCAGATGGCTCTGGAGGAGAAAGTGAGGCTGGTGACCTTGCACAGCCATCCCTCACTCATATCCAAGTCAACTCCAAGTCATGTCCTGATCTCTCTGATGTCATGGTCCTCTTTGAGAACAAAGGACAAACACAATACACCCATCACCCAGTCAGCCTTTTGTCCACAATTAAGAGCAAGTAAGGGTATATCAACCGATAACTCCTGGTCCATTACCAACTGCCAGGGCATGTAAGAATTCAAATAATTTGATGATGGCAGATCAATCAACAACATAACAAGGTATTTTCAATTAATATATTTTCCCAAAAAAGATTAGTAATAAATCCACTTCCCAATTTAAATAAAAATTATCACTGACATCACAGACCAGAATAACACAGAAATCTAAGGACTAAAACACTCTTTGGGCAGATGCAGAGACAGTATACTACTCCAGAATCCTAGTAATTGTGAGGTAACATAGCCTTTCTGGACCAGGAAAGAACAGCAGAAGGTGCAAGTAAGAAATCTATTTCTGTGGGGCAGCTAGGTGGATCAGTGAATAGAGCACAGGCCCTGCAGTCAGGAGGACCTGAGTTCAAACCTAGCTTCAGATACTTGACTTATTACACCTTGGGTCATAAGTCACTTAACCCCAATTTCTTCCATCCCTCCAAAAATAGGAAATCAATTTCTGCTGCTGGTGCTAAGGCATTATTTTGGCCTAGCCAATGAGTATATGGAGCTTGCATCAAACTATCTCACATATACTCCCTCATGTTCCAAAGAAGGGGGCAAGCTAAAAAAAAAAAAAAAATCCTAAGAACAGAGAAGATGCTTATGCACTTAGTTCCAAACTAAAGGGGGCACTGTTTGGTTACTTATCTACTGGTACTATGTAGTGGGCCTCATTAGCTGTTGTTTTCCCATAGGAAGAGACACTAGCAAAAGACTCTTATTACTTGCTACCAAAAGGTATTTTGTATTTAGAAATCTTGCACTTAGATGTTCTATAAATATTCAGTAGTCACCATGCTAGTAAACAGGTATGCATCTCACTAGCTTATACCCAGCCAACTGCCCCTTCTCATTCCTGACCCTAGTTTAGTTCTCCATTGCCTCTTGCCTAAAACTATTGAAATAGCCTACAGGACAGTCTTCCCACCTCATTTTGTCTTCTTTCTTCCCCCTCTACTGAAAATCCTGCATTATATTGCTGCTTGTTTAATCCTTCCAATGTATAGATCTAATTTCACTTTTCCAGTCTAAAAAAAAAAAGCCGTCATAAACTCTGTTGGAAAAAGTTCTGGATTTGGAATCAGGACCGGAAATTAATCCCACCCTCTATTTACTACCTGTATGACCTTGAATAAATCGTATACCTTTTGGGGGCCTTAGTTTGGGTTAGATGGCTTCTAAGGTCCCTTTCATTTTGGAATCTATAATCCCATTTAACAGAATAAACTCAGTCTGCCATTCAAGGTACTCCACAATTTAGCAAAAATAACACATTTATAAATACCTTTAGGGTTTACAGAGTATTTTTTGCATAGCCCTGTGAAGGAGGGAATGTATAGTCTTCCCATTTTACAGAGGAGAAAACTAATGCTCAGAGATGTGACTTGTCGAAGGTTATGTCAGCTAATGTCAGAGTCAAGACTTGAATCCAGATCATTCCTTTATTCAATAAACTTTAGTGGTTTCCACGTGCCAGATCCAATAGAAGTTGTTTGGCTTTAAAAGCCTTTCACATACTACCTTCAATTAACCTTTCCAACTTTATGTATTATTCCCCTTCTTATGTTCTATGATTCAGCTAAACTGGCTTTCTTGCTGTTCCTTGCACACGATATTCCATTTACCATTTTTGTACATTTTTATTGAATTTCTTAGAATGCCTAAAATGTGCTTTTTCCTCAGCTCTGCCTCATAGAATCCCTTGTCTCCTTCAAAACTCTGCTAAAGTGTCTACTCTTCCTCTGATCTCTCCAACCATTAGTACTCTTCCTCCCATAAAATTACATTGCATTTATTTTGTATATTGTATATACTTATTTATATAAATTATTGTCTCTCTTGATACAATGTAAACTCCTTGAGGACAGAGACTTTCACTTTTGTTTTTGTATCTCTGGTGCCTAGCACATACATGGTACAAGTGTTCTTAATCTGGAGTGCACAGAGTCCCAAAGGGGTCTGTGGATAAATTTCAGGAAGCACATGAACTTGTTTGGGCAACAAACAAACAAACCACCTGCTGATTTCAGTATAATTGGTTTCCTTTGTAATCCTATATATTTTATGTTATTCACTTTAAAAAATGTTAAAAAATAAAAAAGGTTAAGAACCCCTAATTGGTTCTTAATCATTTTTCTATGAAACAAAGTCTTTTCTATTGAATCACATTGTTTTGCCAACCACTACCCCCTACCCTACTTTTCCCACTCCCCTTAATATCCTGTATGCCCCAACCAAACTAGACCTTTTCCACCTGTCATAGACCACATTTCCTCTACCTAAAATATTCTTGCATATTCAGATAAAAAGCACTGGAATTAACAAAACAGAAAAGGTTAACAGGGAGTTGATACCTATGATAAAAAAAGGAGACAGTAAGATTCCAGCTAGTTTTACTCTTTTTTGGGGGGGGGGTTGCTTGGTTTTTGAGGTAATCTGGGTTAAGTGACTTGCCCAGGGTTGCACAGCTAGTAAATCAGAAGCTGAATTTGAACTCAGGTCATCCTGGTTCCACGGATGGTGCCTGTAATGTTAATGAAATCAGAAGATCTTCCATGCCCCTTTCTATTGGCACCTAGTAAAGGCCCTTAGCTCCTTACTTCAAGTTAACTCCTTGGGAGTAGTTAATACCTTAACAGGAAGGGGCTGAACAGGGAGGAGCT
>CM053597.1:152733980-152752586 GCA_028646575.1 Pseudocheirus occidentalis
ATTTGACATTCAAACACAAGAAGCATGAGAATGTAAACATGGGAAAGAAATCATAAGGAACTTATAAAAGTTGAACTATTTACATGCCAATATGGAAAAATGATAATAGTAACTTATGAAACTTTTCTTAGTATAAGGATAGGTGAAGGGAATACAAATGTAAATGTATATATATTTATACCTACACATATGTCTATATAGTAGGGTATATATGCATATGAATACATATCTGAGCATGTATGTATATGTGTACCTAAAGGGTATAGGAACAATTGAATATGAAGGGATGATACCTTAAAAGGTGAAATTCTGAGGTGGGAGAGGACTGGAACGAGAGGAGACAGGGAGAGACAAAATGGGGTTAATCATCCCATATAGAAGAGGCAAGGGATAACTGTTACAACTTTACCTTCATTTACTCTCATTGAATGGCTTAGGGAAGGGACGACATAAACTCTAAACTGGGTATCATGCCACACAGGAGAGTAGGGGGTATGGGGATGAGAGGCAGGATGACAAAGGGGAGGGCAGGGTCTGGGGGAGGGTTAATGGAAGCACACACTTCAGTAAAGGGACAGGGACAGAGTAGAGAATAGAACGGGTGAGGGGGGGCCCGGATAGAAAGGAGGGACATATAATCAGCCTCTCACAATAGGTCTACTGTGGAGATGTCCTGCATAATTACACATATATAGCCTGTATTGAATTGCTTGTCCTTCCAGTGGGGGTGGGTGACAAGGGAGGAATCAAAAGAATCTAAAATTTAAAGCTCTACAATCAAATGTTAAAAAACAAAACACACACATATATATATATATATATATTATTATTATTATTATTAACTACATGCAACTGGGAATTAAGATGTACAGGGACTAGGGTAGGGAGACCCTCCCTGCCCTACCAGAAAGTTAGAGTGGCATTGGAGGAAGGCATAAAAGAGAGCAGATTGGGGGAGGGGCTTTACAGTGGGATTGATTTTTTGGGGTTGGGGGTAGGGGAAAGACGGGGAGAAAATCTGTAACTCAAAATCTTGTGGAATGAAAACAAGAAACAAGAAAATAAAAAATTAATTAAATGCAAAAAAAAAAAAAGATCTCTAATCAACTACATGATTCCAGAGGAGATGATGGACTAATACAGAGAATCAGAAATGTTATTTTTTGACTTGATCATTGTGGGAATATGCTGTGCCTGGTTGTGCTTATTTGCTGCAGGGGTTTCTACAGTTCTTTTCAGGCAGGGGAAGAAGAAAGGAGAAAATGAATGCTTGATCACTGAAAAAAAGTGAAAAAAATCAGCTGGTGTTACTTTTGGTTCTCTTGGCAAAAAGATTGAGAATTTATAATGGAGGCAATTTCTAGATTCTTTGACCTCCTCGGTGTGGCAACTACTTTATGTCGAGCAAACCTCTATAGGAAATGAAGGTCAATAGATTTTTTTTTTCTCATTTCCCTTTTTTTGGCAAGTAGTTTGATTGAACAGGTTAAGAGGCTGTTGCAGTCATATATGGCATCTTCTTATATTTATCTGATATTGATTTTTGCCTTTTCCCTAGTTGATGTGATCACACAAGCTAATTCTAATATAATGCCCACATAAATAACCAGGTGGCTCATGTCAATATATAGCATTTTGTTTTCTGTAATGTTTTTTCAGTGTCTGCCATGTCCAACACCTGATTGCTCTTTTGGGGGAAGAAAATGTTTAATATATAGGCATTAAACTTAATATATAGGCATTAAACTTACAAGTAATCTACAAAACCCTGGCCTCTGTTCTCAGACCCGAGCCATATTTTCCAACATATTTGCTGTGGAGGATCTTTTAAAGTTCTTCCTATCATTTCTCTTTAACATGTACAACAGATATTGGTGCACAAACTGGTTATCATTCAGGTGGTCATTTTGATCATTTCATTGTGAGTACTTATATTAGTTCCCAAGTGTCCCATGAAATGTTTCTTTGTCTCTGGGCAATACCATCCAATACAATCCAAAAGCATTCACTGAGAGCCTCCTTCATGCTAACTGCTGGGTTAATCTGTGAAATGAAGCATTTCATGTAAACTAATATGGCCAAAATAATTGAGGATGAAGGATGATTAGGAGAGATAGTCCTAGGAGATGGTATACAAGGTGAACTTTGAAGGAAGCTAGGGACTCTTAAAAGGTAGAGACCAGGCTCAAGAGCATTTCAGGTTGTGTATGTGTGAGGGGGAACCAGAGGTTCCCCAAGTGGGTGACTGCCCCCTGCAGGGCACTGAAATGATCCAAGGTGGGGGGCCTCAGGTGCAATGAGTGGGGTCATCAAATAAAAATAAGGAGGCAGTGGAAGCATAAGGAAAGAAAAGAAAAATCTGAAAAACCATCTGTACATGTTTCATCTGTTGTGTAATAGAGTTAAAAATCAAAGAGATTACATTATTTTCCAAACAAACACACAAAACGCAAGTTATAACCAATGAGTGGTCAAGTCCGCTGACAGATCTTAATAAGCAAGTGTTGGCAGGAAAGCATGTAGTGTGCTGTCAGGAAGTGCAGTGTCCAGCATGCACTGGGAGGAAGTGAGTGTAATGACTTGTTTTACAATATGATACTATATGGTGACATGACACAATATTGCATCATTAAAATTTCAATTCAGGAAAAAAACTACAACTTCACAACAAATTATTACATTTAAGATGCATCATTTTTTAAAAATATGTATTTTTTTTAAGTGACACACATTTCAAAAGCAAAAAAACCTGTTAAAAGGTTAAAGAAAGTAGACTTCCAGGGGGGCACTGAGTGTTTGCTTTTTTTAAAGAGGCAGTAGACTAAATAAGTTTGGGAGATAATGGGGAGATAATTCATGTAAAGGCATGGAATCAAGAGACAATACTGAGTTCAGGGAATGGCAAGTAGGGTGTTTGGTTAAAACATAATACTCAGGTCCTTCTGACTCCAGAGCTGGTGCTCTCTATTTACTGCAGCGCCTAGTTGCCCCTATTACATAATATGCATGAAAGTGAGTAATGTGCAATGAACATGGAAAACAGGGCCAGTGTTAAGATTATGATTAAGGTGAGGTGTTTAGGCAACCGGGAGCCACTTAAGTTTCTTAAACAAGAGAGTAAAGCAGTTGGACCTGGGCTTTAGGAAGATTATTTTTGCAACTGTTTGGAGGATAAATTGAAAAGAGAGAAGAGAAGCCAGGAATCTAGGTAAGAGACTGTTGTAATAGTCTAGCAGAGAGATGAAAAGAGACTGACCTAAGATGTGGCTGGGTGGGTAGAGAGATATGAAAGAGGTTATAAAGGTAAAAGTGACAAGACTAAACAAGTAACTGAAGATGGCAGGTGAAGGGAGAAGAACCCACAAGACTCACAGCTGACTGGACGTTGGTTGTCATTTAAAGCCTTCTCAACCAAGCTGCATATGGTGTTCCTGACCTTGCCTCATCCCCATGCCTCTGCCCAAATGATGCCCCCTGCCTGGACCCCTCTCCAAGCTCCCTCTTCCACCCCTGAAGAATTCGTTTAAGGGTCTACTCAAGTGCCGCCAGGCTCTACATGATGTCTCAGCCTTGCTAGGGCTACCACACCAACAAAAATAAACTGCCTTGTATCTCTTTTGTATATACTTATTGTATATTTTCTGTGTATTCAAATACATTTTATCTCCACCAAAAAGAATTTTAGCTTCTTAGAGGCACAGACTGTTTCATTTCTATCTTCACATCCCTAGCACCTTAGTCCAATAGATACAAAATAAATGTTTGTAGATTAACATGGAGGTGAAGGACAGAGAAGAGTCAAAGATAAAGACTGGAAGGGTGGTGATGCCCTCAGAACAGAGAGGCTGGGTCTGAAATGGATTCTGCCAACCCCTTTGCCCCTCCATGGAAAACTTGGGAGGCATCCTTCCGTTTAGCAGCAACTTCCTTTTGTGTCTTAGCGTCATTTTACTATGAGAATGTGAATATTCATGCCATATACTGATTTGCTGATCATGCTTATAGTCTGCAATTGTCATTCTTAGTACCCTCTGACCCTTTTTCTATCACTCTGGTAGTAGTGATGGAGTGCTTGGGTGCCTGTGCTTGAAAATCAGTTTGTAAAATTAGTTTGTGAAATCACATTTCTCCCTAGCCTCAAATCTCCCCAACCTCAGAGGGTTATCTCTGCCCCTTCCCCCTGTCAGCACTCTGCCTAGCAACTATTCATGAACTGTTTATCTTCCCTAAGTATAAGAACCAGCTGCACCTATGAATCCTTCACTAGAACTATCTATAAGTAACTCTCTAGTCCATTATACACATCCTGGATCCCTCATTAACTTGGAACTCCCAACATCTATCTTGTCAAACATGACATTGATGGGTGGCAGCTTGGTCAACCCTGACCGATAGTTGACTTAGTGACGTTTCAAGCCTAAAACCACACCTCCATGCAGCCCCACCTTGGGCTATTTCCCAGTGAATTATGGGCAATATGCCTGCACAGCAGATATTAAAAGTGCATGTTCCTTTAAGCACTAACTACTCCTTAACTCCTCCCTAAATCTACCCTTACTCACCTAATTAGTACAATTGGCACAGGTTTTACTAAAGCTTATCTTATAAAAATTTTAACTCTACCCCTTTAAGGTTGCAGGTTCCCTAAGACCTCATGCCAGTTGTAACAATAAACTTTTACCAACATGACTCAGAGAATGCTTGAGCCTGTGAATTCATTTCATATTGCCCATCAAGGGACTCCAGTTATTGGGGTTCCTGAAACATAGGCACACCCACATCAGTAGAAGGTGTTTGACTAAGAATCACTAAAAATTTTTCTTTGTTTTATTGATGCATGACCAAAGTATTCATCATCCTTCCCCCTTCCTCCACATTTTCCCTAACTATTTAGGAGGTAAAAATAATATACTTTATTTAAGTTGTGGGTTTCCAACATAGAAAACCCAGAATTACTCAGATATAACTGTATCAAGCTATTTTTTTAGAGTTCACAATCCAAAAACACCATGACCCCAATCACTTTCCAGTGCAATCATGTCCTTTCCCTTATGGCCTCCAAATGCTTTGCACACCAATCCCAAATCATGTATCTTAATCTCCTCAAAGGTAAATCAATCTCAACTTCCCTGTAATCAGTAAAGATTACCCCCAGAGAAGGTAGAAGACCCAAATCCAGCTCCCAAAATGTAATCTCCAATAGGGTCATACACTATATACATTTGACGTTAGGAAATTAGGAGACCACTAGAAGTCTTTAGCTGAGGTATAATAATCAAACTCAACCTGGAAGAAGAGACAAGAAAATGTATTGCCCTCATTTCTCTGCAGAAATGGGAGACTACAGGTATGGAACATTGCATAAACTGTCAGGTGGTTAATATGTTGTCTTGTTCTTCTGAACTTCCTTTTCCCTCTTTAGTTTTTATTCTTTGTAACCAGGCATGACCTACAGGATAGTGCAGGGAACAGAAATACATTCAGAAATAGAAGTAAAGTAAAAATAAAAGATGTCCAAAACACCCAGGTCATTAGTTGAGACTGATCATTTGCTGCAGTATGAAGGGGAGATGAAATGAGAGCCACAGGGGTCAAAGAGAAAGCTGGGAGATAGGTGGATAGAGATCATACATTTCAAATTGGCTCCTGAAGAATTCTTTCTTTTTAATGAGGAAAATGAAGCTACAAGAGGAGAGAAAGAACAGAGCTAAAGGCAGAGCTAGAACAAAAAGCTCCGAGCTTTAACTTAATATTCTTATTATTCTCTCTTGTAGTAGTGAGCTCCCTTTTTTTTTTTTTAACACATCCTGGGTTGGAATAGATGGGTGTGAAGATGTGTGAACCCCTTTTTCCTTCCAGTTTAGTCACCAAGATAATAAATATCTCTTTCCTCGTAGATTCCCCTGGAGATCAGGATCCTCTGTCATTCCTGTGAGGCTGTGCAGGACTCCAGTTTATTGTCCCTCAGTGCCTAATCTGGAGGCTCACCACAAGACTCTATCCTTTTTAGCATTAGGTTTTGGAGAGTTAATACTGACTTGCATAAACAGAGAAGACTCAACTCTCGGGAGGTTCATAGATAGATCCTTTTAGATTTATTTGTCATTTGTGTCTGTGTATACACACATACACACACATAGACTTTTTTTTTTTAATACACTCCATATCCCACCCTGCCAAGGAAAAACAAATAATCCTTTGAGGGACTTTGTTGGGTTTTTCCAGGATGCCCAGTGATAGGCAAGAAACTTCTTCCAACATTACTTCAAGCCGCAGCAGTCTCTATGGGTTCTAGGGTTGAACCAGGCAGCAATGCTCCTGAGGAGGAAGTAGGGACAGGAGGACACAATCCCAGAATGTCCAGGATTACATAGGGTAGGCTTCCCAGGAGAACAATGAGATAAAGGATTGGCTCCCAGAATTCCCAAGGGAAATAGAAAGGGCATAGGGAATCTAAGGCTCTTTGGATACCCCCAAGAGAGTTAAGGGGCAAAAGGGAAACATTCATGCAAGGGGTAGAAGTGTTGGAAGAGGGACACACGAATGATATGCACAACCCCAGACACCCAACCAGTTACAGATACAGACAAGGACATACCCATGAAGGCCTTGAAAAAGGGGAAAAATATGCACACAAAATAAGGTTATACACAACATGGGGACAGGAAGAGAAACCTGGCCTATACTTGCCTCCTTTCAAGGAGGTATAAATTAGCCATGGGGGTTGGGGCAGGGAGAGGCTGGAGCTCAGACCTAGGGAAATGGGAAGTGGGGCATGATTTCAAGGGGCTGAGAGTCAGTCCCCAGATCCCTCAAGGTGAAATGACAGTCCTTTCAGTTTGATTTGGACCAGATCTTGGCGCTGCTGCGTAGCCTAATTCAAGAAGGAGAAAAGAGAGAATGATCATCAAGAGAAACTTCCAGTCCTAAGGCCTCTGATACCTCTTCAAAATGACTGATTGGAAGAGCCAGAATCCTTGGGTTTAAAGCAGGGGTGGGGAACCTGACGCCTCAAGGCCACATGTGGCCCTCTAGGTCCTCAAGTGTGGCCCTTTGTCTGAATCTAAACTTTGCAGAACAAATCCCCAAAAGGATTTGGTTCCCTACAGGTTTCTCACCCCTGGTCTAAAGCAAGCACAAGCCCTGGCAATAAGGAATTTCTATCATGTAGACTCACCCTTTCCCCTTAGAAGCCTTCTTGCTGGGCTGGCGCTGGTTGGTGCCCGGAGCAGGCTCCCTCAGCTCTGTCAGATGTTGCTCTGGATCCTGGGATGTGGCTGCAGCTGCTGCTGCTGTTGTTACCTTGATGGTTTTCTTCAGGTTGGCCACCTGCCAAGGTAGGAAGGATGGTGTCATCCCACTCTGAACTCTGCTCTCTGTTCACCATTTTCCACAGCTAAATTCACTACCTCAGTAGTCTTGTACAAACCTAACTGTCCTTTGTACTCCAAGATACAGAGAAGTAAGAGGAACTATTTATACAAGGCCCCTTCTCCTCACCTCACTCTCAATCTGCTGCTTCAGGCCCAGCTGTTGTTCTTTATGCTGGTTGGCACGGCTCACCTGCTCCTCAATGCCTGACAACACTACTTCACAGCCCATACACCTGCAGGAAAAAAGAGGGTGGAAAAAGTGTTCCAGGAGTATTTCTGGGGTCAATGAATCACAGGCTTGGTTTGAAGGAAAAATTGGGTTCTGGGATCCAAATCTTTGCTGCAATGCAAGATCCCACATTTTGAACCTTAGCAGTATCTCTCTGAAAGAGTCATCTGGGGAGACTATGAAATCCCCTAAGAAAAGCAAGGGGATGAACACATATGAAATGAGAGATAAGGTACAATAAGAGATAGACACTGAAGGAGAAATGGGGCAAGGGATACTACTGGGAAAGCAAAATAATATGGGGTCCTGGAGATAAGATGAAATCAGATGGGATATAAAAGAATAAACATTGATTAGGAGTATGGTAGAGAGAAACTCATGAGAACCAGGAGGGCTACAGCAAAGAGATGTTGAAGGGTAAATAAGATGTCAGGGCTGAGTTAAGTGATTGAAACTTCATGACAAGTTATTCTTCAGGTGCCACCATTTCTGCCTCTTTGGCCCAACCATCATCTCAGGGCCTCTAGGTCTAACCCACAAATCTACACCATCTCTTTTCTTCTCTGGATACTGTTCCCTTCACAGCAGTCAGGGAAGTAATGGGAGATCTCCCTACCCCAAGAATCTTCAGCTCTACTAGTATATGTGATTCTTTCACCTGCCCCAGTTCAGCCATTTCTGAATTCCCTCCTTCTGCTCTCTCTTGGGGGACCAAACCTCCTTATCAAATTCATCACAGAGATGGTCCTTACTGTTTTTTTATAAAGTCTCACCATTCCTGGAGGGTTTGAGCAATGGAACTGAGGTCCTGGCGCTGAATGTCACGCCCGATGCTATAGTCTACTTCAAGCCTCTGGTTCCGCTGGTCCAGGGAGCCGCGAAGTACATCTGCATAAACAGCCTCAATCACAAGGTCCTCCAGCTGCCGCACATTCCGTAAAGCTAGTGCTTCTAGAAGCACTGCATATGGAATACACTGAAATCATACGAATGGGAAGAAAGGATAAAAAAGGGATATAAATAGGCTAAAGGAACCTATTTCCCAGCTGGCTGGCTCTATCATCCCCAATTTGGAAGCTGAATGGAAAAGAAAGGGGACCCCACCTCAGCCACGCCCTGCTTTAAGGAGTTGGGGTTTTTTAGCCTTCTTTTTATGCCCCTCTCATTCCTGTCTTTGCCTAGGACATCAACCCCACAAGAGCTAAGTTCTCATGTAGTCTACAGAAGCAGGAAGCTAAAGGGTCCCAATCTACCCTCCTGTATGGGTGTATATGATGAGAAATGTCATGAGGAAAATGAGAATCACAGTTAGGTCTGAGATTTCCCTACTGCAACAGGCTTTCTATAAGAGGGAATGCAGAAAATATCATACAAGAATTATTGGTAAAGGGGAATGGAAGGGTGGGGTTGCACCAACAACCTACCTTGACCTTGGCAGCCAATGTGACAACTGACAGATGTCGAAGTTTGTTCTTTTGAGCCTCTGTGAGGGGGGGCAAGTTCCGTGCTTCAGCTAGAAGAGCAAAAGAACAAACAGTTTTAAAGCATATTCTATAAGGAGTTACTATGGTGACAGAGAAGATGAAGACTTAAAGAGGAAGATGATTACTTGAAAACATTGACAAGAAAAGGCTCAAAGAAAAATGGAGATTGGACACAAACTATTTTAATGAAGGAGCTTAAAATATGATTCTAAAAAACACACGAATGCTATAATATGAAAAGAGAATTAACAGCTTGATGAAAAGAAATACAAAAATCTCACTGGAATCTGACCAAAAGGGCAGAGTAAAGGTAGGGAA
Organism: Pseudocheirus occidentalis; assembly: GCA_028646575.1. Taxonomy (NCBI): domain Eukaryota; kingdom Metazoa; phylum Chordata; class Mammalia; order Diprotodontia; family Pseudocheiridae; genus Pseudocheirus; species Pseudocheirus occidentalis. The sequence goes on from CM053597.1 coordinate 152,743,385, forward strand.
TTTCCTAAGCTCTCTCAAATTCCCTTCCAAACAACTTTAAAATAACACCTCAAAAATGAATTCTGGAACAGCAGAATTAACAAAAGTACAGGATAAAACAAGTTCCCAACCCAAGACGACTTAGAAGGTCAATAAGAAGTCTGTTTCACTGGGGTGAAACTGGAGTACAATCCAACACAGGTAGTACCTGGCAAGCCAGGAGTAGGCTGGACCTGGAACACAGGCCTTGGGGACAAATGAGTCGGTGGCAAAAACTTTTAGAGCTCTCAACTCAAATACAATAAGGGGGCAAGACAACTGGTCAGAAGGAGCCTAAAGGAGACCCCTGGATAGCACTGGGAACAGTACTCTTTTGTACTGCCCATATGGAGACCCAGGTTGTAGGTCCAGGCTGTAATCAAAGGACAAGAAGAAGCACTATCACGCTATAGCTTAAAGCCACAGGGGAACAGGGACCCTGGTCACAGTTTCATGGGTGGAAAAATAGTGTTTAAGGTTGCTCACAGACCAGAGCAAAGGCAGAATAGTGGCCACACCTCTTAGATCATACCACCTTAGAAGAACTGAAAACTTACAGGTCACCAGAATTAGTTCTGAAACCAGTAGCACAAAAAACCTGAAACTTGAGTAAGTTTCTCCTCCACCCCAGGAGGACAGCCCTCAACTTTAACAAAGTTAAGTAAAGAAATAGACTAGAAAAGTGAGAAAACAACAAAAAAGAACTTGATCAAAGAAAGTTACTATGGTGACAGGGAAGCTCAAAACACAAACATGGAAGAATATGACAACGTCTACAATGGCTACACACAAAACCTCAAAGGAAAATATGAATTAGTGCCAAGCCCAAAAAGAATTCCTGGAAGAGCTCAAAAAGGATTCTTAAATTAAATAAGAGAGGTAGAGGAAAATGTGGGAAAAGAAATGAGAGAGATGCAAGAGAATCATGAAAAAAGAGCCAATAGCTTGGTAAAAGTAGCGCAAAAAAAATGTACAAAAGTTCACTGAAAAAAACTCCTTAAAAAGTAGAATAGGCCAAATGGAAAAGAAAATACAAAAATTCACTGAAGAAAAAATTTCTTAAAAATTAGAATTGTGTAAGTGGAAGCTAATGACTCCATGAGAAGTCAAGAAACCATAAAATCAAATTTTTTAAAAATAGAAGAAAAATGGAAATATCTCACTGGAAAAACAGCTGGCCTGGAAAATAGATCTAGGAGAGAGAATTTAAAAATTATTGTATAACCTGAAAGACACAATCAAAAAAAGAGCCAAGACATCATATTTCAAAAAATTATGGAAAACTGCCCTGATATCCTAAAATCAGAGGGTAAAACAGCAATTGAAAGAAGCAACGAATCATCTTCCAAAAGAAATCCCCAAATGAAAACTTCCAAGAATATTATAGTCAAATTCCAGGACTCCTAGGTCAAGGAGAAAATACTGCAATAATCAGAAAGAAACAATTCAAATACTGTGAAGCCACAGTTAGGATAACACAGAATTTAGCAGCTTCTACATAAGGATTGACTTGGAATATGATATTCTGCAGGGCAAAGGACCTAGGATTACAACAAAGAATCATCTATCCAGCAAAACTGAGTATAATACTTCAGGGGGAAAAACTGATACTTAATGTAAGAGAGGACTTTTAAGTATTCCTGATGAAAAGACCAGAGCTGAACAGAAAATATGATTTTCAAATACAAGACTTGAGAGAAGCATAAAAAAGGAAAGAGAAATTATAAAGCATTCAATAAAGTTAAACTGTTGATATTCCTATAAATGATACTTGTAACTCCTAAGAACGTTATCATTACTGGGGCAGTTAGACAGAATACACACATACACACACACACACAAATACCTACAGGTGAATTGACTGGAATGGGATAATATCCCAAAAAAAATTAAATTAAATTAAGGGACAAGAAAGAGAGATGCACTGGGAGAAGGGGGAAGAGAAAGATAGAATAGGGTAAATTATCTGACATGAAAGTTTTTACAATGAAGGGGGAAAGAGGGGAGAGAGGTGACAGGCAACACTTGAACTTTACTCTTATCAGAATTAGCTGAAAGAGGGAATAACATACACACTTAGTTAGGTATAAAAATCTATCTTACCCTACAGTGAATTAGGAGGAGAAGGAGATAACAGAAAGGAGTACTTAACAGAAGGGTAGGCAGATTAGGGGAGGCAGTGGTCAGAAGCAAAACACTTCTGAGGTGGAACACAGTGAAAGGAGAGAGAGAGAAGGATAAACAGGAAGAAAAATAGTATGGAAGTAAATACACAGTCAGTAATTATAACTGTGAATGTGAATGGGATGAGCTCACCTATAAAATGGAAGCAGACAGCAGAGATGATTAAAAATCAGAATCCTGCAATATGTTGCTTAGAAGAAACACAGGAAGCAGAAAGACACATAGATTAAAACTAAGGGAGCTGGAGCAGAGTCTATTATGTTTCAGCTGAAGTTAAAAAAAAAAAGCAGGGGTAACAATCATGATCTCAGACAAAGCAAAAGCAAAACTAGATCTAATGAACAGATAAGCAAGGAACTACATTTTGCTAAAAGGTAACACAGACAATGAAGTAGTATCAATATTAAACATATACGTACTCAATGGAATGACATTCAAAAACCCAAAGGAAAATTTAAATGATTTACAGGAGGAAACAGTAAAACTGTACTAGTGAGGAACCTCAACTTTCCCCTCTCAGAACTACACAAATCTAACCATAAAGAAAGAATTTTAGAAAAATTAGATATGGGGCTGTTAGGTAGCGCAGTGAATAGAGCACCGACCCTGGAGTCAGGAGGACCTGAGTTCAAATCTGGCCTCAGACACTTAACACAAAAACTAGCCGTGTGACCTTGGGCAAGTCACTTAACCCCAACTGCCCTCCAAAAAGCAAAAAAAAAACAAACCAAAAACCAAAAAAACAGAAAAATTAGATAGATAGCGCTCTGGAGAAAACTGAATGGGAAAAGAAAGGAATATCCCAGTGTTACATGGCACCTACACAAAAACTAACCATGTATTAGGGCTTAAAAACCTAACAACCAAAGGTAGAAAAGCAAAAATATTATCTGCACCCTTTTCAGATCACAATGCAATAAAAATTATATCCAATAAAGGGCCATGGAAATATAGGTGAAAAATTAATTGGAAACTAATATAATCCTAAAGAATAAGTGGGTCAAAGAATAAATCATAGAAATAATAAATAATTTCATTAAAGAAAATGATCACAATAACCCACCAAAATTAACAGAACACAGACAAAGCAGTACTTGGGGGAAAATGTATATCTCTAAATGCTTATATCAATAAAACAGAGAAAAGGCAGATCAATTAATTGGGTTTGCAACTAGAAAAACTAGAAAAAGAACTAATTAAGAATTCCTAAATAAACACCAAACTGGAAATCCTGAAAATCAAAGGTGAGATTTAAAAAACTGAAATTAAGAAAACCATTGAATTAATAAATAAAACTAGGAGTTGGTTTTACGGGGGGGGGGGGGGGGGAAGACAATAAAACAGATAAACCATCACTTAATTTGATCGAAAGAAGAAAACTAAATTGCCAATATGAAAAATGATTCATCATCAATGAAGAGAAAATTAAAGTAATTATTAGGAACAATATGGTCTAATTTTATGCCAATAAATCTAACAATCTAAGTGAAATTTATATTTAAAAATATATAATTTATATTTACAAAAATATAAATTGCCCAGATTGACAGAAATGGAAATAGAATACTTAACTCCATCTAAGAAAAAGAAATTGAATAAGCCATCAATCAACTCCTTAATGAAGAATCCTCAGGACCAGATGGATTCATAAGTGAATTCTACCAAACATTTAAAGAACAGTTAATTCTCATACAATATAAACCATATGGAAAAATAGATAAAGAAGTAGTCCTAACAAATTCCTTTTATGACACAAATACGGTGCTGATACCTTAACCAGTAAGAGCAAAAACAGAGAAAGAAAACTACAGATCAATTTCCCTAATGGATATTGAGGGTGAAAATTTTAAATAAAATGCCAGCAAGAAGATTTACAGCAATATATAACAAAGATAATGTTCCATGTGGGATAGATTGCAGGGCTGGTTAAATATTGGGAAAACTATCACCATAATTGACCATATCAATAATGAAAACAACAAAAATTATACAATTATATTAATGGATACAGAAAAAGCTTTTGACAAAATATAACACTCATTTCTATTAAAATGACTAGAAAGCATAAGAATAAAGGTAGCTTTCCTTAAAATGATAAGTAGTATCTATCGAAAACTATCAGTAACCATTACCTGTAATGGGGAAAAGCTAGAAAATGCCCCAATAAGATCAGAAATGAAACAAGGATGTCTATTATCATCACTGTTGTTCACTATTGTATTAGAAATATTAGTTTTAGCAATGAGAAAAGAAAAAGAAATTGAAGAAATCAGAACAGGCAGTAAAGAAACAAAGCTATCACTCTGCAGATGATATGATGGTATACGTAGGGAATCCTAGAGAATCAACTAAAAAACTACTTGAAATAATTAACAACTAGATGGCAGAGTAAGAAATAAGTTGCTCTCAACCTCCCTTATTGACTTCTGAAAGCCCAGAAAATATTGCCCCAGAACAAAAACCTGGAACAGCTGAGCCAGTAGAAAGACAGGGTACAGCAGTCTTATAGCCCAGGAAGCTTGGAGGATTAACAGGAAAGGCCCCTCTCACTCTGGGGCACAGGGAGCAGTACAAGACAGAAGGCATCTCAGCAAGCCCCACCTTAGCAAACCAGGGGGAGATCCTGAAGCCCAGGGTGGTGGAGCAGGCAAGTGCCAACACTAGGACCCCCATTTGCCTCAGCATGGGCAAGGGAACCGGTAGACACCAATTTGGAAAACCACCATGTGCACTGACATTCTCCAGTAGTCAAATATCCTGGTGATTCAGCACAACTCCAGAAAGTACAACTCCAAGAGGTACAGCTCCAGGCTGGCAGACATCCTCCAGCAGCCAAACCTTCTAGTGCTTTAAAGAAGCCTGGGTGAGCAGGTATCCCCTAGAGGGCAGACTCTTAACTTCTACCCCGAGAGTTTCAATGGTGCTGACCATAGCTCAGCACCAGAGAAGCTGCCAGACCCCTAGAGTTTCCAGCTACCAGGACTTGAGGTCACATTACACAAAGTGAGTGATCAGGGCCTGGGATCCTAGCACAAGAAGCTTGGGTCAGTGTTCCCTGTGCTCCAGCAGGAAAACTCAATTTTAAAAGCCAGAAAACAAGCAAACTCCAGGAGCAAAAGAGAGAAACAAACAATGACCATAGATTCTCATTATGGTGACATGGAATATCAAGGCACAAATTCAGAAGAGAACAACATGATCAATATCCCCTCATCCAAAACCTCAAAAGGGTACTATGAACTGGTCTCAAGCCCAAAAAGCTTTCTTGAAGCAGCTCAAGAAGGATTTTAAAAGTCAAATAAAGGAGGTTGAAGAAAAATTGGGAAAAGAAATGAGAGGCATGCAAGAGAGAGTCAGCAACATGGAAAAGGAAGGACAAAAATAACTGTAGAAAACAAGTCCTTAAAAAATACAATTGGCCAAATGGAAAAAATACACTGAAGAAAACAATTCCTTAAAAAGTAAAATTGGCCAAATGGGAAAGAAGGCACAAAAACTCACTGTAGAGAAGAACTCCTTAAAGAATAAAATGGGCCAAATGGAAAAGGAGGTATAAAATCTAACAGTAGAAACCAATTTGTTAAAAATTAGAATTGAGGGGCAGCTAGGTGGCACAGCAAATAGAGGACTGGCCCTGGTGTCAGAAGGACCTCAGACACTTGAAACAGCTATTAACCATGTGACCTTGGGCAAGTCACTTAACCCCAATTACCCTGCCTTTCCACCCTCCAAAAAGCAAAAACAAATAAATAAATGAAATTGGGCAAATGGAAGCTAATGACTCTATAAGATATCAAGAATCAGTCAAAAAGAAACAAAAGACTGAAAAAATAGAAAGAAAAAAAAACCAAAACAAACATAAAATACCTCATTGGTAAAAAAAAAAAAATGACCTGGAAAATAGATCCAGGAAAGACAACTTAAAAATTATTGGTCTACCACGGAAAGCCATGATGGAAAGAAAAAAAAGCCTGAACAATAGGAAATCATCAAGGAAAATTGCTGTGAGGTCCTAGAACCATAAGGTAAAATAGTAATCAAAAGAATACATTGATCACTTCCTGTAAGAGATTCCAAACTGAAAACACCAAAGGAATACTGTAGCCAAATTCCAAAATTATCAGGTCAAAAAGAAAATACTCAGTCAAGCAGTCAGAAAGAAACAATCCAAATATCATAAAACCACAGTCAGGATTATGCAAGACCTTGCAGCTTCTACTTTAAAAGACTAGAGGATATGGAATACAGCATTACATAAGGCAAAGGAGACTGGATTACAACCAAGGATCAATTACCCAGCAAAATAGAGCATAATATTTCAGGGAAAAAAATGAACATTCAGCAAAATAGTGGACTTCCAAACCTTCCTGATGAAGAGACCAGAGCTCAAAAGAAAATCTGATCTTCAAATACAAGATTCAAGAGAAGTATAAAAACATAAACAGGAACGAAAAAGCAACAACATATTAATAAGAGCAGACTGTTTCTGTCCTTACAAGGGAAGATGACACTTGTAACTCTTGAGACATGAATTGTTACAACATTTAAAAGGGGTATACATAGACAGATGTCATGGGGATAAGCTGACTTTCATGAGATGATAAAAAGTCTAATTAAGTGGTGAAAAGGGATTGTATTGGGAGAAGAGGAAAAGAAGAGGCAGACAAGGGTAAATTACATCACATGACAAGGCACAAAAACCTATTACAATAGAGGGAAAGAAAAGAGGGAAATGAGCATTATTTGAAGCTTACTCTCATCAGATTTGGCTCAAATAGGGAATAGCATAATCAGTTAGCTACAGAAATCTAATTTACCCTATAGGAAGTATGAGGGGAAAGGGGAAAGAAAAGGTAAGGAGTGGATAGAAGGGAGGGCAGACTGAGGGACACAGTGGTCAAAAGAAAACTAGTGAATAGGAAAAGCGAGAAAGGAGAGAGAAAAGCATAAACCAAGGGGTTAGTGGGGGGTGGGGTGGGAGAAATGAGATGGAGAGAAATATACAGATAGTAATCATAACTGTGAATGTGAGTGGGGTAAATTCTTCCATTCTCCCATAAGACAGAAGCAGATAGCAGAGAGGATTAAGAACCATAATTCTATAATAAATTGTTTACAAGAAACACATGTGAAACAGAGGGATACACACAGAGTAAAGGTAAGAGCCTTCAGCAGAATATATTATGCTTCAGCTGAAGTAAAAAAAGGAAGGGTAGCAAGCCTGATCTCAGACAAAGCAGAAACACTGTGTGCTGATCAACTTTGATAGACTTGGCCCTTCTCTGTAATATAATCATCTAAGATAATTCCAAAAGACTTATGATGGAAAATGCTATCCACATCCAAAGAAAGAACTATAGAATCTGAATGCAGATCAAAGCATACTATATTCACTTTTTTGTTGCATTTTCTTTCTTGTGGCTTTTCCCTTTTCTGATTCTTCTTTTACAAGATGACTAATGTGGAAATATATTTAACATGATTGTACATGTACAACCTATATCAGACTGCTTGCCATCTTAGGAAGAGGGTAGGTGAGGGAATGAGAGAAAAAAACTTGGAACTCAAAATCTTATAAAGGTGAAAAATAAAACACAATTATTAAGTGGAGAAAAAATGAATAGAGGTGGAGTGAGGGAAGTGGATCAAGATTTTATGAATTCTTACCCAGCTTAAAATACAGAGATTTATCACACAGATCTATCACAAGACTTATGGAATCTTTAGGTAATTTATATGGCACAGTGCTTTGCACATAATAAGCACTGAATAAATACTCTGGTTTTTTTAAATTGATTTATTTACTTTTAGTATACAAGATTCAGTTCCAGAGTCCCTTGAGTTTAAAGTTTTCTCCCCTCCTTCTCCTCTGCCCCGCCCCCCACTGACATGCAGTCAAGTACAGAATCTGCAAATACTTTCACAGTGGACATTAGTCTGGTTGTATAGAAGGGTAGTAACCAATGGAGTAGACAATGGGAAAAAGGAAACAAAACCAAACATGGAAAAAAGCAATAGCAAGTAGATTGCTTCAGTCTCCATTTATTTTTTTTCTTTCTTTTTTTTTAATTGACTTGTTTACTTTTAGTTTACAAGATTCGGTTCCAGAATCACTTGAGTTTCAGATTTTTCTCCCCTTCCTCCTTACCCCCTACCCCCACCATGGTGGCATACAATCATGTATAAGATCTGCAAACTCTTTCACGTTGTACAATAGTCTGGTTGTATAAGAGTTGCGGCCAATGGAGTGAACAATGGGAAAAGAGAAACAAAACCAAACATAGAAAAGAACAATAGCATGTATTGCTTCAGTCTCCATTTAAACTCTGTTCTTTTCTAGATCTTTCTCTGAATGTAGGTATCTCCTTCCATCCTGAGACTTGTAGAGTTGTCTTAAAACTATGCATTGCTGAGAAGAGTCCAGTTTATCAAGGTTGGACATCACACATACGATGTGTCTGTGATTGTGTACAAGTTTTTCCTGTTTCTGCTCTTCTCACTTAGTGCTACATTACACAAGTTTTGGTATGTTGTTTTATCATTGTCATTCTCTTGAATGAAGTTGCTAACTCCATAATTTCTTGTTTGGCCCACTCATTCTTTAGGATTAAGTAATTTAGTTTCCATCTAGTTTTTTTGCCTATCCTTCCATGGCCCTTTATTACATATAATTTTTTTTTTTTAGATATTTCACACTGCTTTCTATTTTTTTGTTTTTCTGTAACAGTTTGATAGTATCTTGGTTTCTCATAAAGTCATTAGCTTTCCACTTGCTCCACTCTAATTCTGAAGGAATTATTCTCTTCAGAATGCTTTTGAGACTCTTTCTCCATCTGGCAAATTCGATTTTTTAAGGCATTCTTCTCTTCATTGGCTTTCTGGGCCTCCTTTGACATCTGAGTCAATTTGCTCTTTAAGGTATTGCTTTCTTCAGTCAGGTTGTTGACTCTCTTTTCATGACTTTCTCGCATCATTCTCATTTCTCTCTCCAATTTTTCCT
>CM053597.1:152762688-152802658 GCA_028646575.1 Pseudocheirus occidentalis
AATCTAACAATTATAAAAAAGAATCTTACAATTCTTTCACTATGAATCTTTTTTTTTGACTAGTTTTATATTTAGTTCCAAACCTAATTCCCAAGAAAATTCAATTTTGTTTATTTCAAACTGAGCCCCAACTCTGAACTTTCAGCATCTGATGTTGTCTGTGCCCCCAAATTACAATTCTCTAGCCACACACACTATTACTAGAATCTCTCAACTTCCCTCTCCTAACAGCAAAGCAAAGCAGCTCACTTTAAGTCATGCTTACTCCAACAGCATGAAACCACTGCTAGGCAATGCCACATGGGAACACAAGTAGCATCTCTTTAAATGGCACCACAACTATCTGGGTGGTTTAACCTGGGACTCCCATCCCTAACTAGTCCATTGATGAACAGCCTAAAACGGCCACCCAGACCATACTAAGAATGTCCAAAAGCCAAGTTTGAGTATCATTTTCAAAACTGGAGAAAGTCTAAATTGATTTAGTACTGGTTGTCACTTCTCCAACGACAAATCCCACAATGAACTTGTTACCTAAAGAAAAACATGCAATATGGGTAAAATGATCCTCTCTTACCCCAAACTAAAATTTCTCCTCTTTATATTAACGGTCTCTTACCCTCTCTCTCCTCCTCCTTCTGTCCTATTCCTCCTCCTCCTCAAGGCTCCCGAACTTTCTGAAAACAAAGTGTCTGCGTTAGAATGGTCAAAAAGGATATAATTAATGAGGTGTCAGGGACCTCTGAGGATTTCCAATCTGTCAGCTGTCACTCTGGAGGGAAAACAAAATTCCTGCTACAATAACAGGAATTTAGGCACTAAGAAAAGCATTTAATCCCTAATAAAGAAGTTGAACTACCTTCCCCATTTAAGCATGGGCTGAAAGGCACCCCCCCACCCCTCCCTGGAGAGCAAAGCTTTGATACTCAATTCCTTCTCACAGGTACCCAAGGGGCAGAAGCCAGGAATAAAGGAGGTTGGGGAGGTGGGGGAAAGGGGGAAGTCTGGTCACCTCCCACCTGTGAGGACAGAAGACAAATCTGGGAACAGAACTAGGATGGGGGTGCCCCAAGTTCTTCTGCCAGGAGGCAGAAATCCTAGTGCAGGCCTAGCCACTCCTATTGGCCATTCTCCCCCCACCAAAACCCCTGAGAGGACTTTGTCCCTCATCTGTCAAGGGCCCATATCAGGGAGCCCCTCTGGCTCAAACCTCAGTCCCTCCCCCCAGAGGGCCTCCTCTGCTCTAATAAACCCCTTCTTCCCCCAAGACAGCCTCTAAAAGTCTCCCCCACCCCCCCCACCCCGCTCACGCCCCCTTCCTCAGAGCCCTTCTGGGACATCGGATCCCTCCCCTCCAAGAGCCAAGCTCCAACACCCACCAGAAACCCACCCCCTACACCCCCACTCCCACCATTCCCCCCGCCCCCCACCCCTGCGCCCGCTACTCCACAACAACTTCCGGTTCCGGGAGGGGGGAGACACACAGAGCCCCCCCCCCCACCCCTTTCGGGACAGGGAGGAGGGAACACGGAGCGTGCCGGCAGCAGCGGCGGCGGCAGCGCCGCGAGACTCACCCGGCTCCAGCGGCTGCAGCAGCAGCAGCAGCGGCGGCGGCGCGAGACTCAGAAAACTGCTCGGGAGGGGGCGGCGCGTGCCTTTTGCCGGGAGGGAGGCAGGGAAGCTGAGGGGTGAGGGGGGAGGGAGGGAAATGGGATGAGGGGAAGTAGAGCTCGAGAGAGCGCGCGCACTCGGAGCTCTGGGCGGACCGACGGACCCTCCTGACCCCCACCCCGGAGGAGTGTGTACACACACGGACGGACACACACACATATACACACACACATACACGCCCCGCTCCACACACCCGCAGGGCGGGGGCGCGAGGCACTTGGTGCCCCCCCTCCCCTCCACTCACCCGGAAGTGCTGCTGGCGCTCCTGCACTGAAGAACCCAGATTCCTCCCCTTCCCACCCCCCCTCCCTCCCCCCTCCCCCCACAGGCCTGGAGAGAAGCCGCAGCGGCGAGAAGGCGGGAACACCGGAAACGAAGGAGGGGTGGGGAAAGGAGGGAACTGGGGTGGGAGGAGAAGGGGGGGAGGGTGCAAAGGCCCAGTCACTTCCGGGAGCGACTGGAGCGAGTTTGATAGTACGGGCACCTGGGGAGACAGACACCCCCGAGGCGGAAGTCGGGATGAAAGAGGGCGGAAGTGGCTTCGTCGAAGAGCAATATTTCTGTGTTCAGAAGTGAACGTGACGTTAACCGGAACTAGCGGGGCTAAGTAAGGGCAGAAATGAACTCACTATGGGGAGGGGCTACCTTTGGGGCTGGGGGTGGGACTTTTGGTCGAAGGAGGGAGGATCTTGGTCTCATGAATTATAAAGTAGGCCTTCTAAGGTAAGGGGAGGGGGTTGGTACCTTAAAGGACTAGGACGTTATTTCGTTCTAGTGACGTTCAAGGCTCTATACTAGGAGGTCGGAGTCTTAAGACAAAAGAAACTACCGCTGCCCCCATGGAGCTTCCATTCTATTGGAAGGGTATCTTATGGACTGGGACCTGTAGAGCGGTGTGATCTTGTCTGTATTTGTCCCTAGGCTTAACAATTTCTGGTTTTGACCGACTTTTCACCCACCCCCTTTAGTTCTCCCGTCCATTGCCTGTTGAATTGGGTGCCACATGCCTGTATTTCCTCGCTCTCTTTTGTTGTGCTTTTTATTCTGTGGTGTTGGATTTTTTTTTTAATGGAAACATGCAAAAGTTGTAGTTCTTAAAAAGCATATTTCAATGACTGTTAAAGATATATTGCAACCACTATTTGTATGGGGAAATCATGTGTTTCAATGATAATTCAAGGCCGTGTGAAAAAGGATCAGTTGCACTAAAGCACAAAAGGTGGTTTTTAAAAAAAAGGAAAACAACACAGAGAACCGACAAAGTATTGCTGATTAATTCTCAGAAAATAAACAGACCTTCAGAGGATCCTGGGCTAGAAGGTTTTTTCCTGATTATAGTGTGGCATAAGCTTTTGAAAGTTGGAAGAACAGCAAAAAACAAAAACAAACAAAAAACCCCCTGCTAATTATTGTTATGAATTGAAAACTGCTAGTTGTGGGCAAGACAATACAAAGACAGGTGATGGTTGTGAAAAGGTAAATTTTTTTTTTTTTTACCAAACTCTTTTCATTCAAAGCTTTATACCAGAAGTCCAGATTAGCCTGTAAAACATGTGCATCTTTATCAGACTGTTAAACCATCCATTCCTCCAAAAAAATATTTTGGAAATTTTTTTACTTCATCAGGACTGGAATTCATATCCCCAATGAAGAAAAGATAAGTGTTGGCAAATGTATTAATATTTGTTTTTGTTTTGTTCTTTTTTTTTTTGGAGGGCAGTTGGGGTTAAGTGACTTGCCCAGGTCACATGGCTAGTTTTTTGTGTTAAGTGTCTGAGGCCAGATTTGAACTCAGGTACTCCTGACTCCAGGGTCGGTGCTCTATTCACTGTGCCATCTAGCCACCCCCAAATGTATTAATATACTGAGAAGCTGAATTGTTCCAGAAGCATAGGAAAACATACCTTGTATATATGTCATAAAAGGATATGGAATTTATCCAAGACAGATAAATATGTTTCAGGGACCTGGAATTGGTTTGATTTAAAACTTACTGAAAACTTGTTAGCTTGACTACAGTTTGTGACAGGTTTTGTTTTTCTTGCTTTCTCAATGAAGGAATTGGAGGTGAGGGGCTAGGAGGGAAAGAATTCAGAACTGAAATTATAATTTTTAAAAAGAAAACCTATAAGCAGAAATCAAGGTTAGACTTGGGGAAAGGAGCTATTTGTTAAAGTTATGCTTAATATCCACTGTGATAAAAGTGTGGCTTCCTGTTAAATTAGAGAATGTATCAGTGTCTTGTTGAACTCAGTCCAAAAACATGAAAAACAAATAATTGCAGCAAAGAAAGAGGGCATATTACATATTAAAGATGTAAAATTGTGTAAGGATTATTGCAACAGTCAATAAATTTAAATTATTTTAGATCACTGTACATTTTACTACAAACGTAATGGGTATCCATTATAAGAGGAGAACCCATAGCAGTTCTAATTCTGAACTTTCTTCTACTGAAAAGTTCAGACTGAGGGAAGGACCCTGCAGTGTGTTTCTTTTTTAGATCACTAAAATGGGGGCATCTAGGTGTCAAAGTGAATAGAGCACCGACCCTGGAGTCAGGAGGACCTGAATTCAAATGTGCCCTCAGACACTTGACGCACTTACTAGCTGTGTGACCTTGGGCAAGTCATTTAACCTCAATTGCGTTGCCTTCTCCCCTCCCGAATGAATGAATGAATGAATAAATGAATGAATGAATGAAATAGATCACTAAAAGGCTAGTGATTGTCTTCCCCTTGCTAAGATCTGCCTTGGAGGTTTCAAGTGGGAACAGTTGAATTCCTACTGGACCCTAGAGAAGAGTTAAATTTGTGCTGGGGAGTCCCTTCCTCTTTTCTCCCCCTTCTCATTTGCCCTTAAAAGACTTGCCGGCAGTTAGTTGTCCATGCGGCTCAGGGGGCATACAGGGAGCAAACTCTGGGGAAAATAAAGCTTTGGCTCCCATTCAGGTGAATAAAAGAAGACTCTGAGGGTCAGACATTTGTATTGCTGGACACTGAGACCCACTTTCTTCAAATCTCTAGTGATTAGAGTAGGCAGCGGCAGAGATGAAACTGCAGACAGCAGAAGCAGCAATGGTGCAAGCCTGTAGTTAACTTTAATAGGGAAGAGTGTCACGCTAGGATGAATGTTTTGCTAAAGGGGATTGAACAGGAAAGGATTCAGCTAGAGTTCTGGAGGGATACAGCAAACTTGAATTGGGAGAAGTGGTCCATCAGGGCCAGAGAAACCAATTTTTTCTCAAATACTGAGAAAAATAGGTACTTTGCTGTAAGCTTCCTCTCCCTGCCTTCTTTTCATCATAAAACCCCTTTCCATTGTATTTCATTTAGATGAAGTGCCCTTTTTTCACCAATTCCTTTCCTCTCAGGAACTTTTTAACCCTTTGCTATCCAGCTTTCTAAGTTAATTAGGCAATTAGGTGGTGAAGTTCATAGAGCCTGGGATCTGAAGTCAGGATGACCCGAGTTCAAATCCATTCTCTGACACTAGTTGTGTGACCCTGGGCAAGTCACTTAACCCTGTTTGCTTCAGTTTCCTCATCTGTAAAATGTGATAGAGAAGGAAATGGCAAACCACTCCAATAACTTTGCCAAGAAAACTCAAAATGGGTTCACGGAACAGTCAGACACAGCTGAAAAGATTGCACAACAGCAAAAAAGCTTATTATTGAACTGAAACTATCTTCAGTTATCAATTATCTCTTAATTACCAAATTTTATGTTCTTTTTCTCTTCTTGACCTCTCTGCAGCCTTTGACACTGTTGACCACCCTTCTTTCTGGATACTCTTTTCTCTGGGTTTTCATAACACTACTCTCTCCTACTTTTACATTTTTGATCCCTCCTCACTCTCCTTTGTTGGGTTATCACCCATATGATACCTATTAACTGTGGGTGTATTCCATGTTCTCTTTAGGGCCCTCTTCTTTCCTCTCTACACTTTAATTTGGTATCTTAAACTCCCATGGATTTAATTTTTATCCATATGCAAATGAGTCCCAAATCTATACATCCAGCCATGATCTCTCTCCTGAGTGCCAGTCCTGTATCATAAATTGAACATTTCAAACTGGATATCACATAGACATTTCAAATTCACCACGTTTAGAGGCAGGAACCATCTTTTCCCCCAAACCTACCCTCTTCCAAACTTTCTTAGTTCTGTTGTAGGCATTACAACCTTAGGTTTACAGCCTTATCATTATCCTTAAGTCTTTATTTCCCCTCACCTCACATACGTAATCTGTGGTCAGCTTTTGCCATTTCTATCTTCATCTGTGCAACTACAAGTGAATTTCTGTAAACACAGGTCCGACCATCTTTCTCAATCTCTCTCTCTCTCTCTCTCTCTCTCTCTCTCTCTCTCTCTCCCCCTCTCTCTCACACACACACACACACACAGACATACACACACATACAGAGTCCAATAAATTCTAGGGTCTAGGGGTTCCATATTGCATTTAGGATCAAATATAAACTCCTCTGTTCGACTTTTAAAGCCCTTCACATCCTGGTCCCATTCTACCTTTCCAGTCTCACCATATATTCCTTTCCCCCCACTTTATAGTCCAGCTATACTGGTCTTTTTGCTGTTTTTCATACAAGGCACTCCATCTTCCTTCGCATACCTTTGCACTGTCTGGTGCTCACATCCCCACCTCATCTCTACCTTACAGAATGCCTCACTTCCTTTAAAATTCAGTTCAAAAGCCACTTACTTTAAGCCTTCCCTGACTTCCCCCACCTGCAACCAACTAGTGCTTCTTTCACTGAACTACCTTGTATTTATTTTGAATTTATCCTTCATTTATTTCTATTTAATGGTATACATTGTTTTCTCCCACAGAAAGTGAGTTCCTTGAAAGAATGGAGTGTTTTTTTTTCTTTTCTTTGAATCACCAACAATTAGCTGGGTTCCTGGCAAACAACAGGTGTTTAATAAATGCTTATTGCTATCTTGAGCTGTGAGTTGAAGGTATCCAAGTGTTCTCTGTGCTTGGCCACATAGAAGGTGAGGACTGAATGTTTAATGCTTCATAAATGCCTATTGAATGCTTGATTAATTAAGCTATGCTTTAAAGGAAGCCAAAGGTTCTATGAGGCTGAATTGAGGAGGGATTGAATTCTAGGCTTGGTGACAGCCAATAGAAAGGTAGGAAGGCCAGAAATGGAATGGAGGGGGAATAGCAAATAGGACAGTTGTATTAGGATGGAGGGCATGGGAAGAGGAAAAACATGAAATCAGACTGAAAAGGTAAGTGGCAACCATACTATAGAGGGCTTTAAGATGCCAGACTGAGGATTTTGTATTTTTTCCTGGAGGTAATAGGGAGCCATTATTGATTTCTAAGTAATAATGAACTGATACAGAGTAAAGTGAACAGAATAGAACAATATATACAGACTCGGTGCAGATTGAAACTTTTTTTTCCGACATGGCCGATGGGAGAATTTGTTTTGCTTGACTGTGCATGTTTGTCACGAGAGTTTTGTTTTTCTTTCTTTTTTTAAGAGGGGTAGGGAATGGAGGAAGGAGGGAAAGGTCAATTTTTGTTCACTGGAAAAAATTGAAAAGAATAGTTCATTTATATAACATTTTAAGGTTTTACTAAACACTTTACAAACATTTATTTTGATATTAACGACAATCTTGAGTGAGAGAGATGCTATTCTTATCCCAATTTTAGAGCTGAAGAAACAGGCTCAGAGAGCCTTGTCTGTTCTGGCCCCCAGCTGGGTCAAAGTCAAAGGCAGTATTCAGTCCTCCCTTTACCCACTACACCAGTGATCTCTCCCTGCTGTGCACTCTTCTGGCACTTCAAGACCACCCTGATCTTTGGGAAGCTATCTTCTTAGGAGTAGGAACCATTTCATAACTAGCACATTACAGAACACTAAATCTGTAGTCAAGGGGCCAAAGTTTGAATCATGGTAGTAAGATGGTCAGACAGTTAAGAGGCTATTGCAGTATACTGGCAATGAGCACCTGAACTACTGTAGCAAATATGTGGAGAAGAAAGGATGGTTGAGATTTGGCAACAAATTAGCTGGGCAGGAAGGTGAAGAAGATGAAAAAAATCAAGAGTGGTTCACAGGTGGCAGTTCTTGGTGACTGGAAGATTGGTGATGCCCTCAGCATTAGTAGGGAAAAGGAATAAGATGTGGGAAGAAGAGGAATGGCATGAGAAGGTAATAGAATAAATTCTGTTTTGTCCATGTTGAGTTTGAAATATTATGTGATTATGGTACTTATAGGGGGGAAATGAAGCCCACAGAGGGAATTCTCAAAACCTCCTCACCCAAATTCTACCTTTAAACCCTAGCTCATATGCCACCTCTCTATAAAGCTTTCCATTCTAACACATAGTGAGCTCTTCCTATTCTGAATTCCAACAGCACGTTGAAGTTTCTATTGTTCATATGACACATCTGCTTCCTGGTATTAGATATCTTTTTCATAACTAGCAGATAACAAAGAATACAGAATTTAGAGTCAAAAGATCTGGGTTTGAATTCCTGGCTCTACCATTTGTGTAGCCTTGGGCAATTCTGAGACTCAGTATCTTCATCTGTAAAATGGGAATGTAACATTTGCATTACGGAATTGTGTAGAAAGACTTTTGTTAATGTTAAAGCAATATAAATATGAACAATTCTTTTCATGCACATATATCTTATCTTCTCAACCAGATTGTAAGCTTCTTCAGTGGAGGAACTATACTATCCACTATAACTAAGCAAGGCCTTTAATAACTATTTCTTGGATGAATGAATGACCCTGCCAAGCCTCCAAGCCAATAATTCAAGGAACCTAAGAATTAATGGTGCTACCAAATTAGATCCCAAATTCTACTTTCTCTAGTTTATAGCTATGCTTTTGCCCCTTCTCTTTATATATATATATATTTGTATTCCTGCCCTCAAAGAGCCTACAGTCTGCCAGAGCGAGGGGGATACAAATATGTTCATATGTAAATAAAGATGTAATAGAGCTCAGCATCTTAAGAACTCTGACCAGGATAGAAAAGATAAAGACAATTAGCTAATAATAACAACTCGTACTTCACTGAGGTTAAGATCATCTGTTGGGAGATTATCTTCCATCCTCCACTTCTTAAATTGTTCATAATCATCACTTTTCCATTTATATGAATTACGCATTACAATAATCTCTATATGCATCATATTTCCCAATAAACTGTAATCTTCAAGAAGGCAGAGGCTATATCTTTTCTAATCTTTGTTATCTCATTTAATGCCTAGCATAGTGCTAGTGATAGAGTAACTATCCTGGAGTCAGTTTCAAACCCAGCCTTAAACACTTACTAACTGTGTTACCCTGGGCAAGTCACTTAACCCTGTTTTCACCAGCTTCCTTATCTGTAAAATGAGCTGGAAAAGGAAATGACAAACCACTGTAGTATCTTTCCTAAGAAAACCCTAAATGGTTCACAGAGTCTAACATGACTGAACAAACAGTGCTCTTTGTACATAGAAGGTACTTAATAAATGTTTGTTGAATTGTTGAATAAAGATCGAAATCAATAATAAATGGATGAGATTCATCACTTGCTCATACTTATAGTTCGTATTGCTTCACTTTTTTTTGGAGTGGGGAAGGCAAGGCAATTGGAGGTAAGTGATTTGTCCAAGGTCACACAGCTATTAAGTCTGTCAAATGGCTGAGGCCAGATTTTGAACTCCCGTCCTCCTGACTTCAGGGCCAGTGCTCTATTCACTGCACCACCTAGCTACCCTACTGTTTCTTCATTTTTTAAAAGATATTTTAAAGCAGTTTCCCCCCTCCCCCTTTTAAACCTTCTTGGCTTTCATCTTCTCTGGCGTTCCACTAGGCTATGCATATAGTGTTTAGTGTAGGGTGTTGACCGTAAGGGACAAAGGAGATATTAAAAATCAAATGAACAACTTACCTGCCCTTAGTGAATTCAAAGAACTAAGTTTAGACAACTACACTAGTATTAAAAGAAGAAGGAGAAGAGATTGCTTAAGTACTATCAGTGATCTTTGAAAGCTTATGGAGAATGAAAGAGGCATGACAGGATTGGAGAACGGCTAAGGTCCCAGTTTTCAAGAAAAAGAGTCTGAAAACTACAAGCCAATGAGCCAGACTCTGATTCCTGACAAAATTACAGAATGCAATACCAAAGGAAAGAAGTCTAGAAAAGAAGAGATCACAAAAAGCCAGAGTGACCTTATCAAGAATAGGTCATGGAGGGGCGGCTAGGTGGTGCAGTGAGTAGAGCACCGGCCCTGGAGTCAGGAGTACCTGAGTTCAAATCCGGCCTTGGACACTTAACATAAAAACTAGCCGTGTGACCTTGGGCAAGTCACTTAACCCCAACTGCCCTCCAAAAAGCAAAAAAAAAAAAAAAAAAGAATAGGTCATGGATTCCTCAGAAGGAAATCAAAGACCATGAACCAATGGTTGTCAAAAAGAGAACTGCAAATTATCAAGAACCACATATAAGACTACTCCAGATTACTAATAATAAGAGAAATGCAAATTAAAGCAACTCTGAGCTTTCAATACTCAGCAAATTGGTAAAGATGACAGAAGACAGAAATACTGTTGGAAGGATTACAGAAAAGCATACATACTGCTGGTGAATTTGTGATTTGATCCAACCATTCTGAAACAACAGCAGTTTAGAATTATGTGAGTATGTGAGAAAAGTGACTAGAACTATACCCTTTGACCTAGAGATCTTGTTCCTGGGTATATACCTCAGGGAGGTGAAAGACAAAAAGAAAAGTCCCATATATATCAAAATATTCATAGTAGCACTTTTTTGTGATTAGAAAAAAATTGAAAACAAAGTGGGTACCCATCTGTTGGAGAATAGTTGTGCAAATTCTGGTATGTATGTGTAATGAATAATTATTATGATATAAGAAATGGTGAATATAAAGAATATTGAAAAATATGAGAAATTTTGTATGAATTACTTCACAATGGAGTATGTAGAAGGAGAAGAGGAATATACATAATGCCCACAATAACACCAACGAAGAGTACACTAAAACTAAGCCAAAAGGCTAAATGATGGTAACGACCAAATTTGAACCCAGAGAAGAGGAAGCATACATATGAGGGACTCTTTTTGTTAGAGAGAGTAAGGACTATGAGTGTGGATTGTTGTACACTGTAAAAAATGGTCTCTTTATCGGTTATTTTTATTTGATTTTTTTTCTTTCCTATAGAAAATTCATTTCAGTAGAACCAGAGGAAGTTTGTATTCTTAAATGACAGTGGTATATTTTTTAAAAGATAACAATAAATAAATAAGTGAGTTAAATGAATAAATAAAATATTAAGCCAACAACTCTTTCCACCCCACCCCCTACCCCTTTCTTAGGAAAAACCAAATTCTCATGAGAGAATCTTATTTCCTTTTTTGTTAGATTGGTAGATCAGAAAAATGCTATATATAGTTTTCCTGATTTTCATAAACCATTTGACAAAATCTGTCACTTTTCTTATGGGAAAAGATGGAAGAGATATAGGCCCAATCAATTGTACAATTGTGTGTATTCTAAATTTACTGAATGGACAGACTCAAAGAGTGGTCATTAATGGCTTAGCATCATCATAGGAGTAAGTTTCCAGTGGAGTGCATCAGGGACCTGGGTTTGTCCCTGTGCTATTTACCATTTTTATCAACAATTTGGATAAAGGAGTAGATGACAGGGTCATCAAATATGCAGATGACCCAAAGCAGGGAGGAAAGCTAACACATTGGAAAACAGAACCCTAAGAAATTAGAACAGCTTAGAACACTGGGATGAGTCTAAAAAGATGAAATTTAATAAGGCTAGGTGTAAAATGTTACACTTGAATTTAAAAAATCACCTTCACAAGTACAAGATGTGAAGAATATGACTAGACAGCAATCTTATCTGAGTGTTTTAACAGAATTCAGGCTCCATGTGAGTCAGCAGTGTGATATAAAAAAGCAAAGAGGTAATGGTACCATTGCCCTCTGCCCTGGTCATACCAACCAACAGCATTAGGTCTACTTAGTGCAAGACCTAAGGTTAGGCTCTATAGATACAAATGATAAATAATATAACCTTTACTATCAAGAGAAAAATAAGCATGCTAACTCATAAGTGCGAAGGAGAGGCAAATCTGGCAAACTTGGGGAAAGGTTAGGAAAAAAAACAAGCAGAGAGAGAGATCATTTTCACTTTGAGGGGTAGGGAGGAAGAATGAAAAGGGAAACCTTCTGGGAATGCTTCATGAAAGAAGTAGCATTTAAGTCGGACCTAGAAAGAAGAGAGGGCCCTCAAAAAATAGAGATGGGGGTGGGGAAATCCCTTCCAGGCATGGGGATGGTTTGAGCAAAGGCACAATGATAAAAGAAAGCAGGAGGTAAATGGGTAGGATCAGTATAGCTCAGTATAGGTAAAGGGGAATAGTATATGATAAAGCTGGACAGGTAAATTGGATCCAGATTGTAATGAACCTCAAATGTGGAATTAGAGGTTTATTTGACTGGCAATGGAAGCCACTAAAGTTTTTAAGTAAAGGAGTGGCAGGATTATAAGAGTATGTATGGTAAAAAGATTCCTTGGGCAATGGTATGGAAGACATTGGAACTGTATTGACTGGAGACAGGGAGACCAATTAGGAGGCTATTAATTATTCTATAGGGCAGTGATCTCCAGACAGTTTTGATTGTGTACCTATATCATATTCACAGACTACTCTTCCCAAATGGTGCCTCTGCCCCCACCTGTCTGCCCTATCCCTTCATTTGGAATCTCTTTGGAGCCCATTCTCAGACTGGTTGAGGAAATTGAGATTGTTTACCAAAGAGAAGAAAAGTTATAGTAGGAAGTGGGGAAAGGACACATTCACTTTTTTCTGGTATTTGAAGGGTTAACCAGGAAGCAGGATTACATATATTCTACTTGGGCCATGACTGTATAACTAGGACCAATAGGTGGAAATTACAGGGAGGAAGATGTTAGCTCACCATAAAAAAGACCAAAAAACACCTTCTTAACAATTAGGGCTGTCAAAAAAAAAAATGAAAGAGCTGTCTGGGATTGAGGTGGAGACAAGATTTGTTTTGAGTCCCAGTTTCTCATCCCTGTCCTCTCATTCTGCCTTTTCTCTATATCCCCCATCTCTTCAACCCATCCCTCCATATTCTCTCTACTTTGTTTCTGGTTTTCTGTCAGCCAGCACTGAGGCCGATACTTCATCTGATCTCTCCTGTTTCCACTTCATCGACTCCTTCCTCTAGAGATTTGTTTTCTCCACATTTCTGTGTGTTTTGGTCTGCTGCTTCCCTGTCCCACCCCACATCACATTTTTCTTTTTATTACTTGTAGATAACCTTGTTCCACACTTAGATGAATCTGTACCTGCCCTATCTGTACCTAGCAATTTTCCTAGATGTGACCTATGAATGTATCACCACACAATCATGCTACAATACATGTCTAATTCTCTTTTTTTTTCTAATTCTCTTTTTATATGTGGTCACATGGATATACATACAGTCTTTTGGGGACCTAGATACCCTTCTCTGCTACTTTCACACACCCTGAGGCTATCCCATTTTCTGGGTGGAGGCTGGGGGTAGGAAATAGGGGGAGAAACAGCTACCGCATAGTCACCATGGCAACAGAGCCTAGCAACAGGGAGAGACTGATGTCTGAACGGGGTGGGGGGGGGGGAAGGACGCAGGGAGACTGGGTGCTGCTGTGACAGCCAAATACAGAGCTTGGGGTACTGAACTCCCTTGTTTCCAGGCAGCCTCCCCACCTCAGAGTTGCCCCTTAGGGGCCCTCCCATCAGGAATGCTCCAGTCAGAGGAGCCATCGAGGACAGCTAATCACAGGCACACTGAGGCAGCATTAGGGAGCTCCGAGGCTGAAGAGGAAGGCCCCAAATGAACAACTAGGGCATCATCCCTCCACCTTCCCACCCTCCCACTTCCCCACCGTATTCTTTTCTCCTTCCATCTCAAGTTTCAAATCTTATTTTTTAAAAATTCCCTTTTTCCATTTCTTTGTCTATTCCCTTAACCTCCTCTTTCCATTTCCTTTTGCCCTAAATCCCTGGCTATCTTGCTTCCTTTTTCCTTTCTGGGAGGGGAGGGAGCAGGGAGAGTGGGCACAGATCTGTTGCTTCAGTGGTATAACATTCCTACTGAGGAAACTTTTTCTTCTAATGAAGGAAAATTAGCATCTGTTCTGCAACTTAGAGAGTGGCCTGGGGCATTGAGAAGGCAAGTGATTTACCCCAGGTTACACAGCTAATGAATGCTGGAGACAAACCTCAACACCTGGAACTCAAGTCTTTCTGATTCTAAAACCAGTTCTCTAAGCATTATACTACATTGCCCTTCCCTACTATGTCTCTTTGTACATTTATAGGAAGAAAGGCAGGATTTTTGCATTCATAGCTGTTTCTTCTCCCTCCCTTTCCCTCAGGAGTTAAAACTCGAGACCCCAGTCAGACTTACCTTCTGGTCAGATATAGGTGCAAAGGATTCCTCCACCCCATCTTTCTCTTCCCTTCTCCCATTACCCATTCCTCTCAACAGGGTTCACAAGGCAGAAGTAGGGGGCTTGAATATTTTGCAAAGGTTTTATTTGAAAATTCTGAAACTTACATCCCACAAGAATCAAAGATTATCACCACAAGAAGAAAGAGAGATAATACAAAAATATATATCACAGCATAGGGACCAAGAGGGGCAAGGAAAGGAGAAGGAGAAGAAGGAAGAGGAGAAAAGTGGAAAGAGAAGCAGAGTGGGCTCTGAGAAGAAGCAAAGGAAAGGAGGAGGAAGGCAAATGACAGAGGCAGAAAGAAATGAAGAAAAGTGAGAGAGGCGGGGAATGGGAGTACTTGTGTGAGAAGGGCAGAGTCATGGGTGCTTGTGGGGCAGAGTGCCCAATGGCCTTGAGCCTACTGGCCTTGCTTCCTACAAAGCCTGGGTCAGTTAGTGAGGCCACTCCCTTAATAAAGAGCTGGCTTAGGGGGACCCTGATATTCAGAGGAGTTGACACATAGACAGAGACAGCTGGCATTAGCAAGACGGAGGTGACTTGGGAGCTTCCTCCAGGGGCTTGGGAGGCAACTGCCCCATAACCCTTTTAGATACCAGAATTTAACAGTATTGTAAAGGGCAAGGCTTGGGGCTTCAGCGCCCTCCTTGACTCCCCTCAAGAAGTCCACAGAGTGATAAGAGCGTCCGGGTGGGGATGGGCTAAGACAACTAGGGAGGGAGACACAGGAAACACAAGACATTGGGTGGATTGGGGCAGTGAAAACTAAGGGCACTGGAAGCCCCCAAAGCTCATCCCCTCTCCACCTGTAGGGCAGCATGCAGGGGCCATAAAATCTAAGTGAGTGTGCAAGAGAGCATGTGCAAGCCACTCAATGTGACAACAGAGTGGATATGTGAGAGAGTTAATATATGTAAAAGGTTAAATGTACATGAGAGTATGGCCAATTAGGTGGTCAGGTAGAGCTGAGAATGTTCAAAAGAAGTGATGAATGAAGACTGGGTGGTACAAGAGGGAAACAGAATGTAAGTGATTAGTAACAGATATGGAAGAGGGTGAGTGCAAAAAACTATCTGTACAAGAGTGTGCAATACTGTTCTGGTGTGGAGGTGTGTGGCAAAGTTTTTGTTTGAATGCACAAGGGCTTTGTGGGAGAGAAGCCCTTATCTATGCGATGTGAACAGGGTGACTGCCTTTGGGGCCAGGTGAGTGTGCAAGGAAATGGGTGTGCAAGAACAGGAGCAGGGGTCCTCTGCCAGCAGCATCTGGGGCCCCAGCTCACCACAGCTGCCCCACCCCCAGCGGAATGGTGGCTGTGTAGGCCCCATGGGCTTCTGCTTGGCTGGACCCCACCACTGAGGGGCGTCACAGATTCACCAGGGGGATCCTAAGGGGAAGAGGGAAAGGGCAAAGTCAGGGACACAGGGATGGGGTTGAGTTAGGGACTGGAGGCCTCGGCCACAGACGGGTGGAGTCAGTGTCAGGGGGTGGCGCTATGGAGAAGGGGTAGAGTCAAAAGTAGAGGGAGAATCAGAACCAAAGGGGTGGGGTCAGAACTAATACGTTGGTGTCACAGCTAAAAGAGCATAATTAATGCTTGTTGGACTGGAGTGGGCAATAAAGTCACAGACTCAGAGTTCATAAAGTCATACAATGTTAGGCCTAGAGATAATGTGGTCTCACCCCTTGCAGGTGGGAAAGAGATCTAGAGGTGGGGT
The DNA here is from genome assembly GCA_028646575.1 of Pseudocheirus occidentalis. NCBI lineage: Eukaryota > Metazoa > Chordata > Mammalia > Diprotodontia > Pseudocheiridae > Pseudocheirus > Pseudocheirus occidentalis. The sequence goes on from CM053597.1 coordinate 152,778,629, forward strand.
AAGAGGAAAGATGAAAGAGCCCTGGGACATAGCCCTGTCAGACATCAACCCACCCACTGCCCCCCTTCCCCAGGAAAAGACTCACAGCTCCCGAGAAGTTTCCTCACCGCCCACCCTCTGTCCCTCACACTGACCCTCCACTCCAAACTTCTGCCCCATCGCCCTCCCTCCTGGAAGCCCTCTCTCCCTCACCGGTTCAACTGGAAAGCAGGGGCCCCCTTAGGCTGGGGGGGCACAGGCCGGAGTCCCCCGTGGGGCTCCTCCCGGTCAGGGGTGGGTGTGAGTGAGTCCCCGAAGGACCCCAGCACAGTGACTCCTGCAGGAGACAGATCTGTGAGGGGCTGCTGACTCTCTTCCTGTCGTAGGGCCCCCTGCTGCCCTGAAGGCCTTCGTCGCTTCTGGCTACGGTCCCAGCTGTAGAGAGCAAGGGGAAGAAGATATCAGTCACCACCCCCCACCCTTCCCCAAACAATAACTTCCTCAAATACTGAAGGATACCATCCCTGGCAATGGCACTGTCCTCTAAAAGCACATCCATCTACCACTGGAGCCTCTTTGGACACTGTAGCCCTGAAACACTTTCCCCCCAAACCCTTTGGAGATTCCTTCTAGAAACACGTGCACTCAGGGCCACCTCTTCTACTCCATCATTGATTAGGAACCCTCACCCAGGATACAGTCCATAGACCTACCCTCCCCAACATAGTCTCAGTCCCAAATTAATGTCAGAAGCCTTTTCCTTCCTTGGCCAGGTGTCCTATAATTTAGTTCTAGTTCAAACTGAGTACTAATAACCTGAAGTCCTAGGAGTTTCAACAGAATGAATGTGAAAAGCTTATCCACAAACTATCACATGGCTCTACTCTGAACATTAATTAGTTTTCTTCCAGGATAGGGTGCTCTAAGGGCCTACCTAGTCTTTTGGTGCAGAGTGAGACAAAAGAAATGCCCAGACTATATGTAGTCAACTAAAGTATCACATGCAGGGGGTGCAGGAGGGGCAGGGAAGGGATTAGGGCATAGACAATTTGCTCATCTCATTATACTGTCTCAATTTAAAAAAATTTATATAGCTCTTTCCACTTTCTTCATCTGTTTCTCTGGAAAGAGGAATCTGTTCTGTCTTTCACTGTCCCCAAGATAGGTTATACTGCCCTACTCCCCTACCCCATCCCACCTATTCCTACCTTCTCCAGGGTCTTAGTCTGCATCTGCCCCTTTCCTTCCCTCTTGCCCTACCCATCTTTCTAACCTAAATCCCACTCTATGCCCCTCTAACATTTTCTGCCTCTCACCCACTAATAACCCGTTCTTCAAACTCTAGCTTACCAGAATTTGAAGATTATGCCTGTGGCTACTAGGACGATGATGATAGAAATAGTAATGGTCACATAGAGCTGGGGGTCCACACCTGTTTAAGGAAGGATCAAGCATTAGAGAATCCTTGTGCAGAATGGTAATTTTGTGTGTGTGTGTGTGTGTGTGTGTGTGTGTGTGTGCGCGCGCGCGCGCGGGCTCATGGGAACAGAATGGGAAATCTCTCCTTGAGTCTCTTTTACCAACAAGTCTGCCTTATCTCCAAACTCCTAGCTTCCTTTTCCTAAAATTATCATCTCTCCCACCTCTCAAGCACATTTCTCAAAATCTCCAATGCATTTGCACAATCCCAAGATGGGAAGACTTTAGGAAACAGATCCCTCAAACCTCTGTGTCCAGACAATGGGGTTTATTACGATACCCACCTCTCTCCTATCCACTATATTCTTAAACCACCAGACTCACTTTTCCATTTCCATTTATTTCTCTAGCCATCATCATAATTGATCTATTATGTTCTAAGATATGTTTGCCCACAGTATTTGGGGGAGGGGTAAAGGTTGTACTCTCTTGTGCTTCTTCAGTCTCAGTAATCCCAACTTCAATTCACTCAGTCCAACTGCATCTCTCTATCTTTATTTCTGGACTTTTTAGTTTCCCACTCCAGATAAATTTCACTTTCCAAAATTCGGAACTCTCTAACCAGCCTTACCTCACCCCTCAGAAGACCCTTTTATCCACCAACCTTACCTTCCCCACGGCCACCAAACAGAAATGGGCGAAGGGTGGCAGGAGCTCCCCCAAGGATGATCCCATCCCCATCGCCGCGTCTCAAGGAGTCCGAGTTGGGATGCGGGGTAGCCAGCCCATGAGGAACTGCAAAGCCATAGTCCAGTGGCAGGAAACCGGGGTTAGCAGAATTGGGATCCCCCCCATCCTCTCGGGATACTGTGGGGCCCCATACAATGGCCCAGGGGTACTGGGATGAAGGTGGCCCTTCCTCAAAGCCAGATGGAGTAGCAGGGGGTGCAGTATCTGGTGGTACTTGACGCCTCGAACGTGAGACACGGGGGGACCGACTTGGGGGAGGTGCTCGTTCCCACACACACACATGTCGAGGAGCTGAGGGACCTCCTCGGGCACACGGGGGACGGGCAGGAGCTGAAGGGGTACGAGGTGAAGAGGTAGAGGAGCCCTGGGCTGGAGGTGGGAAGGGCAGTAGGAGCAGTGACCAGAATGGGAGAAGGTGGGACATCAACAATGTAGACCTGAAATAGGAAGAGAAAAGGAGTGAGATTAATGTCTCATTAATTAATGAGACAACCCAGCCTGTCTATATCTCCAAAATTACCTTTTTGTCCTAAGGGTATAGAGTGGGATTTAGGTTAGATAGATGAGTAGCAGGAAGGGGGAAGATGCAGAGTAAGACCCTGAAGAAGGTAGGAATAGGTGGCATGGGGTGGGGCAGTAGGGCAGTATAACCTATTAGTGAGACTAATGTTCCCCACCAGAATCCATTTGTCAAGGGATGTGTCCATGGGGCTGGGGACATGTGGCTAAGACCATTCCTTAGCATAGGGATAGTTGTTGTTGCTTGTTGTTTTGCCCCAGTGTTTTCTCAGTATGGGTTAACCTCTATAAGATTTCTCCATTACCATCAGGTATTGGAGAAGCAGATGGGACCTCTTGCCAGATTTTAACCATAGTTTTCACTTTTCAACATATTCTTTTACTCTAGGGAGAAACTTCCGAGGGCTAGGTCAATAAGAAAGGGGTCAACACCTCAGGGAACAGGGTCTCTGGACTCTCCTTTGGTATCTAATACTTACCACATCCTGGATTCCATATCTGAGGTCTCCCTCAGTTATGATCTTGATTCTCAGTCTTCCCTGAGGGAAATAAGAGATATGGTTAGAGTCTATAATTCTTTTTCCTAGTACAACTTCTGAACTCTTGACTTAGGCACCCATCCACTCCTTGATCATTCCCATCTTTGTCCTTTCCATCCCTCCCTTCCCCAGCCTGTCCATATCTCCAAAATTACCTTTTTGTCCTAAGTAGTGGCATTATTGCCTTTGTTGCTGCTCCCCAGAGTCAACTGCATCTCATCAACTGGGAATCATTGCACTATAGTCTCCTCTCTTTTCCTGCCCCTGAATCAAGCAGTCCTCCAGATTCTGCTTACATCCTGGAATCTCTTTGGTTCTTTTTTTTCTTGCTTTCTTTGCCCCCAGCTCTCATCTTATCTCATAGTTTCATAGGCTTAGGCTAGAAAGAGACCTCAGAGGCCATCTAATCCAACCCTTTCATTTACAGATAAGGAAACTGAGGTCAGAGGGGCCAAATGACTTGCCATGTAGTATATGGTAGAGCCTGTACTTGAACCCAGATCTTTGACTCTAAACCCAATATTCTTTTCCATTGTCATGCTGCCTGAACTCTAACTTTTATTTAGGGCCCAGAAATGTGTGAGCATTTGAGCACGAGCCAAAGGGGAAGGGGTTCAAGAAAAAGTTAAGGGGAAGGAGAAGATGCTTTGGTTGGGGGGGTGTAGTTCTCCCCCCCCCCATTGCTCCTTAATTCCTTTGTAATCTCATGTTCTAGACCACTGTTACCTTCATGGGTAGGGTCCCAGACTTTAGGAGGGAGGAAGGGAAGAGTGTAGGTTAGAATTTTTGTGAGTGTTTAATCAGCTAAGTTCATGGGTGTTTTCTGAAGGGAGGTGGAGCTGAGAAAGAGTAAGCCTAAAATGTGACATCCCTCAGGCTCTGAATCCTAGAGGATACCAATGAGTAGAATTCACTTTGGCCCCAACAGGAGTTGATATTTCTTGTATGAATGGTGTAATTTTGATTTTGGGTTTGAATCCAAATCCTGAATACTACCAGCTAGGTAATAAGAGAAGAATAGAGAGAAAGAAACACAATGACAAGAAAGGCATTTGGTGGAGACAGATATAGAGCAGCCCAGTAGGTATAAATAAGAAAGGTAATAAATAGGTAGTGGGGGAAAGATGGAAAGAGAGGTGGTTAAGTGGTTGGGGTAGGATGGAGAAAAGAGCAAAAAAAAAGAGACAGCTAGAGAGGGGTAGAAAGATGGATCTAAGGAGGTGGGAAGAAAGAGGTCAGAAGGAGAGGGTCAGAAAAAAGGTAAGTAGAGAAGGATGAAATAAATGGAGAAGAGAGAGGAGTGGAAGATGAGAGTGAAGATTGGAGGTGGAAGGAAATAAGTGGGGATAAAAATATAGGGAAAAGAGAAAAGGCAAAAAGGAATTGAGAGAGTATAGAGAAGAGAGAGAAAGACGATGGGGGAGGGGAGGAAGAAAACAGGGAAGGAAACAAGATGCATGGTAATAGATGATAGAGGGAAGGAAGAGAGGATAGAAGAGAAAAATGCTGTAGACAGATCAAGGTAGAGAAGAGGAGAAAGAGGAAAAGCAGGAGGACTAGAATAACTCACACAAGACAGCACAGAAAAATGGAAGAGAAAATACAAGGAGTCAGAAATTGTCTCTCCAAATTTTTCTAAGGAGGGGAAGAATGTGGTTGCTAATCAATGAAGCGGAGCAAGAAAGGCTGAGGGGCTACCGAAACCTCTGGATTCATCCCTTTCTGTCTCCTTATCCATCTTCCGAACCTTAACTCCAGCACCTTATATTCTCTCAACCCCTTCAGGAACCCCGCAGTCCCCCGGATTCAGCGTCTTACACATCCCCCACCCACCTGTCCAACCTCGGCACAACAGGTCTGTGCGCAAGAGATAAGCTGGGGGGTGGGGCAGGGGGCCCTTCCCAAAGAATCTGCCCCCATCTCCAGACCATCTTCTCGATACAAAACTAGACAGAGCATCTCCCAGAGATGGACAGGAAGGAGGGTGAGGGGGAGAGACACCGAGGAGGAAGAGTGAGTGGGAAGAGGCCAATGAAAGGGAAAGGAGGAAAACAAGAGGGAAGAGAGCAAAGCAGAAAGGATAGGAAGAGGGAGGAGGGATGAAGAGATAGAGAATGCAGGCAAGGAGGAGGAAAGAGGGATGGCGACAGCTGGGAACAGAGAGCCGGCGCTGGAAAATAAAGGATGGAGATGGAGATGCGGAAGGAAAGATGCAGATCTAGATGGATGGTGATGGTGGTGATGAAAACAGAAATGGGGAAGGAGGGATGAAGGCATAAGAAATAGGGACAGGACAGATGGAGATTTGGAGATGGAAAAGAAGGAGGCTAGCAAAGGACGCAGAAGCCAGGAAGGACAGAGCCTGGGCACCTGGGATGAGGGATGGAGGTTGCAGGCTGTCGCACTCACCTGCTCCGTTGCTGATGTTGCGGGATGGCTAGGGGGGCTAGAGGCTGTGCCGGGTTAGGGGGCTGCGGGGGGCGCCAGGCCAGGCGCATGGTCAGGGGACTAGCGGGCGGGGCGCGGGAGGAGGCGCCCCGACTGTGGGGCGGTGGCAGAGGCTCAGTTCAGCTCTGCTCAGCTCGTCTTGTCTTGTCTTGGCTAGGCGTCAGCTCAGACCTTCAGTCTCCGCCTGCCACGCATATTTAACCCTCCTGTTACCATGCGGCTGGGGATACGGGGATCCCCGGATGGTTTGGGACAGTGGAGTAGAGTAGGGTTGTCGGTCATCCTAAGATTCCAGGTTGCTCAGCATACCTACCTACTCTTCATCAAAAGAAGTCTATCACCTCATTTGAGTCTCATTCCAACTTCCTATGTTCCCACTGTCACCTCAATTCCATGTCACTTCATGTCCCCAAAATCAGGGTCATCCGAACTCTGGCACCCCAATTCTGAATCACTCAATTCTCTGTCATCTCAAGTCATATCTCCTATCCCACCACTTTCTTTCTTCTCCTTGGGACAAGGCCCAGAAAAATAGCCATAAAAATCCCATTCCTATGGCCAGTTTCCTGGGTTACGAATGTATAAAACATTAGGAATTACTGAGACATGTGGGGCAGGGGCCTGGCTCCTATGAAATTTTCCTGTGACTGATCACCGTCATTTCTCTCCTTTCTTTCCTTTCTCTCCTTCCATCCTTGGGTTAGTCTTTCATTTTCTGTTTGCTTCTTCTTTCCTGCACACTCTCCCACCCACAAAGAATATAAACTACTTGAGATCAGAAACCTTTTCTTTTCCAATCCTCAACATATAGCATAATGCCTGCCATGCAATGAACACTTAATAAATGCTTCTTGATTGAATGATTTCCATCTTTGATTGTACATCTGTCGCCTATCTCCTTTTCCCCATTTTTTTTCATTAATAGCTTTGTATTCAGTATGCCAAGCTTCTTTCCCATCTTTTATCTTTTCTTCTTTGGTTATTACCCAGAATTAGAAGAAAAATTATTGTTGAGGACAGGAGCCCAGAGGTTATCAGATGCTGCTGTGTTTCTGTCAATTTATTCCACACAACTTGATGAAGAAGAGCCAATTGCTTCATATGTACCTCTGAAAATAGGACAAGTGCACACTGAAACCCTTAATTTTTGTTCTCTAAGCTGTTTGTGTGTATGCTGGCTGTGCCATGCTAGATTACAGTCCCCTTTGTCATATGTCTGTGCTCAGTGTGTATTCTAGATATATGTGTGTACTGGATTTCTGCCTTGGATATATGTGCAATGGGTATTCACAATCTGTGTTTGTATATTTGTATACATCCATATGTTGGGGGGAAAGTGTATACGACATTGGGTCATTAGTTTAGTTCCATCTGCTGATTTTGCTGCATTTCTTTTGAGTCAATTCCTAAATCCCTTTTGTTACTGGTATTTTTTTAATCCTTGCATTTGTGCAATGATATTTCTTTATGTAAAACTGAGCTATAGGCCTGAGTTTGGCATAACAATTTAACATAATAATTTTCAGTAGACAGCTGGTTGAATAGGTCTGTTTTGCTTCTCAGTACTTTCTTCTCTATGTCTCTGGTCAGACGCTTTCTTTCTCTGATTAGCTATTTCTTCCAAGCTCTCCCTCAGCCTTATTAGCAGAATGCCCAGTACAGGTGTTGAGTTAATTTTTGTTGGGCGAATGAATAAATGAATTACTTGTTTGGGGAATTGTACAAAATTAAACAGACTCAATTCTCATCTTCTGCTGCTTCTCTATTTCTCTTCTCCATTTCTGTCCTCTTTCTCCATCCTCAGTTTTCATCACCTTTCTCATTTCCCTTTTCTCTGATCAGTCTCTGTTACCTACTGTATTCTATCTTTTTTCTATCACTCTGGCCTCACTTCCCTTCCTCTTTCCTAATTCATAAATAGAATCATACCCTCATAAGAGCCAGAAGGGAAGTTAGGATCTAATCCAACTTTATCATTTTACAGATGAGGAAACTTAGATTCAGGTGAAATAACTTCCTCATGGGTACACAATTAGTGAATGGCAAAATGTGGAACGACGGAGCTGGGCTCAAATCTTTACTGTGCTACTTCCTATCTGTGTGACCATCAGCAAGTTACTCAGCCACTTAAGGCCTGTATTCCTATTGAATAAGGAGGTTGGACAGGGAAATGACACAAATTTATAGTATCAAGAGCCATTCCCAAAATAGATAAGTGACCAAAGGATATGAATGAATAACTTACAAGAGGAGAATTTCAAACTACACATTATCACATCAGAATATGAATCACAAATGTAAGAGAAATGCAAACAAGAAAAACCCACACCATGCAAACTGGCAGAGATGAAAAAAAAATGGGAAGAGTAAATGCTGGAGAGGCTAGGGATGATGGTGAGGCATACTGATATTCTATTAACAGAACTAAGAAGTACCACTATTTGGATTTCTAGTTGGTATTATATAAGAAAAGTAACTAAACTGGACATACTTCTTGCCCCAGCAGTCTCACTACTGGGTACATATTTCATGGAAGTAAAAGTCAGGGAATAAAGGTCTAAAATATAACAAAATACAAAGTGCTCTTTTCAGTAGCAAACAATAAAACAAAAATAAGTGGTCATCAATTGGAGACTGTTAAAAAAATAAACTGTTAAATGTAATAGAATATTAACAAAGTTTTTTTAAAGTGCTGAATATGAAGAATTTGAAGAACTGTGGGAAGATTTTGTATGAACTAATACAGGATTAAGAGAAAAACATAAATAACTACAACATTGTAGTAGTTTTAATAAAAGGAATAATGGAAAAGCTAATGAAGATTTCTGAGAAGAGATAATAAAATACCTCCTCTCTTATGTCAGAGGGATGATTCTAGGACAGAATATTGTATACAATGTCTGATATGGTCAGATGTTTTTGCTTAATAGCTTTTTTTGTTACAAAGGAAAATTCATTCAGAAGGGATGAGAAATGGCTACAATACAAAGACAAAGGCAAAAATAAAACCTTTTAAAAATAAAATGAAGAGAACTGATGACTTTTTGTCATAGTAATGATCTGGAAATAAGTAGATAGTAATTGGAAAATGTCAGAACAAATAATTGTTTATATGAATGCAATGGAATATTATTGTGTCAAATGAAATAGAAATAGGAAAAATCCAGACAAGCTTGAGATGAACTGATGCAGAATTAAAACAATTTACATGATGACCACAGTAATATAAAGGAAAACTGAAAGAGTTCAGAACTCTGATCAATATAGTGACAGATTATGACTTCAGAGTCTCAGAAAAGAGACAGTAGACTATAAGCTATGAAATGAAAAATACAACTTCAGGCATGGCTAATATATTTATTTATTATGTTTAACCATGCTTTTTTGTTATAAGAGAATGCTCTGTGGGAGACAGGAGAACCATTTGGACATTGATGTTAAAAATGTAATCAATAAAACAATTTTTAAAATCCTAATAATAAAGATTCAGGAGAAAAGATCATGAAACACCTCTTTCCTCACTGCAGAGAGGTGGAGGACTACTAAGACAGAATACTCTATACATCGTCAGACAAAGCAAGATGTGGATGTTTTCGCTTAATTACTTATTCACGAGACATTGTTCAATCTAGAGGAGGTGGGATAGGAAATGATTGATGTAAAGACAAAAGGTATCAATACAATCTTTTTTTTTTTTTTTAAGAAAAAAGAATGAGTTGGGTTAGATGTCTTCTAAGGTCCCTTCCACTCCTGAATGTGTGAAAAAGAAATGTCTCTCTCCTCTCCTCTTCTCCCTTCTCTATTCCCTTTTCTTCCTAATTCCTTTCTTCCCCGTGTTGCATCTACCACTGTAACCCCGCCATCACACCGCGGCTGGTCCCACGCTGCTTGAACGGCTTGCCGGAAGGGTTTTCCTAATCAAGTGCCGGACGCTCAAACTTGTTTGAATGAAGAGGCGTCTGCAATTATCATATAGCAATTCTAAACAATAAAGTTTTTTTTTGAAAGTCAAGGAGAAAAAAAACCCTCAGCAGTCGCCGGCCGTTCTTCCGACAATGGCCAATCAGAACGTAGAAAGGGCCAGAGCGTCCTTTGCGTCCCGCCCCTGGGAGGCTTTCTAAGCCTGTGTCGTAAAGGAGCGGAAGTGGGGGGGCCTCAGGAACCGGGTCATAGAGTTTTGTGGCCAGAGTGGCCACGGAGGGAGGTAGTGGTAACGGTTTCTAGCAGCTGGAGGAGGTGAGGGAGGGGCCATCCCTCTAAGAGCACGCTAAAGGTGAAGCTGACAGGTAGCCACTGCCCTACAGAGCCTGCCTTGGGGCCGCTGGACTAGAGTCCACAGCCCCTGAGTCGGCCCCCTTAAGGGCGGGGAGAGGGGGGGATTTAGTCTGTGGGGGACGGGGGCGGAGTCCAAGCGGAAGGCGAGAAGGGGGCGGGGGTCACGCGGCCCAGAAGGCGAGCAGGGGCACGTGCCACGCACGCGAACGCCCCTCGCCTAGAAGGAGAAGAGGGGGAGGGGGGAAGAGCAGAAGGGTCCATTTCCCCTTAATGCTGCACTCAATTGAGTGCAGCTTAGTGGTGGGGCCCAGGTCAGGGGGTCAAGCAGTGGGAAAGAAGAGCACCATCCCGAGCTGTGGGTTGTCCCTCTCTCCCCAGCACTCCTATGATTTTTTTCTCTAATGAACCCCCATTTGTAAAGTCCACAAGGCCGGGATCCCCTATTCTTGGGGAACCTCTCCTTCGTCTCAGCCCTCCTCTCAATCTGATCTGTGTTGACCAAACCTCCCTGGACTGCCTGTGTTAGGTTGACTCTGTGCTGCCACCCTCAACAAACCCTTTGCCCAACTTTGCTCTTCTTGCATGCTTTCAACCCCCTTCTTCTTTGCAGCTCCAAGCCTCCTGAGCCCAGTGGCTCCCAGCCCAGTCTAGCCATGAGCTCCGAGGTGAAAGTGACAGGGCAGAACCAGGAGCAGTTCCTGCTTTTGGCCAAGTCAGCCAAAGGTGCTGCCTTGGCCACCCTCATCCACCAGGTGCTGGAGGCCCCAGGTGTCTATGTTTTCGGGGAGCTGTTGGACATGCCCAATGTCCGAGAGGTGGGTACCTGATTTGAGGAGCCCTGCAAACCTTACAGAAACTCTATCAATGATCCCCACCTTCCCTTTTAGATTCAGCCCTATATACTACTGTTCAGCCCATTTATCTGGCTTGAAAACACATAGGGTCCATTGAGGTTAAGGTTAAGAGGCCTTTGAACAACAGGTTTTTGTTGAAAATTTAGAGTTAGTAAGAGAATCACTTCCATTATTATTAACAGGTTCTTTTCAATAACTAGGCTGATAACCAACAAAAGATGAGTAGTGAAACGCTTGGTTCCTGCAAATAAGTATGATGTAACGGAAAGTGGTAAAGAAGATAGAGTATCAGGCATGGAATCAGGAAAACTCATCTTCCTGAGTTCAGATCTGGGCTCTGACACTAACTTTGTGACCCTGAACAAATCACTTAACCCTGTTTGCCTTAGTTTCCTTATCTGTAAAATGAGTTAGAGAAGGAAATGGCAAACCACTGTAGTATCTTTGCCAATAAAACTACATACGGGGTCACAAAGAGTCTGATACAACTGAACAACCAACAAACAACCAAGGGGCATGAGGTCTCCCAACGTTTTTTGTTCCTGTGCCTGGTCCTATCAGTAAAACATTTTTTGAACAAACACCCAAAATGTACATATTTTAAAATTATATGCATATATTACTGTACAAACATGCATTATGAAACATATACAAAAATAGAAATTTGAAAAGGATGAGATAAAGATGAAATGTTTTGAAATTTAAAATATTTTTATAGTACCAAAAGTTTTTTATGCTCAATCTCAGTGCAATGAGAGCATCCTACTTGAATATACTTCCTTTTAAAAAAAAATCCCTTTGTATGTCTATGTGAATCTGTAAATAATATTATGATTAGTAATTTATTATGGGATCAGTGTAGTTAGTCAAACAAGTGAATTTCTTTTTAAAGATTTTAAAAATTTCTTTTTTAAACATATTTTTCTATAGAAATATACACAATAAATAGTGAACATAATAACATTTGAAGTCACATTTCTTTGTGTAAGTATTCAACATATACAATGCAGATACAACCCTGATTTCAACCCAGGAGAACATTTCAGTATAAATCCATTCTTCTTTGTATTGTTCTGCTTAACAGATGGCACGTTAATTTTCTATTCATGTTTGGATAGTATATTTGTGTTTTTGTATGAGTGTGAGGAACAGTCAGGAGGGTGGTTTGGCTGAACTATAGAATACAAGAAGCCATAAAGTAATATATAATAAGTCTGGAAAAGTGGATTAGGGCCAGATTGTGAAAGACTTTAAATTCCCAAAAAGGAATTTATATTTGATTGTAGAGGCAGTATGGAAACCCTGGTGTTTATTAACTAAGGAGATAACAATGGTCATATCTGCATTTGGAGAAATCACTGTCAGGTCTATGAAAAAAAGATTGGAATGGGAAGAAATATAAGTAGGGAGACTAAGTAGGAGGCCATTCTAATAAGCTAGGTAAGACTGGGGTGAAGGAGGGTTCAGATAAAGTTTGAACTAGGGTGTTGTGTAAATGGAAAGATAGAAAAGGACTTCAGAGATGTTGTAGAAGTGTTCTTTGGAAATGAGAGGATTTGACAGGTTTGGCTACATAGAGTAAGAGTCAGGGATAATAATGAGGTTGCAAGTCCAAGTGATACCCTTTACAAGGGAAATAGGGACTTTTGCAAGAGGGGTGAGTCTGGACAGAAAGATAATGGGTTCTGGTTTTGGACACGTTTGAGATGTCTGTTTGACACCCATTTGGTACTGCTTATTCAGTTAGTGGAGAGAGAATAAGGCTGGATATATAGAACTGGGAGTCCTCTGCATGGAGATAGTAATTGAGACTATGAGAACTGATGAAAGAAAGTAGAGATAAAAGAGGCCCAGAGCCTTGGGGTACACCAGTAGTTATTGGATATGACATGGATGATGAATTGCCAAAAGTGTCATAGAAGGAGCAGTTGAACAGTTAGGAGAAAAATAGACAAGTGCTGTGAATATTCAGTGAGGGGGCAGTATGGAAGAGATGGTGATCAGTAATGCCAAATACTGCAATCGGAGGGATTAGATTGAAAAGAGACCATTAGATTTGGCTGTTAAGAGTGGAGAGAGCACTTTCAATTGAGTGTTGTTATTAGAAGCCAGATTACACAGGATTGAAAAGGAAGTGAAAGGAAAGGAAGGAGAAACCCCAAACTTTTTCTAGGAGTTTAATTAGGAAAAGGAGAAGTGACATAGGAGGATAATTACTGTGGAAAATAGGTTCCTGTAAAGTTTTTCAAGGATGAGATAGATTTGGTCATGTTTGGAAGTAGCAAAAAAGAACCAGCTGATAGGGAGAAATTAAAACTTGGAAAAAGGTGGTGATAGTGGGTTCAGTCTGCTGGAGAAGGCAGGAGGGAATAGGATTGGGGTCAACATAAGAGAAATTGACTCTGGTGAGAAAAGCTACCTCATTTTCAGAATCTGGAGCAAAGAAAAATGATGATAACAAGGGGTTGAAAGACAAGGAGGGTTGTCAGGTTGGCCTCCTAATTAGTCTTCTTACTTATATCTCTTCCCATTCCATTGTAGAAAAGGAAGTTTTGGGAAATAACCTTGAGGCAAAGACCCCAGGCAAGGTAGGGGAGGAGGTGCTCTTGGAGGCTTGAAGAGAGAAGAGGTTTGGAAAAACCATTGTACAGAAAGGACTAGAGAATCAGTTGAAGAATAGTACAAAGATTGCCTTGCTACAGTGAGGACCTAGCTGGGAAAAAAAAGAATATAAATTTGTAGTGGATCTGTTCAACACAGTTGCAGTTGGTTGAAGGAACTAAAGATTGTTTAACCTGGAAACAGGACTGGGATTCCTTTTGCGCATTTAGAAGAGGACCCTGTCTGGGAGGAGTGGGAGCAGGGGGAGAAGCTGCAGAGAGTGAGTTTAGACTGCATGTGAGGGAGAGTCTCCTAACCATTGAAGCTGTTTAAAAGGAATTCTAGGCCTTGTGGAGATGTCAGAGATAGAGAGGCGATTCCTATTCATTTAGGTGTTGGAGGAGATTGATTTTTGAATCCCTTCTAATGAGGTTGCAAGTCCTCATTGTGTCCAACAAAAAAAGCATCAAAATATGTCCATCAGTAAGCATTTGTTAGGCATTCATGTGCCAGGCACAGTGCTGTGTGCTGGAGAAGAAAGGCAAAAGACAGTCCCTTCTCCAGGAGCTTACAGTCTTAATGGGAGAGGCAACACAAAAACAATTATATATAGATAAGATATCTGTAGGATAAATTGGGGATATTCAATAAAGGAACTAGTATTAAAGGGCATCAGTAAAGGTTTCTGGAAGAAAATAATGTTTTAGCTAGGACTTAAAAGAAGCCAGGGCAGCCAGGAGGTAGAGATGAGAAAGGAGAGTATTCCAGAAATGTATAGATAGAAATGACAGAATTTGACAACTCTTTGGATATGTGGGGTGAGTGAAAATGAGTCAAGAATGACAAGTTAAAGATATGATAAGGTTGTAAATCTGGATTACTGAAAGGAGGGTAATGCCCGCCACAGAAATTGGGTTTTAGAGATAGAAGCAGGTTCTAGAGACCCAGTGATAGTGAATATAGAGGGGCAAGCAACTCTGAGATTCTCTGACTTATTAGAATAATAAAACCCTAGAATTAGAAGGGAAGAGGTTACCTAGTTCAGTTTCTCTGCCAACCAAGTGTTCGTCTAAGCAGTACTTGAATATATGCAGTGACTCACTGCCTCCATAGACAGTCTATTCCATTTTTAAACATCTCTAATTAATCCTTTGACCAGAGTGCTGAGAGAATAAGTAAGAAAGCCTTAGCTCTATAAAAATTCTAAATAAGCTGTGGCGATTCCTTCCTTAGCCAATCTTTGAAACCATGGTACTTTGTTGTTTCATAAGGCAAGGTTATGTATATCTTGACCTATTGACCTTGTTCTTATTATAATTAGAAAATTAACCTTTCACCAGAAAATAGAAGGTTCTTTCCCTGTGATTCACACATCATCCAGAATCCTCTGGTTTTCCCTAGAATCCTTAATCAGGAACCATCTCAGCAGTGACTTTCAAACACCAGCATTCTAATTAATATATTTCAGCCTATTTATCCCCTTATCCATATAACCCATATCTATACTGACCAGCTTTTAAAGTAGGAAGGGAAGGGGCGGCTAGGTGGCACAGTGAATAGAGCACCGGCCCTGGAGTCAGGAATACCTGAGTTCCAGCCTCAGACACTTAACACAAAAAAACTAGCCATGTGACCTTGGGTAAGTCACTTAACCCCAACTGCCCTCCAAAAAGCAAAATAAATCAAGTAGGAAAGGAATATTGAGGTAGAGACTAAAATTTTTTTGGAAGGGAAATATATCTGATTTTTAGTGCTTTGAACCTACTACTGTTCACATAATTTTGCCCTTCTCTTGTGATCCTAATAGGTATTTCACATGCCAAGTATTCTAGTTTTCACATACACTCTTCCCTCTCAGGTATGTCTAGGTAAGGGCTTTTGTCTTGTGGGTCAAAATGACATGTACATGTGCCCCAAATTCTCATCAGGGAAACTGATGCACAGGTCATTACAGCTTTGTAAAGGAAAGAATAAAAGCCCAGTGTGGTTGTCATCTGCAGGGCTTGATTGATCTCATACTGACATCTGTCCAGGTGCTGTATATCTTTAGACACAGAACAAAGATCACAAGGTCTTAACGACATTATGACTTGGTCACTTTGCCTTTTCAGGCTAATTTTTGGTAGACAGAATGTTGTCGCTATCTTCCATGCCCTTTGTTTTCTGTAGAGTGGAACTATGAAGTTTCTACAGCAATAGCAGTAAGCATTTATTGAGTTGGGCTTGTAACCAACATAGAACAGAATTTCAAATTTCTGAGAGACCTTAGAAATAATCTCTTTCACCCTGTATTGAGCATGAATCTTTAAATTATTATCTAATTGCCAAAACAACTCTAGTAATAAGAATTCACTGCCTCTTCAGGCTGTCCATTCTACTTTTTTTGAGAGTTACGGACAGTATTAGGCCCTCTGACATATATAAGAGGCATGATTTCTACTTCATGGAAAGAAAAGAGATAAGCATATGAAATGACTAGAAAAAAGTTCAGTCAGTTTGACTAAGCACCTACTAAGTTTTTTGGCTCTGTGCAGTCCACTTGAGAAATATGAGGTAAAATGCCTGCCCTTTAGGAGTATATATTTAGAAAAGCAAAAGAACAACAAACACAAAAGAGTAGTTAAGTAATAATAAAATGCAGTGTGATTCAGTCGTAGAATAAGTGATATAGATAACAATTAGTAGGAATTCAGAGAAAGGGGAAATCAGCATGGGCTGCAAGATGGCTCCAGATAGAAGATGGGAATTGAATTTGGTCTTGAAGGATAAATAGGATGTAGATAGAAGGTAGACATTCCAGGTCAGGGAGGAAACAATGTGAACAAAAAGAGGTAGGCAGGAATGAGGATAGAGGACTTTGAGGACGTTGATGAGGCTAGACCATTCTAGTGGAGAATATTGAGTAGTAATGAGAAACAGGGTTACTTAAGTAGGGTGGGGACAGATATGAATTCAAATCAATGTTAACATTGGCAATTGTGGGGTGACTGTTTTCCTGTGACCCTATCTCCTCTAGCTGGCAGAGAGTGACTTCGCTTCCACATTCCGACTGCTTACAGTGTTTGCTTATGGGACATATGCAGACTATCTAGGTAAGCAGGGGGTCTGGGGTAATAGGATGGGGCTATGGAGGGAGAGGGGGATAGGAAAGCCTAATATTTCTTGGGGATATCCTGAAGGAAATACATTCCTAGGTCACTGCTCAGTGTTAAACTCCTAGGGAACATTTATATATTATTTTTTTCTTCTATAGATCTTTGTGTATGTATTATTCTGTAGTGCCAGTGCAATATTCATGGTGCCCACAATCACTATAAAAATACCTGCATGGTGCTTAATTGCAAAATATAACAGACTCTCCATATAGAAGACAGAAGCAAAAACATTTATTCAGACACCTGAAAACCAAATCCCAAAGCCAGTAAGTTGATTCCATCATGCAAAGAAGTTAATAAGCCACAACAGCACAGAGAGCCACGCCATCCTTTAGTCTTTCCACAAACCAGTATTTACTCACAAGCCTCACTGACTCCCTGGGACACCTCCTTTCCTCCTCCCAGTTTAGCTAGCTCCTTTGACTCCCAACTTCCTGTGGGCTCAGCTCTACCCTTCAGCAAACTTCTCCCACCCTGGCTCCATCTGATTACATTCAGCCTGTTAGGGTGCAGAGTTTATTTTTGAAGCAGGGAAAGTCTTCAGATTCCCTTAGGTTAATTAAGGGACAGGGAAGATCTTCAAATTCCCATTCCCATTCCATTCGGCCTCAAGATCTTTCATGTCCCTTACATAGCAAAAATACATTAACAATACATTTTATTACATAGATTAATAAGAATTTAGGGATAACTGGTGGGGTAACTCATGTCTACAGAACTTTGCAACAATATAACAGGGATAATAGAAAATAAGCACATAAAACAATATCTTAGGGTGGGGTCTTGGTCACAAGCACCTAATCTTTCCCCCCCAAACAAATAGGGCTCAAAATCTTGGGGTAGGGGGTGAAGATCTCTTCTCCATAGCTATTTCCAGCTGAAATTGGATGTAGAACTGTCCCTGCCCCAAGAGGTTCCATTCAAGAGGTCAGTTCTTTAGCTGGTATCCGGAGCTCAGTCGATGCCAGGTCTATGGGTGGCAGATCACAGTCATGGACAGGAGGTGGCATCCAGCTTAAGTGATCAAGCATCTGTACGTGGAGAGTACCAAGCCTGTAGGAAACAAATCTCATAAACAAGTTTAACAGACAAAAAGTAAAAAGAAACAAATATAGGATCAGCCATACTTCTGCAGTCCATGAACTCACTATCATAACCTCATTCATGGTAGAATATATGAGTTAAGGGTACAACTTGATAATGATCTTCTCCTAAATAAACAACAGCCACAGTATTGTTTTTCCCATGTGCTATAATAATCTCCGCAGCCTTTTTAATATCATCTAGCTTCTGCTTTACTTGTACTTTAGCTCCCAATTTTATTCTATTAGTAGAACCAAACCCTTCAGTTCCTCTGATAGTTATTTTAGAAGGAGGGTCAGTTTTCACAAGGGGGTATTGTTTCACAAGGAATAATACTCATTTGAACTATTCCATCATTTTTACTCCACTGTATGGGTTCTTTACCCAAATTTTGCAGTGTCAGAATAATTTCTTCTTGGTAACTAGAATCTATGATTCCAGCTAATAGATGTATTCCTTAAGTTGCTAAACCTGATTTAGGTGATATCTGCCCCAAATGATTTTTAGGTATTCTCGTACATATTCCAATAGAGATGTTTCTTATTTCTTTTCTATCCAACCAAAAGTCTTTTAAACAATGTAAACAGTATCCTTCCAAACCAGGAATTCCTGGATATGGTGCTAGGACATCTTGCCTTACAGTCCAATACTCAATATTTTGGATCTTATGTATCTGCTGTTTTCAAATTTGCAGATTTGGGTTCATTGTCCTTGCTAGAGGTCAGTGGTCTATTATTCAAACTACAAAAAGCAGTGAACAAATTATTTTTACACAGTTGATATGAATTATTAGAACTTCCTTAATTATTCTTTCAATAATCCATTCATTCTTTCAGTTAACCCAGATGCTTGTGGAGAATATGGAATATGATATATACATTCTATATTGTTTAATATACAATATCTCTTCATTTCATTACCTTTGAAATGTGACCCATTGTCACTTTGAATCTGCATTGGGGTTCCATAATATAGAATTATGAGATCTAGAGTTTTTTCCTGGGTTGCATTCTTACAAGGACAAGCCACAAGTACACCTGAATAGGTGTCAGCAAAAGTATATATAAATTTGAATCCTTTATCTTTGGGTAGAGGACCAAAATAAACTATTTGCCAAATTTGGTCTGGGGCTTTTCCCCTTACTATCTCTTCAGTTACTGCCCAAGGAACAGTTTGTTCCTTTTCCAGTTGACATATATGACATTCCTCTGCTATCTGTTTTAATAATGAATGAAAGATACTAATGCCTTGATCTTGTGCCCACTGATGTGTTGCCTGAACCCTTAAATGGCCAGCCATTTGGTGGACCCATTTTACTAGTGCCAGTTGGTGTCAGAGTAAAGATAAATGTTGAGTAGCATTCTTTGCTAGTTGATCCACATGTGCATTTTACTCATGTTCTGGTGTGGTGAGGGCCACATGAGCATCTACATGAAAAACTAACAAATAAGTAACCAAAAATATGTCCTGTATATCTTCCCATAATTCTTTACCCCAGATTTGTTTATCATGAATTTCCTAGTTTTGATTTTTCCACATGGGCATTTCATGTAGCTAACCCATTAGCTACTGTTTATGAATCAGTAAATATACGACACTGTCCTCCTTGTTCTATTTTGATGTCTTGATGTACTGCCATAAGTTCAGCATATTGACTACTTCCACCTTTCTTAGTACTTTCCAAAGTCTGTCTAGTACATGGGTTATAGGCTACTGCTTTCCAGTGTCTCTTATGGCCCAAATATTTTGCTGTCCCATCAGTAAACCATGCATGTTTTTTTCTCTGCTTCAGTTAATCTGTCATATCCATCATTCCATTTTACCAAGGACTCTACCAACTGTTGCTTTGGTTTGGGGGATATATCATTTCCCTTAGTATTGATGTTTGCTGTATATTCATATAGAGCAGAAACTCCACTTTTGCCTGTTTTAGCTATAAATTTTGAATATACCATTTCCATTTAATTATGCTGGCCTCTTGGGCATGTCCATTTCTATGAGAAGCTAGGGTTCTCATTACCCAGGTCATAATCAGGATTCCAGTCCTTAATATCACCTCATGGCCTAGAGTCAGTTGTTCAGTCTCTACCAAAACCCAATATACAGG
This sequence comes from Pseudocheirus occidentalis, assembly GCA_028646575.1. Classification (NCBI taxonomy): domain Eukaryota; kingdom Metazoa; phylum Chordata; class Mammalia; order Diprotodontia; family Pseudocheiridae; genus Pseudocheirus; species Pseudocheirus occidentalis. The sequence goes on from CM053597.1 coordinate 152,798,358, forward strand.
TAACAAATTCTTTTTGAAAGGTGTATATTGAGCTCCAGATGAAAGAAGTTTCCTAGACTAAAATCCTAAAGGTACATTTGGCTTTGTTGTTTCTGCCAGTTTGTTGTAACCATCCTGTACAGTCACTTGTAATTCTACCAGGCCATTTTGTATAAGCCATAAATATAGGCCAGTTGTATAGCGGCTTTGACTTCTTTAAAAGCTTTACTCTGCTCAAGTCCCCAATTGAATTCATATTTATTTCAAGTAACTTTATACAAGGGTTTCAAAATCTGTCCCAGATGGCGGTATGTGATATTGCCAAAATCCAAATAATCCTATAAACTTTTAGGCCTCTTTCTTATTGGTGGAGATAGGAAAATCCTGAATCTTTTGTTGAGCTTGCAGGAAAATCTCTCAGCCCCTTGTTCCATTGTATACTCCAAAATTTTACATTTTGAGCTGGTGCTGGTTGCAGGGTTAATTTCCCATCTTTTGCTTTTCATATGCTCAATTAAAAGTGTCAAATTCTTCTCCTTTCCTTTTACATTTTTCCTTGTATCATAATATCATCAGTGTAGTGGGTAAGCTGTATACCAGGTAGCTTTAAGTCATCCAAATGTTCAGCCACAGTCCTATGACAAATAGTAGGGCTATGCAGATATCCTTGTGGCAAGTGAGTGAAAGTATATTGTCTGTCCTGCCAAGTAAAAACAAACTAATCCCATTGCTTAGAGCAGTGGTTCTCAACCTTCCTAATGCCACGACCCTTTAATACTCGTACACATGCATGTGTATCTGCATGTGGGTGGAGCCGCCTGGAGATGGGAGATAGAGGAGTGGTGTCCACGGTTGTGACCCACAGGTTGAGAACCGCTGGTTTAGAGTATATTGGGATGATAAAGAAAGCATTTGCTAAATCAATAACTGTACCAAGTCCCGTCATATTTCTAGATCCTTTCTATTAAGGTGATGGTATCTGGAACAGCAGCATAAGGAAGGAGTCACCTTATTCAGTTGTCTATAATCCACTGTCATTCTCCACATCTCATCTGATTTTCATACTGGCCAGACAGGATTATTCCATCGTGTGGTTGTAGGGACTAACACTCTTGCTTCAGTATATTCCTTTATAGTGTCAGTAATTTCATCTTGCCCACCTGACACATAACACTGTTTTAAAGTCATTACTTCAGAGGGTTCAGGTAAAGTGATAGGGTCCATTTTTATTTTTCCCACTAAAACTGTATTAATGCCTATCTTCCTCATAGCAAATTGGTATCTTCCTTTAGGTAAATTCAGGGTCATACCTTTCAATATATCTATTCCAATGATGTATTCAGGAATGGGTACAATAATCACAGTATATTCTTTCTTAGGTAATTGTCCAATTTTCTTCTACCTGTGATCAGTTAATATTTCTCAATTTATTTGTGTAAAGTATTTTATAATTTATTTGTGTGAAGTATTTTATAATTGTGTTCATATAGTTCCTGTGTATCTTTGTAGGTAAATACCCAAGTATTTTATGCTGTTTTTAATTATTTTAAATGCAATTTCTCTTTCTGTCTCTTCCTTCTGGGTTTTGTTGGTAGTATACAGAAATGCTGATAATTTATGTGGTTTTATTTTGTATCTGCAACTTTACTGTTGTTAATTGTTTTGATTAGTTTTTTAGTTGATCATCTAGGATTTTCTAAGCAAACCTTATCATTTGCAAAAAGTAAGAATTTTGTTTCTTCATTGTCTATGTTTATTTCTTAAAAATTTTTTTTCTTGGTATATTGCCAGCATTTTAGTACAATATTGAATAATAATGATAATGCTAGATAGCCTTACTTTACTCTTGAGCTGATTCAAAATACTCTAGCTTATCTTCATTACAAATAATGCTTACTCTTGGTTTTAAATAGATATTTCATGTCATTTTAGGGTAAGTATCAGTTATTCCTGTGATGTCTACTATTTTAACAGTAGTGAGTATTGTATTTTGTTAAAGGCTTTTTCTGCATCTTTTGAAAATAATCATGATTTTATTGTTTTGTTATTAATATGGTCAGTTATAATTGCTTATAAATTTCTTGATACTAAACCAAACTTGCATTCCTGATATAAGTATAGCCTGGTTTTAGTGTATCATCTTAGTGATATGTTGCTGTAATCTCCCAGCTAGTATTTCACTTAAAATTTTTGCATCAGTATTTATTAGGAAAATTGGTTTTCTTTCTCTGTTTTAACTCTGCCTGGTTTAGGAATCAAGACCATTTTTATGTCATGAAAAGAATTTGGTAGAACTCCTTTACCTATTTTTTCAAATAGTTTATGTAGTTTTAGAATAAATTGTTCTCTAAATGTTTGTTAGAGTTCACTTGTGTTTTTTTCCTTAGGGTGTTCATTTGTGGCTTTTTCAGTTTCTTTTTCTGAAATAAAGTTATTTAAGTATTCTGTTTCTTTTTTGGTTAATTTGGGCAATTTGTATTTTCATAAATATTCATCCATTCCATTTAGATTGTCAGTTTTATTGACATATAGTTGGGTGAAATAGCTTTTAATAATTGCTTTTATTTCATCTTGTGAATTTACCTTTTTATTTTTGGAACTGATAATTTGGTTTTCTTTTTTAAAAAAGTCAAATTAGTCAATGGTTTAACTATTTTATTTATTTTTAAAAGCTTCTGATTTTAATTATTAATTCAGTGATTTGTTTAACTTTCAATTTTGTCAAGGTCTCTTTGATTTTCAGGATTTCTATTTTGGTATTTAACTGAGCATATTTAATTTGTTTTTTAATTGTTTTAGTTGCATGACCAGTGTATTGATCTGCTCTTTTTCTCTTTTATTGATTTAAGTGTTAAAAGACATAAAATTTCCCCTAAATATTGCTTTAGCTGCATCCTACAAATTTTGGTATGTTGTTTCATTGTTGTCATTATCTTTAGTGAAATTATTTGTTTTTCTATAATTTGTTCTTTGACCCATCCATATTTTAGGATTAAGTTATATAGTTTCCAGTTAATTTTTAATCTATGCTTCAGTAATGCTTTTTTATATTATTCTTATTTAATATAAGATACAATAGATGGGCAAGGTTGATCCAAACTGAAAGCACCAGAAACAGAGCTAGTCATTAATTAAAAAATAGCTCTCAAGCACTTTAACAACAAAAAACCAGAGTGTGTACAGCAGGGCCAATGAGACCCTCAACTGGTCACTCACAAGTTGTAGGCCTCAAGACTGACATCAGTGAAATTGCTTTTCGGGGACTTGGATAGAATCTAAATGTCCCTGATTCCTCAACTGCTTGAAGAGATTGGTTCCAGCACCCCCAAAGGCTAGATGGTGAGAAGACAAAGTGGGCTGGGTGGTGTCAGGCTCCTACATATAATAGGACTGGTGGAAACCCAGTTGGGGCTTTCAGACCTGTTCCCTTTTCTTCCCTTACCTGATGCAGGGAAGGGGGCAACAAGCTGGCTAAATAAAAAAAAAAAAGTATTGAAAATAATTTTTATTGCATTATAGTCAGAAAAACATGCTTTTATTATTGGTGCTTTTCTGCATTTGTTTGTGAGGTTTTTATGCCTGAATGTGTGGTTGTGTTTTACAAACATCCCATCCACAGCTGAGAATAGGTGTACTGCTTTTTGTTCGTCTTCTGTTGGGTCTTCTCCAGGGAAGAATCATATCTAACTTTTAAAAACTTCTATTCATCTCTTTAGCTACTTGTTTATTTTATTATTAGATTTATTTGGGTCTGAGAGGGATAAATTGAGATCCATTATAGCTTTACTGTCTATTGCCTCTTGTAACTTATTTAATTTTTCCTTTAATAATTTAGATGATATGCTATTTTGTGCATATATATGAAGTATTGCTATTAACTCATTATCTGTGGTACCTTTTAACAAAATGTAGTTTCCCTATCTTCTCTTCTAATTAGACCCATCTTCACTTTTGCTTTATCTGAGATCACAATTGCCATTCCTGCTCTTTTACTGCAGCTGTGAAACATAATAGATTTTGTTCCAGCACCCCATTTTAACTGTGTATGTATCTCTCTGTTTTAAGTGTATTTCTTATAAACAACATTGTTGGATTCTTGTTCCTAATTCATTCTGCTGATCCTGGGTGATTTGGTCCCATTCACATTCACAGTTATGATTGCTATTTCCCTCTGTTCTATGCTCTTATGCTTACACTTCTTTTTTTTTCTTGTTTACATCATTCATTTTCATTACATTTTTGAATTACAAATTTTCTCCCCGTCTTGCCCCTGCCCCAACCCTAAAACAGCAATCCCACTGTAAAGCCCCTCCCCTGCTCTG
>CM053597.1:152803158-152822108 GCA_028646575.1 Pseudocheirus occidentalis
CTGTAGCAACAGATGTGCTTTCTGTCTTGTGGAGAGTTTTGGAGTGTGAAAATCTGTTTTAGAGTTCCATTTTATGAGTTTTTTAGCGTGTTTGTGTGGGAGCTGTGGTGCTTTACTGCTTCTACGCCGCCATCTTGGCTCCGCCCCCCCAAAAGTGATGAAAGTAACTTTAAAAAAAACCAAGAAGTTCTACTGTCTTCAGAAGTTTGTTGCATTCTTCATTTTCTAGAAGATCCCTTTATTACAAGGAAGGAGGGAAAAATTGGATGTTGCCTCATTTTTTATAAGAATTAGAAATCTTAATATAGACAGAAAAAGAGCTAATAATATAAGCTTCATGAAGAAGAATGAGAAACTAGACCTTTAAGGTGACTGAGATACATTTAGGGGAAATTTCACTGTTTTTTCCATGCTGCATTGCTGAATATCTTTCCCAGCTTCCTTAGTCATTGCCTGAAGCCATGTTTCTTTGACCAGTCCCCCCTTGGGTAAACTTCATCCAGCCTCTTGGTATCTCAGTTCTCCCAATCTTAAGAGTACTAACTTCTTTGAGGCTTCATTTCCTACATATATAAAACAAAGGCATTGCCCTAGATGACCTCTGAGGTCTTGTCTAACTATATACATCTTTTTATATATATATATGTCTTTGATCCTTTTGGTGATGTGGGGAAGAGTTGTATCTTACAAGTCCGTGGATAGCAGCTAGAATTTTAATAAATCAATATTGATTTTGATTCCTTCTGGCATTTCCATTCTTTAATCTTCTTAAAATTTTCAGTTTTATCCCAGAATCCTTTCAGAATCTGTAAAGAAAACTATATAAACAGAAAGATTAGGAGTTATGAGAAAGTAAGAAATTAAGGGAAAAGACGAATTCAACTTTGCCACTTAGTGTATGACTTATGGGCCCATTCTTTCCCTTTTGTAGGGCTCAGTTTCTCTTTCTTTCATAAAAGGAAAGTAATACTAACAGTATTGGGAAAGGAGAGTGAATGAGATAGGTGTGGAGTCTTTTAGTATTATTAACTCATTCATCACTACAGTTGTTAAAAGTATCTAAATTTAGCCTTAGGATGCCACTGCAGGATGTATCCGTCAAGAATCAGATCCTAAGATCTTCTCCTCAGAGGAAGGTACCAGGAGCCTTCTATACTACCTTTCCTTTTCACATTGTCTTTATGATCGTGATTTATCCTGTCTCTCCCTTTCTCTCCAGGTAGAATGGAAGAATCTCACTTCAATTCTTCCCCGTACTTCTGGCCAGCAGTTCCCACAGTCTCAGGACAGGTGGGTTATACTAACTTATTTTTGACTCCACACTTATGTAGTATAATAGAGAGGGCAGTGAACCCCAGGGGTCAGATCTTTATTCTGCCACTTTAGAGCCAAGTGTACTTGGGCAGGTCACTTCTGTGAGCCTTCATTTTTCCATCTATAAAATGAGAAAAATAGTGTCTCCTTACCTCACAGAATTATGTAAGGATCAGCAAAGAAATTTTGCATAAAAGTATTTTAGAAAACTTTAAAGCACTATGCAAATACAAGGTAGTATTTTTATTATTGTTCAGCTTTAAATAGTGGTGTATCACTATTTCTATCTATGACTTAACTGCTGGGCGAGACTAGAACCAGACTAATTACTTATTGCCCCTGTATAGTATCTCCTGTTACTGAATTGAGTATAAGTTAGAGGTGACCTTTTCTCTTCTAGACTCCCTTTAGAAGAACAAGGGCACCAGTTCTTAGTTTGCTCATCTCCATTATATGTTAAAGAAGGAGAAACTATGGAGAAGGGAAGAAAATAATCTTTGCCCCTTTCTGATAACAGATTTTTCTTTCTTTAGATAGAAAACACGATGTTCATCAACAAGATGAAGGATCAGCTGCTACCAGAGAAAGGCTGTGGTCTGGCTCCACCTCACTATCCCACCCTGCTAACAGTGCCTGCCTCAGTACCCCTGCCATCAGGCATCAGCATGGATGCCGATACTAAGCCAGATCAACTGACACCACATAGCCAGGCTTCAGTCACTCAGAACATCACTGTGGTGCCTGTGCCATCCACAGGACTAATGACTGCTGGTGAGTAACTGCTTACTCCTCCCTAACCTAAGCTGTCTGAGGTGTTGAAAATTCATGGTCAGGATCACAAGATGGGATGGTTCAGATGTTATTGAGTAGAATGGGATAGTATGTTATTTCTCAGAAATCCTGTTATTAGGGGTTCATAGTACGTTCAGCATTATACTGTTCTTTTAAGTAGAGAACAAAAAGGATTCCAATCAAAGGGTAAGTTTCACTGTTATCAGGTAGGTGGTGGGGTGGCAATGGGAACCTAAAATAAGAGACTTTTTAACTGTAGGATTTAGGGTTTGCAAACACTGGACTGAGCAGGGTAGTTTGATTCAGTAAAGTGATTATATGATTCTCTGGTGACTTAAAATGGAATAAGGTAAGGTACCAGACCTAAGAAATGATGAGCCCATCTTTCTTTTACTCCTAGGTCCAGGCTTGGTGATCACATCCCCCTCAGGCTCTCTAGTGACTACAGCCTCCTCAGCTCAGACCTTCCCCATCTCAGCTCCCATGATTGTGTCAGCCCTTCCCCCTGGCTCCCAAGCCCTGCAGGTGGTCCCTGACCTCTCCAAGAAGGTGGCATCAGCTCTGGCAGAAGAAGGGGGCGGGGGAGGTGGGGGTGGTGGGGGTGGTGGCACTGTGGCTTCCAAGCCTCCCCGGGGCCGAAAGAAGAAGAGGATGCAGGAATCAGGGCTGCCTGAGATGAATGACCCTTATGTGCTCTCCCCTGAGGATGACGAAGACCATCAGAAGGATGGCAAGACCTACAGGTGGGGGGCAGAGCCAGGGGGCCGGATGGGGTGAGGATCACTATTTCAGCCACTCCATTTTGTGTCCTGCTTCAAACCAGGACTCTGTTGGGTGACTTTTTCATGTCAGACCCAGTTGCATGTCAGGGCTGTTTTTGGGTAGGAGGGTGGTGGGACCAGGGGTGGGGGGAAGATACATGATTTCCTCCATTCCCTCAGTACTTTGTCCCCACTTTACCTCCCCTTTCTAATTTCCCCTGCATTGAGATGTCTTAGCACTGATCTGTTTGGGGTCATGGAGTGACAGAGGGAAAATTCTGCAAGTATTTTTGGAGTTTACCCCTCATTCTTCAGATGTCTGAGTCCCAATTCAGGATCCTCTAACTGTCCCCAGATATATTTTGAGGCATGAATTTTCCATCCCTGCTTTTCTAGGATATCTTTCTGACAATTATTGACCCAGCCTACGTGCCTCCTTGTGGCTATAATGCCTGTTTGATCCCTGTACCTTCTTGCCCCCACATAGATGGGATGATGGTAGGGGCCTACAAAGAAAAAAATGAAAATAATACCTTTTTCTCCCCTTTTCCCCTCCCTGCCTTTTAAAAAGCCATATATAGTCAATATAGACGTTTGCTCAGTGTCTCATGAACATAAACCAGATCAGATTTTCTGATCCTGTCTTTTCCAGTGTTGTCCATCATCAAAAAGTATTGATCAGATACGTGTTTGCATGTAGTCTACTACACAAAGAGAGTAGCAAAGATAGTCTTTACCCTCTGGAAGCCCATGATCCACAAGCTGGAAAAGGCTTCTGTGGTTTGGGGGAGCTTTGGCCCTCATGTACAGAGTGGGTGTAACTTCAGAGCACAGTCTTGGACAGAAGCAGACATGTTTGATGGGAGACTGGTTTCTCTCCTTAATATACCCAGATGGGCAATGTTGTTCCCATTTTAGGAGCCAGGGAAACTGCGGCACAGGAAATGGACAGAGCCCTGGGCTCATGGATTCAGGCTCCACCACCAACTTGCTGTGTGACCCTGGGCAAGTCCTTTTCCCCTCTCTGGGCCTCAGTTTCCTCATTTGTAAAATGGAGAGAATTCTGTTTTATTCCTCCCTTCTAGTAGTATTAAGAGTATTTACCTAGGTAATATTTTGTAAAATGATTAGAGCTCAGAAGAAAGGGATGAGAAATAGTGATTACTAGCATTTATTTGTTTACTCTATACAGCTTCACCATGGAGAGTGGTCATTCTTCCTGAGTGCCTTTTCCTCTACCTGGGAAAGTGTAACTGGGAACTTTATCCTTCCAAAATATTATGTATCATAGTTCTCCAGCCTTCTTCCTCATTTTACACAAAAATGTATTCTTGAAAGGTTGTGACTCAATTTCTTTTCATAATTCTATCATTTTTAATGCACTCAACATAATTTCCAAAAGGAATCAGCATGAATCCTTTTGTAAAAATGAATAACCACTCTCTAATTGTTTTATGTAAGTCTGGATACACACTGAATTAATTAAAGCAAGCTACAGGCCTATAAAGATACAGTAGTCTCATGGGGATAGTCATTTTAACAAAGAGATTCGTCCATATCAAAAGCCCAGATTAGGGTTGTAGTGTCTTGCTGGAATGCTACATATACCATAGTCTCAGCTCTGTCCTAACTAGCTGTGTGTAACCTTAAGTCGCTTAACCTCTCTGGACCCAAATTTCCTCATCTGTAAAATGAAGAAGTTGGGCCATCTTTAAGGTCCTTTTCAGTTCTAATTATCAGAACTCTCAACTTTTTTAGACCGCTGAAGGTGCTCTGCCTCTGCACACCTGTACTGATGTTATCTCTGATCTGCCATAGAGTTGATTCTGAGCATCAAAAACTGTACCAGCATAGGGAAATGGCAGGATTTATTATGTTGTACCTCCTGATTTGGGGACACTGATTTTTCTGGAGCTAAGATTATCTGGCCATTGTCACAGAGAGCATCTGTGCACTATAAGAAAGGTAGAGTGAATAGAGCACCAGACCTGGAGTCAGGAGGACCTGAGTTCAAATCTAGACACTTCCCACTTACTAGCTGTATGACCTTGGGCAAGTCATTTAACCCAGTTGCCTTGCCTTCCCTCAAAAAAAAAAAGGTAGAGTGAGCAGAATTAAACCTATTCAAAGTAAAAAGAGGGAATTCCTACAGAAACAGAATTATGAACTGTTTGAGTTTTCCTTATAGCAAAGGGGACTCCATGTAAATAGCAATCGACTTGCCATATCAAAGAACAAACTCTTGTGTGTATTGGCAGAACTAAGATCTAGCTCCAGTCTGGCTTGCTATGTGACCTTGGGTAATTGACCTAATGTCTCAAGACTTTGGTTTGCTCATATGTAAAATGGGGGGGTAAGGAGTAGTACCTTGAGTTCTTTAGAGCACTAATGTCAAACTCAAATAGAAACAGTAGACAACCACAAATTACTATTAATCTGTTTTTTTTTTTTTATTTTGTTAAACATAACCCAGTTGCATTTTAATCTGGTTCTGGCCATGTGGAGGAATTGTGAGGGCCAGGAGTTTGACAGCTCTATCTTAGAGAACAGGTGGTATGAGAGTAAGATATTTGCATTTCTGAGAATTTTTATATATTAACAGTTTTCTATCTCATCTTTTTTTTATGAAATCAAGTTTATATCCAAGAAACCAAATTTCATTATACTAAAATAGTGGTCTTTGCTTTTAGCAGTGACTTAAAGTTTTCCAACATTTTCTGCTCCAGAAAACGGCACTGAAATGGATTCTCTTTAATAACCCCAACACTAAGAGTATGGTTGGTCTGTTTACTCAAAAAAGTAACCAAAAAAACTTGGTGAAATTTTAGCATAGATTCAGAATTAAGGCACTCCTCTATCTCCTAGGAAAAAATTTCACCAATAGAGGGTAATGTTGGACCTTTCAAATTAGAATGTTTGAACACTGTGAAATAAATAGAAAAACTTTTATTGTTGGCAGTGCTTTCATTAATATAATGAATTCAATCTTTGGTGTTTGACACTTTCTATTGAGAAAGCCCATAATGTTTTTGTTGTATACTGCTAGGCAGTAGATATTAACCTTCTTATCAGAAGCATGAGGTCTAGAGAAGCAAGCAGAGTTACACCATCCCATAGTTAGAAGCCAGGACTCTTGGCTTCATCAAGGGTCTGTTCACCATTATGCCTTTTTGAAAAGTACATTTCCTCTCCTCCCCAGAATTTGCAAAGGGGAATTGAACTGAAGTACTAGAATTTAAGTAAAAGCTTGTATAAGGGGAGGAGAGGTCTGTATTTAAAAGCTAGTAGCCATGATACTCCCTTTTGAGGAACTCAGAACTCTTTGACACTTTGCTCTTCAAATGTACTTAAGGGAGTGAGATGGCAGTGATCATTTTCACATTTTACAGAAAGAGGAAAAGAGTAGAACCTGAGGCTCAGAAAAGGAACTTGTCCGAGTCTTTTGACTTCCATTCTGTTACCCTTTTTTTAGGTTATGTTGTCCTTTCTTGAATTGTTGAGGTAAAACAAGTGAGTTCCAGCTAACATAGCCATTGCCCAGAGGCCAAATCTAAATTAATATGGCTGAAGGCTTTTTGGATGAGCCTATTCTAGTTAATAGCACTGCAGAGCAGGAGAGAGGACTTTTATCTCAGTTAGATAGTGAAAAAAAAGAGGCTCCTGATAGACTGATATTACCTCCATATACCTGGGGGAAAGGAAAGGTTTAGAGCAGAATGAGAAGTTCCTTGAGATAGGGAAAAAATAAGATTGATGCTGAAACAAAGATCTCTAAAAAGAGAGAAGGTCCCTTTTTAGGAATCTAATTCTTTACTGCCTCCCTGGAGAATTGAGGAGTGCGTGGGGTCCTTTTCCCAGTTTACAGTTGGGAAATTCCACAGGGGGAGGAGAAAGAAATTAAGAATCTAAGAGGAGCAGAAGAAATACATGTCATGTCTCATATGTTTGAACTTCTTAATTAGGGCTGGACTTAGCATGGGAGGAAGGTATGGGATTATCTATGTTTTGGTGGGGGATTGTGTCTAATTTGTTGCCCTGGCTGGGCCCAGGTGCCGGATGTGTTCGCTGACCTTCTATTCCAAGTCGGAGATGCAAATCCACTCCAAGTCACACACAGAGACCAAGCCCCACAAGTGCCCGCACTGCTCCAAGACCTTCGCCAACAGCTCCTATTTGGCCCAGCACATCCGTATCCACTCAGGGGCCAAGCCCTACACTTGCTCCTACTGCCAGAAGGCCTTCCGCCAGCTCTCCCACCTCCAGCAGCACACACGGTAAGGCAAGCAGTCCTAACTGTCCATCCCTTTGTCTTCACTGTGCCCATACCCGGTCTACTATGCCTCTCCTTCCTCTTAGATAAGTTCTTGATTCTCTGTGTTTCTCTGGTGTACTGCAGAAGAACCTTGTCTCTGTGAGGGATTCTCCTTAGCATTCTGGGGGGCATGGGAAATTCTGGGATCCTATTACAGAGTCTGTCTCGTATGTGTGTGTGTGTGTGTGTGTGTGTGTGTGTGTGTGTGTGTGTGTGTGTGTGTGTGTGTGTGTGTGTGTGTTTTCTGCAGAGCAGGCCCTGCTTTTGCTTTATGCCTAGATTCAAAGCCAGGTGTGATAAGGTTTGGATCCGTCTTTTGACCTTATGAATCATTAGGAGTTTGTTCTGTGTGTAAATTACTGCCTTTGAAGAGGGTGACCCTGGGAACCATGTTGTTGTGACCTCATAGTGAACCAAGGAATTCATAGGATTTCATAAGATTGATAGTTTGAAGAAACCTTCAAGGTCATCTAGTCCATGCCTCTCATTTTACAGATAAGGTTAAGTTACTTGCCTAAGCTACTAAGTGGCAAAATTGAGATTCAAACTCAGGTGTTCTGACTCCAAATCCAGTATTCCCTGTACCATGAGCTCTGATTCCTACTGCGGGGTTACCAGAAGCCAAGAATAGCAGCTCTTCATCATTTCTCTACCATTCTTGCCACCAACTTTTACCAAGCAACCATCTAGAACCTGGTCTCCTCTTCATTTAGTTCTAGTCAGGTCTGTGAGTGTCTTGGGAGGAGGGGGGCAGTATTTTCATCCGTCAAGCAACGTCATTTCACCCAGTGAAGAGCTCAGCCCGTGGTGTCGAACTGCTTCCTCCTCCTCCTTCCCCCCTCCCCCTCTCCTCTCCGGCAGGATCCACTCCAAGCTGCACACCGAGACTGTCAAGCCCCACAAGTGCCCGCACTGCTCCAAGACCTTCGCCAACAGTTCCTACCTGGCCCAGCACCTCCGTATCCATTCAGGGGCCAAGCCTTACACCTGCTCCTACTGCCAGAAGGCCTTCCGCCAGCTCTCCCACCTTCAGCAGCACACACGGTAAGGGAGAGTGGCGGGCGACCGCCCCCCCGCTGGCATGCCCTCCCCACCCCCGCCCTGGACACACACAACAACCCGCATGCAGGGGTCAGGGGAGAGACCTGGCTGGAGGAGAGCATCACTGGCAGAACAGAGAGAGAGAGAGAGAGGACTGAGTAACAGCGCTGGAGACATCAGTGGGTCCCAGGAGAGTTTGTGCGGGGCAGAGATGTACCAGGGAGATAAAATGGCTGTTATGCCATACCCCTGATATATGGGAGATGGAGACAGACTTGGAGCAGAGACGACTTCTCCCCTCCCCCCAGTACCCTCCCCTAAAGCATACATACATGCACACACACTTTGCAAGATATTTCCCTTGCAGTGAAAATTGATTGGAAGAAACCAGATCAGTGTCCCGTAGGGATGTTGTGGGACCCTCATTTCATCTCACAAAGCAAAGGATTCCTGACCAAGATGATGGCTCCTATAGTGAGGTACCAGTCTAGTGAAACCCAGTCCAGCCAGTGAGACTCCAAGGGAGACCAGAAGAAAGCCATGACCCCAGTTCCCAAATGGAACATAATATTGGAACATCACAGAAGCCTAAGAATCTTCAGCCATCTGAGAAACAGCTTCTTTATCAACTTCACAAGGGTGCCGAATAATTATATGCCATTTGAATGTGAATATGGGAAAGAGTGGAGGAACAGAGTTTGACAATCAGGAAGGCCTTGTGATCATGGATTCTCAAATCCAACTGTGGGATCACCGTCCAGTCACCCCACCCCACCCCATGGGGCCTTTGACAGACCTGCCATGGATGAAAACTTCCTACTTTTATAGGTGTTCATGCCTCTCACTCCAGAAAGAGAAAAGAACGTCAAGTATCCATTATGGGAGATGACAAGTCCTGTGATGATGGTGGCTTTTTTGGCCATAATTTGGATGAACTGACAAGCATTTAGCTAAAGGGGTAGTCTCCAAGTTCTGGATCAGAACTGGTGTCGGATGTCAAACATTGAAGATTCTTCAGCTCATGCCCAGTGGGTGAAAGATGGTATAAGAATGAAATGGTCTAGTTAGTACAAGCTAGGCATTTCTTGGCATTTCTAGGTAGAGCCACAGGGTCTGTGCATTATCAGCCTTGCTCTCCAAGATTGACATAACTCTGGGTTTTTCAGTAACCTCTCTTGGTGTTATTCAGAGCTTAGGCCTTAATTCCTGGATGTAATGTGGGGAATGGGGAGGTCGGACATGGAAAGTTCCTTTCTTACCATGGTCTAAGATATGACTCTGAGCACTGACTGGATAAAGTTTCTGTCAGAGTTGATCTGCACAGAAAGTTACATGATGTCTGCCCTGTGGGGGCACAAGTACTTAACTGCTTATATCTTGAGAAGAGGTAGCAATACTGACCTGTAAAGCAAGCTCCCTGATGATTAGTAGTGGCTGTGACTGAAAAGAGGGGAGAGGAGAATTTGGAAAAGGGTTGGTTCTCCAAGAACCAGCTTTGAGTAATGTTTACTAATTTTGCTACTTTTATGCTTTTCTCTTCCGTTGCAGAATCCATACTGGAGATAGACCATACAAATGTGCACACCCAGGCTGTGAAAAAGCCTTTACTCAACTCTCCAACTTGCAGGTAACTGCCCCACCAGTAGGAGTGCTTGAGCAGACCCCATCCTTAGGTCCAGACTAACTGTAAGAAGCCCAGTGTGTATCATATTTACGTGTTGTTTCCTGAATCTCCATTATAAATCATTGTATCTGGGCTCAGATAGTACATAAGAGACTGGGCACTCAAGTGTAAGTTTTTTCTTACTAAGAATGCCTCCCTTGAGAAAGGGTTTAGTAATATAGTCTCTCTGGTGTGTATCTTGGGTGGGATTGGTAGCAGCAGAATATCAAATACTGATCTTAGTTTGTCTTCCTTCACCTAGTCCCACAGACGGCAGCACAACAAAGACAAACCCTTCAAGTGCCACAACTGTCATCGAGCATATACAGATGCAGCCTCATTAGAGGTACACCTGTCTACACATACAGTGAAGCATGCTAAAGTGTATACCTGTTCAATCTGTAGTCGTGCATACACATCGGTGAGTGCTCCTTTATTTTCTATTGCCTCAAAAGACAATATTAATAACATGGTAATATAATTCGTAGTGATGTCCTGACCTACAATAAAAGGAAATTTTGGTATTTACAGGGGAAGTGTCTTAAGTGACAATGTAGTCTTTGAGAGAAGTAGATTACATGATAGTATATGAACCCTAATTTTCCACCTCACTTTTTAAAAATGACCCACTCTAGCATCATTTTAGAATTGTAGAAGGATTTAAATTATCTACTAAAAGTATTATTAGATCCTAGAAAGTAGTTAGGGGGTGGCTATCCTGCCTTCACAGTGCCTGATGTGTTGTCATTCAGTTGTATCTGACTCTTTGTAACCCTGTGGATCTTATATAACCACAAAGATACTGGAGTGGCTTGCCATTTCCTTCTCCAACAGAGGTTAAGTGATTTGCCCAGTGTCACACAGTCATTAAATGTCAGAGGCTGGATTTGAACTCAGGTTTTCCTGACTCTAGGCCCAGTGCTTTATCCACTGAGCCATTTTGCTGTCTGACATATGGTTGGTATTTAATAAACACTTCTTGGTTTGCCTTTATGGAAAAAAAAATACTAACTCCTAAAATCAGGGAGTAGACAAGATATCTTCTCAAGTTTTATTCTGATTTAATAAGAGATTGTTTTTATGCCTCTGTTCAGACTTAGTGGGTACACGGATAGAGAATTTTCTATTAACTCTATATAATGGGATCCTGGGGTATCTTAGTATAAAGCATTTATCCTGAAAAACAAAAGAAACCAGGCTGTATATACATTCTATATCTTCCCTTTTTCTTCCCATAACCGTTGTATGAAATCCCTCAGGAGACATATCTGATGAAACACATGAGAAAACACAATGCCCCAGATCTCCAGCAGCAGCAGGTATCAGCAGTATCAGCAGCAGCTGCAGCAGCAGCCGCAGTGGCCCAAGCTCAGGCTCAGGCTCAAGCTTCCCAGGCCTCACAGCAGCAACAGCAACAGCAGCAACAGCAACAGCAGCAGCAACAGCACTTCCAGCCCCCTGGGGCAGCCCCCCAAGGAGGGGGAGGTGGGGACAGCAATCCCAATCCCCCACCCCAGTGTTCCTTTGACCTGACCTCCTACAAGACAGCTGAGCACCATAAGGACATTTGCCTCACAGTCACCACCAGCACCATCCAGGTGGAGCACCTGGCCAGCTCCTAGAGACTTGATTCCATCCAACTGAAGGAAGAGAAGAGGTCCCATCTCTGTCCCCACAAACCGCACCCCCACCACCACTCCCCTTCCTCTCTGGCAAGTGGCAGGATTTGGCTCCACTTTCTTGGGCCTTTGGCTTCAGCTTCTCTGAAAGGACACCACTGTGCTCCTAGCTCTTTGCTCAGAGAACAACAACTCTTTGGGTCTGAAAAGGAACTCTGAGTTGCTGAGTGGAGCTGAACTGTATTCCCTACAATCATATGGTGAAAGGGCTATGAAAGTTGTAGTGGGGAAGGGGGTGGTAAGTATTTAAGAAAGAGGCTTTCTTGTGGCCTTGAAATATGCCAAATCTGAGATCTTCCTCTCAGTACCCCCCATTTCAAAAGTTGGGTTAATTTCTAGGGGAAAGACCAAGAGGTTGACCTCTCCAAGCTACTGAAAAGGATGGAACCCTACATCCAGCCCTTTTGCCCTGTTCTCACATACAAAAGGACAAGTTCATTTTGTTCTCTAATTTGGCCTCTGCTCTTCCTCTGCTTGAAGCAACGAGAGGGAGATTTGTATTGGGGGATAAGGGCTGGAGTTAAGACCTCCTGGTATGAATCTCTGGATTACTAAGGAACAGAGGCTGTGGTCCCCAAGGGGCCAAAAATTCCCCATATGGTTTTTTTTAAAAAGGAGGGGAAAAGTTTTCCTTGGAGTATTGGTCCCTCTCCTTTCCCTTCCTCAGTCACTCTTTGGTCCCCCAACCAATCCTTTCCTGTTCTGGCCAAAGCCTTGCTCTCAGAGGCTTTCCCCATACTTAGGCCCTGGGAGCCAGCTAGCCCCAAGGAGTTTCAGGACATTGTGTTTTTTTATGAAACCCAAAGCAAAGGGGACTATAGAGAAGGGAGAGTTTGGACTGGACTTAGATCCCTGAGGTATTGGGGCCATTTGAATGGGACATGGATTTATATATAAATATATATATATATAAATATATATATATACACCCACTTACCACGGCCATCTTTGTAACCGTTTCTTTGTTGTTTATAAATGCATTATCTCTGAGAATTTTCATTTTCAATTTTTTTTAATTATTTTATCTCATGTATTTTTTTCTATTTTTTCTTTTCCCTTTTTCATCTCTGACCATGGTATTTTTATTTCATTTTGTCTTTTTAAAAAATCATGGCAAATTTCAGAGAAGAGAAGATGCAACAAATCAGGAAACCAGTTGTTATAAAGCAATTTAAACATGGGGGAGGGGGGAGAAAAACATGTACAAAACAAGGGGTGTTTTTAGAATATTGTATAGAAATAAATTCATGTAAAAGGATCAGAGGCAGTGGAGGTGCTGGTGTGAACAAGTATGGGGGAAAATCTGGAGTAGTTTGAAGGGATGTACTTTAGGAAGTATGAATACATGTGTAGCTCAATGGGTGATATTTCAGAGATTCAAGGACCTATTTTTGATACCTCCACTGTATAGACTAGTGGTATATATGGATAAGAACCCGTTTTCCTGTGCACAAGTAGTAATGCAGGGGTCTGAAAACATAATGAGAACAGGGTTTCATTATGTATGTGGAAAAGTCTCCCTATTTCTTGGTTAAGACTCGAATTGAAATACAGTCACCAGAAGCATACACAGGCTCTTGTCCAACCATCCAGAAGCATAGCACCTGTCCATTTCTACCGGCCATTTAGGCATGTATGTGTACTTGTTAGGATGTCTTTAGAAAGAACAAAAGTTAAAAGTGAATTAAATTAAGTATTTTAGTTTTTAGTGAAAAACACTTTTCTAGTTGATAATCTAAGAAAACTCCCTAGCCTGAGGAAAAACATGTATAAAAGTAACTATAAAACAAAATTGAAAAGTGTATGAGGTACAAAGTGCTATGAGAATTCTGAAAAAGTAAATTTCCAATAGAAAGACTAGACCACATGGTACAGTGGATAGAAGTCAAGAAGGCCTAAAGTCAAGGTCTTCCTGTGACATACTGGCCATTTGACCCTAGACAGATCACTTAATCTCCTAATGTCCTAGGCAACTTCTTGGGACTGAAAGTTGCAAAGAAAGTGATCATCTATGTTAATAGAGGTCTTTCCTCACATGGGAGATAACATGCCATTGAATCTTGGGTCTCTAACCTTAAGTTTCAGATTCGATCACAATAGTTCATAAAGGAAAAGGTAGCATTTGAGAGAATGTGTTTTATGATTAGTGTATAGTACTTAAAAGTTTGTAAAGTGCTTCAGTCTCATAACCCTGTGAAGTAGGTACTTCAAGTATTCCATTTAAAAGATGAGACCAGTTTAGAGATTATAACTTGCTAGTATGTGAGTAGAATTTGGATCCACATCTGGTGCCAAAGTCCAACAACTTAAACACCATGATACAAAATCATAGATTCTGAGAGTTGGAAAGTAATTCAGTGGCCCTTCAGTCCAGCTCATACCTAAAAGGGTCAACAAGCATTTGAGTGCATACTATGTGCTAGGTATTGTGCAAAGTACAAAGACAAAAATCTGGTTCTTGCCCTCAAGGAGGTTGTATTCTAAGAGGAGAGAGAACACATTAAAAAAAAATACACGGGGGCGGCTAGGTGGCACAGTGGAATAGAGCACCAGCCCTGGAGTCAGGAGTACCTGAGTTCAAATCCGGCCTCAGACACTTAACACAAAAAACTAGCCGTGTGACCTTGGGCAAGTCACTTAACCCCAACTGCCCTCAAAAAAAAAAAAGCAAAAAAAAATGTACATGCAAGATACGTACAGTGTAAATGAAAGTAATCTCAGAGGAAAGCCCCTAATAGTAGGAAAGGGGAAGTCTTGAAAGAAAAGAGCAAAGATGATGAGGGAGAGCACTCCAGACATAGGAGGTAGTGAGAAGGCATAGAAAGGTGGGAAGGGGTTATGTTGTGAGGATCTTTAAAAATTGAACAAGATCATGGAGGTAATAGGAAGCTATTGGAATTTATTGGATAGGGTTAGCATAAGACTTACACTTTAGGAAATTCCTAATCATTTTGGCCCCTGAATGGAGCATTGATTGGAGTGGGGAGATGGTTTAGATAAGGAGTCCAATTAGGCTGTTACAATAATCTAGGTGAGAGGTAGGGGTGGCAGGTCCATGATTAGAAAGAAGGGAATGACAAGGCTTTGCTGCAGATTAGACATATGTAGTAGTCAAGAAACACACTAGCAGCATATCTAGGTGGCTGAGAGGAACATCCTAATGGTACTAGGAAGCTAGAAGGGGGAGATTCGGGGGTGAGAGTGGAATATAATGAATTCTGTTTTGGACATGCCAAATTTGAGATGTCCAAGGGACAGTTGGTGATACAAGACCAGGACTCAGAAGTAAGGATCAGATATATAGATCTGGGAATCATCTGCATAGAGATTATACTTGAAGCCAAGGGAACTGATGAGATCATCAAGCAGATACTGTGAGAGCAAGAAGAAAAAAATATTAGGACACAGCTCTGGGGTGTGTCCATAGTTAGTGGGCATAAGCTGTGTTTATAGTACTTAAAAGTTTGTAAGTGCTTTGCATGAAGATTCAGTAAAGGAGATTTTAAAAGAAGCCATTAGAGGAGATCAAGGAAAGAGCAATGCCACAAAAATCAAGAGGAAATAGTATCCCACAGATGTTGACCAACAGTGTCAAGGCTACAGAGATGTCAAGAAGAATCAAGACTGAGATACAGCAATTAAAAGATCATTGGTAAATTTGGAGAGGCTAGGGTGAGTGACTTGGTCAGAAGCTGAGAGAGGTTAGAACTGAGTGGGAGGAGAGGAAGCAGAAGTTTTGAGTAGAGAGCTTGGAGAATTAGCCAAGAAGGAAGAGATATGATAGCTCATAAGGATGATAGGGTCACATGACAGGTTTTGGGGGTTTTTTTTGTAAGGATGGAAGAGGCATGGGCATGTTTGTAGGGAGCAAGAAAGCAGCCAGTAGATAAGAAATAGGGGAAGACCAAAGGAACAAGCAATTATTAAGCACCCATTATTTGCTGGGCACTGTACTCAGTGCTTTTATAAATATCTCATTTGATCCCCACAACTATGCAAGGTAGGTAATGTTATTTTCCCCATTTTACATTTGAGAAAACAGATAAACATTAAATGAGTTGCCCAGGGTCATAAAACTAGTTAAGTGGCTAAGGTCAAATTGGAACTCAAGTCTTCCCAACTCCAGGCCCAGTGCTCTACTACACCATCCAAAAGATTGGCAAGAGAGTAGGGATGATAAGGAATCTATCTTCTGGAGAAAATGGTATGGAAGTCATTAAGGATACATGTAGAAAAATCATCTCGTCATCTGAGACAGAGATAAGGGAAAGAATAGAGATGGAAAGACATCTCTGAGTGATGAGATGAGGGGAAAAGAGAACTTTTAGCAAATGAAGTTATTTTTATTTTTTGTGAAACATGACTACAGCTGCAAGGGTGGAGGGCTGCCATGGAAGGTTTGAGAAGGGATGATTTGGAACAGCTATGAGATAAGGAATCAATTTGGGAAGTATCAACAGATTGCTTTACTGCAGGGAGGGCTCAGTTAAGATAATGTAACATAAATTTGATTGAGCATAGAGGATAGTTGAACTGATTCACCAAGGAGTTAAGACAGAGAAAAGAGTTTAACCAGTTTGTAAGTGATAACTTGAGAAAGAACTGAGGAGTGAAAGAATTGGAGGATATAGTGAAGAAAAACAGGGGTTGTAAGGCAAAGAGAAAGATGGGATTATACATTATTATGATTGAATAAAGGAATTTTGACATTCATTAATATGAAAGTGGAACACTTGTAGATCGTGGCAAGATCTAGGCCTAAACCAGTCTGTGTAACTAGGCAACTAGGTGATGAAGTGGACAGAGGGGCTGAAGTAAAAACGACCCGAGTTCAAATCTAGCCTCAGACAGTGTGACCTTGGGCAAGTTGTTTAACTGTTTGCCTGTTTCCTCATTTGTAAAATGGAGGTAATAATACTACCTACCTCCCAAGGGTTGTTGTGAGGGGCAAAGGAGATGACTGTAAAGCACCTGGCACATAATGCTATATAAATGTCAGCTATAGCTGAGATGGAGGCAAAAACCAGTCTTTACCCTCAAGGAGTTTACAATCTAAATTGAAGGAATCTAGAAAGAGTCTAGAACAATAAGGAGCAAGAAGTATGCTATCTCCACCACCACCAGTGAGTCAATGTGTAGGAGTGAAAGTACAGCCAATAACGGAAAGGGTGAGTAGGGAGATAGTTACCGTCAGCAAGGATCCAAGGGTTGGTGAGAGCTAGAAGACAGCTGTTTGTCCTTTCATTCTCACCGGGGAGGTGATGCCATAACTTGCAAGTGAATTAGACTGAAGTGAGGGAGGCCTGTGTGAAGTCACCAGCCTTACTTTCTCTTCTGGAACCATCTGGGTCCAGTGGCAAGATATAAATCAGGACAACTGGAGATAGTCTCCAATGATGGGTGGAAGACATTATTGGAAGGAAGGGGAAAGGAGAGAATGTGGGGCTATTGAGTACTAGAAGGTGGCAGATTCCAGCCCAATTCTGTACTCAATACCATAGTCTTTGGAGGTGATTCAAGATCAACCATGTTAAGTACAGGAAATGTTTGTCTCAACTCATTAACAGTTAACCACACTTTGGAAACCCAAATTCCAGGCATGGTCATGGACCATGCTAGAAGATGGAAATAGTGAGGAAAGAAAAGATTTATGATGGAAAAATTAATTTCTTAATTATGGATCGGGTATTCCAGAGAGCTCCATGGAAGGAACAGATGAATCTGAAATGAAACATGTGCAGGTGTAGAGGACAGTCAGGTGAAGGTGAAAGGGAGGCTAGAATAAAGGAATAGAGAGTGGGAGAAAAGGAACAGACTATCAAAACCATTGGGATAGGGAACATATGAGAAGATGGGAGTATGCTAAGGATTGATGATTGAGTCCAGGCAGAATATTAGTGGCTAGTGAGAGGTCTGGCAGGGGATTAGACTTGTTCAAGGTCCAACTTTGTGTCAGGTGGTGGTGCTGTGTCCTGTAAAGTCCAGAAGGCCTACCTCATAGCAGGAGGAGATAGGCAATGATATGGCCCCTGGGAAATCTGAACAGGAGGAAGGACCTGGCAGTTTAAGGTAAGTCTAGGAATGGTTTCCAGAACCCTGGAGAAAATTCCTGATATGAAGACAGATGCTGGGAGGTAAGTAGGATCTGGGACTGACACAGAACTCACTGACCCTGAGTCAAAGAGATCAGAGGCAGGTAGTCTGGATCCAGGACTGAGCTGTTATGACATACCTGACAAATAGTCATCCAGCTTCTGTTAGAAGACCTCCCAGGAGAGAGAACCCATCACCATTCTTTTCTTTTTTTCTCTGCCAAATCACACAGTTGACATAGTGAGTTTACAATCCCTTAAAAACTCCCAGATATTTTTCAGACAAACTATTGTCTAAATATACCTCCCCTTTGTGGTACTTGTAAAGTTGACCTTTTGAACCCAGATTTAAGAGTTTCTATTTTTCATCTTAGATTAACCCAATGCTCTAGCCCATCAAGATCTTTTGGGATCTTGGTGCTATCATCTTTTGTGGACCCACTGACAAACTCTAGGTCAGGGGTGAGGAACCTACACCCTCAAGACCACATGTAGCCCTCTAGGTCCTCAAGTGCAGCCCTTTGATCAAATCCAAATTTCACAAAGCAAGTATATAGATCCCTGTGATACTCCATTGGATATCTGCCAATTTGACAATGAACATTAGTTTCTATTCTTTTGAGGGTGGCCATTCAATCAGTTCCAAACCATCCAATTATCTCATAAGAAGGGCATGATAGAATTTATCATGTGCTTTGCTAAAAATATAAATAAACTATATCTACAGCATTCTTCTGATTTATCAGTTTAATAACTGCCAAAGAATTTTTAAAAGTTCAAGAATGACCTGATCTTTCTAAAACCGGGCTTTCTAAAACTTTCTCAATAACTTCCCTTTTTTGATGTTTGCTGACCTTTTCTTTAATGATTCTTTCTAGAATTTTCCCAGGAATTTAAGATCACTACCCTATAGTTTGAAAACTCTTTTTTGAAAATCAGGACATTTACCCTTCTTCATACCTACAGTACTTCTATTTTTCATAATCTTTCATTTAGCTATATGATAGTTCAGCTATCACATTTATAAGTTCTTTTAGTATCTGAGAATAAAGTTACCTAAAGATGTAGTTCACCTGGGTCAGGTAACTTTAATTCATAAAGAGTAAAACTAGCTGGGGACGACTAAGTGGCACTGTATCAATAATGAGATATTCACAACACCCATGAGTTATGAATATGCTGGTATAGTTTTGGATCACAAAATGTAGCAAACTCTCCACATGGAAGGCAGAACCAAGGTCTTTATTCAGAAACCAGAACACTGAGTTCCAAAACCAGAAAGCCAAAGTCATTATA
>CM053597.1:152822608-152839542 GCA_028646575.1 Pseudocheirus occidentalis
TCGATGAATAGCGAAAGGGTCCCTTGGGAAAGTACAAAAGGAGGCATCAAGTCAGGAGGACCACAAGCCTCGTGAAGGGGCTCCTTCCTTTTCAAATTAAAACACAAAGAAGCCAAGGCAAAGAGAAAAGACGTTTGCCTAGCGGTCCAGAATAAAACGTTAAACCCAAACGGAGAAGTCAGGAGCCTCCCATGCTGGGAGTTGGAAGTGACCTGGCATACGGGGGTGCGGGGGTTGCAGAGACTCACATGAGGAACATCGGATCCTCAGGCTCTCCGTCCCTCATGAACCGGAACATCCTGCTCTCAGCTTCCGGGAGCTCTGAACTGGGGGTGAGGAGAGGAGATGGGGAACAAGGTTAAGATGCCAGAAGCGATAACAGATTCATCTTACCTTCTAGAGGGGGGCCTTCAGATGCAATGACTCTCAAAGTAAAGTCATCCCCCACCCCGCACATAGGGAAGGCCTTTCTCCCCAGGATGCACCTGCCAATATGGGAGGGCAAGCGGCTCCCCGGCTTCCCTCCCCAGCTTCCCTTCCTCTCTCAGGGCTAGACAGTGTTTTTTTTAAATAATTATCACCATCTCCACTCCTTTTGTCCCGCCCCTCCGGACCAGTCACCCTTTCCTGTTGTCTCCCCCAGACCCAGGTTTGCAGCCCCCTCCTTTTGTCCCTGTTCTGGATAATGAAGGCCCCCCCCCTCCCGTCGGGGCCCTCGCCCCATTAATTGCTCCAGCCACTTTGTTTCCCCTCCACACCTACCTGGCTCTGCTTCCTCCTCCCTCCAGGACCCCACAGCCTTAACCTTCCACCCCGGCAGTCGAAGGGTCCGTCCCGGCTGCGGTCCCCTCCCCCCCGCCCCCACAAAGCTCAGGCCAGCCCTGCTCCCCTCACCGCCCCCACCCCGGGCCTCTTATCCTCTAGGCGCTCAGGATGGACTCCGCGGCTGGAACCCGGCCTTGAACGCTCAGGGGGTACCGGGGGCCCCCGCTCCGGCCACGACCCTCACCCGGCCCCGATCCAGGGCGCTGAGGAGCCCGAGACTCAGGCGCCCATCCGGCCGAGCCCGATCCCGTGCGTGGCGTAGGCCCGCGGCGACGCGGCACTGGTTGGGTGCTCCGTTGGGCCTGGGCCGCGCTGAGGCGAGTGATGAGGCCAAACGGTCCTTCCTTCCCTTCTCCTTCTCCTTCTCCTCAGTCTCCTCCTCCCCCTCCTCCTCCTTCTCCTCCTTCTCCTCCTGCCGCTGCCGCCGCCGCCGCCGCCGCCGTTGCTGTTTCTACAGCTGCCCCCGATCACAGCCAGGCTCAGCCACTGCCAGGCCTGGGCGGAAGTGACGTCAGTCTCCCCATTCCCCTCTCCCCGCCCCCGCCCTGCTGGGCTTTCCCTGACAGCAGACTGGGCCAGGGGAGGCGCCCCGCAGGGGGCGGACTTTGGTTGACCTCTGTTTGTTTCCCTTTTGGGGCGTCTCTTCCCCCGCACGCATAGGAAATGACTGGGGTCTCCTGGGGTGATCCCCTGGAAGAAAGGATGAGGGTGGAGGTGCTTATGACCAAGGAGGGACAGGTTTCTTAGAGGGGAGGAGGAGGAAGAGGAAGGCGAAGAGGAGGAGGGGGCAAGTTTTCTAAAAAGGAGGGCAGATTTCTAATAAAGGAGGAGCAGGTATCCTCATGGGGAAGAGTATCAAGAAGTGAAAGGAGGGGCAAGTTTTCTATAGGGGAGGAGTAGGGAGGGCAGATTTCCCATGGGGGGGAAACTTATGGGGGGGAGGTTTCTTATGGGGGCGGGGTAGGATAGGGGGGAGGGTAGGTTTCTTAAAAGAGGATGGACAGGTTTCCTATGGAGAAAAGGACGAGGCGGAGCGGGTTTATTATAGGTGTGGGGGAGGTTTCTTATAGGGGAATGCAGTTTCTAAAGGAGGTGGAAGCAAACTTTTTATAGGGGAACAGGAGGAGGAGGAGCCAGGGTAAGGCGCCAGAGGCCCGGCCCTGAACCGGGCCAGACCCGGACCAGGTCCGCGCAGGCGCAGGCGCAGGCGAACAGGTCCTTTTGCTGCAATGACTGGGGGCTCGAGGCACCCTGAAGCCAGAGCGGCTTCAGCTCAGAGATTGGCCGCTAGAGGGCCCTAACTCTCTCATTGGACGTCTATGTCCACCCACACCTCTCCCTGGAAACAGACTTGGAGGGCCTGCGGGGGTGGGGTGCCTCAGTTACTCCATCTGTAAGGATTTGGAATCTGAAATCATCTAAACTGGCATTCATCTCCTTCCTTGCCTGTTTCCTCCCTCGTAGGCGTTTCCCCTAAGTGGAAGTCAGGCTGGAAGGGGTCGTGGTAGACAGTGTACTAGGGCAAAGGTCCTCATTCAAAGGTGGGGGTGTGGGGGTGGAGCTGGACGAAAGAGCAGAAACTCCTTCAGGATGCTCCAACCACTTGGGGCCAGAGGTGAATTTAGGATGCAGGAGTCCTCAGGTCCATCCTTGATATTTTGAGTTTCTTGAATCAATCTGGCTCTTCTCCTCTAGGGATTTGCCCAGTTTAGATTGAACTTTACACAAAACATATACAAACTCATCCTCTCAGATTCTTTTTCCCTGATCATTCATATGATTGGAACAACCAAACCCAGGGGGAAAGGATAGTTCACCGTATGCCCCCTCTTTTGGGGAGGATAGTATGCAGGAGAAAAGAGGATACTATTGAATTGGGGGGAAATACTAGTGATGCTCCTTTTGAAGATTTCCATCTTAAAGGGGGGGGAAAATTGAAAAGGCTGAAGATACAAGCAGAAATAAAATCTCATAGGTAGTAAGATTAAGCGGAAACGAAACTTTATTGATAATAAAAGGGAAAAAAACTTCAGAAAGTCTTTGGGCTCACACTGCAGATGCAGCAGCCCACCAGCTCTGTGGTATTCTTGACCCTCAAATGTTCTCTTTCCTACTGTCTCAACCTTTAATTTTCTTTTTTTCAACAAAAATATGAAACAATTTTGGTAGTCAGGGAAGGGAGGAGATAACTAGTGTAGATGAGAAAGTGTCAGCCCTCCAGGAACTTATAGTCTGGTTGAAGGGGTGGGCATTGTCTTCTTCCCCCCCACCTCAATTTAATACAATCAACATAAAGGCTAGGATGAGGTTAAATGTGTAAATGAGATGGTTCATAATCTTGATCCTTTCATAAAGTGTGAATCTCTGGGTTAAGAACTGACTGAGCTACATATAAAAGAGGCAAGAGTGACAGAGGTGTAGGCTCTGGGACCGGCCCCTCCCCCTTTTTGAGCTCTCCTTGATTCTTTGAGGTACAGGCTCTGGGAAAGTAAACCTTCCCAGGGAAGACATTTGCCTTCGGTCATGAGCCTTAAGTTGTGGCTCTGCCCAAGTCTTTAGCCCTCTTTGTTCCAATAGTTTCCCACCCTTGAACTGGCCTGGCTCATCGTTGTCTATAGTCTCCAGGTAGCCTCCAGCAACTTCCCACCCATAACCACTCATTACAGGAGTCTAACCTCATCTGACTCCTCCTGAAGACCCTCCCCAATCTCCTCCTCT
Source organism: Pseudocheirus occidentalis (assembly GCA_028646575.1). Classification (NCBI taxonomy): domain Eukaryota; kingdom Metazoa; phylum Chordata; class Mammalia; order Diprotodontia; family Pseudocheiridae; genus Pseudocheirus; species Pseudocheirus occidentalis. Next base: position 152,826,152 of record CM053597.1, read on the forward strand.
GGACCACCCCTAGATTCCTCCCACAACCTTTCTGTATATAGAAGCCCATCTTCCCTCCACGTGGTGTGAGTGCCATGGAATAGCTTAGTATAGACTTTTCTCTGTGAGAGGGCCTTAGAATGCCCTAGCACACATAATTCCTCTGTGAGAGCACCTTTAAATGGCCTAGCACCCCACGTGGCAAATTTGGACTTTAAATAAACTTTACTTTTTCTTTGGCTAAGAAGACTTGAGTGGAATTCTTTCAGCAGGACCCGGCATGTTGGTATTTTGGGGTCTCAGGCAGCCCTAACCCTCTTTGGGCACCCTCTTCAAGAGAAAGCTTTTACAATGGCGGGGAAGAGCAGGGAGGTGAAAGGGAATGAGTCAAAATTGCTCTCATTGGATTTGGCTTAAGGAGGGAATAACATACACACTTAATTGGGTACCTTACCCTACAGAAAAGTAGGGGTGAAGGGAATAAGAGGGGGGTGATAAAAGGGAGGACAGATCGGGGGAGGGTGTAGTCAGAAGCAAACAATTTTGAAAAGAGACAGGGTCAAAGGAGAAAATAGAATAAACGGGCTGGGATAGAATGGAAGAAAATAGTAGTCTTTCACAATATGACTACTATGGAAATGTTTTGCATTACTACACATGTATAACCTATATTGAATTGCTTGTCTTCTCAATGGAGGTGGGTGAAGAGAGAAGAAGGGAGAGAATCTGGAAATCAAAGTCTTAAAAGTAAATATTAAAAAGTTTTTGCATGCAACCAGGAAATAAGATATGATATATAGGCAATGGGGCATAGAAATCCATCTTGCCCTACAAGAAAGTAAAGGGTTAAGGGGGCAAGGGGGGAGTGGGGGATATAAGAGAGGGCAGACTTGGAGAAGGGATAATCAGTATACTTTCTATCTTGGGGTTGGGGGTAGAGGAGAGATGGGGAGAAAATTTGGAACTCAAAATCTTGTGGAAATGAATGTTGAACACTAAAAGTAAACAAATAAAAAAAAAGGCGGAAAAAAAGAACTGATGAGCTATTAGATTTGTTAACATGACCAAACAGGAAAATGATAAATGTTGGAGAAGATGTGAGAAAATTGGAACACTAATGCATTGTTGGAGTTGTAAACTGATCCAGAATTGGAGAGCAATTTGGAATTATGCCTTAAGGGCTATAAAACTGTGCATACCCTTTGACCCAGTAATACCACTTCTAGGGCTGTATCCCAAAGAGATCATAAAAATGGGAGAAGGACCCATATGTATAAAAATATTTATAGCAGCTCTTTTTGTGGTAGCCAAGAACTGGAAACTGAGGGGATGTCCATCAACTGGGGAATGGCTGAACAAGATGTGGCATGTGAATGTGATGGAATATGAAACAATACTATTGTTTCATAAGAAATGATGAGCTGATGGACTTCAGAAAAACCTGGAAAGACTTATATGAACTGATGCTGAGTGAAGTGAGCAGAACCAGGAGAACATTGTACACAGTAGTTACAAACACAGTAACAGCAACATTGGGATTGATAGACTTACCTCTTCTTAGCAATTCGAGGATCTAAAACAACTCCAAAAGACTCATGAAGGAAAATGCTGTCCATATCCAGAAAAAAGAATTATGGAGTCTGAATGCATATTGAAGCATACTATTTGTACTCTCTCTTTTTTGTTTCTTATTTCTTGTGCCTCCCATTGGTTCTAATTCTTCTTTAAAACATGACTAATGGGAAAATATGTTTAATATGAATGTATATATAGAGCCTGTATCAGATTGCACAATATCTTGGGGAGGAGGAAGAAAAATTATAACTCAAAATATTATTGAAATAAATGTTGAAAATTAAACAAACAAAATTTAAAAACTGAAGAACTGACCACCTGGTCAATAGGTTAACCACAATGGCTATTCACACCTCTGGAGACTTTAGGAAGCTCAAAGAATTTCATCAGAAAGCAGCCTAGTGGTGGTGAAGCTGTCAAGTTGTGAAGCACTTCAAATTCCAACCTGACCCTTGCCCTTGCTCGTAACAGGATGTGGCAAGGGGGAAGACAGCTGGACAGCTAGAAGACAACTCCTCCAGCAAAGAGCAGAGAGAAATACACATTAAGAAGAAACACAGACACAAATAGTTACAAGATAGCCACATGAGGAGGGAAGTAGCTCCAGGGAGTGTTTACCTCCTGTGATGGAGAGGAATGGATTCAAGAAAGGACTTACAAGAACTAGGAGTTATGAGTTTACCATTTGGATCCATGTATTCTCTACAGTAAAGAATTTATTCCTCATGTAACTGTGGATACTTGTGGGAGGATATGTCCCAGACTTTTTTTTTTTGATGGGGTTAGAATGTTTGCTGCCAACTGTTCTTACTATAAGTCATTAGTAAATACCCTTTGCTGAGAAAGCTAACAAGCTGATTAAAATGGAGAACTTTTAAAATGATCAACCAGTGAATGGAAGTGTAGCCTGGGGCAGTGGCCTAGAGTAAGTGCTTCACATCCTTTCATGGTTATCCTTTCAGGGATAATCTTGTAGGACTGAGTAACTGCTGAAATTCCTCCCATACTTAAGCTCTAGAATTGTGGTTAGTAAATTAACTATTTCCTTCTTGACCAATCAAATAATTTCACAACTTATAAAAACATTAGGGATAAACCACTTTGGTTACACATTTAAAACTTTATTACATTACACTGAGGTGGAGTTGTGTAATGATCTCTTATACAACATATCACAGACTATAGAATATGGTGTTATGTAAAGTCTGAAGATGGAAGGTTGTTATCAAAAAGGGGATGAAACTGGGCTGGGTGGTGAGGTGGTGCAGTGAATAGAACACCGGCCCTGGAGTCAGAAGGACCTGAGTTCAAATCTGATCTCAGACACTTGGCACACTAGCTGTGTGACCTAGGGCAAGTCATTTAACCCCAATTGCCCTCCAAAAAAGCAAAAAAAATTTAAAGAAAGAAAATGGGCATTTTGGCATGTGACCATCAAATACCAGGTTTTTCTTTTTTTTTTTTTCCTAGTTTACAAGTTCCTATGATAGTTATTTATTTAAATTAAATAAATGTACAGCACACAGTTACAAATGGTTAGCTAGCCTCATATTTTGCACAACCATACTTATTAAAAATATTTGAACACTAATGTATTGATAGATTCTTTTGATGTGATTATTTCTTATTCCATTCTTCTTTCTCTTTTTTTTCCAGGGATAACCTCCTTCATTTATGGTTGAAGGTATAATTTGTCCTCTTCATATTTTGTCCACTGGTTTTTAGGGAAGATCTGGTGCCTCATAGTCAGGTCCAGAGCTCTCTTGATATGAAACATTCGATCATTAAACAGATTCTTGGGGAGCCTCTTTAAGGCCTCTTTAACATCTTCATCTTCATAAAGTGTGTCATCACGCATTAACCCAAGTTTGTTGAATCCTGCAGCTCTGTAGTACCACTTTCGAAGACTTTCAAGCCATTGGCTTGATGCTACAGTAGGTGCCTGTGTCGCCATCTTGCCGTGGAGAGACCGGCGCTTTGCCTGCTGGGTACGTCCTCCAGGTTTTTATTTTTTGAAGATGGTGGGAATGTATGTGTGTAAATTATCTGTATTTCCCCTATGTAGCCCTTTTAAACTTGTTTTAATCCAGTTTCTTTCTTTCAGTAAGCAGAAGGTAAGCTCATGTGAGGGCTAACCCTCAATCAATTTGCATAGTAGTCTATATATATCTATCTGATGGCCTCCTCTTTATACCTTCCCCTTCCCCCCATGCTTCCCCCTTCCTCCATTTCATTTCAGATGTTCAGTACCCCTTTGCTCTCTTCCCCCTGTGTAACATATTTAAGCTCTGAGATTGAAAGCATCCTTACTTCTACTCCCACTGATGAGCTGGGTCCTCCAAACTAGAACTTAGTTAGCTACATTTTCCCCTCAGAATTCTAAGGATGTTCTTAAGGGATCACAAATAATTCTCTAATGCCATTAGCTTAAGTTTCCACTGGCGTTGTATCTATCAAGAAGCAATTTAGTCAGTTAAGTTTCAAGTAGCTTTTTAGAAAAGATGACTCAGTAGGAAGAGTTGTTACATAACATAGCTGAAAAGTCTATGACATTCTCTCACAAGTACATACAGAATCCAGCAGAAAGTGGATTTAAGCTTAGAGAGTATATGTGGCAAAGAGATAATTAAATAGCTTCTGGTTGCTGAAAGTCCTTTTCTCCCATTCTTAGGGTACTCAGGAAGTCCCCCTTAGTCATGGCATAGATTCTTTGCTATACTCATTGTAGAACCAAGAGTTCAGTCTGTCCTTGGCTTCTGATTTAGAATGTGATCCAAAGCTTCAGTTAGGACACAAATTGAAAGATGAGAACCACGGCTGTCCCAGGGGATAACACTATAATAAAAATATATATTGTTAATATTCAATGCTATATCGCCTCCTTTCATTTATGCTGTTATTTTTTTAAAAAATAATTTTAATGTCCTGGAGCCATATTCTAGTCATAGAGTTCATTCTACTAAATCTTAATACCACTGAGGCCAAATTGACCTCCTTTCATATCCCTTTTTGATTTCTCCTAGTACGTTCCTCTCACCCATTAATTTTATTTTTTAGATATCATCCCTTTATGTTCAATTCACACCTGTGTCCTCTGTCTATATATTCTAATAATGAGAAAAGTCTTATGAGTTACAAACATCATCTTCCCATGTAGGAATGTAGACAGTTTAAACTTATTAAGTCCCTTGTGATTTTCCCTTTCCTGTTTACCTTTTTATGCTTTCTTGAGTCTTGTATTTGAAGGTCAAACTTTCTATTAAACTTCGGTCTTTTCATCAAAAATGCTTGAAAATCCTCTATCTTGTTGAATGTCTATTTTTTTCCCCTGAAGGATTATACTCAGTTTTTCTGTGTTGATGATTCTTGGTTGTAATCCTAGCTCCTTTGCCCTCTGGAATATTATATTTCAAACCCTCTTCTCCTTTAATGTAGAATACAAATCTTGTATTATCCTGACTGTGACTCTACCATGTTTGAATTGTTTCTTTCTGGCTGCTTGCAATATTTTCTCCTTGACCTGGGAACTCTGGAATTTGGCTATGATATTCCTGGCAGTCTTCATTTTTGGGATCTCTTTCAGGAGGTGATAAGTGAATTCTTTCCATTTCTATTTTATCAAGGAAGTTTTCTTGATAATTTCTTGAAAGATGATGTCTAAGCTCTTTTTTTGATCATGGCTTTCAGGTAGTCCAATAATTTTAAAATTATCTCTCCTGGATTTATTTTCCAGGTCAGTTGTTTTTTCCAATGAGATATTTCACAGTCTTCTATTTTTTTTCATTCTTTTGGTTTTGTTTTTATGTTTCTTGATTCCTCATAAAGTCATTAGCTTCCATTTGCTCCATTCTGATTTTTAAGGAATTATTTTCTTCAGTGAGCTTTTGGATCTCCTTTTCCTTTTGACCAATTCTGATTTTTTTTTTAAGGCATTCTTCTCCACGTTGGATTTTTGGACTTCTTTTATCATTTGGCCTAGTCTGTTTTTTAAGGTATTATTTTCTTCAGTACTTTTCTGTGTCTCCTTTACCAAGCTGTTGGCTAGTTTTTCATGATTTTCTTATAGCATTTTTCTTCCCAATTTTTCCTCTGCCTCTCTTACTTGATTTTCATGATTCCTTTTGAGCTCTTCCGTGACCTAAGACCAAGTCATATTTTTTTCTTAGAGGCTTTGGATGTAGGAACTTTGACTTTGTTGTCTTTTTCTGAATATGGGTTTTGATCTTCCTTGTCACCATAGTAACTTTCTATAGTCAAGAGGTTTTTGTCTGTTGTTTACTCATTTCTCCAGCCTATTAGTTGACTTTTTGACTCTTTGTTAAAGTAGAGCTCTGCTTCCAGGGTGGAGGGTACACTGTCCCAAACTTCAGTGGTTTTGTGCAGCTGTTTTCAACGATACTTCTAGGGATCTGTAAGTTTTCAGTTTTTCCAAGGTGGTATGATTTAAGGAGATGTGTTAACTACTTTCCTGGCTTGTGCTCTGGTCTGTGAGTGACCACAAACACTCTGTTCTGCCCTGCAGCCGTGAGAAGGGTACCCCTCCACTGTGGCTGCAAGTTCTGCTATGCTAATGCTTCTCCTTGCCCTGGGGCTGCCACCCTGGACTGTGACCCAGATCTGAGTATGGGCAAAGCAACAGAGTTCTGCCTCAGTGCTAATAAAAAGACTCATGTAATCTCCTTCTGATCAGTTCGACCCTCTGTGGGCTGATCTCTGAATCAGTCACTGCCACTGCTGCTGATTTAATCACTCCCAAGGCCTGTTCCTGGTTTGTTGTGACCAGGGTTGTGCTGCTGGGCATCTGTAGGCTGAAAGTTCTGAAAACTGTCACTGCTGCCACTGATTCAGTCTCCCTGAGAACTACTCTGGGTTTTCTGAGGCTGTCTGTGTTGGCACAGCCTGTGGGGATTGTACTTCTCTCTCACCCTGGTGCAATAGACCTTTCCTGCTGACCTTTCAAGTTGTATTGGGCTGGAAATTTTTTTCACTCCATCTTTTTGTGGGTTTTACTGCTCTAGAATTTGTTTAGAGTCATTTTTAAAGGTATTTGGAGGAGTTTTGGGGAGAGGTCAGGTGAGTCTCTGCCTTTACTCTTCCATCTTGGCTCTGCCTTCTTCCTTTGTTTAGAAGGCAAATAAGGAGATATATGCTCAACAAAGGTGGTTGCTATTTTCATAGAAGCTGTTTTGTGTAAATGGAAAATGATTTCTCTTTAGCCAGTGTGGAGGTACAACTTCCTCTGGACCCTTCAAAGTTGGCAAAGTCCTTCAGTCAAAACAAGAGGCAGGAGACGGCAGGAGAAAATCTGGTCAAGGCTAAAACTGATTCCTACTGAACTTCTCACACTTTATTCCCCAACGTGTTGTTGTTCATCCTTCTTTTGTGAAGAGGATGACATCACAGGGTGATGTCTTGAATTGTACAAGAATTGGATTTTAAGTAAGGCAGAGTTGCACAAAGTCATCAACCTCACTCTTTCAACCAAAGTCATCAAAATCCAGTGAAAAGATGACTGGTGATGGCCTAGAATGCAGTGGACGACCTTGGCATCTTCCATATCTAATCAGACTCTAAGTATTCTATACCACCTGCTTCAGTAAACCTTCATGACCATTGGAACAAATTCTCTTCATCCACTCATTCTGCCGGGGGATGTCCTAACATACTTGGGGTAAATATCTCCATAACTCACAGCCCTCAATCTTAGTTTAGCCCACTTGCCAACATGGTTCTACTGGAGTGTGGCCTTTGTGCTTGCCACAGCTTTCTTGGAGCCACAGGTGAGAGCTGGATGACAGATGAATGGAGTGTTCAGGGAGGACAAATACCATTGGTCTGAGGGCTTCCTGAATGCTTTTCGGGTTGCTCATTCATCTTTGGTGTCCCCAACACATACTCTTTGATCCAATGACACATCTCCTCCCTGTTCCATGAAGAAGACACTTCATATCTCTGTTCCAAGCATTTTCTATGATTACTCCCCATGCTTGGAATGCTCTCCCTCTTCTGCTACAACTACTAATCTTCATGACCTCCTTAAGTTCCAACTAAAATCCCAACTTCTACAGGAAGTCTTCCCTTTGTTAATTATTTCTTATTCATCCTGAATATAGCTTGCTTTGTATATATTTGTTAACATGTTGTCTCCCCTATGAAATTGTAAGCTCCTTGAGGATAGAGAGTGTCTTTTGCCTCATTTTATTGGTTGTGAACCCATTTGAAGTTGACAAAGATATTGCAGTGATTTGTCATTTCCCTCTCCCACTCATTTTGCAGATGAGGAAACTGAGGCAAACAAGGTTAAATGACTTGACTAGGTCACACAGCTAGTAAATGTCTGATCTGAGTTTGGATGTGAACTCAGGTCTTCCTGACTCTAGGCCCAGCACTCCATTTACTGCACCATCTAGCTGCCTACCGGGCACATATTAGACACTTTATAAATGTTTATTGATATGACCCAGTAGGCATAATGAAATTCTCTAATCAATTGGAACAGGCTTCACCTTTTCTGCATTTACTCTTAAGCCTACAACTGAGTGATTAAAATAAAAAACTAAAAAATACGTAAATTAAAATTTACTTAGTTAAGGCATCAAAGTTAAAATGGAGTGACATGATTTCTTCTTACCCTTATAAATTAGAAAAAGTTTTAAATTAGTCTACCATTAGTTATATATACTTTATTGTAAATTTAAATTGATGTGTCATATCTTTCAGGAACATTGCCTTTTGAGACCTATTCCTTATAATCAAATGAAAAGTTTTATTCTTTGTTAAAGGAATTTTAGACATAATAAGCAGATTGGAGAAGTTGTTAATTTTTTGTGTGTGGGGGGGATCATCTCCTAAAGATCTTAGTCTTCTTCTAAGAGCCTTAAAGTCTCTTGAGCTTGTGATCTTCTTATTTTCTTTTCATGATTCTCCTCTAATTTATATGTTCAACCAGAATTTCTGGTTGATTATTTGTGATAAGAGGCAGTTAGGTTGTATAGTAAATAGACCATTGGATCTGGAGTCACAAAAACCTGAGGCCAAATGCTTACTAGTTGTGTGACCCTGGGCAAGTCACTTAACCTCTATTTGCCTCAGTTTGCTCATATATAAAATGGAGATAATAATAGCATGTACCGTACCTCTCTAAGGTCCTCAGCTGAGGTGAAGATCAAATGAAATTATATTTGTTAAGTGTTTAACACAGTGTTTAGCACATAGTAAACTCTATGTAAATATTATAATTATAATTAATGAACAAATGTCCCTTCAGACATTGGAGTGTCTTATTAGAGGTCAGAGCCCCAGGGAGAGGATAAAGAAAGGATCGTTTCTATGAACAAGGGAAAAATTTTTGACCAAATAAGAGACAGAAAGTATTATGAAATGCAAAATGGATTACTTTGATTACATTAAATTAAAAAGGATTTGTACAAACAAAACCAATGCAACCAAGATTAGAAGGAAAGTAGAAAACTGGGAAACAATTTTAATAGCAAGTGTTTCTGATAAAGATCTCATTTCTCAAATATATAAAGAATTCAGTCAAATTTATAAGAATACAAGTCATTCCCCAATTGACAAATTGTCAAAAGATATAAATAGACAGTTTTCAGATGCAGAAATTAAGGCTATCTATAGTCGTATGAAAAAATGTTTTAAATCACATTGATTAGAAAAGTACATATTAAACAACTCTGAGGTACTACTTGTCAGATTGGCTAATATGATAGAAAAAAGAAAATTATACATTTTGGAGATGTGGGGAAATTGGGTCACTAATACATTGTTGGTGGAATTGTGAACTGATCCAGCCATTCTGGAGAACAATTGGAAACTATGCCCAAAGAGCAATCAAATTGTGTATACCCTTTGATCTAGCAATAGTACTTCTAGGTCTATATCCCAAAGAGATCACAAAAAAGGAAAAAGGACCTACATGTACAAAAATATTTATAGCAGCTCTTTTTGTGGTGGCCGAGAAATGGAAATTGAGGAAATGCTCATCAGTTGAAGAATGGCTGAATAAGTCATGGTATATGAATGTAATAATGTGCTATAAGAAATGATGAGCAGGAAGATTTTAGAAAAACCAGGACTTACGTGAACTGATGCTGAGTAAAGTGAGCAGAACCAGGAGAACATTATAACAGTAACAGCAACTTTGTGTGATGATCAAATATGATAGACATAGCTCTTCTTGGCAATACAATGATCCAAGACAGCTAGCTCCAAAACACTCATGATGGGTAATGCTATCCACATCCAGAGAAAGAACTATAGAGTCTGAATGCAGTTTGAAGCATACTATTTTCACATTTCTTTCATGGCTTTTCCCTTTTGTCTTGTTTCTTTCTTTCTTTTATTTTTTTAGTAAAGATAATTTTTTTTACTGTATTTTTTAAACTTATTTTTAGTTTACATCATTCATTTCCATGAGATCTTAATTTACAACTTTTCTCCCCGTCTTTCCCCTACCCACCACCCCAAAACATCAATCCCACTGTATAACCCCTCCACCAATCAGCTCCATCCTACATCCTCCCCCCTCACCCCCCACCACCTTCCAGCAGGGCAAGATGGATCTCCCCACCCCAGCACCTGTACATTTCTCTCCCTCCCTCCTATTCCACCCCCTACGTGTTCCACTCTCTACTTTGTCCCTGTCCCTTTACAAAAGTGTATGATTCTAACAACCCTCCCTCTAACCTGCCCTCCCCCTATCTCCCCTCCCACCCCACCCCCACTCTCCCATAAGATATCTAATTTAGAGTGTATGCCATTCCTTCCCTAAGCCAACTTCAATGAGAGTAAGGGTAACTCATTCCCCCCTGCCCTCCCACTCTTCCCGTCCATTGTAGCAATTATCCCTTGCCCCTTCTATGAGAGGATTAACCCGGTTCTGTCTCTCCCTGTCTCCTCCCACATTATTCCTCTCCCACCTCTCAACTTCACCTTTTAAAATATTATCCCATCCTATTCAATTGATCCTGCACCCCCTGTCCAGGCACACACATATACATACACTCACACATGCATTCACATGCATACACACTCTCCTATATAGACATACGTGTATGTATACATATATATATATACATTTCCACTCTCTTCAACCATCCTCACACTGAGAAGAGCTTCACAAGCCATAACTATCATTTTTCCACGTTGACATGCAAACAGTTCAACCTTGACAAGTTCCCCACAAACTCCCCTCCATGTCCACCTATGCCTGAATGTCAAATTCTCTACTAAGTTCCGATACCTCCATCAAGAATGCTTGGAAGTCCCCTACCCCACTGAATGGCCACATCTTCCCCTGGAACACAACACTCAGTTCTGCAGGGCAGGTGATTCCCAGCCTCAATCCCAGCTCCCTTGATCTCCAGAACATCACATTCCAGGCCCTTCAATCTCTCAGTGCAGAAGCTGCCAGGTCCTGGGCCATCCTGACTTTGTTTCCACAGTATTCAAATTGGTTCTTCTTGGCAGCTTGTAATATTTGATCCTTGATCTGGGAACTCCAGAACTTGGCTGTAATATTCCTAGGAGTTTTTCTCCTGGGATCCCCCTCAAGAGGTGATCGGTGAACTCCCCCAAGTTCCATTCTGCCCTCTGACTCCAAAACATCAGGGCAATTCTCCCTGAGAATCCCCCAAAGGATGCCCTCTAGGCTCCCCCCTTGATTATGGCTTTCAGGTAGTCTAATAATTTTTAAATTGTCTCTCCTGGATCTACCCTACAAGTCAGCAGCTCCCCCAAGGAGACTCCTCACATTGCCTTCCACTCTCTCATCTGCTTGGATCTGTTTAATAGTATCCTGACTTCCCACAAAGTCACTTGCTTTTACCTGCTCCACTCCAACTCTGAAGGAATCATTCTCCTCAGCAACCCCTTGAGACTCTTCCTCCATCTGGCAAACAAGCCCTCAAGGCATTCTTCTTCTCATTGGCCCCCTGGGTCTCCCTTGCCATCTGGATCAATCTATTTCCCAAGGTGTTATTTTCTTCAGTAAGGTTGTTGACTCTCTTTTCATGATTTTCTTGCATCATTCTCATTTCTCTTCCCAATTTTTCCTCCACTTCTCTTATTTGGTTTTCAAAATCCTTCTTAAGCTGCTCAATGGCTTGTAACCAGTCTACATTTTTCTTGGAAGCTTTTGGGAGTTCTGACTGTGTTGTCTTCCTCCCATTCCATATTTTGATCCTTTTTGTCCCTAGAAAAGGAATTTAAAGCTGCATTGCTGGGCTTGCTTTGCTTCCTTTCCCTGCTCATGTTGCCAGTCAATTACTTGACTTTTAGTTTCAGTAGAACTCTGCTTTCAGATGGGAGAGCTCTGTCCCAAATCGCTGGGTTTTTCCCAGCTGCCAGAGCTATTAGGAGGCCGCTGTTTCTGCAGTCCCCACCAGCTTTGGCTCACTGAAAACATACCTCAGGACCACCATATAAGACCACAATCCCAATCCAGGCAGCTCAAGGCAGAAACACTTAGCCTCTGAATGACTGAATGGCCCCCCTGCAATCTTCAGGTCTCAAGCTTCTGAAGCAGGCATATAGAGGTGGCTGCAGGGCTGCCACTTCAGCTGCTTTCTTGCCCTGGGGACAGACAGCTGGACTGCTTCTTTCCCCCAAATTTAGCCGAGTTCCCCTGACCTTTCACTTAGTCCTTGTTTCTTATGTGTTGGTAATTCTGGAAAATGCCACAGCTGCTGGTGATTTGCACTCCAGCCATGGCTTATTCTGGTGGATCCAGGGCTCCAGCCAAAGGTTCACGGGGTGCTGGTCTGGGCTCCCAGTGCACTGTGATGAACCCCTTCCCATCCTCCTGCCAGGCTGCCTTCAGTGGGAGCTTTGCCACTCTGCCATTTTGTGAGTTCTGGAGCTTTAAATTTTGTTTAGAGTTATATTTTATAGGTATTTGAGGTGGTTATGGCAAGAGCTGCGGAGTTTTGCTGCTTCTATTCTGCCATCTTGACTCCATCCCCCTGTCTTGTTTCTTCTTTCACAAAATGACTAATGTGGAAATATATTTAACATGATTGCAAATGTATAATCAGATTGCCCATCATCCTGGGGACAGGAGGGAGGGAAGGAGGAGAAAAATTTGGAATTCATAACTCTTACAAAACAGTTAATGTTGGAAAGTATTTTACATGTAATTGGGAAAAAGTACTATTTACAAAAAGAAAAAGAAAGAATGAAAGGTGGGAAGGAAGGAAAAGAAAGGAAGGAAGAAAGAAAGAATCATCCTCTCCTAGGCCTAGTTAGGATTCTGACACTTGAAAGGTTGGGAAATAGGTTGGTTGAGGATATATAATTATGAAGATGAAAAAATCCAGAAAATAGTGATCTGTTTGGCCTTAGGGTCTCCTGCCCCTTAAAGGTCACATGGCCCTGAGAAGAGACTTCAGTCCTTGGCCTTTTCATTTTTTTCCACATTTTTGGTGGATCTTGAGAATTCAAAGATCAATAGGAGTAAAAGAAACCAAGGCTAGATATGAAAAAATGCTCTGAATCACTATTGATTCAAGAAATGCAAATCAAAACAACTTTGAGGTACCACATCTCACCAGTCAGATTGGCTAGGATGACAAAACTGGAAAACGACAAATGCTGGAGAGGATGTGGAAAAATTGGAACTCTAATGCATTGTTGGTGGAGTTGTAAACTGATTCAACCATTCTGGAGAGCAATCTGGAACTATGCCCAAGGAGCTATAAATAATTACATACCCAGTAAAACCCCACTAATTTTGGGGTTGTATCCCAAAGAGATAGAAGTGGGAGGAAGACCCACATGTACAAAAATGTTTATTGCAGCTCTCTTTGTGGTGGCAAAAAACT
>CM053597.1:152840042-152860566 GCA_028646575.1 Pseudocheirus occidentalis
CAGCAAAATTGAGTATAATGTTCCAGGGGAAAATATGGTCATTCAATGAGGTGGAGGACTTGAAAAAAAAAAACCAGAACTGAATAGAAAATTTGACATTCAAATACAAGAAGCATGAGAAGGTAAACATGGTAAAGAATTCATAAGGAACTTATCAAAGTTGAACTATTTACAGGCCAACATGAAAAAACAACAATTATAACTTATGAAACTTTTCTCAGTATGAGGATAGGTGAAGGGAATAAAAATACAGGAATTGTCCATTGTCCTTTGAAAGTATGCCCATAATTGTATCAGGGAAGGATATGTTCAAAATGATCAACCCCTCCTCCTTTATAAATATTCCATCAGTTGTCGTAAGCTCTCATAGCCTCCTTCAGAGACTATAGATATTGTTATAGTGATTTTAAGAGGTAAAAGAATCTCAAGAAATTGAAAGTTTAACTGTCATTCTAGAGAGATTGTGAGTGCAGTGACTGAAGAGAGATTGACTTGGATTCAGAGAGAAAGGAAATGAAGAGAGCTTATTTCTTGAGAGAACAATATCTATCTATATCTGTATGTATGTATTTACACATATATATGTCTATATAGGAGGGTATATATGCATAGGAACACATATGTGAGTGTGTGTATATATGTGTACATAGAGGGCACAGGATCAATTGAATAGGAAGAGCTGATATTTTAAAAGGTGAAATTGAGAGGTGGGAGAGGGATAGAATGAGAGGCGACAGGGACAGACAGAATGGGGTTAATCATCTCATATAGAAGAGGCTAGGGATAACTGTTACAACGGAGGGGAAGAACAGGAAGGCAAAAGGGAAAGGGTCAACCTTACTCTCATTTAATTTGGCTTAGGGAAGGAATGGCATATGCTTTACATTGGGTATCTTGCCCTACAGGTGAGTAGGGGGGAAAGGGATGAGAGGGGGGATGATGGAGGGCAGGACAGGTTTGGGGGGAGGGTTGTTAGAAGCACATACTTCTGTAAAGGAACAGGGACAAAGTAGAGAATAGAACAAGTGGGGGATGGGATAGGAAGGAGGGAAATATATAGTCAGTCTCACAATACGTCCATTGGGGAGATGTTCTGCATAACTACACATGTACGGCCTGTATTGAATTGCTTGCCTTTCCAGTGGGAATTGGTGATGAGGGAGGAAGGGAAAGAATCTAGAATTTAAAATTCTAAAATCAAATGTTAAAAACATATATGTATATTATTATTATTATTATTAGTATTATCTACATGCAACTGGGTAATAAGATATACAGGCACTGGGATAGGGAGATCCATCTTGCCCTACTGGAAAGTGAGAGGGGTGATGGGGGAGGATATAGGAGAGAGCAGATTGGGGGAGGGGATATACAGTGGGACCACTGTTTTGGGGTGGTGGGTGGGGGAAAGACAGGGAGAAAATTTGTAACTTGAAATCTTGTGGAAATAAATGATGTAAACTAAAAATAAACAAAAGTTAATTTTTAAAAAAAGTACAGATTAGGAGACGTCAACTTTATCCAAGTCTCAGTTTTCTCATGGACAAAATGGAGATAATTCTTCTAGCAAAATCTTACCTCATAAGGTTGCTGCAGGGAACATACCTTTTAAACCTTGAAGTGTGATATTATTATGAAAAGCTCAAGACTCTCCTGGTGCCAGTGAGAACTGGGATAAACATGAGATGAAACTATCGTATTAGAGAAAGCTAAAGCCACTCCATTTTGTCTGCAGTTCCTCTATCTTGCTTGTGACCTTGTTTGTACTGCAGATCCCCACCCCTTAACCCTCTCTTTGTGACCTTCTTTTACTGCTGGAACAGCAAGGACAGACCTATCTATCAGGACAGGTTTACAAGAGATAGCTGAGCTGAAAAAAAAAAAAAAACCTTTTCTCTTACTAGCACATGACAAAAGTCCTGTCCCACAAAAAGGTACCCCATGCAGAATTCACCTTTTGCCTAAATTGAAACCTATTTAAAACTTTGTCCTTTTGATCCTTTGGGGAGTTTATGCCTATGGTATGTGGGGCTCCCTTGCTATCTAACTCAATATACTCTCATTGGTTCTAAATTTATGGTATTGGCTTTGAGGCTTTTGGTTCTCGTTCTGGTTTGTTGTAACATGGACAGTTTTATCCAGAACGTATTAAATGCCTTCTGTGTACAGAGTAAAAAAAAAAGTCAATTACAATCTGCTCCTAACATTCCTTTCTGGCCTTATTATACATTCTTCTTCCTCTGTTGGGCCAGTGAAACTGGCCTTCTAGTTGTTCCTCCATCTCTTATCTTTTTGTTCCTTTGCACTATCTGCAATGCCTAGAATGCACTCCCTCCTTTCCACTGTGTAGAGTGCTTTACTACTGACTTTTCCTTGCTACTAGTGCCCTTCTTTCCAAAATTACTTTATATTTATTCTGTTTTGACCTGTAAATGTATATGTATGTATATGCTTTTTCTTATAATAGAATGTAAGCTCTTAGAGGGTGGAAACTTCCATTTAAAAAAAATTTACCAAGCAAATAGTATGGTATCTTGTATGTAGTAAGCACTTAATAAATAAACCAATAAAAAACATATTAGTTGATATTTGTTGATATTTGTTGTCCAGCAGAAAGGGAGAGCCTTTGAACCTTCTGAGTCCCAACCAGATAACTAATTTGTGGATGGCCTCAGATCCTAGAAAACAATTAGGAATTGTCCATTGTCCTTTGAAAGTATGCCCATAATTGTATCAGGGAAGGATATGTTCAAAATGATCAACCCCTCCTCCTTTATAAATATTCCATCAGTTGTCATAAGCTCTCATAGCCTCCTTCAGAGACTATAGATATTGTTATAGTGATTTTAAGAGGTAAAAGAATCTCAAGAAATTGAAAGTTTAACTGTCATTCTAGAGAGATTGTGAGTGCAGTGACTGAAGAGAGATTGACTTGGATTCAGAGAGAAAGGAAATGAAGAGAGCTTATTTCTTGAGAGAACAGTTTTAACTTTTGTTACTTCTGAGAAAGTTGAATAGTGGGACTGCATTCCGGAATTGAGAAGTCATCAGTTTAAGTTATGTTTAGAAGTGACTATGGTTGATTGTTCTCAGAGTTGAAACATTGTATATATTTATGTGTCTTTGTTTTACTTGTTACATTCTTTAAAAATCCACTACCAGTAACTTTGAGGTTTAATATTAATGCAGAGATAAAGCTTTTAATGTATGATAAGATACCAGTATCTGTTTGTGGGAAAAGAAGTTTCTCTAGTTTATTAAAGAAATACTCAATAAAGTGGGGTTAGGGTCTCATAATAATTGACCCATTACTGAGACAGATGTTGCAACTTTAGTTTTTAATGGGGAAATATCACAACTTACTCCTTGATTAACTTGGAACCTGGGATGAGAATGAATCAGGGAAATGCACCAATAGCAATTAGAAAGAGGGATGATCAGGCTATATATGAGTATCAACCATTAAATTTTGCTACACAGGAGGACATTTTATCCTTCTTTCCTATAGGAATTTTTTTAGTAGAATCATAAATGCAAAGTGTCCGATAGTACTAAATATTAATGGCATTAACTTGTTTGTTTTATTTACCATTTTATTCAATACATATTAATTAAAGCTGTTATTTCACTATTTATTAATTTATCGGTATTGGTTTGCTAGGTATAAATCTTATACCATCACTGTTTTTTAAAGGAAGACTCATGTTTAATCAGTATTGTGAGGTTTTTGAACTGGGGATGGGAGAGTCTTCTGATTTTAGAAGAAGACCCAGAGAATAAAAATTAGAATATCATAAGAACATTGAAATAGTGAAAAGTCAAAAGATTGGAAAATTGCAAGGTAATATCTATTAAGATCAAGACTGGGAAAACCACTCAGTTAGTGAGTTACCATGTGAATTACCATGCTTCAAAAACCCTAGACACATGATACACTAACAGAAAGAAACAGTACTTCGGAACTAATTTACACATCCACTCTGAGTCTGAGGAGTTGGTTAGGAAAAAAGAACTTATAATGAGAAAAGAGGGCATTATAACAAGGAAATTGACAGGATTTTTTAAAGTTGGAAGGGAATAGTACACCTGCAAGAAATACCTTAGCATTCCCTTATAGCAGAAAGAAATGACTTATCTCTGAGTAAAGTAAGTAAGGCTAGATCCCCAAAGTTGAACAACCAAGTACCAGGTATGCAGGAGAACGAATGGAAGTATATCCTTGTAGGGAAGGCAGAGGCACGGCATATAAATGGGACATCCATATGACCCTCATTGTACTTGAGATGCAATGAATGTTACCATAATTCCACTAGTTGATGAAAATAGTATATAAGAGCAGTTACAAAGAGAGATTCTCATTAGAGTGACCCAATCCTGATGAACTCTGGAGGATCCTCTCACATGTGGGCTAAAGAACACAGCAAATGAGTCATGACAAAAACAGATTTCATGATGAGAAGTTTGCAGAGAATCAGTGGAAAGACAGAGCAATAGAAAAACTGTTGTATTGGGAAGATGAAAGATGAGATCAAATGATAAAGTGTTTATTGTAGTGCCTGGCACAAAGTAGGTTATTAAGCACCTTAATAACTGCTTAATAAATTCCCTTAAGGGAACAAAAGTCACAATAGTCCGAGAAAAATTCACCATCGTCATGATACAAGAAGTGGAATTGTCTTCCATTATAATGGTGCTGGGTGGGCATGTGAGTAATGAATGTTCCCAGAAGAGCAATAGAGAGTTGGCTTTTGAGAAGCCAAATTCCAAAGAATCAGCATCAGGATGTAAGGATGGTGTTAGGGAAGGAGGTTATTCCAGACCAGAAAAAATAGCGCAAATGACTTCATCATCAGTCAGATTACAACAATTGGATGCAAGAGCACCACTATCAAGATAACAAGCAAAGTAGAACTGGTTTTGGTTATGAGTGTAGACTAGATGGTCAGTGAATGATGTACCTGAGGGGAGAATGATTGGTTTGGAGGAGGGTGACTCAGTGTCAAGAAACAAATGATGGTATGAGTCCCAAATTTGTTTTCAAGAAATGAAGCAAGATTGGGGCTAGATATTGGTTTGAGCCTTGAGTCAGGGGGACCTGAGTTCAAATCCAGCCTCAGACACTTACTAGTTGTGTCTGGTAAGTTAAGGAATGCCTTAATCCCAACTGCTTCCAAAAAAAGAAAAAAGAAAAAGAAATGAAGCAAGGTGACAGAATTTTGCTGAAAAGCTTTGATGTTTAGAGAATATTGGAGAGACTTGATAACCAAGCAATGAAGTTTAAATATGAGATATTCTAGTTGGAGAAATTGGAAAGCAAGGTAGAGTGAAGGCCTACATTTATAAGAAAACAAGATTTTCAAATTTTAGATATAAAGAAACAGCTAGATACTGAAAAAAGTTTTCATCTAGATATGAAAGAATACTATTAAAAGATGCTCAAAAGAAATGGCTACATTGAAATAGCAGTTGCTCAAGACATTGAAGAAGCTCTGCTTATTTCCCAGATAGTACAAAAAGCTCCTGGAAAAAGGTGGTGTTTCCAATAAGGCTGATGTTGTATATAAAAATCCTATAACTATTCCTAGGCCTGAGAAGGTCCCAGTTCAGGCAAGGAGGGAAGGCTGAAACTAGAGGTGGTAACTTTCTTGCTTAAAATTTCATATATTGAGTTCCCTAGAGTTAAGAGACAAGTCATAAAATGTAGAAATATGGGTAGTGAGCCTAAACTATCAACATTTTAGGTATAAATAGAGAAAAAGTAATAGACAGTAAACAAAAGAACCATTCAGCCTATAAGTAGGCTAATTCATAGGGCTGCAGGAAGAACAGAAGTGGTTTCTCATTCAGCTAGATGTAATTCATTGTTGAATTACATATAGTGTTGCTTTGTACTTTTTGATGTGCCAATGCAGTGCTATACATGTATTAGTTGGGCAGCTAGGTGGTGCAATGGATAGAATGCCAGAACTAAAGTCACAAAGACTCATTTTCCTGAGTTCAAATCCAGCCTCAGACAACTTACTGTTTGACCCTGGGCAAGTCACTTAACTTTCTTTGCCTCAGTTTCCTCATCTGTGAAATGAGTTAGAGAAGGAAATGGCAAAACACTCCAATATCATTGACCAGAAAACCTCAAATGATCTCATAAAGAGTGGGACACAACAAAAAATGACTAAACAATGACAAATGTATCAGTACAATAGTCACATATTAATTTTATTATCACCACTGTTGTATTTTTCTCTTTATTTGAAGCAGCCTATCAGGTGGGTCTTTATGTTATGAAAAGTGTATTGTATTAAAACGTAGATTTAATGAACTCTCAAATGATTTTGCAGGGGCCTAAAAATTTGGCTTCCAGGAGAAATATAACACCAGTTAAAATAGCCTCTCCCACAAAGAGCCAATAGAAATTTTAAAAAATGTTTTTTAGCAAATCATTCTGAGGAAATTATGGATTTTATTGACTCAGAGAGACTGACTGAAAGTACAGAGATAAAGGTGATGAAAAGGGTTTCTTTCCTGAGAGAATGGTTTTGAGGGAAAAAAAAAAATCTCAAGAAGAATTCTTGAAAGACTTTGGATGCTCTCTTTTGGTAATGGCAAGGAACTGCAAACTAAAAGGGTGCCTGCTCATCAACTGGGTAATGACTGAACAAATTGTGGTATATGAAGAAGTACTATTGTTCTTTAAGGAATGTTAAAAGGAACAGTTTTATAGAAACTATGAAAATTTGCATGTTATCCAGAACAAAGTGAACTGAACCAGAACAATTTACACACTGTTAACACTATAAAGATAAACAACTTTGAAAGACTTTAAGATCTCTAATCATTGCAATGACCAACCATGCATGATTCTAGAGATATGAGCAATTGCTTGTGGAAAAAGAGGTTTCTCCAGTTTGTTAAAGAAATATTTAATAAACTGGGGTGGATTTCCAGAACTAATTGATTTAATCAATGAGAAACGTATTGTATTTTTGTTAATTCGTAACTACAAAGACACCAGAGCATGCTTACTTTAAAATCCAGAAGGACACATTTTTAAAAAATGGACCAATAACATCTAGAGAGAAGGATGGCTACCTCACCAATAATAAATTTTCAGTTCCCTTAAAACCACCAGATTTTTTTTCAAAATAACTGCTGTTTGACCATGATTTCCTCATCTTGTACATGTAGATTTTTTGGGTACCTAAATGCAGAACTTTACATTGATCGCTTTAAAATAATGATATTATTAAAGTCATCCCAGTGTTCTAACCTGTATGTACACACACACACACACACACATACACACATGCACACACACAGACATACACACACACATTTATTCAAGTGAGCAACAAAATATGTTAACTAACGCAGGGCAAAAATCCCAACATATTCCACTGGAGATTGTTTGTCATACTGATACTGAATTATGAACAACCTTTTGCAGTTCTGAATCCAGCAAATTGTTTTATTGTCTATTCTACTACTCTTTATCTTCTTTCTTAGAATAGTATGAAATACTTTATCAAAGCTTTGCTCAACTCTAGGTATACTAGAACTATAGCACTTCTCTCATCTACCAGTTTGGTAATCCTATCAAAGAAGGAAATTAAATTAATTTAGCATGATTTGTATTGCTGAAGCCCTGTTGGTTCTTAGCAATCTCCACTTCTTTATTTAGATGTTTATCAGCTATCTCTTTATTGATCTGTTCTAGAATTTCCCCAGGAATTGAAATTAGTCTCACTGGCATTATAGTTTCTTATATTATAATAATATTCCATTCATGTAATTGACAAAGTGCCAAACTTGGAGTCAGGAAGATCTAAGTTTGAATCTTGCCCCCAGATATTTGCTAGACATGTTACAGGTCACAACCTCTATTCAGTTTCCTCATCTGTAAAATGAAGATAATAATAGTACCTAATTCATTATTTTGTTGTGAAATTTAAATGATATATATATACATATATACACAATGCTTTGCAAACTTTAAAATGTTATATGAAAATTATTATTAAAAACAAAAGATAAATAGCGTTTGCTTTAAAATTAAAAAATTCATTAATATATCATAATTTGTTCAGTCATTGCCAAATTAAAAGATCAATTTCATGAAAATGATGGAGAAATTCAGAAGTTGCTAAATGAAAAACAAGAACTCCACAGCATTTACCAGCAGGATCGTTCATCCATCTCTAAGAAGGCAGCCTTTAATTCCATCAAAGTTAATGTACAAATCTTGTAAATTAAAAGTAAGTAAACAAGTCAATTAAAAAAAGTAATGTACAAGCAAAACTTAGAATGATGCAGCATTCTTGGCTCAGTAACAAGGCAGATGAAATTCAGTTTTATGCTGATAGTAACAATCCAAAGCAATTTTATGATGCCTACAGGCTATTTATGAGCCAAAGACCTATGGTACATCTCAACTACTCAGTGCTGATGGAGACACCTTGATTAGTGGTAAGGATATGATCCTAGAGAGATGGGTTGAACACTTCCATAGTGTTCTCAACAGAATATCATTAATCAATGCTGAGGCCTTTGACCATTTACCTCAGGTTGAAGTCAATCCCTCCCTAGCTGAAGCTCCAACTGAAGAAGAGGTTTTGAATGCCATTAGGCTCCTTTCATGTGGCAAAGCACCTGGTTCTGATTCTATTCCAGCTGAGATTTATAAGGTAGGGGGGCCATTGCTCATATGAAAGCTAACCAAAATTTTCCAGGCAAGAGGAAGTTATTGCCCAGGAGTTCAAGGATGGATCCATTTGTCCATCTCTATAAAGGTAAAGGAAACAGATTGTCCTGTGACAATTACAGGGGGGGGTCTCTCTCTTAGTCATTGCTGGCAAGATTCTTGCCAGAGTCCTCCTTAATAGACTGATCCTTCACTTGGAAGATGGTCATCTACATGAGAACCAGTGTGACTTCAGAAAGGGCCAAAGAACAGTTGATTTGGTGTCTTCTGCCCAACAACTCCAGGAGAAATGCCAGGAGCAGAATACAGGTCTGTAAACAATGTTTGTAGATCTGACCAAGGTGATACTGTCAGTTGTGAGGGCTTATGGAAAATTATGTCAAAATTTGGTTGCCCAGAGAAATTCATCAGCATTGTACATCAATTTCCTGACAGCATGCTTGCCTGGGTTCTAGCTAATGGATAATGCTCTCATGCCTTCCCAGTCACCAGTGGAGTGAAGCTGTGTGCTTGCTCCCATGCTTTTTAGCAGGATGTTTTCAGCCATATTGTCAAATGCTTTCAATGAGGATGAACATGGCATCAAGGTCAGCTACTGCACTGATGGCAAATTCTTCAACTTGAAAAGGCTACAAATCAAGACCAAAGTGGAGGGAGTGTCAGTGGATGATTGTGCAATGAATGCAGCTGCTGAAGCTGAGATGTAACAAAGTATGAATCAATTCTCTGGTGCTTGTGCAAGTTTTGACCTAACAATTAACACCAAGAAACACAGGTGCTCCATCAGCCACCAAACCATCCATACATGGAACCATTGATTACACCAAATGGAGAAGTTTTGAATGCTATGGATAAATTCACTTACCTTGATAGTATACTTTCCAGGGATG
This sequence comes from Pseudocheirus occidentalis, assembly GCA_028646575.1. NCBI lineage: Eukaryota > Metazoa > Chordata > Mammalia > Diprotodontia > Pseudocheiridae > Pseudocheirus > Pseudocheirus occidentalis. Next base: position 152,849,631 of record CM053597.1, read on the forward strand.
CACACATTGATAATGAGGTTGACCTCATTACACATTGCCAGAGCTAGCTCAGTGTTTGAAAGGCTCTGAAGGAAAGTATGGGAGAGAAGAGGTATTTGACTTACTACCAGACTGAAGGTCTGCAGAGCCATTGTACTGACCTCATTGTTATATGTCTGTGAAACCTACACAGTAAGCCAGAGCCATGCCAGGAAACTGAATTGCTTCCATTCGAACTGTTTTAGGAAGATTTTGAAGATCATCTGGCAGGATAATATACCAGACACTGAGGTCCTTACTTGAACTAAATTGCCATGCATTCAAACTCTGCTTTAGAAAGCACAACTTCCATGGACTGGCTGTGTTATTCAAAGGCAAAATGTATGCTTGCCAAGAAGACTTTTATGGAGAACTTACACAGGGCAAGTAGTCACATGGTGGTAAGAAGAAGCGATACAAGGACACTCTCAAGGTCTCTCTTAATAACTTTGGAATTGGTTGTGTGACATGGGAGACACAGGCACAGGACCGCTCAGTATGGCATGCCCACATCAGAGAAGGTGCTGTGCTCTAAGAGCAAAGCTGAATTGAAACAGATCAAAGGAAACATAGGATGCAAAAGTTAGAGAATCTACTCGAAGTGTTCACATGGATTATTTGTACCCAACCTGTGGTAGAGCAATTCTGAGCTCATATTGGTCTGATCAGCCATAATTGGACACTCTGAAACTTGACTCTAGCATAGTGATACCATTTGATTCTTTTCAAGAATGAAGGACAACAACCAACCAACCACAAAAAGTACTTCTATGATAATTTTGGTACCTATAAGATCCCTCCTCCACCAATTTAGGGTATATACCCTCAGGAACAGAAAACACTATTGCATATTTAAAATACACTAAATATAATGCCAAATTTCTTTCCCAAATGACAGGTCCATCTGATATTACAGTAGAGCAAGGGTAGAGGCAAAAAAACCAAAGGTGGGAGAGGAGGGTGAATATAACCTAAAAGACTTAGAGTTAATGTGTCCCCCCTCTCACAAGTCATGAAAGACACATTAACACTAAATCCAAAAATTCTATGTGAATGGTAGGATTGGTGGTGCCGTTATTTTAAAAAATCATTACTGTCACTAAAAATACTAATTCCATGCTTCTTAATTTTGCTTAGGTGATACACAGAGTTACATAGTCAACTCCTTTTCTTGGTAGCCAAGAGCCTTAGACATAAAGGAGGTACAGATGTAAAGTTTTGTGTATAGATCATTTGGCAGTTGGGGCTTTGCAGTAGTGGAATTGTAGAGCAATGAGACCTTAGCTTAAAAAGGTCAAGGTGTCCCACTGCATGTGGTGTCATCTCCAGTCATTCTGATCTATGTCTTATTACTGCACTCAAATGACCCTAGAGGAGAGTAAGGCAGATGACTTTGCATAGTTCTGTCTCACTTAAATCCAATTCACTTGAAAGTCAAGACATCACCTTCATGATGTCATTGGTCTTCTTTGAGAATGAAGGACAAACAGAAATAATGACTGCACAGCAAAAAGTTCAAATCAGCTCATTAATAGCCTGGATGTCACTATATTAATTATCCAGCCAGGGAAGTGCAATATCTAACCTGTCCACTAGGTGGTGGTCTTCTTGAGCTACCAACCTAGTTACTACCTCAGTTCCTCTCTTTCACATGCCTCCAGTGGTGTTTCTAAAGGCTTAAATTATCCTCTACAGGCCACCAGGGGGCACTCAGCCCGCAAATGTTGAGACTACTCCCTCTGTTCCCTCTCAGCTTCAAACAGACGCTGGCTTGGTTTGTAATTTAACTAGGGGGTGATATGGGATAGGGATATGGAATATTGCTCAAATATCAGCAATAGGAAATCTAATTCTAGAGCTCCTATTCTGTATCTTGGAATTTCCTCTCTAAGTTCTCAACCCACTCCCTACAATTATAAGACATAAACATGCAATATACTGTCTCCACATATTGGAAATAAAAGGAATAAAATATTTCTGCATGGATATTTCTGCCCCCAAACATTTCTCAAAGCTTTCTCCAATTTTCTCTCCTAGACTTTTGGGATTTAAAGGGGGAAAGTCTTGTATTAGGGTCATGAACAAATGAAGGGAAAGGGTTGCATACCTGGGCCCTCATCTTGCTGTCAGGGACTGTACCAAAGGGAAAGCACAGTGGGAGAGGACTCTCTTGTAGTTGTGGATATTGTGTTCTTGCCTCTGAAGGACTGATCTCAAGTTCTAGGTTTCTGGATGCTGAGGTTTCAGCATCTGTTCCTGATGACTGGCAAAGAGAGTCTGGCTTTGGCAGTTTTATGATTGACCTAATCTCTCAATCCAATTACCAAAATTTGGCACCAATTAACGTCATGCCAAGCAAGAACTTTCAACCTTAAGGACAATGGAAGGAAATAAAAGTGGCTGCTTCTGCATGCCAGCATCCACATCTCATCCTCCCTATCATATCTATTGGTTTCTTGAATGTTGCAATTGTTCAGTTGCCCAAATCCCAAGAAGGAGAAAATGGAAATTCTCAGAAACTGGACTTGAGATGTCTCATAAATTCTATTTCCCTCTATGGGAATTTTCAGGGACCTCAGGTCCCCAGAGAAATGAAATTATGCTGTAGAAAAATCCACTATAGACACAGCATGATAAAAACATTAAATCAATATAAAACTAGGCTGTGTTTATATAATTCATATAAGAGATAAGTGCATTTATAGACGTAAAGTGGGAGGTGAAGAAAGACAATAGTCAGGAAAGTTTCAAGTATACACAGAAGCTAGGAAAACTGTCAATTTCTTCTAATTGTGGAATCTCTTGGATCTTTCTGAGAAAATATAATTAACAGGGTCACTGGAATATTAAAGTTTGCTATCAGAGTCAATGGAGGGATCCCAATAAAATAACAATGATAATCATGGCTCAGTTCCTCAGATCTCACGTTTTAATCCCTGCCTTTTCAGAATTCTCTCCTCAAGGTTCAATCAATCAATCAACATTTATTAAGGGCCTCCTATGTGCCAGGCACAGTGGTAAACACTGAGAAGACAAAAAGAGGCAAAAGATCATCCTTGCCTTTAAGGAGCTTCAAATCTAATCCATGCAAACATATACATACACACATGTGTATGTATATGTATATATATATGTATATATACATACGTGTATATGTATATATAACATATATAATATTATATATTGTTATATATTTACATATCAACTTTTAACCTTTGTGTACAGATCTCTTTTCACTTTAGCTTTCTCTTTTTCTTTGCTGTCCTTTGTACTAATCCCATAGTCTGTATACTTTAATAGTGCAATCAATCCCTCCAAAAATGAAAATCTAAACCTATTCATGCCTTTAACAGCATGGAATTCATCCATGTCCTCTCACAAATTCACCCCAGGGCACCTGCCTAACATGTTGGGGACCTTCCTTACTTGAGCTCCCTTAATATACCAATGAAGCATGTGGGCATGGCCCTCATTTTCACTACACAATAACAATGATAGCTGGAATTTATGTAGCCCTTTAAGATTTGCAAAGTGCTTTACATATTTTTCTCACTTAGCCTCTGGCAGCACATTTATCTAATGACATCCTTCATGCCACTTTTCCTATATAATTCCTCATTTGTTATGACTTGCTCCTGCCTGCTCACGCCTACTATGTGCCTCTCTATTGCCATTTGGGTAATCCTCAATTTCACTTCTTTAAAGACAGGAGTATTCAATTACTTGAAATCACACAAAATCACTGGGATAATACTGGTAAAAAAAAAAGATGGGGCCTTTGAGATTAGGTTTAGAATGACATCTTATATCCTATAATATAATAAGTTCCAAATGGATATGCAACCTGAATATTAATAGTCACAATTTTTTTTAAATAAGAGAATTAGATCAAGTACCTTTCATGGCTAGGGGTGAATTCTTAAGCAAACAAGCAACAGAGTAAAAAGAGAAAATATAAAAAAAATTTAGATTACATAAAATTGAAATGTTTTTGCAAGAATAAAATCAAGGCAACTAGGATAAAGAGGGAAACTTGATTTGGGAGGAAAAAAAAATCATTGCTTCAAATCATTCTGATAAGAATCTACTATCCAAGACATACAAAGAACTAACACAAACATAGAAGACCAAGAACCATTCCTCAGTCTGTAAGTGGTCAAAGATTATAAAACAAAGGGTTCTCAGAAAGACTGAAAAGACCCCTACAATTCACTAATACTATAAGAAATAAAAATCAAAACAACTCTGAGGTTTTACTTCATACTCAACAAATGGGCAAAGGTGACAAAAATTGAGATTAGTCGATGTTAGAATGGTTGTGGAAAAAAAGGGAAAACACTGTTGGAGTTATGAAATGGTCTAACCATTCTGGAGACAATTTGGAATTATGCTGAGAGTGACTAAAATGCCCAAACCTTTTGATGCAGAGATCCCTCTTTAGTCATATACTCCAAAGGAGCTCAAAGATATAAAAAAAGGCCTTGTACACACCACAGCTTTCAGAGAAGGACTTGTTATAGTAGTAAAGATCTAGAAACAAAATAAACATCAAGAATTTGAGAGAATGACTAAACAAATTATAGTAATGAATGTAATAGAATATTACCGTGTTATACGAAATTACCATTATGAAGAGAAGCATGGAAAGATTTATATGAACTGATACTATGTGAAGTGATCAGAACCTCACTTCATGGAAAACAATATACACAATTACTGTAGCAAAATAAATGGAATGAACTTAACAAAATAAAACAACACTATGCTAAAATGATTGAGGTTGAACCTGAAGAAAAGATGAGAAAATGTACCTTCTTGTCTCTCAAAGATGTAGGGCACACTGTCAAACTTAGTTGATACGTTGGGTAGTTTTGCTGAACTATTTTCCCCCTTTCTTTTAAAGTTTTTGTTATGTTCTTCGGGCAAAGGAGGGAGTGGGATATATTTAGAAGTGAAGGTGATAACAAAAATAAGACAGTAATTTTTTTTTAAATGGGCTTTTGTTTAAAGAAAAAGCTCGGGGTCATTAAAAGCACCGTGCAATTTCCCAGAGACAAGCCTGTCCACTCTCTACCTCCTGTTCAGTTCTGGTTTTAGCTCATTGTCAATTTGCAACATCTGTTCCTGATACATGCACTGATGGACAAGCTCTCTAGTCTGCCCATTCAACTGGACATTGGGTGGATAATAGGCAATCTACATCCACCTGGTTTTTCCCATGCTGATAATTAGGTCAAACTCTTTTGAGTGATTATGAATTTCACATAGGAGACTCGGTTGCATCACTTCATGGAATCAGCACAATGTTATCCTCAGATAGGAGTGGCTGGAAGCCCTTGCCCTCCAGATCTGCAATCTTATTATTGTCCTTTGATCATGGGAATCCTTCAATTTGAAGTCTGCACTAGACTTTTTCCCTGAAAATGGCTATCAGCTTTGGCAAGCACATTTTTACCTTTTTTTTAATCGTCAGTTGAGATTAATAATTGGAAGGCTGCTCAAAACATTTAAGTTATTATATCTTTCAAGGTATCTTGTATGATTTTAGACATTTTATAGGCCCCTGTCATAGTCTGTGTTTTGTTGTTATTCAATTGTTTCAGGCATGTCCAACTCTTCATGACCTCATTTAGGGTTTTCTTCCCAAAGATACTGGAGTGATTTTCCATTCCTTCTCCAGCTCATTTTACTGATGAGGAAACTGAGGCAAATGGTTAAATGACCAGCCCAGTGTCAAGGGTCACAGTTAGTAAATGTCTGAAGCTGGATTTGAACTCAGGTCTTCCTGATTCCAGACCAGAGCTTCATGCATTAGCCACCTAGCTGCCCACATAGTCTGTATATCCTTTTAATGAGGAACCCTTTGAATATTACACAGAGATGTGGTTCAATGTGGTCTAAGTGGAATATATATGTATATCTATTTACGCATATAGATGTATATCTGAAAGGGTCAAAAGGTTTTTGCAAAAATAAACACAAATAATGTCCTGGGGAAGAGGGAGGGACATAGAACATGGGCCTGGTATGAAGCATGGTATGAAAAAAAGAATATTGAGCTAGTGGTCAAGCCATCTGGGCTTTACTCCTGGCTCTGTTACTCATGGGTAAATGAGTAACCTGTGTCACTTCCATCTCTCTGTACCCTTTCCTCAGTCATAAAAAAAGAGTTGGACTGTATCATTTCCAGCTCTAAAGTTCTATTAAAGAACTTTAGCTATTAAGTCCCTTCTCACCCTCTCTGGGTACAGGGGAGGTTTTCAGAAAAGTTGGTGTTAATAAGAGATGGAAAGGAGAGGAGAGATGAGGGCTTGGGTAATGAGATATTATTCCAGTTACAAAATAGGACACAGAAGTATGAGAAGGTTTTGAAGGGAACATGAAGAATAAGAAAAACCAGTTTAGGGGGGTGGCTAGTTGGCGCAGTGAATAGAGCACTGGTCCTGGAGTCAGGAGGACCTGAGTTCAAATCCGGCCTCAGACACTTAACATAAAAACTAGCTGTGTGACCTTGGGCAAGTCACTTAACCCCAACTGCCCTCAAAAAAAAAAAAGCACAAAACCAGTTTAGGAATTCTGGAGAAGGACTATGATGAATCAAGCCAAAATTTAGGAAATGAACAATAACAAGCATTTATTGAGCACCTACTGCGCTAGGCACTGTGCTAGATGCTGAGGAAAGAAAGACAAAAATGAGTCTCTGCCACCAAGGAACATACATTCTACTTTTAATTGGTGGAAAACTTCCTGGGATAGTTGGAAAGTTATAGGTCACTTAGATTAATCAAATCTAATTTCACAGAATGTCAGAACTAAAAGGAGACTTAGAGATCACAGTCTAGTACTCTCATGAAAGATGTAGAAATTTAGTCCTCAAAAGGTGAAGAATCTCATCTAAAGTCACAGAGCTCAAAGAGTTAAGCCTGGAAGTCTAGTTTACTGCTTTTTTCTCTCGTTGCACACGTCCTCCCCACTTACTTTCAGGTCCCCATTTCCCAGAATCTGTTTCCCTTAAAATCTGCTACTCCAGAACTTCTACAGTTAGTTCCCTTTGCCTTTCTAAAGATCCTTGATATTAAATTGTTATTAGAGGTCTACTGCTTAGCGGCATCAGACTCACCAAGCAGGTCCTATAGCTTCAGCTATCCTTAGGCTTCTTGGAGTTACTCTACAGTCCTGGACAGGAGATGCTCTAAGACATGTCATGGCCTCTTCATTAGAGTTAATATCCCCTACTTTAAAGGAGACTTCCTAATTTCACTTTCTCTTTGAAAAGAGAAACTCCTCAGAAATTAATACTAAGAACATTGGACTTGCTTTCCTTTCCTAGCCAGTAACTCCCCAAATTTGGGGATTTTTTTGCTAGACAAGGTTCTGGGTGACATCTTCCAGTCCATGTGACTGATCATTGGTTAGTCTTAAATCCAACTGTACTAATAATGTTCACACTGCAGAAGAGAGACTGTGACTTTTGTACATCACTAGCTAGGGGGGAGGTAAGGGCCAGATATAATCTGGGAGGAGCGGCCAGAGCCTGACAACAGAATCTGAGAAAGAACAAGAAAAAAGAAGTGAGGAAAAGCAGGGTCATACCATGACAGAAGGCAATCTGGCTTTTGGCTAGAGGCCAATCCAGCAAATTATACTTGGGAGCCTAGAATTATGGGATTTTCCCCAGCCTGCTCCAAGATTAATAGATGAAACAGTTCTATGCCTAAATAAAGAATTTGAGATGGTGTGTTGGACTAGAAGATCAATCAAATATTTATTGAACTTCTGCTATACATCCAGCACTGTGCTAGGCACTGTTAGAAATGCACAAGCATCATATATGATTCCTAATCTAGTTGGGGAGATAAGAGTAATATGAAAAACAATGAGTAGACAGTGTGTAATAAAGTAATAAATCCTGTGATGCAGACTATATATAAACACCATAGGAATTCAGAAAAGAGGAAAATCCAGTGATGGCTAGAAAGGTCAGGGAAGGTTTGATGGGAGAGCTGGGACTTGAACGATGGATAGAATTTATTTTTAAAAAATTGTTCAGAACTTAATAAACAACAAATAAAACGAGCGTTTCCATATAAAAGTGGAGCAAGTAATGAGGATTATATATCCAACTGTGAATTGCTATTACATGCAGCTTGCTTTTCTCTTTAAATACATAATAAATTCAATATATTACTTTTAAAGCTGCCCTGCTCATCCATGTTTCATTCTGAACTTTGTTCTGCTTACTTCTGAGCATTTTCTTTAAAAAAGATTCAATAGCTATCTTTTTTTTTCTTTCTTGTTAAATACTATTGCTATCCCCTTTCTCCAAACCCCAACTCCACCTCTGGAAAAAATAAAAATGGAAAAACAAACACTTGGAGCAATACATAATCAAGGAAAACAAATCTATATACTAGCCATATCAAAAATTGTCTCATTCTGCACATTAAAACCATCACCTTTCTGCCAAGAGTGGTTAACATGCTTCATCATAAGTGTTTTAGTATATGTCTGGCCATTTCATTAATCAAATTTCTTAAGATTTTCAGAATTGTTTTTCTTTACAATGCTATTATAGTCACACACATAGTTCTACTTGATTCTGCTGACTTTGGTCTGCATTAGTTCATATAAGTCTTCCTATGTTTCCCTCAACCATCTTTCATAATTTCTTAGAATATTAATATTCTATTACATTCATATATCATATTTTGTTCATCCATTTCTCAAATGATGGGCACCTCTTCAGTTTCCAGTTCTTTGCTACCACAAAAACACCGAATATATATACTTTTGGGCATATTTTCATCTTCCTTTGATCTCTTTGAGATCATATTTGTGGTATTACTGGGTCAGAAGGTTATATAGTTTAGTTACTTTGGGGGTATAGTTCCAAACTGCTTTCCAGAAAGCCTAGACCAATTTACAGCTCCAATAGTGTCTGTCTTTCTTCAGCCCTCAGCCCTTCCAACAATTGTAATTTTTTTTGGTCATCTTTGCTGATCTGATGGCTCTTGAGGTAGATTCCCAGAATTGTTTTAATTTGCATTTCTCTAGTGAGTTAGAACATTCTTCCCCCACATAGTTGATAGCTTGAATTTCTTCCTTTGAGAACTATCTATTCATAACGGTGACCATTTAGCTATTAAGCAAGAGATTTTTGTCCTTACATATTTGAATCAGATCAATGGATAGGATTTATATAGGAGGAGGGGAGAGAGCATTCCACACTAAAGAACGGGGAGGAGAGACTGTCCTGACCTGTGTACACAGCAATAAAAGTAAAAGGACAGTGGGGTGGATCATTGAAGGCCTTGAACTTTAGGGAAAGGAATTTAGACTTGACACCTAGAAATGGGAGGCAGACAAAGCAAATTGATTCAAGTTGGCTTAGTTCTAAGTCTTGTGAAGCCACGATGATGGTGGTGGTGAATAGTCTTGTGTCTCCTCAAGTATTCTTTATAAATGTGACAATGTTGTGATGAATTCTAATCTGAGTACTCCTTAGACAGGCAACACACTTTTTTGATCTGTTAGATTTGTTTGGGCCTCAGAAGGAACTCCATCTCCCTCAACTATCCTCTAGCTTAGTATCTGAAAAGAGAAAAAAATAACAACAGCTAAGGAAAAGTTGAAGGGAAGATAGAGAAGAAAATGAACTCTTGATTAATGAAGATAGTTCAGCTCCCTAGGAATCTAACTTCTCTTTTTTTTTCTTCCAAGGTTGGGGTTCGGATCAGGGATATTCTAAGAAATAAATTTAGAATCAAAACCAAAAAAGGAACAAAGGAAAGAGAAGCTAAGGAAAAAAAGATTTCACTAGGAAAAAGAAGAGAATAATTCAGGTTGGGAGTAATGGCCACACAGCCACCTGAGCAAATTTCTCCTATGCCGTTCCATTACTCCTCTCTTCACCACCTTCTCTAAAGGGTATTAAAAAAAAATTAGTTTTCTTCACAAGATACCAGTCTCCCTCTAGGGCGATAATCCCAATAGGATAGTACATATCCAGAATAGTCTAGTTAAGAGCCTTAGAAATAGCCAGATAGTCTATGGAAAAGAGCAGCCTTGTGACCATGTCTTGTACCCTGTCCTACTTATGGAGAGACATACTCAGTCTCACGACCTTTGCAGAGAAGGGTGGAATTAACATTGAAGTGGAGGTCTTCCAGGCACCCGGGATGACTAATCATCCGCTGAGGATCCCTTCGGGCGGTGGTTGCAGCCCCCCACGCCCCAAACCTTAGCCCCACAGCACTTCCGACCTCCTTTCTCTGGAGGCCAAGCACTCAGGTGGCGGCTACCCATTATCTCAGGTAGAAGAAGCCGGCGTCCTTCCCCAAATCCCTTCCCAGAAATGGGATGGAACCCAGGTCTCCTGCTTCCTGGTTTCGCTTCTGCTCCCCTGGAACCCTGGTGTCCCAGTTCCCTGAATCTCCGGGGCTCTAGGGGACGTTGGGGGCAGCATTCCCAGTGCCGGCTTCTCCTCTTTGCTTCCATCTCCCTGGAATTTTCCACTGCAGCTGCCTCGGCTCCCAGACACCCCTCCCTGGGCAAAAATCCCAGCCCCCTCCGCCCCTTCCCCAATCACACCCCATTCCCATTCCCGCCCCTGGGGCCCAGCCCACACCCTACAGCTCTCACAGATAGCCTCAGTTGGAGAAAGGGGGCAAAATCCCCTTCTGGGGACTGAAAGGAGAGGTTCTTGATCAGGGGTGGTGTGTGTTGGGGCGGTTAAGAGGCGGGTAGTTGGGGGCCAAAGCCCCCAAGGGCTTGGAGTGGAGGGGGAGGGGGACTGGCCCCGCTCACATACCCATATAAGGCAGGGCAAGCGGATGAGTACTGGGATTGGCTGATTCAAATGAGCATTCCACCTGGCAACAGTGTTCCCATTGGCTCTTGGGAAAAATTGGAGGACGGT
>CM053597.1:152861066-152903295 GCA_028646575.1 Pseudocheirus occidentalis
GCGGGGGGCGGGAGAGTTAGGGTGGAGGTGACCAGAGTGTGTGGCGGGGTGGTTACCCGGGCAACGGGGGTAAGAACCCAGCAGGGTGTCCGAGACAGCAGGCGGGGCTGGGAGGCGGGGAAGGGGGACGGGAGGCGGGCAGCAGGAGGGAGAGGAAAGGAGACTGACAGGGAGAGGGCGAGAGAAACTGGGAGACAAGAACGACATGGAGAGGGAAGAAGACAGACAGTGATGGATTCAGGGAGAGAAAGAAGGAGGAAAAGAGAAACAGGGTCAGAAGAGAAAGAAATTAAGAGAAAAGATTGAGAAAGGCTTAGAAAAAAGACAGACTGGGAGAGAGAGACAGACATATGGTCAAAGAAAGATCAGAGGGGACTGGGAGAGAGACAGACATCATATGGTCAAAGAAAGATCAGAGGGAGGCTGGCGTAGGTAAAGATGGGAGACTCCGGAGATAAGATGGAGAAAGAGAAGGGGGACCCAAAGGTGAAATTAGGGAGGAAGGGGATAGAGAGAGACCCAAGGATGATTTATTTCCATACTCAATAACTATTCATGATGATTATTAATATTTATTAAAATTAATATTATAGTGGTCATTCATAATTATATTAGGATGCTTATTCAAGTGAAAATGATAAAGAATAAAATTGTGAGAAAGTAATGGTAGAAAAATATAAGGATAAACAAACACAGTTCATGAACCTTTTCTCCCCTCTATAAGCATACTCTCTCAGCTTCCTTCTCCCACCTCAATTGCTCAGAAATCTTCTGGACTAGGAGAGTGTATCATCAGTGTATCGTGGACTAGGAAAGTTTGCTTCCTAGTCCAAGATACACTGATAAGACTAGGCTTAAGGTGAAGAGAAAAGAATGGCTGGGATGGGGTGAGATTAGAGTCCAAGAACTACAAAAGAGTGATGGATTCAAGGGAAGAGAAAGAATGTGGGAAAGAGAAACATGGTGAGAATGGCGTTTGTAGAGGGGAGAGAGACATATTTGGGACGAGAGACTTTGAAGAGAGGCTCATTTTATCAAAAGAGATATTTATGAAGAGCTTAGCACAGGGCCTGGTACATGGGACGCAGTTAATAAATATGTATCTCCCCTAGAAGTGAGGGAAGAAAAAGTAAGAAAGAAATGAAACAGAATGGGGAGAAATAGCTGAGATTGAGAAGGTCCAGGTTGTAAGGCCAGATAGGACAGAAGGCAGGTAAGAGTGCTGCCTGGGAAAGGCAAAAATGGGTAAAGAGAGAATTTGAAGAATGAGGGGAAGAGGCGGGTAGAATAGGGAACAAATGAAAGGATGTCAGACATGGTCAAGAGATGAAATGGTATGAAATGACGGAGAGAAGATGAAATGGAAGTAAAAGTCAGGTCTCAAAGGAGACAAGGGGATAACATAATGGTAATTAGAGAGTAACTTGGGGTGGGGGTCGAAAGAAGAGGTCAGTACAAAGAACTAGACAAAGAGGAAGGAAATGAGTTGAGAAGAGATGGGAGATGGGAACATGGGAGAAAGCAGAGGATCATGGAAAAGAGGCTCTGGATGTTCCTCAGAGCAAGGGTGAAGTAAACAGAGCTAGATCACAAATTCCAGTCACTCCTCAGCTAAAAGGGCGGACTCTCCTTCCCTCTATCTCCATCTCCCAAAGGTACCAAAGGAAGAGGGTGGGAACAGGGAGGGGAGGCCAGGCTCCGGAAGTTAAGTTTGGGAGCAGCTTTTTCCTCCTCTGCTCTCAGGCCTTTGGTCCCTTGCCACACAAGTCAAACATTTGCCTTACTTATTCTTCTCACCTGCCCCCACCCACCTTGGCTCCTGAGGCCTCTATGCTAAAGGTTTTTGAGTGCAAATAATAACAATGACAGCTCAGTATAAACGTGAGCACTTGAAGGTTTGCAAAGCACTTTACATATATTATATCTCATTTGATAATGTATTTATTTGAATAAGTTTTGTTCAAATTATTAAAAATGCTTTAATAATTAACATCTGATAATAAATATATTTGCAGTTTGAAGAGTTGTCGCATGCTCTGGCCTTCTCTCCCAGCCCATGCCTAAAGAACTGCCTCCAAAATCCAAATCAGAAATCTGGAGAGAGCCCACCTAAGGAGAGCCCCACCCCTTCCCACTCCACTCCTTTTTCTCCTTTCCCTTCATCCCTCGGCCTCATCCTTTCTCCAGCTTCAGTCTCTGCTCGCTCTCCCTGTATGACTTTTGACTCTTTGTCTCTCTCTGGCTTCTCCTTTCATCGTTTCCTCTGTCTTCGGTCTGCGCGTCGGTCTTCAGTCTCGCTCTCTTTCTGGGTCTCTGTTTCTTCTTTCTCTGTCCCTCTCGCCTCTCCTCCGCCCCTCATTTCCATCCTCCTATCCCCACCTCTCCAACCTCCTCTTTCATCTCCCTCCCCTCCCCTTTCCTTTCCTAGCCTTGCCTTCCCTTTCCTCCCCTCTCCTCCCAGCTCCCGCCTGCCCCACCCCTGGGAAGCCCCTCCCGTCGGGCAGCGCCGCCTTATAAGCGGGTTCCCTGGCCGTGGGCGGCAGCGGCTGGTCGGCGGCGGCTCTGCTGGTGCGGGGGCGGCGAGGCTAGGGACCTGGGGACCGAAAGCCTTGCACCTGCGGGCTGAAGGAAGGACAGCTCTCTGCGGGTCTCTGCTCCAGACCCTCCCCCGCCCCACCCCGCTCTCCGTCCTCGATCGGGGGGGTCGGAGCTTGCAGAGCGCGCAGTCGCCGCCAAAGGACTCCCCCCTCCCCGCAGCCGTCCAGGGGCTCACTCCTCCCGGGATCCGGGACCCCGGCTCCCTGCCCGCCTCGGCCCCGGCACCATGTCGGAGAAGAGCGTGGAGACAGCGCCTGAGCTCAGCGCCAAGGTACGGGGGGCACTGGGAGCTGAGCCCTGTGCCCTCGGGGTCCGCGGATTCTCTGCCTCCGGCCACCCCGCGCCGCCCTCGCCCTCTCTCCGCACCGAACCGCTCGCTGCCTCTCCCCTCGCTCCTTCCCCAACTCCCCTCGGCTCCCCTACGGCTTCTGGATTGTGCCATGGGCACCCTCCCCCGCCGCCCGCTCGGGAGCCTGGCTCTCCATACCCCGGGGCCCCTCAGCTCCCGCCAGCGCCCTCTAGCTTCCCCGTCCGCCGCCACTAAGGCTCTTTCGCTGCCCGAGACCCCAGAGTCCTCCCTCACGTCCCCCGGCGGCCCCTCCTTGACCTGGTCATTTTCTCCGCTGTGCCCCCTGTCTGTCTCCTCACTTTTCTTTCGCCTCGCGTCCGGCTCCTTAGCCTCTACTCTTCTTCATCCGACCTCACCTTGACTCCCGGTAAGCGGTTTGAGATCCACGAGTGAACTCGGGGGGCTGTTTTTCCCCTGTCTCTTTTCCTCATCTGCCCCGACCTCCCTCTCCCTGCCCTCCAGGGGTTAAAGCTGCTGTCCGTTTGCGGTCTTCCTGCCCTTCCCTTCCATTTGTTTCCCTCCACCGGCCCTTAGCTTTCTCTTCTCGCCCTCGAAGCCGTCCCCGTTCCTAAAGGTTGTGGATACCTTCGGCGAAAAGGGAAGAGCGAGGGAGAGATGAAATCTGGGCACGCCAGCCCTCTGCCCGTGCCCTGCATTCCGTTACAACTTCCTCTTTTCTAGCCCTTCTTTCCTTCTCTCCTCCGAGCCTGCCGAGTCCTGTCAGAGGGCCGATTTGGAAATTAATGGGGCCAAGGTTTAGAGGCTGCAAGCCAAGAGCTGGGGACCTGGGAGCCTGAAGAGCTGGGGGTGGAGGCCTCCCTGAGGCTTGGCAAAGAAAAGGAGGCAGAACCAATGGGATTAAAGACAGTGGGGGAGGGAGGCAAGAGTGTGTTCCGTTCCTGTCCTTGGTCTATTAGATTCTTCTGCTTGTATGTTCATGGGAGCCTAACAAAGTGTACTATGTGTGATGGCATGTGGCTGAGTTAGGCGTTACTGCATGTAAAACTAACCGTGGGTCTGTACCTCTGGGGGAAGTGATTGTGGCTCTGAATGTGTCAGTATGTGAGCGTTCTAGGACACGCCAAAGGCAGCTTGTTAAGAACTCTGAAGGAGGAATTGAGAGACTCGAGTTCTGCTCTGGTCTCCACTCACTTGCCTAGTTGGGTGACCTTGGCCAAGTTGTTTCTCCTCCCGAAGCTTCAGTTTTTCTCTGTAAAATGAAGTTGGAGGAACTCTAAGCAGCATTCGAAGCTGTAAATCTGTGATTCTAGAGCCATGATGGGGCTGGGGGCGGGGGAGGAGAAGAGGTCATGAATGCACAGTGTCTTTGTTGTGCTGTTTGTGGTCTCGGTGCATATCGTGTTAAGATGTGCAAACACCAGGCCATGTGTCTCTGTGTATACTATAGCTTGGGTACTTCTCTTTGGTTCTGTGTGTGTATTTGAATCAGTGTCTGTCTGTGTCAGTGTTTGGGTAGAAGTGTGTAAATGAGGCCAGAGAATGCTTGGCACAGAGAAAGCTTAGTAGCACTAGGGCCTTGTATACCCCTCTTGGGGGAGGAAAAAAAAAATCCAGGGACCGACAGTGACTGAACCAAGCAGGGTTGACAGGAGAGGACTCAGTCCTCTGGACTTTGGCCTCCCTGGCACTTTGTAGCTCTCTCCCCCTTCCTTCCTCCCTTATCTCCCCTGACCCAGATGGGAAACTCAGACCATGGTTTAAAGAGGCATGAGGCCTTCCAGTGAGATAGGAAAGAGCCTGTATCAGAACGTCAACTTTCTGACACTAGGATGAGAGACCATCCCTGTCCCCAGGGAAAAGAACAAGAGGTGGAAGAAATGACCTACAGACCATGTGGCTGGGAAATGGGGGTAGAAAAGCAGGATGTTAGGGGAACCAGACTACAAGAGAGAAGGAAGGAGGGTAGGTGCTTCCTCATGGGGAAGGGAGGAGAGTCTCTGTAGACCAATCAAATGTAATACACTCTCACTAGGCCCCCCCCTTCTAATCTTCCTTCAGAATGGGGACATAGAGAGTGACCTACTCATAGACAGAATTAAGTAAACATGTGTGGAATCTGAGGCACACAGTGTTGCACACTCACATCAGAACTGATCACACAAAATTAAAGGGATACAAAAAATACCCTCCCAGTGTGAAGGGGGAGGGAGAGGACTTGGAGCCTTAATGAATATTCGTTCGGATAGGATGGGTCCACAGGGGCCTGGAGTGGGGACAGGGTAAGGAGATTGCTGAGCCTCTTGGGGTATTCAGGAAGGATAGTAGGTGCTGGAGGAGTGAGCCCTCCCACCCCCATCTGCATTCTCAGACCGCCCAGACTCGTTCTCTGGCCTTGGGCCGTAAGCTACCTATCTTTTAATTGCACTATGTCTTCTCTCCATCCTATTCTTCATTCTTTCTCTTTTCCCCCAGTCCCCATCCCCCATCTGACCTCCTACCCTAGCTTTGGCTGCCTCTCCCCACTCCCCCAAGAACTTGCAGAAGGAAGGAGGGGCTGGTGTCAGGGGAAGGCACTTGACCTTGTGACCCACTTTGGGACCTAGTATAGGAAGAGTTGAGAGCCGAGGAGGGCACTAGTGGAGTAATTCTTCTGTTTGGGTAGAAAGTCCAGCAGAGAACCCAGCATGAAGGGCGGGTGGCACAGAGACAGAGACTAAGAGAGACAAAAGAGGAGACCAAAGGGAAGAGAAGCTGAGGGAGGCTGAGGTGGGTGTGGGGGGAATGATGCTCAAGAGAAAACATGCAGATAGAGGCCCCAGAGGTAGACAAAAGGCAGAGAGGTGGGCAGTGGGAGGGGGCCTGGTGGAGGAGGAGGGACATTGGGAGGGGGTGGGGCATTAAGGACCAGAGCAGATGGAAGGGATTTGCTTTGCTGAGCTGAGCTTTTCAGCCACTGAAAAGGGGGTGTTCATGGAGGTGGGAATCAGCAAACCACCAAGGTGATGGTCTCCTGTTTCTTCTCAAGCCCTTCCCCACATGCAGCCTACAGGGAGGAGTTCATCTAGAGTCAAACTTGGCACATTTCCTGTCCCACATGAAGAGGCATTGGGTGTCTTGTGATGCTGTACCGATGCCCTCCCTTTTCCCAGCCTTGAGGGTGGGGGCAAGGAGAGAACAGGACAGTGATATAAAGACACTTCGCTTTGGGGTGTATATGGTGGTAGAGACAGATGACCTGTTTGTTCCTTCCACAGGACCTGAAGGAGAAGAAAGAAAAAGTAGAGGAGAAGACTAGTCGGAAAGAGAGGAAGAAAGACGTGGTAGAGGTACAGGGGGAAGAAAGGGGGGTGAGACCCTGACATCCCGGGGGTCTCCTCAGGGGCCTTCCCCTCTCCCCTGGGACCAATCTGTTGGGTATGTGCCCAAGCCAACATGAACTTGTCTTCTGGCACTTGTAGGAGGAGGAGAATGGAGCAGAAGAGGAAGAGGAGGAGCCTGCAGAGGACGGAGAAGATGATGATGAGGGTGAAGAGGAAGGTGAGATCAAAGAGTGTCTGGGATGATGGGGGCTATGCAAGTAGAATCAAGTCAGAGCTGAAGAACTGAAGCAAGGGCCAGTGGTCTCTGGAGATGACCTTTGCCCCTCCACAGTGACCAATTTCTGGCTTCACAGATGAGGAAGAGGAGGAAGAAGATGACGAAGGGCCTGCACTGAAGAGAGCTGCTGAGGATGAGGTTGGGGCTGGGTCTGGGGACTGGAGGGGATGTCAGGGGGAGCAGCAGATCCTGGGGGCCCTTTCGAGTGTGAACCAAGATCCCCTGGAGTATGGGGCAGAGCTGGCACTCATGTAGATCCTCTTTGTCTCTGCAGGATGAAACCGATCCCAAAAGGCAGAAGACAGAAAATGGGGCATCAGTGTGAGCCTCAGCCGTCTGGGCTGAGGGTGGGGAGGACCCCACAGGGCCTGGAAGTGAGATGGGGAGGGATAAGTGCAGCGGCCTTTTGCCCGGCTCCCTGTTCTGGATTCCTTCTCAGAGCTGTCCCCCTTCTACTCTCCCCAGCCTTCTTACTGTTCCCTCTCCAGATATCCCAGTTTTTACCTCTTCGTTCCTTCACCTCCTGAACTTTCCCTATTCCTGAGTTTCCCAGCTGATCCCCAGACTATTCTTCTTTTCCATATCCTCATATCTCCACCCATCCCCCAGTTGATTCTTCAAAATCCAATTCTACCCCCTTTCCACATTCCTAGATTTCCCCTTCTGCTTTCTCTCCCACTCTCCCTGCCTGATCCCTGGATCTCCCTCAGATTCCCCACCCCCTCACAGCACCAGGCTGGGGTTGGGGCTGAGCCCCACAGCTGCCCCCTCTCCCCTTTATCCTTTTTGTATAATTTAATAAAGAAATGGTCGAGCTTCTGTTTTTAACCTGCCTCCTGCTTCCCCCGCCTGACGTGTGTGTGTGTGTGTGTGTGTGTGTGTGTGTGTGTGTGTTTTGGAGCAAAGGTACAATTTCAGTCTTCACCTCTTCAGGGAAAATGAAATAACAATCCTCCTCCATAATTCTCTCCCACCTGGCTGAGAGCTGCCCCTACATCCAAAGAACACAAGGCCCACTAAACACTGGAGCTAGATATGCATAGTAGATTTATAGGAAATCTTTTGTACATTGCTGTCTACCAAGTTCCCCATCCTTTCTTCCTCCACCTCCTGATCAAAGGAAGAACCCCAGGGCCAGGATAGGGGCTGACACCCAGGTGCCCTCTTCATTCTCTGGGGCGAAGTAGAAATCTGAAGATTCCTTGGGTGTGCCCTCTTGCCGTCCCTTCCCATGTCTTTTCCTCCTCTCCTTTCTTGCTTCCCGCATGCACCTGCACATACATTGGCATACACGTTCACAAAGACATAATGCTGAATGGAGCATAAAGCTACTGAGACTGGCAATTTTGCTGACCCAGGCAAATACAAAAAGGCTTAAGACAGGAAGCTCTAAGGGGAGAGGGGAGTAGTGTGTTTATTGCCACTGGGAAAAAGAATGTGGGCAGGGATAAGGGCTGCACGCTGGGATCCCTAAAGTTTAGGGACCTAATCTTGACTGCCCAAAGTTTTGGTGTCTTTCTCTGAAGCTACTCCATCTCCCTAGAGACTCTGGTGCAGTGGAAAGATCCCTCCACTCCGACTCCTAGCTCTTACTTGCCTTCCAAAACTTTGGTTTGATCTTGGGTGAAATGAGGGTAATAATACTTGCATTTAGAGCGTTTTGAGAGAACAAATGAAGTAATGTATATAAAGTCCTTTGTAAGCATAAACCTCTACATGTGTGAATGACTATTTTATTGTTAAAATTAATAACATAATTTTCTCCATCGGAAAAAGGGAGGATTCCCCAGCCTAGGTTCTTGCCCCCTCTGGGTTGGTGTGTGTGTGTGTGTGTGTGTGTGTGTGTGTGTGTGTGTGTGTGTGTGTCTTTGTGTGTGTGTCTTTGTGCTTGGGGGAGGAGAATAGAAAATAATTAAGAAAGCTTCTCCTTGCTCTTGAAATGCCCCTTCTTTCCTTTGAAATCCATCTTTGCTTGTCTCTATCTCTCTTAGTTTTTTTTTTTCCTGCATCTTTCTGTTGTATGCTAAGTCTCCTTTCTCCTCTCCTTGGTTCAGGACCAGCTTGAGTTGAAGCCTGAGGTTTCAGGAGGGGTGGCTGAAGAGGCATTTTTGACTCATCTGGCTTTATCTTTCTATCCAAAGTCTTTCCTGACCTCACTGGCCTCTCCTAGCACCCTAGGCATTAGCCAGAGCACCAGTTTTGGAGGCAGATAGGGGTTCATGTTCCAGCTGCTATTTGCTACTGCTTATCTTGGACAAGGCACTTAAATTCTCTGGGCTTCATTTTCCTCATCTGTAAGACAGAAAGGTTAGATGACACAATTTCTTAAGATCCTTACCAGTTCAAATACTGTGATCTTAGCGGAACAAGTGTGCAGGGGTGGGCATTCATTTGCACCTCTCTCTTCCTCTGGGGTGCAGAGCTGCTTCCCAATTTGCCCTGTTCTCTGGGAACATGGGGAGAAGTGATATTTATTTACAAGTCAGAGAATTAGGTCTTGGAGAAATCCTAGGTAGGGACAGGAGTGATAGTAATAGATGAATAGGCAAAAGGTATGAAGAAAAGGAATGGTAACCAGGGAAGGGTCTTTACATGGGAGTGAATCAGTCATTCAATTCCTTAGTAAATAGTAAGCACCTACTATGTCAGTGTTGTGCTAGGAACTGGAGATATATGCACAAAGAATGAAACGATCCCTTCTCTAAAGGTGGTTAAGTTCTAGTGGGGAAAAAAATGTAGAAAATGGGCAGGTTTGGAATGCCTTTGGGTGGGGGAGTGAAGGGCAGAGAGAAACCTTTGGGTTAGGGAGGAGGAGAACCCAGGACAGAAAGAAGTAAACAAGGGGAGAATAACAGTAGGGGCGGGGATTGGTGCTGCTGGGAATCAGCCCCCTCATACTTTCCGATGCGAATCGAAACAGTGAGCCCCAGAGGTAGAAGGAGGGGGGCAATAGGAGGGGAAGTGGAGACCGTGGGGGAGAAAGAGGAGGAGGTATCACTGCTACTGGGAAGACAGGACATCAGAGAAGTACTCCATCCCAGCACTAGCCTCTCCCTTTTGTTCTTTGGCCTTTATTCCTTCAACCCTCTTTGAATTCTGCTCTCTTGATTTCTCTCTCCATTTCTCCTGCCCTCTTATTTACTGCTTTCTATCTCTATAGCCTGCCACCTGGTCTCTGACTTTGTCTTCCTCCTGGCATCCTCTTCCTCCCTGCATCTCCCCCCATCATCGCTAGCCTGTTCTTCCCTGGAGGGCTCTATTCAGGCCTCCTTGGAGGAGAGATGCAGTGGGAGGTGAGATCCCCAGCCCAACTGCTGCTACTGTTGCTGGTTGCCAGAGGTAAGCTGTGGAGAGGGGCTGGTTTCTGTGTACCTGGGATAGGGTGGATGGGATTCTCTAAAAGATTGCCTGGAGACTGCCACATCTTTGAGTGGGCTGTCTGAGTTTTCCTCAGGAAGATTTGCCTGGAATTCTGAGCCACTCTCCCCAGTTTCTACCTCTGTTTCTCTAGCCTCTCTCTTTCTACATCAGGGACTCAAATACCCAGGAAAGAAGTCCAGGTGATATGGGCCAAAGAGGGTTTCCCTGTTCAGCTCCCCTGCATCCTCTCAAGCAGTCACCAAAACTTCTCTAGGAGGCATAGCTTTCTTTGGAAAGTGACTGTCATCTGGCAGCACTGGCAGGACAGGTATGGACCCTCAAACTCAGAAACCCAAATGTCCAACTCAATTCAAACTATAGCAATATCTTTCCATCTTAAATCACTCCTTTCATCCCTACCCACCAGTTTTTTCCTGTTTCTAGGCCCTTTGCTCCCCAAACCTCCCTATCACCTAGAAACTGCCCCCCCATATTCTCCCTCTTAACTCTTCATCTTGGCTTTGCCTATTTTTAATCCATCCCATCCCACCCTCCCCTCTGAGATGTTCTAACTTGTCTAGGCTACATTGTACTATTCCTTGTCTCCTCTGGAAATGGGTCCCTGCCATTCTAGCATCCTACAGGACGCGTTCTGTCTGATGACAATGTGATCTCTGCTCTTAGGGTCTCCTTGTCCCCTATCACTCTCCCCCCTCTCCCACTGGAATGCAAAGAGAACTGAAAGGGGTGTGTGGCAGTTGTGACATTTTCTTTTTTGCATTTTAGTTTTCTCATCTGTGAAACGAAAGGAATGGATTAGATTATCTTTAAGGAACCCCAGCTCTGAGCTTCTGAGAATTCTTTCTTCCTTTTCTGTCCTATCAACCCAAGCCTCATCCTTGTCTCTAAAATTTAGGTGTCATCTTTCTTCTCTCATACTAGTCAATTTATCTCTTTCTTCCTTGCTCCTCTCTCCTCTTCCCCTTCCACAGGACCCCCCAAGCCAGCTGGTACACAGTGTTCAGGGTGGGGCCAGGTGGTGTGAGGAGCGTTAGGCTTCCCCCACAGCCCAGGCTGCAGCTAGGAGGGCTGAGCCTCCAACAGGGAGATTTCTCACTCTGGCTTCGCCCAGCCTGGCTCACAGATGCTGGCGAGTACAGAGCCCGGGTCCACTTTGAGCACGGTGATTTGAGATGTCACCTCCGCCTGCGCTTTGGCCAAGCCTCTGGTAGGTAAGGGGGAGGCAGTGAGCTGGGGAAGCTGGGGTCAGGAAGACAGTAAGCAGGAGGTGACAACCTCAATTTCCTTACCTTAAAATTGGTCCAGATGATTTCCTAAGGCTAACTAACTCGAAACTCAGCAGAGCCTATGAGGAGCCTTCTCTCTCAGCATCACCTCTCGCCACCCCCACTCCACCAACCTTGCAACCACATCATAGCCCCAAAAAAAAATTCTGGGGGAGAGGAAGAAGAGGGTGGGGTCAGGGGTGAGCTAAATTAAGAGAAGAGTGGTAGAGACATAGTATCATTATCCTCTTCCTACTCATAGTAAGCAGGAGGGATTTGACTCCTCATCCAGCATAAGGGACAAGAATGTGATTCATTCATCCTTTGCAGCAAGAGACTAAGGGATGGGAGGATCCTATGGGTGGGCTTGGAGAGTGGGGTGGGTAAGAAATATGATTTAATCCATTCACCGAATACTAATTAAACAACTGTTCTGTGCAAGGACACAGTGCTAGGTGCTGTCTGGGTAGTTCAGAGTATGAGACTAGGGCTTTGCCATCAAGGAATTTACAGGGTAATTGTGGAACTATACTGGGAAAGATAATGTCTTTTCTCCTTATAGTGAATGCCAGTCCTCCTGGGCCCATTGTGACTCCAGGTCTGGTCCTTCTGAACTGTTCTTTCGACCGTCCAGACCTCCCAGAAGCTGTGCTCTGGTCTCGAGGCCGGGTACCCATAATCCCATCTTCCCGGCATTTTCCATTTGGGAGTCTACTCTTCTTGTCTCATGTCACTCTCTCAGATGCTGGGCCTTGGGACTGCTGTGTTATCTACCCAGATGGATTCAATGTCTCCATTACCTACCATCTCACCGTCCTGGGTAATTTACAGCCTCCTTTGCCCTCCTTCAGAATTCCTGTTCTTTTTTTCCACTATAGCCTTCCTTTTTTTTTTATTCTCATCTTCCTCCTTTATGCCATTGGTAAGAAAACCAGCTTCTCCCATTCCCTACACTCATCCCTCTAGACTTTTTGCATCATCTTTTCCTGGCCTTAGCAAACCTCTTCCTGGCTCACCTCACAAGGCTCTTCCTCCATGAGCCTTCTTTGTAATTATGATCCCCTGAGTCTTACTCCTCTGGCAAATGTTTTCATCCTTTTCTTCACCCAATAAGAAGCCAGAACTGGTCGAGGGTTCCCAGAAGCTTCTCTTTGGAGCCTTCAGCTCCTCCTACTTCCTGCTCCATCTTTCTCCCTCCTTTTTATTATCAGCCCAGCTGCCAGACTTCTCAGTACTGGCATCCCCCTATGCTCACTCGATCATGTCTCCCCTCTCTGGAGGTACAAAGGCCTTTTCTTCCATAACTCCTGACTGGGAGAGCCTTCCCTCTCCTCTCATCCCCTCATATTTCTTCTGCAAGGCCAGCCTTCACACATATACCTCCACACACCCTCCCCCTGTGTCTTTATACTAGTCTCTGTTGTTGGTCTTTGAACTAGCTTCTGCCTTCTTTCTAGGTCTGGAGCCCCTCACCCAGAAGACGGTGTATGTGGGAGAAGGATCAAAGGTAGAGCTTCCCTGCCATCTCAGCCCCGCTGCAGGAACGATGCCAGGGCTAATTGCCCAGTGGACCTTACCTTGGGGCAGAGGCAGCTGCCTTGTGTCGGGAGATGACAAAAGCAGCTTTGCCCTGAGGCTGGACCACGTGAGCAGAGCCCAAGCAGGGACGTACAACTGCAGCCTCAGTTTTCAAGGGCATCAGCTCAGTGCAATAGTCACCTTAGCTGTCATTACAGGTCAGAGAACAGGGAAGAGGCTGGCTATGGTTCTGAAAGTTAGAGGAGAAAGGGCAGTGGGCAAGACAGTCATTAATAAATACATTTAATAATAAATCCTCATGAAAAAGTCAGGCTGCTGGACAGTATTCAGGGGCTCAGGTAACTTCCGCTTACTTCCCCACCCCTTATAAAGTACAAAAAGGGCTGGTTGCCCCAAGGACCTTTGGGAAAATCTTCTCTTACCTGCTAGGTGATTCTCTCAGTCTTTGACTAGGGAAAAAGAATGAGCTTTAAGAATTTCTAGAAGTGAGACATAGAAGTTGCAAGGAAGTAATTGTAAGGGGGGGTAGGAAAGCACCCTGATTTACTGCAGGAGGTGGAACATATTCTGCAAACTTCCTCTTTATGAGGACCTATGCCAGGATGAACTATCTGTGAAAGAATAACAACTTTCTATATTGATCCAGAGATCAAAGATCACAGTACTCCGCAGTCTCCATTCCAACAAGTATTTATGTGCTAAGGTTGGGGGAATACTAATTAATTTTTTTTAAAGAAAGGGAAAGCCCTAGGATGACTTGAAATTTCTCTTATGTTAAATATTCTTGGATCTGATCACCCCTTAGTAGCTTGAAGACCTTACGTACTTTCAGTCCCCCACCCCACCCCCCACCTTCCCTCCTTTATTATTCTTTGTTCTGCATATCTGGCTGTCACTCAACCTAGGCCTAACTGGAACCTCTATTGAAATTTGAGGAAAGTATAGAGGGAGGGAAGGAATGAGCCTTTATTAATCACCTACTGTATACCAGGCATAGTGCTACTAATTGCTTTATATATATCATCTCATTTATTTTTCACAACAACCCTGGGGGCTCAGTGCTATTATTGTCTCCCTTTTACTGAGTAAACTGAGGTAGATGGTGGTTAGGTGACTTGCCCAGGGTCACACAGCCAGTAAGTAAGTATCCGAGGCTGGATTGGAATTCAGGTCTTCCCACCTCCAGGTCCAGTGCTGTAACTACTACCACCTAGCTGTAATAGTCACCTTGAAGTGTTTATTTACAGAAGAGAGGTTTCTGGGGGCAGCTAGGTGGTACAGTGAACATACCACAAGCCATACTCCAACATACTCCAGAGTCAGGAGGACCCGAGTACAAATCTGGCCTCAGACACTTGATACTTGTTATCTGTGTGACCTTGGGCAAATCACTTAACCCCAATTGTCTTGCTTTCCCCCCTCCAAAATGGCCAAAAAAAAGAGGGATTTTTATTTATAGAAAAAGAGTAAGCTTTAAGGGAAGGAATGTTAAAATAATCATGGCACTAAAAAGCCATCTGTACAGTGACAATTGGCAGGCCCTAAAATTCCTGCTTTCAAACTATTGATTCTGAAATTCCATCAGGTTGGCTTAGGCAACTGGGCTACCATTTTTGGCCTGGAGAGTTGCTCAGACTCCTCCTTTCTCCCAAGTTGCTCCAAAAGGACTTGGCTCCACTCTACTTTTCCAGGGAAGAATCACTGACAACTGCCCTCTTCCCTTGGGACTATATGCTATAATTGCACATTGGCAGGAATTTCTTTCATTCATCCATGTATTCATTCATTCATTCATTCATTCATTCATTCATCGGCAGGAGCAGCAGAAATTATTATATAAGGATGATTATACTTTATAGGTATCACTCTAACGTCCACAAAAGAACTCCTCCTTTTTTTGTCAGTGTTTCTAGCCAAAATTTGACAAGTAATAAGCATCTATTGGTGGAAGCACTGTGCCAAGAGGGACACCAAAGAGTATTAGATGGTCCTTGCTCTCGAAGAGGTTGAATTCTATTTGAAGAGATGAAGATGACATATGGACTGATAAGATACATCAATACTTAGAGGACATATAACTTACTAATGAGGGTACTCCTGTCACTTCCAGAGCTTGCACACACCCTTCATCCTAGTAGATGGTCTTTGAAAATGACAGCGATTGATGATGAACATCTCCTGATGTTATTGGGCTGGTCCTTGAACAACAGAGAGTTGATCACAAGCCATACTCTAAGACTTTGCTTGTATGGTATTCACAAACTCAAGAGTAGCTACATGCCATGATGGAGTTCAATGGAGTTAAATGTGTTTGAAAACAAACAATACAAGGCATGATGAGTTATCCCTAGCCATGACGTCTCTTCTGATCTTCAGTCTGATATCACATTCTGCCTCTTGGATATACCTTAGATGTCCTGTTATTACCTAATATGCCTAAAAATAGACTCATCTTTTCCCCTAAACCAGCACCCCACTTAGACTTCCCTATTTCTGCAAATGTATCACTATTTAGTCTCATTCAGGCTCAAACCCTCCTCTTGCCTATCTGATCCTTGGGTTGTATAGGATAATTAGAGAGGGGTGAGACTGAGGGAACATGGCAGGGGAATAAGAGTAAATTCAGGTCAGGGTCCCCATATGATCCTTCTCCCAATTTCCCACAGTGACTGCTAAAGCCTTTGGATCTTCAAGTTCCAGAAAAGGGCTGCTTTGTGAGGTGACCCCAATGTTCAGGCAAGAGCACTTCCTGTGGACTACCTTGGACAACCAGACTCTGGAAAACCCACCGGGGCCTTGGTTGGAGCTGGGAGATGAGGAGCTACAGGTGGACCAGTGGCAATGCCAAGTATATCAAGGGACTCAACAATATGGAGCTGTAGTTTACAACCTGGGGCTTCAGGGCACAGGTTTGAGACCCCAAATCCCATGGTACCCCAAGCTCAGCCTAGAAATCCTGACTCCCTCTTCATTTCCTGAACTCTCATTTCTGCCTGCTCCTTCCCCAAATTCTATTGTTCATTATGTCTTTCTTCCTGGCCTGCCCCTCCTCCAACTACCATAACCTCCTTACCCTTCACTTTCCCCTCTCACTCTGGGCCTTGTCTTACAGGTGCCCAGGTCTCTGGGAGGAACCCAAAAGCCCTGAAAGGAGGGAAGCAGCTCCCTCTTCTCCTCAGCATTGGCATTTTACTGCTCATCTTCTCTGGGGTAGGAGCTGCTGCGTTCCGGTTACGACAAAACCAGGTAAACTCTGAAATATGCTCTCTTAACTCCAGGAAAGTAGATCCAAGGCCCACAGGACCACCCCCAAGACTCCCCCTTATAGAGATCCTCTCCAAGAACCTTTCCCCCTCCCCCAAGATTACAAACTCTGCCCCAGATCCTACTCCCTATCTGCTTGGGAAAGAAGTGCATTAAGAAATCTGCTCCTGAGGTGTAGGAGGAAAGACCTGGGGAGGAATAACCAGGATGGGGAAGGGCTAGATCTATCTATCCTTTTCACTCCAAGCTGCCCAGGAGGTTTTCTGCCCTGGAAGATGCAGCTCAAAGGCCGGAGGGACAGAACAAGGCAGAAGAAATGCAGCCGGAGGGCCAGCGTCAAGGTTAGAGCCTGGAGCATTAGAAGGAGTGGTCCTGACATAAAGATGCAGTGGTTGTCTGAGAAGCAGCAGCTTCCTTCCCCAAGACTGGCCAAATAAACCTCACTTTCTCAGCAGGATGGCCTGATATTCCTCCATAGTCTATGTCTCCTATGTCTTTTTGCTGCCTTGGGAGACCCCCACGACTCACCCCTCCCAAGGCCTACCCTCTCTTTATCGGCTTAATTGTATTTCTCTAGTGCTCGTAAAGTTTTTACAAAGCACTTTCCTTACGACTCTCTGAGGTGGATGGTACAAATACCATGCCTCCATTTTACAGAGGAAGCTCAGAAAAACGAAGTGATTTGCCTTTGGTCTTCCTCTCTCTCCATTTTTCTCTTTGTGTCTCTATCTCCTTCTGTTTATCTGTCTCTGTCTCTTTCTCTAATCTTGGCTCAGCTTTTTTTCTGAGTCTCCAAACAAGCCCCTAGTCCAACCCCTTCCACTTTCTTCCTAAGCCCACGCCTCCTTAGTTTAAAATACTTTTGAATCTATGTCTTTTTTCTTTATTATGAACTTGACAAAAATAAAATTAAATAAACATGCCCACATACAAAGAACAGAAAAAAGAGTGTTGTATGTGAAACTATGAGTCTCTATCATGTCTGACTTTAAAAAATTATATGGGGGCAGCTAGATGTCACAGTGGATAGAATTTACTACCCTGCTACCAACACTTACCCAGTTTGTCTCTTAATCATTCATCAATCACTCCTTCTTCTTTCTTTTGGGTATTTTCAGTTTCACTGATGCTCTTTTTCTCCCTTTTAAAATAATTTTTTTTTAAAAAGTGACTATACATCTGTCTGCTTTCTGTCATTACATAGGACTATACAGTTTACAAAGTGTTGCGTTTCACTCCCAATAACCCTGGGGTGACATGTTGTAGGTATTACCACCAATTTTACTCTTTTGCAGATAAGCAAACAGACTGAGAGATTAAGTGATTTGCCCATGGTCACGCCGCTACTAAGTGTGGGACGTGGGCTATGACATTAGTTCTTTTGTTCTCTTGTGCTTCCAAGTCAAGTACTTTTTTTATTTCTTTTAAAAATATTTTACCAATGCCTTTTTTTTTTTTTAGCACCATAGTCATATCCTCCCACATAGATCCTCCCTTATAACAAAGAAAAACCAACTGACTACCTCCGACAACATTCCCTACCTGTAGCCCACTGCCTTTCTACCAAGGGAAGAGAAACCCGTCTCATCACTGGTCTCCAGCCTTCTTCCTGCATCACCATCCTGCCTCTCTGTATTTCCCTTCTCTTCCCTATTCTTCACTCCCCAAATGCAGTGTGTCTGCCCACTGTGACCCATCTGCATTCATCACCTGTCCTGGGTCCCTAATTGGAGTATTGCCCCAGGGTCTCCCCTCCTCCACCTGCAATACACCAAATACACATCCCTCACCAGGGAGAGGGGGAGACTTCTTAGCACCAGGAGAGATGCCAACGCATAGCTTCTGGTAGGCTTGGTCCTGTGGTTTTACAGGAGGACACATCCTTACTCCTCCCTGAACACCCCCAGCTCCCATCCATTGTCCCAGCCATGAGAACATACTGCCACCCTGAGGCCAATCCACAAAACACAGACTGAAGGGAGGCCAGGGTGCACCCTCCAGCAACTACAGCAGAGATAAAACCCAGTGCAATACACAATGAAAGCCAGAGCAAGTAATCTAGTGTGCACGCGATGGCTAGACCACCCAGTACCTTACACACACCCATGCAGTACCCCTAAGTCGTACAGGCGTGCAATGCTGGTCCTCTTTTAATAGGCATTCCCCAGGAGTTTGGATCTGTGCCCAGTGCTCTGAGAAAAGAAAGAGATCAATGAATATGAACAGAGACAGAGTCCCTGACCTTGGAGAGGTTATAAACTGTCAAACAAGGTGGCTGCTGCAAGTAATGTTTACATAATAGGTACAAGCCCACCAACAGACAGTTTAGCACAAGAATTACTGTCTGGAGGGCTGATGCAACCCTGGCTATTGCATGAAGCCGTCACAGAAGATACACTTTCCATGTGTAACATATTATGCCTTATTATACTAAGGATTGCATGGGCATGCACATGCTATCCTGCCAACACAGCATCATCACCAGGGGGCAGGAACATTATACAAACAACACTTGTTTGCACAAGACACAATATGAAGACCCTTTCCCCACCTGTACCACCTCTTCTGCCTGTATCTATTTGGCATATCTATATTTCAACTAGCAATATGTGCAGAGCCCTGGACTTTGGCTACAGTGCAGAAGGCACCCTCTGCCAGGGAACTTTGATCCTTTGCAAGAGAAAACAGATTCAAGGCCTCTATAAGCACACAAAGTCATGTGGGCTGCATATGCCCAGGCTGTAGCACCTAATCAAAGAACATAACAATTGTAAATCGCTTAGCCAGTGCCTAGTATATAGTAAGCACTTAATAAAGGCATCCTTCCTGGTCGCTCATATTTATCCAGTGCTTTTGAAGGTCTCTTAAGTGTTTTCCTCACTATGCCCTGTGACATAGGGAGGATAAATATTAAATCCTTAATTGACAGATGAGTTTGCTGTGGATCAGAAGTAAAGGATTCCCCATATTCACGCACTTAAGAAGTATCAGAGAAGAAATTAGAATCCAAGTCTCTTGACTTCAAGTTTAGTCACCTATCAAGTATATGCATTTCCAGAGTCTTCTTGGATCTGAGTGCAAAATAGCGTCAGGATATGAAAGTCATAAATAAGGCCCTGGAGCTAAATCTGGGAAGGGCTGGTCCATTCTCAGGGTGACAGAGTGGTCCAGAGGGTGTGGTACAGATATGAAGAACCCTATAATAGTATATAGGACCCTATATACTATTATATCTATATCTAGAACCCTAAATAGTATATAGTTCCCTCTGAAAAAAATTGTGTGGGTGGTGGGATCTGTGACCCAGAGCATATAGGTAGTGGGATACCCCCTAATGAAACAGCCTAGTGAAGAAAGCAATAAAACCTTGCCCCCTTAAGCAGGTAACACAGTCTTCCACAAATACATTATTTCTCTTTTTTTGTTTGTTTGTTTGCTTTTTAGAAGGAGGAAGGCAAGGCAATTGGGGTTAAGTGACTTACCCAAGGTTGCACAGCTAGTAAGAGTCAAGTGTCTGAGGCCAAATTTGAATTCAGGTCCTCCTGACTCCAGGGCTGGTGCTCTATTCACTGAATTACCTAGCTGCCTCTTCCCCGCCAAATACATGATCAATGGGAAGAATGGGGGAGACATATGTAGGGAATACATGTGGCCCAAAAGGCCTCTGAAATTGTAGGACTAATAAAGTGCTCTGGTGATATCATTTTCTGCTCCCTTCAGGCCTGTACCCGTACCAGGCCAGGTCTCATGTGGCATGCATGCAATCATTTCTTGACATGTAATCTCCGACGGGGGGAAAAAAAAACGATAAAAATATAATTGTAATCTCAAAATAACAACAACCATGACTACTACTAAAATAGGGAATAAGATCAAACAGAACCCTGGGCCCCAAACTATTTATAGGTAGCTTAAAAACATGATAGGTTGCAAGTATTTTTTGCCATCTTCATTAACTTGGGGAGTGTGAGGATACCACACTCCTGGGGAAAACACAACCATGAGGCACCAGGAAGTAATGAGATCTGGGCCCTGGCCTACAAGTCTCAAGGTTCCCTGTTTCCTTTGCCTTTGTCCTTAAAAAAAAAGACTTTGCCACCTTTTAGAGTGAGGCTGGGATCTTGTCTGCATTCTGTGGCAGTTGACCTTGAGAATCAGTTTCCTAGCCTACCATTCAAGAGGGAGGGAGTGGGAGACCATGACTGAGCTAACATCATAGGCTCATCGATTTTGAGCTGAAAGAAATCATAAGAGGCCATGAAGTCCAACTTGCTCATTTTTCATATCTGGAAATTGAGGGACAGTGAGATTTAAGTGACTTGCCTTGGGTCAAATAGTTGGACAGTGTCTAGGGTAGTATTTGATCCCAGATCTTCCTGTCTCCAAGTCCAGTGTCCTAATTACTACATCAAACTCCATTTTCATGGGACAGAGTTTGGATTCAGCCAAAGTGCCTCACTTGAGGACCTAGAGGGCCAAATGCGGCCTCAAGGTCACAGGTTCCCCACCCCTGGAATGAATTATTGGATGGTACAGATGGCTATGGCTTACATTTCAATCTATAGTAAATAGAACCCAGTGGGGAAAAGTCAAGATGAGTTCTCCAGAGGCAATATAGACCTGGCAGCAGAAAAAAACAGTGACGTTGGCACAATATACACCTAGAGACCAAAGGAAAAAGAGGTTAGCTATCATGAATTCTGGTGGGGTGGTTTTTCCTGTGCTCTCCCTTGTTTGTAGGGCAGAACTGAGGTCCATCACAGATACCACTTCTCCCCCACCCTTTATTCCCTTGCCACAATCTTCAGAGGAGGGCAATTCTGAATTTATCTGGCTGTATCTATGGAATAGAGAAGGTAATCAGGAGGAATTTGGTGAGAGGGTTGCATGTTAGAATACTTCACACTTTTCATTTTTGCTATATTTTTAAAAATGTATCCATAGTATGTGGAATACCTGTGTCTTGTTAATGTGGGAGCACTGGTAGACCCAATTTCATCTCCTATGGGAGAAAGTTGTGGGAAAAGGTATAGGAAAAGAGATGACGTGAGCTGAATGAGAAGGAGATATTGTAGGCAACATGGAAGGGTTTGGACTAGTGAAGAAGTGGGAGATTGAATTTGGGGAGGAAAAAATTAGGAAAAATTTAAAAAAAAATTCATCTCTAGGGTCAGATACTGATTCAGCTTCTACTTCTGGGTTGAAAGAAGAGCAAGATGGAGAACAATTAAAGAAGATATGAGGGATTAAGGATTACAAAGAATAAAAAAGATTAGAATTTCAAGAAGGAGAAGCAGAGTCAAGAAGGCTAGTGAGGGGAAGCATTTTTGCCTAGTTTGCTAGGCATACCTTCTCCAAAACGACCTCAAAAATGTGCCAGATTATGTAAATCTGATCGAGAAAAACAAGAAAGTCACAGTAAGTCTTTTTTTCCATTCTAGGGCAACTGAGGGGGACAGTCAGATCTTGAGTAGAGAGAAGAGACCATAAAGTTAAGGAGATGAATAGAATTTTGGAAAAGTTAAATATGATAGACCTCTGGGGGATAATAAGTGGAAAAAGAAAATAGCACTACTCTTTCTTAGCTGTATATGTTAACTTCATAAAACTTGACCATGTATTAGGTAATAAAAACCTCAAAACAAATGTAGAAAAATTAAATGTCTATTTTTCTGACCACAATTCAATAAAAATTATATTCAATAAAAGGCCTTTGAAGTATAGATTAAAAAGTAATCAGAAACTAAGTAATCTAATCCTAAAAAATGTATAGGTTGAAGAAAAAATCATAGAAACTATAAATAATTTCATTAGAGATAATGACAACGATGAGACAACATACCAAAATGTGTGGGATGCAGCTAAATAAGTACTTAGAGGAAATGTATTTCTCTAAACACTTGCAGCAATAAAAAAGAGAAAGAGAAGATTAACAAATTGGGATTGCAACTAAAAAAAATTAAAAAGTCAACAAATTTAAAATGTCCAATTAAGCACTAAAATAGAATTTCTAAAAATCAAAGGAGGTTAACAAAACTGAAAGTTTAAAAAATTGAATAAATAAAACTAGGAACTTTTTTTTTTACTGAAATAATAAGACAGACAAGCCATTGGCTAAGTTAATTTAAAAGAAAAAAGTCAGATTACCAGCACAGAAAATTTTTTTTAAAAAATGAATTGGCAACCAACCAAGAAGAAATAAAAGCAATTATTAGGTGCTATTTCATCCAAATTATATGACAACGAAACTGACAATCTAACTTGAAATAGACGGATAGTTACAAAAATATAAATTGCTTAGAAGAACAGTACAGGAAATAGATTATGTAAATCTATCTTAGAGAAAGCAAATGTACAAGCCATAAATGAAAACCCTAAAGGGGAAAAAATTCAATCCAGAGTTAGATAGATTTACAAATTCGTTCTACCAAACATTTAAAAAATAATTCCAATGCTAAATAAGCTGTTTGAAAAAACAGGTAAAGAAAGAGTCCTACCAAATTCTTTTCTATGATACAAATATAGTCTTGATACCTAAACTAGGGAGAGTCAAAACAGAGAAAGAAAGCTATAGACCAATTTCCTTAATGAATATTGATGCAAAAACTTTAGACAAAATACTAACAAAGAGACTACAATATATCACAAAGCTCTTACACTATCACCAGGCTAGATTTATGCTAGGAGTGCAGGATTGGTTCAATATTGGGGAAACTACAAGCATAATTAATCATATAATTATTTCAATAGATGCAGAAAAGGTTTTTGGCAAAATACAGTGCTCATTCCTATTAAAAATTCTAGAAAGTATGAATGGAGCTTTCCTTAAAAGTAAAATCTATATAAAACCAAGAGCAAGCATTATCTGTAATATGGATAAGCTAGAAGTCTTTCCAATAATATAGGGGTAAAGCAAGGATGTCAATATTGTACTTGTCATGTATAGCATGGTTAGAAAAATAACTTGAAGGAATAAGCCTAGTGAAAGAGGAAACAAGACCATTACTTTTTATAGATGGTATGATGGCTCACTTAGAGGTTCCTAGAGAGTCAACTAAAAAAACTAATTGAAATAATTAATAACTTTAGCAATGTTGGAGGACAGAAAATAAAGACACATAAATTGCTGTGGCCAGCGCAGTCTAGGCCTAGCTACCAGTTGAGGAAAATAGAGAGAGAGAGTGTAAGAAAAGCTTAAAGCTAGCTGGATTACAGGAAAGAGACAGAGAGACGGGGAATGTATTTCATAGTCTGTTTATTCCAGAGCTATTCCATACCAATCCAATGATACAAGAAAATCATAGGGCTTATATTCCTTATTTCAGGGATGATTGCATTTTAGGTCTTGCCTATCCCCCAACCTCAGCCCAAGGTTAATCAGTCATCAAGATCTTGATCCTAAAACCACCTCTGGGGGCACAATAGATCAAGAGTCCTAATCAGGACTTGCAAATGTACATACTTTAGATATTCACGAGGCCAATGAGAGCATCCACCCAACAAGATTATACTATCCTTGCATATCTGCCTAATGCCCTTGTAGAACTGGGGAGCTAGTGTGCCAGGACCTCAGAAGGTCTTGGCCCCCAACAATAAATCTGCATTTCTACATATTACCAAAAAATCTCTACAAGAAGAAATCAAAAGGAAAATTCCATTTAAAATAACTACAGATAGTGTGAAGCCTACCTGCTAAGACACACAAAGGAACTATCAGTACATAATTATAAAACACTCTTCACATAAATAAAGACAGCTCAACAATGGAAAAATGTTCATGGCCTATGGGTAGGCTGAGCCAATATAACCGAAGTGACAATATTAAATAAACTAATTCATTTATTCAGTTCCATACCAATCAAACTACCAAAGAATTCCTTTATAGGGCTAGAAAAATAATAATAAAATTAATCTGAAGGAATAGAATATAAAGAATGTCAAGAGAATCAATGGGAAAAATTGGAAGGAAAGGGGCTTAGCAGTACCAGACCTCAAAATACACTGTAAAGCTGTAATTGTCAAAACAATTTGGTACTGGATAAGAAATAAAGATTTTGATTAGTGGATCAGATAAGGTACACAATATTTGGAAGCAAATGATCATATTCACCTATTGTTTGATATATCCAAAGATCCCAACTATTAAAGAAAAAATTACTTTGTAGGACTAGAAAAAATTCTTAACATTCTGACAAATAACAGACAAAAACTGTTGACAAAACTGGAAAGTAGTCTGGCAGAAAGTAGGTATAGACCTATAATTCATAGCATTGATTTGTGTTTGACTGGTATGGAATTTATTGAGATAAACTCAAAATAGGTGCATGATTTAGACATAAAGGGGGGCATCATAAGCAAATTAGTGGAACATGGAAGAAACTACCTGTCAGACTGTGAATAGGGGAACAGATCATGACTAATCAAGAGATAAAGACGTTCATAGGAGGCAAAATGGATACTTGTGATGACTTAAAGTTTAGGTTTTGAAAAAACAAAAATGATACAGTTAAAATGAGAAGGAAAGCAGGAAACTAGGGAAAACCTGTGCATATAAAAATAACTCTGAGGTACCACCTCATACCCATAAGACTGGCCAACATGATAGAAAAGGAAAAAAACAAATTTTGGAGGGGATGTGGAAAAATTGAGACACCAATGTACTGTTGGTTAAGCTGTGAATTGGTCCAACCATTCTGAAGAGCAAGTTGAAACTATGCCCCAAAGGCTCAAATATTGTGCATCTGTGGCTGGGCAATATTACTTTTAGGTCTGTACCCAAAAAAGATCAAAGAAAAAAGAAAAGGACTTTTATGTACAAAAATATTTATAGCAGATCTTTTACCATCTGAATTAGTCTATTTTTTTTTTCTTTTTTGGAAGGGGGAAAGCAGGGCAATTGGGATTAAGTAATTTGCCCAAAGTCATCCCACTAGTAAGTGTTAAGTGTCTAAGGCTGGATTTGAACTCAGGTCCTTCTGATTCCAGGGCTGGTGCTCTATTCACTGTGCAACCTAGCCTCCCCAGTCTATGTTTTAAGGTGTTATATTGAATATTTTTGGGGGGGTCTCTTTTAGCAGGCCGTTGACTCGCTTTTCATGATTTTCTTGCGTCATTCTCATTTCTCTTCCCAATTTTTCCTCTACTTCTTGTTTAATTTTCAGAATCCTTCTTGAGCTCCTCCATGGTCTGTGACCAATTCATATTTTTCTTGGAGGCTTTTGATGCTTGGAGGCCTTTGACTTTGTTGTCTTCTTCTGGATCTATGTTTTGATCATCTTTGTCACCAAAAAACAATTCTGTAGTTTGATTACGCTTCCTCTGTTTGCTCATCTTGCCAGCCAAGAGCTTTAGAGCTCTTTGCCATGGTAGACCTCTACTTCCAGAGTTCAGAGTGCTGTTGTCAGAGGTTTTTCTAGGTACCTACATCAGAACTGTGAGGATGACTGCCTCTCCACAGTCTCAATAAGCTTTGCTATGCTAGTGCTCCTCACACCAAGACCACTACCTAAGACTGTGACCCAGATCCAAGCAGTTCAAAGCAAGAGCAATTACCCTCTGAACAGTCACTTGGTCTCCCTATGATCTGTAGGCCTGGAGCTCATGAGGCAGTTACTCAGCAGCAACTGCAGCCACCTCTGCCACCTTCACCCTGGGGGTAGAGGCCAAATCATGCTCTTCTTTCACCCTGTTCCAACAGAGTTTCGCACTGACCTTTTACTTTCTCTTTGGCATTAATGGGTTGAGAAGTCTGGAAACTGCCACAGTTGCAGGTGAATCAGTCCCCAGAAGTCTGCTCTGATAGGTCTGTGCCACGGGTCTAGGATTGGTGCAGCTCACGCGGGACTGTGCTGCTCTTCCTGTTTAGTGCAATAGACTCTTCCTGTCGGCCTTCCAGGCTATCTTCATCAGGAGATTTGTTTCTCTCTGTCATTTTGTGGTTTCTGTAATTCTAAAATTTGTTTAGAGTAATTTTTTTAAACAGGTATTGGAGGCAGTTGGAGCAGAAGCTCCACCATCTTGGCTCTGCACCCTGCCTGATATATTTGTAATGGGTGTTGTTTTGTATTTGTCTTCTCAATAGGTGGGAGAGAGGATGGAGGGAAGGAGATAATTTGGAACTGAAAACAAAATAAATTGAATAAAAATACATTTAAAAAAAGAATCCCAAGAAGGAAAGGGAGAAAGTAGTTGGCAAGACAAGAGAAGTTGGGTTAGGAAAGGTAAGAAGAACAATTATAAGGTTAATCAAACTGATTAAGTGGGTTGGTGGGTGGAGTAAATTGGCAAAACAGAAAAGAAAGTGGTGCAAGGCTGAATGGGAGGTAAGGGAAACTGGAATTTTTGAAATTAAGGAAAAGAAATTGAATCAATTAGTCAAGTTATTAAGAAGCAATAATTGGCTATAAAAGTTTTAATCTTTTGCTTAGTCGAGATGTAAAAATCTACAAATTCTCCAACTAAGCAAGGCAAAAAAAATCTCAGTGGAAAAGGTCGAAATTTTGCTCTGACTTGAATTAAGTATATGATATTTGCATTTCTGTTATAGCCAAGTGATTAAGATCTGTGTTCCAAGAAGAATGATCATTCTCTTCTAGGAAAAGATAAAAGAACTTGAAACTCTTCTCATTCATGTTGTTGAAAAGAAAGAATAGTTCCTAAAGGAAACAGAATTGAGACTTCAATGGGTAAAAATAGGGATCAGTGGTAAAAATTTACCCTTATCAGGATGAAAGAGATTGGAAGAGTACTATGAAGGAAAGAAAGGGAAGGAAAAGAATGGTTATGCAATTAGAGCTTAAAAAAATGAAGTTCTTCCTGAAGAGAAGAGAGTTGGATGTTCTGAGGAGGATAAAGGTCCTTGTCTTCCCCAGAATGATAGAGGAGAATCACAGAAGTTGTAAGGGAGTAGCTCCAGTAAAGTGTAGAGGAAGAAGAGAAGAGTAAGTGTACTTGGTGACTCCCTGTTTAGGGATATTGAGGTAGCTTTTTTTTTTGACATGAAACAATAATAGAGAAGTGTCTTATCTTCCTGAAGCCTATATTCAAGACATCACAGAATATCTTCCAAGATTTATGAAAATGGATAACAATTATCAACTTCTGGCAATTCACATGATCATAAAGAACACTTTCAGGAGGAACTTAAAATGTTTTGCCAATGATTATGAAGACCTGGACAAGAAACTGAAGTCCATAGGGGCACAGGTTGAGTTTTCCTTACTGTTGTCCATTGAAGTCAAGGGATATAGAAGAGAAAGATGAATAATTTGGAAAGTGAACAGCTGGGCTAAGAAGATAGTATTTAAGACTGGAATTTGGACTTGGGGATCATAGCTTAAAATTGAGGCATGAAAAATTACTTGCCAGAGATGAAATATGCCTAACAAAAGTTGGTAAGACTGTATTTGCTGATTGTCTTGACCATCTAGTCAAAAAGGTTTGGAGGGAGAATACTACCTATACATATGCACACACATGTGTGTGTGTACATATATGCACATATATATTATATATACACGTATATATCCCAAGTTATTTACAAAAGAAATTCTCAACAAAGAAGGAAGGATAGCAATTGATAAGCAGAAAACAAGATACAAGAAGGGATCTGACAAAAAGACCTCATGACCTCAAATGTCTATATGCAAATGCCAAAGTTTAGTCAACAAATAGGAAGAATAAAAGTTCCTAATTCAAGGAGTTAAACTTGACTTTATAGGTATCATTGAGACTTGGTCCTTATCAGTGATTAGTGTGACTCCATCACTGATGAGTAGCTGAGATTCACCAAAGGTCTTTGGCCCATAAATAGCTTTTATAGTATCATAAAAATACTTTCAGTGTAAAACTGAATTTCGTCTGCCTTCTTGCTGAGCCAAGAATTCTGCATCTATCTAAACTTTGCTTGCACTTTATTTTTTATGGGGTTAAAAACTGACTTTTTAGAACCAGATGAACAATCCTGCTGGCAGAACCTATAGAGCTCTTGTTTTTCATTTAGCAGCTTCTGAATTTTCCCATCGTTTTCACTGAACAAATCCTAATGTTTGTGAATGTTCTGGCTCAGATGAACAACTATGGTGCTGTACAACAAATATCAGAAAACCGCTCACTCCTTCTCTACTCCACTGTCACTAACAGTGTGCTGACTCACCTTTTCCTTTAAGTCAATAACAATCTGTTCATACTTGAAGAAGAACTCTAATCTGTTGACATTAAATCTTCTGGTAGTGGTCATGCCTTGGGCTGCTGCTTTTGTTGAATGTGAACATTTAGCTAGGAGAGGATGTCTGTGCTCAGTCCAGCACTTTGTATAACATATCACCTTCATCCTCTCACATCCTGTCTCTTCTCTTTACAATGATATAGTCTATTAAATGCCATGTTTTCTTCAAGGGTATATTCATAAGGTTTTCTTGCATTAGGTAAATGGAAGACACTGTCGGTGATGAAAAAGTCATGAGATACACAAGTCTCCAATAGTGAGTTATCATTGTTGTTTCCGACTCCATTCCTTCAAGGGCTCCCTACCATGTCTGATAGTCTGTGCCTACTCTGGCATTAATTAGAATTACACTACACCCAGAACTGAAAACTTGTCGTTTTTCAGCACATTGATGATGATGGTTTTATAAAATAATCTTTTGACCTCATAAGTGTTTGTCATGATAGGGGCATACACACTGATGATGATGGCATGGTGTTTTCCTGCCAGTGGCAATTGTATGGTTGTGAGCCTGTCCACTCCTTTTGGGACAAACCTGGAGCAGGTTGGTTTACTAAATCAGCGTAAAAAAAATTTTTTTGGAGGGGAGAAGGCAAGGCAATCGGGGTTAAGTGTCTTGTCCAAGGTTATATGGCTAGTAAGTGTGTCAAGTGTCTAAGGCTGCATTTGAACTCAGGTCCTCCTGCCTCCAGGGCTGGTGCTCTATTTACTGTGCCACCTAGCTGCCCCAATATCAGTTTTAATTGCAAAACCCGTGCCAGCTGCACAGCACTTCCCATCACTGAAGCTACTCCAGGAAACCATGTATCCAGCTCTGACTTTGGTAAGTTGGCCTTTATCTGCCAGCCATGTTTCATACAGGGTTGCTATTTGGATGTGATACCTGCTGAGTTCTCTCCCAACAAGAGCTGTTTATCTTTTAGGTCTATTGGATTTCTTGTTGTCCACAAGCATGCACACACTCCATGTACCATTGGTTAGTGGAATCATCCTCGCAAAATTTTTTATAAATGTTTTTGTGTTTTGACTGCATGGTGAGATCTCCATCTGCTGTGGTAAGCAGGCCACGGTTGGGTGAAGCAGACGATTTTTAGGAAACATTTTCTAGCTCTTGTCTCATGCCAGTAGGTGAGAAGTTCAGTTCTTAGGAAAGCTTTTCAGATACCCAGGGGACTGTTGAATCCCATTGTTGCTTCAGTTCAGTGAGAAGACAACCCTATAGCCCTGACCACCTGTGTGCAGGGTTTTGACTACAGCTCCCAGTGTATCTGCACCTGTTGCTTCTTCACTAGCCTGTTGCCACAAGATTTCAAGGTAGGTAAGATAGTAAGTGACAAAAAGTATTAGTTAAAAATAGTAAAATAAATGTAAAAAATAATAATAGCTAAAGTAAATAGTAAGTGATACTAAAATAGTGACACAGAAAAATAATAAACAGTTGAATAATAAAATGATAAAATTATTGAATAGTAAAATAAAATAATGAAATGTAAAATACTGAAATAATATTGGTGACTCCTTTTGATTCATATGTAAATTGGGTATAAATGAAGCAGAGTTGTACAGGAATTGTGGGAAGTTGTCAACTTCACACTCTCTTCCAGACTCATCAGAGCCCAGTGGCAAGACAAAAGTCAAGATCCCTGGTTATGGCTCTGGATGTAGTGGATGATCTCAGTGTCTTTGGTATCTAATCAAGCTCTAAGCACTCCACAACACCTGCTTATGCCACCTTTGAAGCCCATTGGAACAAAACCTTCACATCTGCCTATTCCACCAGGGAAGTCTTCCTATGCTTGGGGCAGACACTCCCCTAACACACCGATGGTCTTGCGACCCATTGGTTACTGGTTTAGCCCATCTGTTGAGATGGTTTACTGGGGTGTGGCTATTGCACATGCTACAGCTACTCAGAGGTACAGGTGAGAGCTGGCTGGCAGGTGAACACCGAAGGTAGACAAACAGTTCTGAAAAGGGTTCAGCAGCCCTTAAACCAGAGGTACTAGTCCTTCCTTGAACACTCCCCTGTAGCATCAAGCATCCTAGCATACCCAGTATGGCTGCTAGCACAGGTTTTTTGATCTGCTTTTATAAAGGAAAGCAAAGGGTTAACAATCTTAACTTTAATCAAACACATGTCATACCTAGTTCAGGGGGGTGGGGAGGAAAGTCAGCATCCTGAGAAGTTACAAGCAGACAAAAATACAGACAGAGAAAATAACACAATTCAACAGACAGGGCTTCTAGCTTTCTGACTGTTACATCCATACCAGATGATTAGGCATCCATTAGTCACCAGAGAGAAAAGCACCAACACCTGGGTTTTCAAAGGGGGGAGGGAGGGAGCGGGGGAGGGGGCTCAATGGCTGCCCAGAGTCTCATCTGGCTAAATCACACAACTCTTTCCAAAGTGAGCCTCAAAGCAAAACCTCACATCAGGGTATATATAGCCTTCTCCAGAGTCAGAGAACATCACAACCCTCACTACCCACTTGACAACAAAGTAACACAAGTTGTGCCTTTCTCAAAAACAAGACTCCCTCAAAGCCATCTCCTGTGGATTCTGCTCCACCCTTCAGCAAACTCTTCCCACCACAGGCTCCATGAGACTACATTCAGCCTATTAGGGGGGCAGAGTATATTTTCAAATCAGGGAAGGTCCTCAAATTCACCTAAGCCTATTAAGGGGTAGGGAAGATCTTCAAATTCTCATTCCCATTATACCCCAACACCCCATATAATGAATAGTATTTGAGTGAAGGCTAAATAATGGAGAAAGAGATGTGATTTTGTCATTGTAGTATACTACAGACCACCGGGACAGGAAGAGGAAATGAGGAATTTGGGAGGTAGATCACAAGCTTAGCATGGCGGCATAATGTGGTAGTGATGAGAGACTTCAATTATCACCACATCTACTGGAATTTTCTCTTTTCTAATAGAGCAACTAATAGCTCCCTAACTTGCTTTAGAGATCATTTTCCTCTTTAAAAGGTGGAAGAACCAGAACCAGAAAAATATATTCTGGATGAGATTCTTACTCATAGGGAAGAATTGGCTGATAAAGTGGAAGTGATGGGATCTCTGAGGTCAATGACTATTCCCTCCTGTTATTCTGTGATAGAGGAGAGGAAATCAGGATATAGGGAGACTACTAGTGTGGTTGGAAATCTAAGGTGAGCACCTTAGATTTTGGGAAAGCAAATTTCAAAGGGTTCCAAGGAAAGATAGGTAGGATCTCATGGATTATATACAGGAGAAGGTATACCATAAAGGATGGGAGAAAGTGAAGAATTAAATTTTGAAGACAGAAAGAAAACAACTTTAGTGTCAAAATAAAATGGGAGTTGTCTGAAGATGATGTACAGGCCACCAACCAATTTAGATTTTTAAAAAGAAACATACAGAAGCTGGATGTCAGGCCATGCAACAGGATGAAATAAAGCCCTGTAGCATAGTCCTGTAAAATGGTGTAAAGAGTACAAAATCTCAGAATGAGCTGACTCTGGTAAAGAAAGCTAAGGATAGCAAAAATGGTTTTGCGCATGTGTGCAATTGCTACATTAGGAGGAAAAAGGAAGATAGAAGAAAAGATCAGATGTTTGCATGGGGTAGATGGGATGATGATGACGACAGTGACTGACATCAGAGAGAGAAGGCAGACAGATGCTCAACTTTTCTTTTTCTTTTGTTTTTCTGTCAAGCAGAATGACTTTTGTGCTGGAAGAGACAAAACAAAAATAAATAAGAGCAGGGAGGCTAGGTGGCACCGTGAATAGAGCACCGGCCCTGGAGTCAGGAGGAGCTAAGTTCAAATCTGACCTCAGACATTTAACATTTACTAGCTGTGTGACCTTGGGCAAGTCATTTAACCCCAATTGCCTTGCCTTCCCCCCTCAAAAAAAGCAGCAAAAAATAAAAATGAAAATAAATAAAAGGGAGTTGAAATGGAAGGTAAATTTGGTTGTACTTTGTGCTTGAAGAGGACCAAAATGACAGCTCTGTATTGGGGTTAAGGTACAACGTCTAACTGTGGTTGATCAGACCAACAGGAACTTGGAATGCTTTACCACAGGTCAGGCACAAATAGTCCACAGGAGTATTTGGAGTGGAGATGTCTCTAAATTTGCACATCTCAAGTTTCTGGAGCTATTGCAATTCTGCTTTGCTCATAGATTACAACACTTTCTTTGATGTGGACATGCCATGCTGGATGGTCCTGTGCCAGTGTTTCCCATGTCTCACAATTGATTCTGAAGTTCTCCAAAGAAACTTTGAGAGTGTCCTTGTATTGCTTCTTCTAACCTCCATGTGAGTTCCTGCCTTGTGTGAGTTCTCCATAAAATAGTCTTTTAGGAAAAAACTAAATTTGACATTCAAATAACATGGTCAGCCCACTGGAATTAGGTTCTCTGCCCAGTAGAGTTTGGATGCTTGGCAGTTCAGCTCAAGAAAGGACCTCAACCTCCTGTACCTTACCTTGTCAGGCGATCTTCAAAATCTTCCTAAGACAGTTCAAATGGAAATGATTTGGTTTCCTTAAGAAATGATGGATTGTAAAGTTAACTCTACGTGGAAGTTTTCATATATTTGATAGATGAGTACTTGTTGGATATGTTATAGTAGGGATTCCTTTTGTGTATGGGCTGGACTAGATAGTCCCTTCCAACTCTCAAATTCCATGATTCTGTGTGATTCTGAGAGGGGAAATTGCAAATAAAGGAGAAAAGCAGAGCCGTAGATTTCCTCTTTTAAAATATTTTTGCATGACAGTTTATGATTTCCTAAAAAAAAAAAATTCAGAACCTAGCTAGAATGGGTTTTAAACTACTCAGTGCTAGTATTCAATTAAATAGCGTGGTGGTATGGGAAGCTCCTTGATGCATGCCTCCAGTAGACTTGGATTGAGACCACTGGGCTAGTGGCTTGAGTAGAATGCCACTTGGTGATCAAGTGGAATATTACATTCATTTTCTGGATGGCTAATCTAGTGACATACTGCCTTTCTGAACAATTAATAAAGGCAACCCATGAGCCACTTTGGGTTGTTGTTGAGAGATCTTGCAGTGCTCCAAGTGTCTCATAGTGTATACATGCTCTCCATGTATGCTACAAATGATATCAACTTTAATGAAATAATAACATTGTGGACTAGAAAGAGCACTGGCTTTGGAGACAGAGGACTTGGGCTTAAATTACATTTCTGCTATTTGCTACCTGTCTGATTTTGGGTCCCTACAACTCTTTGGGCTTCAATTTTCTTACATATAAAATGAGGGAGTTGGATTA
Organism: Pseudocheirus occidentalis; assembly: GCA_028646575.1. Taxonomy (NCBI): domain Eukaryota; kingdom Metazoa; phylum Chordata; class Mammalia; order Diprotodontia; family Pseudocheiridae; genus Pseudocheirus; species Pseudocheirus occidentalis. The sequence goes on from CM053597.1 coordinate 152,894,536, forward strand.
TATGATCTCTAAAGTAACTTTCAGTTTTAAATCTATTATCCTGTGATATATGATCCTATGATCCTATAATTTTCTCTCTGTCCTCTTAGAGTATCATGTTGCTTTCTCGGGCAGGCAAAAAGCAGAAATGAGCATTCTTTGACTCTTAAATTCCAAGTTTTGAATCTCAGGTTCTAAGTCTCAGGACCTAGGTCCTGGACATTAGGTTCTGAGTGCTGAGATTTTAATAGTGGGTCCTGACTTCTAGTTTCTAAGCATGCGGTTCTGTGTGTTCTGAAGACTAGGTTTTATACTCAAGGTTCTGGGTTATGAGCATTGGATTTTAGAATCAAGGTTCTAAGTTCTGAATGTTAGATCTTAGACTCAAGGTTCTAGGTTCTGAACACTGGGTGTTAGACTCAGGGTTTTGAGTTTTGAGCATTGAGTACCAAACTTTGAGTCCTAGTTGTCAGCCCCAAACCTTTTGCCTCTATTTCCTTTATATAGACAGTGGGTGATCCCACATCTTGGTGAAGTAGAGATTTCCTAGAAAGTTCTGCAGTTGTTATTTCTTGGGGAGTTTTTTTCTACTTTAAGTGAAAAACATATAAAACGTATAGTTGTGATGATAGACTGCTCCTTGACAATCAGCCTAAGTACAGAGGTCTTTCAGATAAATGGCTATTAGGGGCTTCATTTTTTGGTCATGGTAAGCCCTGAAATGAAGAAAACAATATTCATGGCCTTCACTAGAGAGGCATTGTTGTAGAAAGAATGCTAAATTTGGAGCCATAGTTCAGTCACCTCTGATCTTTGTGACCTCAAACATGCCCTTTAACTGCTCTGGACCTCAATAGCTTCCTCACCTGCAAAATGAGAATTTTCAACTGAATGATATCTGAGGTACTTTTTACCTCTAGGTCTCTGATCCTATAGACTCCCATTCTGCTTTCACCCTGACAGAGGTAGAAAAACTAATTAGAAAAAAGTTAGAAAAAATGGTGGTGGGGGTAGAAGGTGCTAAGAATGACACAGTGTTTAGACTATCTGCATACATGGACTCTAGGAAATCCAAAGGTGAGATCTTTGCACAGTGAATGAAATGATGGTATCGTTATCATCATGAACCCTGTCATTTAATATATAACACCCTAAGGTTTATGAAATACCTTACATGCCTTATCTCATCTGATATATGACTGAACCACATCAATAATCGCAACGTCTTTATAAATGAAACCAGAAGGCAAAAGGTAGTTTCAGCTAAACCAAAGAATGGCTCACACATTCTCAAGAAGCAAACAAAGTTGCTGTCAGAATTAGTTTCATCAAGGAAAAAGAGAATCAGCAAGATTTGGTAGCTTGGTTACCATATATTTCCTGTATATGCTGTCTTTTCCCCCACTTACACAGTAGTCATGTTAGGACAGATCCTCATTATCTCTGACTTAACTACTCCAAAGTAGAGGAGTTGTGCTGGAGACAGTTCCTACTGGCTAGTAAGAGATGATTGTTAAATTTTCAGTGTGAACATTTATTCCTCAGAAAAAGGCAAGCTACAAAATGGGGGCTGATTTATTGTTGATTGTCTAAACTTAAAAAAGTGACGGAGAAAATGTTAACAATGCAAATTAAGCTTAAATGTGTGTTTTGGCTATATGGTTCCAGAAAGCCAGTTGCTAAACATCTACCAACACATCAGTGCAACGTGGCTTGATTCCAAGAGTTAGGTGATCAACCAATCATAGGGAAGGATTTGGGTTGAATACTACCCTTCCCACAATAGACAAATGATATTCTTGTTTTCCACACAAGTACATCACTACTTTCAACATCCTTCCCCATGAGCCCCTTTCTATGTCTGGCCTTTCCCGGGCTGCACCTAGAGAGGGCCCCTCAGGGCAGGAAGGCTATTACTTAACCAATAAGTTCATTTGTCCCAGCCACCTGCAGCAGTTACACAGACAAATTTCTATTCACTTACCCTGTCTACAAATCTTGAGGACCCCATCCCTACACCTTGCCCTCTAGATTACCACACCACCAGGCTTTGCACTCGGGGGCAAAATACTGCTTCCCCCCCCAAAAAAAAGTCTTAAGAAGACACACTTAATATTTCAGTGGGAAAAAAATTGAGTAGTATAGTATGAACAGCCATGGGTGACAATTACACCATCTTTCTCCCAAACCCAGGAATCCTCTAAATTTCCTTATTTCCAGGAGAGTCAACACCATCTTCCAGGCTTATTAACTTTCTTTTCCTTGACTCCCTATTCATTTGAATTGCTCTTTTCAGAGTTTCTCATGATCTCATAATGGCTGAATCTGAAGACCTCTCAATCCAAATTTTTCTTGACTTCTTTGTAACATCTGACACAATTAACTACCCCAGACTGAATATTTTATCTCATTTATCTGTATTTTTTAAAAGACACTGATCCAGTACTCATAAGGGGATTAGGCTCTCTGCAAATGACTCTGGCTGCCATCAGTGGCTTTCCGCCTCTCCAGTGGAGGTATGAGTCCTTTACATCCCAGTTGCATTTGACCACTAACAGTTAGATTTGGTTTTTTATACAGCAATATTTACTTCAGAAAGTATAATAAAAATATTTAAACTATCTCCTCCAACACATGGGAGGCTTAATCCCTGCCCCTTTCCTCCCCTTTGTATTGCCTCAGTCTTTAGAGAAGAGAAGAGAATTAGGTTCACAGCTTCCCACAGAGCATAATCCCAGATTCAGTCCCCAATTCCCCCTCAGGGTTAAATCCCAGGCACTCCGGCTTCTCAGGACCTCCATGATGACCTGGCTGGCTACACCATCTTGCCTACTGTCTTGTTTCCAAGGTCACCATAACTGGTCCACGGGGATCACTTCTAGAATCTGAAACTGGGAAGGACAAATGACACAGAAGAGAAAGAAACATCCCCAGTCCTATTTATCAGAGCTAGCATAAAAGAGGGAAAACAAGGGATGGAAGTCCTTCTCTTCTCATCAGCTCAATCCACAGCATCTGTGCTTTGAGTGAACTGTGATCTTCATCCTTTGCATGAAGCCTGTAAAAATGGCTAACAGCAGAGCAGCAGAAAACGGAGTGACCGATTCAGTCTCAAAATTTTTAAAAGTTCAGGTAGTCCATCACAGGCATGTGATAATGGCTACAGAGGCCTCCATGTTAGACAAAATGGATACATCCAGAAGTAATCAGGTTATGAAGGGCTTTGGGTGCCAACCTTAAGATTTCATATTTGATACTGGAAATGATAAAGAGCCACTGGAGTCGACTGAACAGGGGAAATGACATGGGCAGGATGAATAGAAAACATAATATGGTTCTGCAAGAATAGTAATATCAGGAATACTGAGATTCAGAATGAGCTGAAATTTATGAGGAAAGTTAGAGACAATTGGAAAAAAGAAGATGATAAAGGAAAAGATAGGATGATTCTGAGGGTGGTTGAGATAACTTTGATGGCAGATAAGACAGAAATGCTTAATTCTTCTATATTTAGAAAGCTAATCAGAGGAGTCTCCGCAGTGAGATTACAGCTCATGGGCCAATGTCTGGAAACAACTGAGGGGTTAGGTGTGAGCATTTCCACTGGTTCTTGCTGATGGGTTTTCAGAGGATAAGTTCCAGGCACCCTGGCTTCTCAGGACTTCCATATAGAGCTGGCTGGCTACACCATCTAGACTGCCATTTTATTTCCAAGGTCACCATTTCTGGTCCATGGGGATCACTTCTAGCACCTGCCCATCCATGTGGTCTATAAAATAGAGTTGTGAGAGCCAACTCTGCTCTCTCTCTCTCTCTCTGGCTTTGTCTCTCTCTCCTCCCTCTTTCTCTTCTTTCTTTCTCTGTCTCTTCCTCCCTTCACCTCCCACTCTACATTTGCTTTTCCCTTGCTCCTTCTCCAAGTTGTCTCATTTCAGGAGTTACTATGCACAATGACCTTCTACTGGCATAGCTATACAGGTACATGAGTGAAAGGAATGGCCCCACAGCAATTCTGAATAGGTACAGTCCATCCATTAACTAGAGGAAGAGGATATGAACAGCCAGAGCATGCTGATGAAATAGAAAACGGCCTCATGGGATTCTAAGACATCCAAGCTATGGGCCACTTAGGATAAAGTATGGTTACGCTAAATCACCAAGCACTGAGTATTCAAGAAAACAAATAAAATAGTCTCTATCTTCAAGGAACTTATAGTCTATCCAGGCAGATGGAAATTATCAACATTATTATTATTAGATTGGAATAAGTGCCACTCACTAACCCATCGGGAGCTACCAGTGGTTTGGGGGTGAGAGGTGGTAGGGGAACTTTCCATGAAGTCAGAGAAGTGAAATTGTGGCTCCCCCACTGTTCTTTGGTTATTTTTGCTCAGACTAGTAAGACCACAAAGCAATAGACTGAAGATCCAGAATAACAGTTTTCAAATCTTTTTTGCTCATAACAAAGAAATAAGAATTATGGCATACTGAATGTCTAAAAGTCTACAGCACTATGGGAGAGTCAAGAGACTTGAGCATGCTCAGATTCTTTTTAATAAAAGCAGCTGTTTTTCTTGAGTTCTTTGTGAGTTCAAGGTCTGACATATTTTGAGGCTAGTGAATACATGTAATGGATAAGCTTTATTTAGTTTGTTAATGCTATGCTTACTATAAAACTTATGCTGGTTAAACAAAATGATTTATACTTCTTTTATCTACAATAAGATAATGTCTAAAATTTTGTGGCATGCCTAATTAAACTAGTGGCATGCTAGTGCCTTTGAGAACTACTGATGTAGCCTGCCTAGTTGTGTTGAATGGTAGATCACAAGTGACAATTATATCTCAGTTATTCTATGAGAGACATTTGCAAAATATACCTCTTCAATTGTTGTAGGGGTGAGGAATCTGGGAACTGTATAAGGACTACTCTGGTAGGGGCAACATCTACTAAGAATGGAAAATATTTCCAAACCAGTTTTTTTCCTTGTTGTTGTTGTTTGTCCTTTGTTATCAAAGAGGACCATGACATCAGGGAGGTGATATCATGACTTGCAAGTGAATTGGATTTAAGTGAGGAAGGGCTGTACAAAGTCACCTGCTTCGCTTTCTCCTCCAGAATCATCTGGGTCCAATGGCCAGATATAGATCAGGACAACTGGAGATACCCCCATGCCCTCCCCCATGCAATGGGAGACCTTGGCCTTTTTAAGTTAAAGGTCTTTCCCAGATCTCAGTTTCACTGAGGCAAGGCCCATTAAGGCAGTAAAACTGTCCTAGAGACTTAATTGGTTCAGGAAACTAAGGCTGGAACCGTTGAAATAGCTTCCCAGCTGACTAAAAGCTCAGCACTTGAGTAATTGGAGCTCCTCAGTTTTGATAGACTCCTTACTGCATTTATGTTAACATAACTGACTGGGTAAATTCCCATACGGAAATAAGAGGAGTTACTTCCAGCTGAATCAATGCTGAATCTTTTTTTACAAAAATTTATTTACTTATATTTTACAACATTAAAATTCCACACATTTTTGAGTTCCAATTTTTCTTTCTTTTCTTCTCCTCCCTCCTCCTCTCCCCATGGTGGTAAAGCAATCTGATACAGGTTCTGCATATACCTTCACATTAAACATTGGTCAAGTTGTAAAGAAGAATTAAAACCAACGAAATGAACAAGAAAAGAAGAAACAAAACAGAACAGAATGAAAAAGAGAGAGAGAACAACGAGCTTGCTTCAGTCTCCAATGCTGAATCTTTGTTGGTTGCTGTAGCTTTTGTTAAGTGAATTTCCTTTTCTAAAATATTATAACCCAAGGTTTATGTCTGCTCAGTTGCATAAGACTCTCCTCATTGGTGGAGAGAATGATTTCTCTGTGGTCTCTGCCTGAATGAGGCACAGAGTTGGAGTGGGGGGAACTTGGGAGAAGAGAGATGTTTTTTTCTTTTGTTTTATGGATTCTGGGGAGGCACAGGTGGAGAGGCCCCTGGAGGGATAGGAAGACTTTGGGAAAAAGCCAACATAGAGCCAGCTCCTCAAGCATGTCCCCAATTCCCAGATTACCCTATTAGAAACTTTAGGGAAATTTCCCCTTGAGTGAGATCAAAGGCTGTTTCTCTCACAGTTGAGCTGAGACATCTCACTACTGATAGAAGAACTCGTTCACTCTGTGTGTTATCTCACATATTTCAATCTAATCTGCATAACTTTTCTGATTTCTGTTTGCTATTGGCTTGAATAAATAGATTTATTCACTATACATTATTGTGATAATCTTCGTGTAATAGCATTTGGAGCAAAGGGATTTGAGCCTTTGGATACAGCTTGAGGCATTATTTCCCCATTAAGAAAGTGACCAGAAAGGTGGTTTGGACCTAAAAATCCTTTCCCCAGACTGGTTGTTCATTGTTGTCCTTTGTTCTCGAAGAAGACCAAAATGACATCACTATTAACTAGTCAAGCTAAAATTCATTCGACTGTGGCTGGTCAGACCAATACAAGCTCAGAATGCTCTACCACACAGGTCAGGCATGAATAGTCCATGTGAGCATTTGGGGTAGATTCTCTACATTTGCACATCTCACATCTTGAAACCTCAAAATAGAATAGAGAGAATTATGAGATATGCATGCTCGAGTACAGGTTTGGCTTCTCCCTTTCTTTTTATTGTGCACATCTTTCTTTTGAGCTACTTCAATTCTGCTTTGCTCATAGAGCACAGCACCTTCCCTGATGTGTGCAAGCCATGCTGGGCTGTCCTGTGGTAGTATCTCCCATGTAACACAATTAATTTCAAAATTCTAAAGAGAGACCTTAAGAGAGGCCTTGTATCACTTCTTCTGAACACTATGCAAGCACTTGCTCTGTGCGAGTTCTCCATAAAATAGTCTTTTAGGCAAGTGTACATTTGGCATTTGAACAACATGACCAGTATTATTTAGGAGGGGAAAACAGATATAATTCTAGTCTGATATGCTCTGAGTTGAGCAGAGCCAGTCTTGTTGCCCCAATCTGCTCTTATCAAAATCTTCCTTAGAGAAGGGTGGGAGAAATTTCAGAGATAACTATTCATGATTTCCTGTGGGCAAAAGTTACACAAACCATGTGGGATACACATAATCTACAAGGGTAACACACATACCCTACAGTATACAAATATATGTCTGATTTACAAATATCCTAGCTTGTTCTGAAACATTTGGTAAAGCTGTTAGGTTTGTATTAGAATAACCTCACAACTGATATTCGTGTAAAAAATTTGGAAAGGGCAATGTGGAAGAAAGGGAGCCTGGGATGATTTAGACATGGAATGTAAGAGCATGGCATACTATGTGTCAATACTTAAAGAAATTAATTCAGATTGTTCCCTTGAAAGTCAAATATTGAAACTGAAGTTTAAATACTTTGGCCACATAATGAAAAGACAAGTCTCAATGGAAAAGACCCTGATGTTGGAAAGGATTGAAGACAAAAGGAAGATAAGATGGATAGATATTGTCATGGAAACAATGAACATGAGCTTGGACCAACTTCCAGAGAGAGTGGAGGAAAGAGGGGCCTGGAAAGCTATGGGCCGTGGGGACCATAGACATGACTGAACAACAAAAAATAGGGCTGTGACCTCTGCATAGGCAAGAAGGTTGAAAAGACTTGTCTTTGCCTGGGGGTATTCTTTCTGGGTTTTGTGATTTCCCTTCCAGATCTTTGAGTGTGGAGACTGTGACTAAAGAGCTGTCAGGCTCACCTTATTAGGGACAGTTTCTAACCATTATACCCTAGCAGACTGCTGAGGTACACATAGGTAGAACTGAAGAGCTAAAGACCAGAAACTAATAGGAAAGAAGGGGCAGGAAGCCTTAAAATAGAATAGAGGGAGTTATGAGATATATGTGCTGGAGTACAGGTTTGGCTTCTCCCCATCTTTTCATTGTCTTTCAGATTCAGATTTCTCAATTGCCACATAGGAGACTGGGGTGATCAACACCTTACCCTGTCACTTGAACTTGCTGATGGCCATTCAGGCAAATGAAGACTGACTGTGATTGAGACCTTTCAGTCTGGGACTGCTACTACTGAGGTCTACCTGAGATCTGCAACTGTCAAGGACGCTTAGACCCTGGAGTAGATATGGGTAATGAAAAGTGGATCTTACTCGGGGGGCGGAGCCAAGATGGCGACAGCAAAGCACCACAGCTCCCACACAAACACGCTAAAAAACTCATAAAATGGGACTCTAAACAGATTTTCAAGCTCCAAAACTCTCCACAAGACAGAAAGCACATCTGTTGCTACAGGCAGCACAGCAGGTGGGGTTCTTCTCAACAGTCTGGGAGCCACGGCCAAAACCGGGCAGGCTCAAGCCCTGGGGCATCGGGTGGGGAGAGCAGATCGGCTGCACTGGAGGCACAATTACCATATCTATCAGGCCAGAAGACAAAAAGGCTAAGAGAAAGGTCAGTGGATTTTGCTAACTGGGGAGGAGAAGAGCGGGTCCGGCCAAACTGCTCCCAGGGCAAGGAAGCAGTGGGAGGCGCCTGTAGCACCAGGAACGGAGCACCAGCGGCCTCCACTGGGCTGCTTCAGAGCCCTTGGCCTGCAGATGGCAGGGGGGCTGATGCGATCCATCGAGGCCAAGGGCTCTTGCGTTGAGCGGCCTGGATCTGGATCGTGGTCTTGAGTGGTGGTCCTGGGGTGCGCTTTCAGTGAGCCAAAGCTGGAGGGAGCGGAGCTGCAGCATCCCACTAATAGCTCCGGCAGCTGAGAGGGCCCCAGCGATTTGGGAC
>CM053597.1:152903795-152955730 GCA_028646575.1 Pseudocheirus occidentalis
TTCCCAACTGCCGGCGCTATTAGGGGGGTGTTGCAAGTCCCCCCAGCTTTGGCTTGCTGAAAGTGCACCCCAGGACCACCACCCAAGACCACGATCCAGATCCAGGCCACTCAAAGCAAGAGCACTTGGCCCTGATCAATGGATTCAGCCCACCTGCTGAGTCTGCAGGCCCGGGGTTCTGAAGCAGCCTGGTGGGGGCCGCTGGTAGATCCAGCAGTTCCCTTCCCCCACTGCTTCTTTGCCCTGGGGGCAGAATGGCCGAACTGCTTTATCTCCCAAATTAATTTTCAAAGTTTCACTTTCACTAACCATGTCTGAAGATTTAAAGATCCCCTTTGGCCGATGCTTTAGATTTTCTTTGAAGTAGACTCAAGCTGCGGTTTGGGAGGCTCTGCTGCTCCTCATGGCCGCCCTGAGGTCTTTCCTGGCCATGGCTGCGGTTTTGGGCTGGCTGGGTCTCTGCTCTGCTGCTGCTGCTGCTGCAGTGTGAGCTGCCTCTCTCCCGTCCTGCTCCTCATGCTTTGGCAGATGTGGGGGTGCTGGAGGCTGTAGAACCTCGGCAGGCTGGCTGCGGGCTCGGCTCAGCTCCTTCCCACTGCCCCAGGCTTGGCCAAGGTCTTGGTTTCCAGCTGTTCCAGCCTTCGCTCTGGAGGCCGGGCTGAGTCCCTGCTGCCGAGCTGCCTTCAGCGAGAGCTGTGTTCTCTGTATTTTTGTGAGTCTGAGAGTCTTAGACTTTCCTAGACTTTGTCTGGGCTCATATTTTCTGGGTGTTTAGGGTGGCGGTGTGGGAGCTGCGGGACCTTGCTGCTCCTACGCCGTACGCCGCCATCTTGTGATCAAAGACTTTCCAACGTGGTAGACTCTGCTAGAGTTTCTGATTCCCTTGCATTAGCCTTCAAGAACCAAGGATTGCCTCCATATTTTGACAAGGCATCAAAATAGTACTTTGTATTATGGGGCAATCTATTTTTTCCAATTATGCTATATAATTCTATATGACCTCAAATCATGAAACATTGTTATCTCCAAAACCTCAAAATTTCAAGCAGACCAGAGGCATTGATGGGCATAAGCAGACTGCAGATTATAACCAACAATGACTTGTATACAAGAAGTTATACGAAAGATACCATTCAGAAAACAGATAATAAGCAAAGGACATGAGTTGGTCATCTGTATTAAGAGTGAGGGAACATATGAAAAACCTGAGCATTGTACTGGTCTTCTCAGAATAGTAGAAAACCAAGAGGAAGAACTCCAAATAGAAGAAAACCAAGAGGAAGGGCTTTAAGGAGATTTTTGGAATATCAGTGGAAGGACATGAACAAGAATCATCTATGATAAGAAGGTATGAATGGAACTTAGTCTTCAGCATTGAAAGGAGTACTCCAGTTGATGAGGTAAAATCCATTGGATTATTGAAGAATTACCTTATTAATAGGTATAGGGATAAGGTACAAGGCAATGAAGAGTTCTCATCCCTAGGAAACTGGACAGGTCTTACATGAACAGTGGACTCCCTGAGGATCTTCTCAGTCCCCCAATACTCTGGCCAACCCAAGCCCCTTTTCCTTCTCTAGGACCTAGACCACTTCTCCTGGCTCCTGAGAGGTTAGAAGCCTTTTCTTCAGAGAGAGCTCCTTATGTTTTTTCCCTGACCCTGAGCCTAGCAGAAACCTGGCCCTCAGAGAAAGGTGCTCCTGTATCCTGCCCAAGCCTCTGGTCATGCTACACCCACAGGGAGGATCAAGCTGGAAGCAAAATAAGGTGCAGTTCATTCTTTTTGTATTGTTTATTAATTTTTTTCATTGACTCAGAAGAGAAGGGATCTGAGCCTCTCCTGAGTAGGCCACTTAAATGTAGCAGACAGAGATAGGCTGAAAAGAAGAGAAGGGATATATGAAGAGATAGAGAGATCGAGACTGAGGTGGGAACAAAGGCTAGGGAGCATGAGGAGAAGACTGATCCAGGAAGAGAAGACTGATTTCCAGCCTTCAACATTCTAGAGTCTTAAGGGGGTTAGGGAGTTGAAGGGTCTGGATCTGGGTGAAATATGAAAAACTATGGTGCGGAGTCAAGTATAGTTAAGTATATAGGAATATTGGCAGCCAACCTAGACCTCTTTGCAAGTTTACAAACAATTCTGGCCTTTCTCTGGGTCCCCACTGGCACATAGTCTGGCACATCAGACAAAGAAAGAGAGAGATCAGTAAGTAAAAGTTTGATAAAGGGCCTAAGGTCATGAGGGAGGAGGAAAGACAATTAATCATTTTAATTAAAAACATTTATTAAGTGCCTATTATATGCCAGGCACAGCACTAAACACTGGGGATACAAAAAGCGACAAATGGCAGTCCTTTCCTTTAAGGAGCTTATCTCGAGGATGAATATTTCCTAGGCTTTTGGGTAGGGTGAGACGGACATAGGGACACCCTGAGTACACACAGAAACACACACACACACATTTGTTTGGCTATAAGATAAAGCACGGCATAGTGGCAGGAGGGAATTAAGTGTAGACTCAGAACATTTCTGACTGAGGGGTATAAGAAGCTGGAAAATGGAAACCAAAGACATCCTGTTCTCAGTCTCTGGATTGAGTGAAGTGCCATCCTGCCCCCTGTCCAAAGGCAAGAGGAGATGAAATGCCATGCAGAGGCCTTTAGGAACTGGCAGAGGAAGTAAGGAATGCTTAGTGATCAGGTTATGGATGCTTCATGGGGCAGCAGAATAAGGAGCAGGGTCCCATTGATGATGTCCAGGATTATTACTAGGGGGCAGGTTAGGAAGGACAAGGGAGTCGAAATGTCTCAATCCTACATTCACCTTCCCTGCTCTTCCCAATAGGCTGAGGTAGGGATGGAGGATTTTTCACAAACCAGGCGAGTCTCCCATATTCAACTCTTCAGGCTACAGTTTTTCTAAAAACGACTAGAGGGGGAAAAAATGAAGATAGTTTAAGGGTAATTCAGAAAGTTCTGTGCTTTTCCCCTTCTTTCTGCCACATACACTTCCCCTCTCGCCATTCCCATCTCCTCCCAGCATTCTTGGATCTCTTCAATGTAAATCTCAGATCCCTTCTTGGTCCTCAGCTTCCTCTCCCCTAGGATCTTTTCTTGCATTCATCTGCTTGCATTCTGTTCATGTTCCTTACTCTGAGCCCTAAAAATCCCCCAGTTCCTGCTTTGTCTTCACCCTTAATTCAGAATCTTCCTGCTTCTCCCTTTTGTAACTTACTGGGGACACTGGCAGGTCTTTTTCTCACTCAGGAGCCTCCTGATCTGAGACATCCGCTCTGCTCGGCGCTGTCCAGGGAGAATGGGAGGAAAGGTGGGGGAAGGAGAGAGGCATGAAGGGTCCATGAGACAAGAGTGGAAAATAGGGATATAGGGGGAGGTTTCAGACTAGAGGAGTTACTATTGCCAAGGCAATCTGTCCCAGAATAAGCTTGCTGTTACTTCTTCCCTGTCTAGTTTGGATCTAGGACATTGGGATGTGGGGGAAGAAGGAGGTAGGAGGCAGGAGTAAGGAACATAAAAGCAATTATGAATTTTGCAAGATAAAAGTATTCATTCCCAAGCCTCCAATGCAAAGTACAAAAGCCCCTTTACCTTTCAGGTCCTCATATTCGTCATCCATTTAAATAAGTGGTTTTCAACCTTCCTAATGCTGCAACCCTTTAATACAGTTCCTCATGTTGTGGTGACCCCCAACCATAAAATTCTTTTCATTGCTATTTCATAACTGTAATTTTGCTACTGTTATGAATCTATCTGATATGCAGGATGTATTTTCATTGCTACAAATTGAACATAACCCACAGGTTGAGGACCGCTGATTTAAATGAAGAGGTTGGGCTAGTAGATTTAGAGCTGAAAGTAACCTCTCAAGGGCAGCTAGTCCAAATCTCACCTCAGTTTATAGAGGGGGAGATTGAGAACCAGAGAAGTTAAATGATTTACTCTGGATGGCCTGCTAGGTCCATTTCTGCTTTAATGTTCTATGGTTCTTGGATTCTGTGGGCTCCACAGTTTGACCATGGTGAGTCAGGAGAACCGGATGGATGGATGGATGTGTTAGGGAAGTGGTGGAATGTCTGGTATAAAGTGGGAAGGAGAAGTTTACTCACCAGCCTGTGCCTTCGTCTCACACAACAGAATATACAGAGTCCAGAGAGAAGCAACAGGCTTGTTCCTGCACCCAGACCGATGCATAGATGAAAGGATAGATTCCTGTCCAGCTTTGGGCCTGAAGGAGAGACACACAGAGAGGCCCTCTCACCTTCTAGGCAAAAGTCTTGAACAACAAGAAGGATCCAGAAAGGGGAGGGTTGGAGAGAGGGAGCACAGAGTACTAGACTAGGAAATGGGACTCTTGAGTCCCAGCAGGAGGGAGTCAGTTAAGACCCCCAGAGAGGCAGCAGTTGTCTAAGCGGTGGAGTGGTGGGAGGTTAGCATGGCTGAGTGGGAAGAGCATTGCTCCTTGTGTTCTTATGAGAACTGAGCCAACCTGCGGTGGGGATGGGGGTAGGGGTGGGAGGGAGGGAGGGGAAGGGGGCTGATTTCTTACTCAGTTTGATGGAATCCGATTTAAGTAGTTTCTTATCAAGGGATAATTGGCATTCCCAGGTCCCAGGCTTGGGCTTCTTCACCTCCAGCTGCCTTTGCTCCTTCGAGACCTCCAGATTGATTTCTGTCTGGTTGTCTCGAATCCATCTCAGCCTGAGCCCAGGGCTTATGGGGCCCTGCACATCACAGCACAGTAGCTGATGTGATTCCCGGGACACAGCTGAAGAGAGCAAGAGAATATACAGTCACCAGAGAAACTGGTGACTTGGAATGGGGAGTGGGTTCTTATTCCCCCTTGGGATATGAGGTAGAGTGAAAAAAACTGTGTACACTTAACACTGTGTAATTTTCAAAGCTCTTTCATTTGCATTGGGTCATTTTATCCTCAACACAGCCATGTAAGGTGGCCCTGGGGGGAGCTATTATCCCTTTTTGACAGAGAGAGACAGAGAGAGACAGGCAGACAGACAGAGAAGAAGGGAGGGAGAGAGAAGGAGAGAGGGAGAGAGAAAGAGGGAGGAGAGGGAGGGAGAGATGGAAGAAGGGAGAGGGAGAGGGAGGAGAGGGAGAGACGGAGGGAGAGAGAGAGAGAGAGAGAGAGAGAGAGAGAGAGAGAGAGAGAGAGAGAGAGAGAGAGAGAAGGAAGGAAGGAAGGAGAGAGATGTGTCCAATATTTTACACAGCAAGACAGAGAAATGGAATTAAACCCAGAACTAAAAGATTCTGACTCTCAATTCTGAGCTTTTTGGAGATTGCTAGTGAGGACAGACACAAAGCAAGTTGAGGTTGAGGAATAAGAAGCACCTTGGTTCCTGGAGAAGAGTGAGAGGCATGAAGGAGATTCATCGTGCAGGGCTAGGCAATTAGATCCTTGGGATCTCTTTTTCTCCTCCACTCTGACTCTGGGAGTTACCAGCTCCGTGATATTAGTAAGGGAGAGGGTATGTGCTCAGCCCTCACCTGCTCACCTCTCATTACCACAAGGTGGACCTTCTGTTCCAGGATCCCTGAAGAAAACCTCAGTAAGAAGACTCCTGATCCAGCATGCTGGGGCAAGACAGGGGAAAGAGTGATCTCGAGTGGGGACTTGGAATCACGATGGAAATTTGGAGCTCCATTTTCTAGAGTCAAGGAGTCACTCTTCCATGAAAACTTGGCCACCCGTTGGGGAGAGGCACCACCTTCCACCTGCCACCTCAGTTCTCCGTTTGGCTGTTCCCTGTTCAGCTCCTGCTCATTTAAATTCAGAGAGAAGGAGAATTTGGCAGCTTCACCCATCATCTTGTAGAGGGTCTGGGAGGATGATGTGAAACCTGTAGGTGGTGATAGAGACAGGAAGGGTGGGATCAGAGGAATGGAGTGGAAGTGAAAAAGAGGGAGGAGAGAATGGAAATAAGTTCAAACTCAGCCTAGTATTCAAGACCTTCCAAAAAAAAAAAAAACCAAACATGATTATATTTGTATGTACCTTTGCATTACTCCTGTATGTGAACCTTTCCACTGAAGCCAAAGTGACTTAGTCATTATTCTCCCAAAATGCTGTGCACATTTTCATTGTCTTGACTTGCTTGGTTCTGTCACTCTGCCCAGAATGTCCTTCATATTCCTTGAAGCTTGTCTAGTCCTTCCTCTAGCCCAAGTCTCACCTCTTCTAAGTAACCTTCCCCTCTCTCAAAGGGGTCATTGCTTTCTCTGAATCCATGTAGAATCCTCCTCTAGCACTCACTGTAATCACAACACCATTTCCTTAGGGTTTGCTATTTTCTTCCCCCCTCCCCCCCCCACCCATCTCATCTCTCCTATAGATTCTAAACTCCGTGAGGGCAGGGACCTGCTATTCAACCTCTTTGGATGTGCTCTGGAATTAGCATCTAATTCTGGACTTAATCAATATTCAATAATAAGTATTCACTAGATTTTTTTGATGTTAATGAAGTTGAAACCAGCATCTTACACATACTAGATGTTTGTGATCCTGGACAGGTCACCTAACCACTTAGCAAATCAGGCAACTGTCTAACACTTTAAGTTATCAGTTTGCGTTGGTAGATGGAATTTCTTTTCCCTTTGAGTTCAATATGCCAATAAACAAAATTATTAAACAATTATTAAGTGAAATTATTAAATACTTATTAGATCATTAAATTATTAAACAAAACAAATTATTAAAACAGCAAAAACCAATTATCTTGAGTAGAATAAGTAGAGTATGGGAAAGGGGGGTGTTGATGAAGAAAAAGGAAAGAATCCCCTCCTCTTCTTCTTTTCTGAGTTGTAGAAGGTCAAGAAGCTGGTACAGCAGTGAAAGTCTTCCTTTCTGCCCTTTTTTCCATACCCTGACCCCAAGAAAAGATTAAAATGGCCCTCAACAGCTCTAAGGCCAACTCCTTGTTTCTCAAGTGTCAGATGGTATGGATAAGCAGGAGAAGCAGTGTGCATCGGGAGATCCCAGGACTTATTTCCCCAAGGACAAACGTTGCAGGGAAGGGGGGGAGGAGGGAATGAAGAAAGGGGCCCCAAAAGTCCAGAGAGTAGAGGCACTGGAAGTTGGTGGTGGAAAGTGAGAGTAGAGGAAAGGAATTGTTTTTCTTACCAAATACTGTGATTTTGATCTTCAGTTTCAGGGTTTTGTCATTCACAGAGACATTACATTCCCAGTCACCCCCTTCTTTGGGCCCTATTTGCACCAAGTTCAAAGTTTTCTTGTCTTGACTCAGGATCCTTTTACTAGCATCTCCTGGACCACTCCATTCCACCTTGGTTGCAGGAGAGTTGGAAGGGCTGTGCAAGGTTAAAGTTATGTTTTTTCCAGAGAACGGAGAGTCAGTTGGGTTGACAGTCACTAGTGGAAGGAGGGAGGAGGCAGCTCCACGTTACATACACAATGCATACCCAAAAATGGGGAAAGACAGAAGACCAGAAACTTTGCTTCTCCCACCCACCTACCATGCCATTTTTCTGGGTCCCCAAGATCTTCCTTCTCTATGTCCTTTCCCCTTCTATCTTCTTTCCTCTATCCTTCCTTCTTTTCCTCACCCTTCCTCTTTCTTTGTCCCTACTATTCTCCTTTCCCTCTCCCTCTCATCCATTTTTTCTGTCCCTTTTATCCATTCATAAAGGAAAGAAGTGACTGGATGGGGCTGTGCATGGAATGCTAGAATTGCACTCCAGGTCAGGAAGATCTGAGTTCAAATTCTGATTTGGACACTTAATAGCCTGTGTGACTATGGAAAAATTATTTAGCCTTTCCCTGACAGCCTCGTTTTTGTCACACTTACCCCACGTTGTCAGGATTAAATGTACATATTTGTAACATACGTAAACAAATGGAATGCTTTAAAAATATTTTGCAAACCTGAAGGATTATAAAAATGCTAGCTATTATTATGAGAATTTCTGAAAGATCTCATTGGGTGCCAAGGTGCCTTCTGTTAGTGGGGGAGGACAGGGATGGGAAGAATTAGGGAGAAAGGAGGGGATCTGCTGATTCTTTTCTTCCTCTCACCCTTGAACACCAGCAGTTGGACTTCCTGCTTCTGCTTCTCCACTTCACAGAAGTAGGTCCCTGAATCTGCCATCTCCAGCTTCTTGATGGTCAGAGGAAAACTGCCCTTGTCCCATTGGTTTGTGGAGGAATCCACTCGATCTTTCTTTTTTGTATTTCCTTCAAATGAAAGAATATATATATAAATATATATATTTTTTCTGGGTAAGGCAACACCCATTGACTCTTATGACATGCTAAACATCCATGACTTTTTTGCTTTGGGCCACCCTCAGATTATTGTCATCAGAGTGAGATAGGGTGGCGGAGAAGTGGAAGGAGAAAGAAGCCACTGGAGATCTGAGTTCAAATTCCAGCTCTATATCTTGTTTCCTATAGGTGTGAACATGGCTAAATCACTTAGATTCTGTGGGCTTTGGTTTGCTTATCTAAAGAAAAAAAGGGTTGGACTAACCATCAGTAATATTCCTTCCAGCTCCAAATCCTTTGATTTCATTTTGTCCAGAGAATCCTCTACTTGTTGTATCAGAACATGTATCCATTTCTGTCTGTGGAATGAACTACATCTCTCCCAAACCAGAGGAAAAAAGAGTTCTGATATTCCTTTTTTTAAAGTATAAATTGTAACTAAATTCAATATGGGTACTCCTTCTGGCGGATTGAGACTTCAAGACAGTCTTTGAACCTTAGAATTTGCCCCAGAAATATAGAGTAGAAGAATTAGCACCCCAGGACCTTTGGGGTTCTTTTTGTTTTGTTGTTGTTCAGTTGTATCTGACTCTTTGTGACCCCATTTGGGGTTTTCTTGGTAAAGATAAAGAGTGGTTTGCCATCTCTTCCTTCTGCTCATTTTACAGATGAGGAGACTGAGGCAAACAGGGTGAAGTGACTTGCCCAGGGTCATACTGCTAGTAAGTAAGTGTCTGAGGCCAAATTTGAACTTGGGAAGATGAGTTATCTTGACTTAAGGCCCAGCACTTTACCCACTGCACCCATATCTTGCCTTCCTTTTACTACTAAACTCTTTTAAAAATTGTTTATTGATATCTTTTGTTTTTATGTTACCTTCATTTCCAAATATTCCCTCTTCCCAATTTAGAGAGTCATCCATTTTAATCAAAGACAGAAAGGAAAGGAGAGGAGAGGAGAAGGGAGGGCAGGGGAGAGGAGGAGATGAAAGAAAAAGTGAGAAGAGGGGAGAGAGAAAGAGGAAAGAGAGGAGAGGAAAGGAGAAAAGAGAAAAACAGAATAAATAAGAGAGGGGAATAAAAAGTATCTCAGTAAAACTAATCGTTACACTAATGAAATCTGACAGTATCCAGCAAGGGGGGGCACTTGTAGCCTCATGGCTACATGTGGCTCTTCTAGGTCCTCCAGTGCATCCCTTTGACTGAATTCAAACTTCACAAGACAAATCCCCTTAATAAAAGGATTTATTCTACAACACTTGGACTAAGTCAAAAGGCCACATTTGAGGACCTAGAAGACCACATGTGGCCTTGAGGCTGCAGGTTCCCCCTCCTGCCAATGTTTGTAATGGTAAATAGGAATTTGAAGATCTTCCCTGCCCTTAAATAAGCCTAAGGAAATGTGAAGACCTTCCCTGCTTGGAAGATCTTCCCTGCCCCATAATAGGTTTAATGTAATCACATGAAGCCTGTGGTGGGAGGAGTTTGCTGAAGGATGGACCAGAGCCTACAGGAAGCTGGGAGTCAGAGCAGTTAGAGATGATGGGAGGAGAGGATGCACCTAAGCAGACAGGCTTGTGAGTAAATGTTGGTTTGTGGGAATGCTAAACAATGGTGTGGCTCTGTGCTGTTATGTTTATTAACTTCTATGTTGCTATGATAGATTCAGTTTCCTGTTGTTGAGATTCATTTTTCTGGTGTTTGGGTAAATGTTTTGCTTCTGTCTTCTATATGGAGAGTCTGTTATATTTTGCTATTGAGTACTATGTCGGCATATTTACAGTCCCTGTCAGTGCTGTGAATGTGTTGGCACTACAATGTTCCATACCTATAATCCCCACCTCTCTAAATAAAGGAAAGATGTATATTTTCTCTTCTGAGACAACTTTGGTCATTCTGATGCATTCAATTAAAAAAAAATTTTTTTTACAGGTATTTTGTTGTAGTCATTGAATATTGTTTCCTTGATTCTGTTCTTTCATTTTTGCATAAGTTTGTGTCATACCATGCATCTTTGAATTCTTCTTATTCATTGTTACTTATTGCCTAATACTATTCCAATTCATCCATGTACCACAATTTGATGTCACTAGTACACTCTTTTTAAAAAATCACCTATATTCAGTTCCTCAACAGCTATTAATTTTTTTTAAACCCTGTTCAATATGGTTTCCAACTCCACTCCTCTACTGAAGTTACTATCTCCAAGCTTTTCTGACTGAGAGATTCAGAGCTTAACTGCTAAGTCTGATGTTCTTTTCTTAGATCTTGTCCTCCTTGGTCTGTCTACAGCTCTAGATGCCCTTCCTCCTCAGTAGTCTCTCCTCCCTTGGCTTTGCTTTTTGCTTTTTTTTTTTCTTTACTTTTTTGGAGGGCAATTTGGGTTAAGTGACTTGCCCATGATCACATGGCTAGTTTTCTGGAACCTTCCATACCCTATCTCATTTATCTAGCCCTTTTACAACAATTTGTAGCTTCTTCCAGCCAGATTCACTAGATTTAAAAACCTGGTCCTTCTCTACAAAACCCATGATCTTTCAGGCTTCAATGAGGTGCCTTGTTGTGAAAGTGATTTTATGGGGCAACTGGGTGGTGCAGGGAATAGAGCACTGGCCCTGGAGTCAGAAGGACCTGAGTTCAAATCTGGCCTAAGACACTTGACACACTAACTAGCCGTGTGACTTTGGGCAAGTCACTTAACCCCAATTACCCTCCAAAAAGCAAAAAAAAAAAAAAGAAAAAGAAAGAAAGTGATTTTAATCTCATCAATTTCATGATGTAATAGATTGTGGAGATATTCTGGTGCTGAGGCAAAAACAAAAAGCCTGCCTCTCCAGAGGTCCATCAATGCCTTCCCTTGCTCCTATCCTCCTCCCCTTAAAGGCTTAGCTTGGGAATAGCATCCTTTGTAAAGCCTTCTCTGATGCTCCGAGCTGGCAGTGTTCTCTCCCTCCTCAATTCACCTTATATTATACTTAGTTATTTATATGCCTACATGTCAGTCAACTAGCATTTATTAGTTTCCTACTTTATATATAGTACATATATACAGTCTCTCTTCTCTCTCCACACAATGCATACATATACATATAATATACATAAATTATACTCATATACATGCATATATGACATAACACACATATCCTATATATTTTATGTACATCTATTATATACATATATCACACACATTACATATATATATGCATGAATGTGTGCATGTATAATATGTGTATATACCACATATACATATATTACACACATAGGTGTGTATATATATTATGCACACATGTGTATATATCATACATATATTATAGACATATACAGTTATATCTTCCACATTGCAACTTTCCCCGTTGTAGTTTTGATATATTGTGAGTCAGCATAAGAAATTAAATAGGAATCTTGGGGGGATTTTGCAAAAGTTGCAGAGGACACACAAAGACCAGAAGACAATACAGAAGAAGTTTAGACACTCAAAAATGCATAAAATATAAGTATAGTATCATGTACTATGAACATATTTTATCTTTTAATGCCAAAATAATTCAGATCTCTGGCACAAAGTGAGGGTCAAAAAACTGTATGCAGATTTTTCAGATTGCAGGAGGGTGCACCTCACCCCACCCCTTGCAATGTAGAAGGATAACTGCATACTATATTTTATATGCACATTTATACAATATTTTATATATATATACACATGGATACAATGTATACAGATACACATACACATATATTACATATACACACATATTCTACATAATATATACTTGTGTATATATGGGAATAAATCTGCATATGTACACACATACATGTGTATATGCATATATAATATGTAATCTTGCATAGATATTATGCAAGAACAAAAAGCTAGGCCCAGAGCAGGAGAAAGAGAAAACTGTCTTTAAGAAGCTGCATGCTTTTTTAATGACCTCCAAGCTTCTTTTGCTTTTGCTTTGCCTTCATTTTAAGATCTATCCCTTCATTTCTATCCACATTGAGTCATTCCTTATAATAAAGACTAAAAAAATGAAAGAAGAAAAAAAATAGTTCAGCAAAACTAACTGACACATCTGTAGCAACTTTATAATCAAACATAGTTTTAATCTCCAATCACATACAATGGACACTGATGCTAACTTACTAAATTGAATAGATACAACATTTGTTTATTTTATTTTTTATTTTATTTTTATTTCTATCTTATTTTTATGTCACCTTCATTTCCAACAGATCCTCCCCCTCCCAGTAAGCCATCAATTGTGTTTTAAGATTTAAGAGGGAGAAAAATGGAACTCAGTAAGACAATCAACACATGAATGAATGAATGAATGAATGAGTGAACAAAATTATTAAATTATTACTATGTGAAAAGCATAGAGTAGCATCTAGGAGACACAATGGATAGAGTGCTGACCTAGAGTTAGGAAGACTCATTTTCCTGAGTTTAAATCTGGCCTCAGACACTTACTAGCTGTGTGAACCTGGGCAAGTCACTTGACCCTGTTTCCCTCAGTTCCTCATCTGTAAAATGAGTTGGAGAAGAAAATAGCAAACCATTCCAGTGTCTTTGCCAAGAAAATCCCAAATGGGGTCACAGAGAATCAGACACAACTGAAAAACAATTTAACAACCACAAAACACTGAGCATATGAATTATCAAAAATTATTCTCAAGGAGGTCACATTCTCATAGGTGGAGATGACATATATTGGAGATTTCATCTATAACTCAGATGGAAAGAACCAGTGACAGTCAAACCCATGGGACCTGAGGAGGTTATCAGGAGAATGAGTGTAGAGGGAGAAGAGAAGAGGGACAAAACCTGGGTAAATATCCATAGCTGGGTGACGTGATGTGGAGCATGAATCAACAAAGGAGACTAGGAAGGACTAGTCACACAGTGAAGAGGGAACTGGAAGGGAAAATGTCACCTGGATTTTATTAAGACTTTTTAGCACAAGGCACTAGGGGAGGCACTCAAAATGACAATGTTTAAACCTTTCCAAGTCCCCAGAGGACTACATTGAATGGGGGTGTAGAGAAGCACCCTAGATGATTTGTTGAGGAGGGCAAATATTTAACTGGGCAGAAAATATATCAGAGATGGACTGCAGCACTTCTCCTGGAGCTGGCCCCTTGCTAAAGGCCATGCATGACACAGCAACTCCTGATTGGTAAATCCCTGGGGCTGAGGTCGAGTTGACTGTGTTTGCATTTAAGATGATTGGTGATTGAACCAAGAGGAACCTCCCTCCTCAGCAGGCTCTGAGGATAGAGGAGAAAATCTCCGCTCATCTTTTGAGCAGGTCACTTTGGGATTCTGCCAGCTCTTCCTTGGACTGCCAACAATATAAGAAGGGGATTTTTCTCCCTCCCCCACTCACTGGCAGCAAGGCAGCCTGCAGTTTGAGCATATGGCAGTGAGAACATGTGCTTGTCTAGCTGAGCCTGAGACTGCACCTCAAGTCCCTGGATGCCTCCTCTGTTTTCTGTTTCTTTCCCGAGTCAAGGAATCCCAAGATCCTGAAGAATGGATATTTCTAGCCTTATGAGTTTGAGAATCCTTGGGTTCCTATGTCAGTACTTATGACCCAACAGGAATGATACCTGTAACTATACCATTTCTCAGGGCGAGGGTAAACTGGCAAAACCATCCTGAACTTGAGCAAATGAAAGGCCAGAATGTGCTGGAGCCAGCTTCCAAGCCAATTGTTTAATTTCCAGTGTGAGCATATACATCTCAGAAATCAGCAAGTACTAGAAACAGGGTTTAATTTATTGTTTTATTGGTTGTCTAGACTTGAGGAAAAGATGGAGAAAAATGTTTAATAAAGCAAATTAAACTTAAAATTGTGTGTATCCCTCCAACTAGCTGTTAAACATTTATTTACCAGCATACTCCTGGGCCTGACTGGTCAGAAAATTTGGGCCACCTCAGACTTTGCAGGTCTGAAGTGAACATGAGATGCTGTTTAGTAGTCTCACAAAATGCCTTCATCATGAAATTCACTTGGTACAATGCCTGGGACATAGTGAGTAAGTGCTTGACCTTTTGGAGAATATATTGTTATAGACTAGATCTAGGCTATTGTTTCATGTTTGCATTTGTTAATAAGCACCTATGATTTTTCCTTGTTTTGAGCGTTTCTCTAGTGGAAGAAAAAATAAATGTCATGGACCCAAGGGGTAGGGGAGCTTCCTCTTTGTCCTCTCCATTAAAGGGGTCTTGCACTGCACTTATACATGTGGTCTGGATTGGATTCAGTCCAAGGAAAGCCTAATCACCTAAAAGAGGACTGAACCTGAAGTAAGGAAGACTAGCCACAGACATTTAATAGCTGTGTGTCCCTGGACAAGCCATTGAACCTCTGTCTACCTCACTTTCCTCATCTGTAAAATGGGGCTGGCAATAGCATCTATATCCCAGGGTGGTTTTGAGTATCAAATGAGATACTTAAAAGTGTTAAATACTTAGTACAGTGATTGGCACAGAGCAAGTACTAAATAAGTACCTGTTTCTTTCCTTTCTTCTTTTCTGAAAAGAAGGGTCAGGATCTCCTTGTACTCTTTGGCTATCATGCCCCAACCCTGATTTTCTTAAACCTTGGGTTTGGCTCATGTCTAGAGTCTTCCTAAAGGGATAACAGAAAGGAAGTCAATATACAGTGTAAATTAGATGTGGGAGAGGTATTTATTTCCCCCACATAAAAGAAATGGGAAACACGTTTGGTTCTCCCAAGCATGCACTGATAGAAACTTAAGCCTACAGTAATAATTGCCATCATAGCATGCGGCTGTCTTAAACTTCAGAATATGAAGCAGTTTTGGGGATTATTAAATTGGAATCACCACAATGACTCCAAGCTCTTCACTGTCTGAACAGCTCTCTCCAGGGCCCTGGCTTCTCAAAAGCCAGGCTAGGGTTTGAGGCTCCTTCCCCCTTCCTCTTGGTAGATGTCTTCTCCAATGCAGAACCTCTACATTGGCAAGAGGGAATTACTCCCACCATGAAGGAGGACCTCTGGATCTCGGGACCTTTCAAACTCACAAGGTGGCCCCCAAGACTGGGAATGTTTATGTCAGGATGGCTGCTGGGTGGGTCATCCATAGGATCATCAAAAAAAACAAAGCAGAAGAGAGAGCCAGAACCCAGGATCAAGCCCAGCTAGGTAGCTGATCTGTAAGCCCAGGCTGCCATTGGAAGTAGTTGCCCTGCTTCTGGGGCAGAGAAAAGCCACATCTCCCAACTCTCTCATCACCTCCACAGGAAGTCCCAGAGTTGCACAATGCCATCTGGAGTATCAAAGGAAGAAAATGACAGGAATGGATTCACTCCCCTTTTAAAGGTCCACTGAGTAAACAGCTTTTCCTGTTTAGCAGCTGATAAGGGGATTGCTTGGTCATCAACCAAATGTCTGAATCCTTAAGCCATGAGTCACCCCACCCATGGCCAACAGAAAGCAACTTGGCTCAGTCTTCCTCTTGATCTTATTCTTTCCCCCCATACTCATGTAGCCCAGTATTTCATCGGCTGACTTTTGATCTCTCAGATTTGTTTTTCCCTAGGCCCAAAGAGAGGATTTAGGGAGAGGACTGGAAGAGCAGTGGTGTTCCTGGCATCAGAGGAAAATTACCCTTATTCCCTCCCTCATCTCACCCTACCCCCAAACCATTCAACAGGATAAAGGTATGCCCTCTGTATGTTGAAACACCCTCTTTTCACTTTTTATCTTCTTCCTTTCTCCAACCTTGTAATTCAGACTTCTGGGAGAGACGCAAGGGGAGAACAGTTGGTGTGACTGTGGGCCACACAGAGAAGAAAGAACTCCACCGTGAACAGTGCCAGACCAAAACCTTGGCAAGGATCAAGGTGGCCAGGGGAAGGCATCATATCAAAGAGAGATTCCAATTCTTGTAGTAGAGAGACAATGACCAAAACCCATGAGGAGAAAAGAGCCAGGCTGAAACCACCACCTATCATGGTAGGCTCTAGGTGCAGAAAGAAGCATAAATGGTCAGACAATGGCCAATATGTTGATTTGTTTTACATAGTTACACTTTGGTTGCTAGGAAGGGTTCTATTTTCGGGGGTAAGGGAGTAGGGAGGAAACAATGTGAAGTGACAGCAATGTAAAAAAAGAACAATAAAACATTCATTTAAATTTTAAAAAAAGAAACATGGGAAGACACCAAAAGGAAATGGAGTAATTGTAATCACCAGTCTTGGGCCTGAATGATGAAACATACCTCCCACATCTTGTTAGAGAACTGGGGAAATACGGATGTGGAATGCTTCCTATGTGATCAGACTTGATCACGGTGCTAGTTGGTATGTTTAACTACTTTTCTTTTCTGTAAGGAAGAATTCATTAGGGGTGGGACTGGAGTGGTATAACACAGAAATGATAATGGAGTTAGAAAAAAAAGCATCAATTAAAGTCCAACTGTGTGTGTGTGTGTGTGTGTGTGTGTGTGTGTGTGTGCATGTATTTGTTGTTGTTGAGTTTTTTTTCAGCAATGTCGGACTCTCTGGGAACCCATTTGGGGTTTTCTTGGCAAAGATCCTAGAGTGGTTTGCCATTTCCTTCTCCAGCTCATTTTACAGATGGGGAAACTGAGGCAAACAGGGTTAAGTGATTTGTCCATGGTCACACAGCTAGTAAGTGTCTGAGGACAGATTTGAGCTCAGATCCTCCTGACTCCAGGGCTTGCCCTCTATCCAGCTGCCTCATATGTGTGCATACACATACATACATATATATGTAGACACACATATATCTTGGTTCTCATTCTACTTGGCCTCTCTGTGGCTTTTGAAACCCCCACTTCTCCTGGATACATTGCCTACTACTCAGGTCCATCCCAGTTCCTTCCTCAACACCAGCTCTCAACAACTTTTCTTATTCCTCACTAAGGACAGCTCAGTGTTCCACCAGCTCGAAGCTTGAGCTCCTGACTTTGTTGATTCTTTCCTCAACCTACTTCCTCTTGACCATCTTCATTCATCTATCCCTATACCTCCAGTAGCCATGAATTCCTTACCCCAGCCTCCTCCCTCCCCCTGCCACATCTCAGGACAGTACTTGCTACCCTAGTCATCTGCCTCAGCTCTGCAGAACCTAAGGCCAGCTTCCTTCCTTTTGTTCTCTTCCTAACAAAGTAGGCTCAAAGATTTACAGATCCAGTTCCTTCAAGGAAGAAAAGAATGGGGGAAGGAAAGAATTAAGGAAGGAAGG
Source organism: Pseudocheirus occidentalis (assembly GCA_028646575.1). Taxonomy (NCBI): domain Eukaryota; kingdom Metazoa; phylum Chordata; class Mammalia; order Diprotodontia; family Pseudocheiridae; genus Pseudocheirus; species Pseudocheirus occidentalis. Next base: position 152,921,296 of record CM053597.1, read on the forward strand.
AAGGAAGTAGGGAGGGAGGAAAGGAAGGAAGGAAGGAGAGAAAGAAGGAAGAAAAGGAGGGAAGACAAGAAATGATGAAAAAGGATGATTTCAGTGAAATATCAGATGACCTATAAGAACTCATGAAGAGTGAAGTGAAAAAGAATGAGAATAATTTCTACAATAATAACAACACTGTAAAACCAAACAGCTTTTGAAGACTTAAGAACTCTTGTCACTGCCTCAACCAACCAGAATTCTAGAAGACTGCTGATGAACCATGCCACCCACCTCCTGACAGTGGCACTTAGCCACTCCAGGTGCTGAGTGAGAGATATTCCTTTTGGACACGTCCAATGAGGGCATTTGTTTTGCTTAACTATGCATATTTTCTACCCAGAAAATTGTCTTTTCTCCCCCCCTTTCCCCTTCTTGGGACAGGGGTAGGAGAAAAAGAAAATACATTTTTGTTAATTTTAAAAACCTGCTCCTGTGAGCAATAACTGACTTCCCTAAAATTTTTTTGTTTTTGTTTTTAAAATAATCCATGATGTTAGGTGGGTAAGGCTGCTCAAAGGGACTATTCTGAAAGATAGCTCTCACTTGGATGTCTGTGTTTTGGTACATACATTAAAAAGTCAGTCTTATTACTTTATCATTGCATCTTATATAAAAAAGTGCCAAAGATGTGGGATACATTGTATAAATAGAACTAAGGACTCAGGGCAAGGGAAAAGTCATTATAGGTTATTTGACTTCACTACAACATTGGAAGTTCACACTATGTTCATAAAAATTAGAAAGGGCCTAAGATCAGATTTGCAAAAATGACAAATGTTGGAGGGGCTAAGAGAAAAACAGGCACACTCATGCTTTATTGGTGGAGCTATAAAGCGGTTCAACCATTCTGAAAAGAAATTTGGCTTGAAAGTTAGTAAACTGTGCATAATTTTTGACAAGGCCTGTAACTCACATGAGGCAGCTAGGTGGCTCAGCCAATAGAGTGCTGGGCTTACAGTCCATAATAGGTGAGTTCAAATCTGGTTTCAGACATTTACTAGCTGTGTGACCCTGGGCAAGTCACTTAACCTCTGTTTGCCTTAATCTACTGGAGAAGGAAATGGCAAACCCCTCCAGGATCTTTGTCAGGAAAACACCATGGATTGTATTGGCATGATATGGTCCATAGGGTCACAAATAGTTGGATACAACTGAACAGCAACAATAACTCACACAGATCAAAGAAAGAGGAAAAGGACCTATTTTTACAAAAATAATTCTAGCAACTAGGTAGCAGAATACACAGTGCTGGCTCTGAAGTCAGAAGGAGCTGGTTGAAATCTGGCCTCAGATGCTTCCTAGCTGTGTGATCCTGGGCAAGTCACTTAACCCTGTTTGCCTCAGTTTCCTAATCTGTGAAATGACCTGGAGAAGGAAATGGCAAACCACACCAGTATCTTTGCCAAGAAAACCCCAAATGGGGTCATAAAGAGTTGTATACAACTGAAACTACTCAATAACAGCAAAAATATAGCAAATGTTTTGTAATAACCTCAAAATGGAAATTAAGGGGGTTTCCAACTATTAGGTAGTAACTAAAATTTTGGCATGTGATTATAAAAGGATAATTAAATATTTGTTTTATAAATAAAATATATATAAATATAGCATATAAAATTAAATAATGAATAATTAAATACACAGTTTGAGAGGAGATTAAGAAGATCTCTATGAACTGATACTGAGTGAAGTAAGCAGAACTAGGAGAACAATTCATACAATGATAACAACATTTTAGAGCAAAAATAACTTTGAAAGACTTTAGAACATTGGTGTGATGACAAACCAAGAATTCAGAGTACTAAAGATAAAACATACTACCCACCTCTTACAAGAGAGGCAATGACCTTTAAATACAAAGTATGACATAAATTTTTGGATAGAGCCAATGCAGGAATTTACTCTGCTGGACTACGTATATTTGTTATAAGAGTTTTATTTTTCATCATTTAATTGTTGTTCAGTGGGGCGGGGTGGGGGGGAGTCTGCAGAATAAAAATGTATGAACAAATAAATAAATAAACTTGGGGGGAAATAAAAAAGAGCATGAACACAAAAGAAGAGAAAAATAGAAAAGCATCATCATGGAGGGAATGCATTATAGATTGCCCATCTAGACTGAAATAATATATGATGAATTATTGAAAAAATGCACACAAAGTTGGCATGGGCAGAGGGCATATAGTTTGTAGGGAAGAGGTGCCAGGCATATTAAACCACCCAGTCATCTGCTGGAGATATATCTGCTTTCTGCTAAAAGCAGATAAATTTTATTTACTTGATGTTAATTTCATTTTTCAAAAGGTAGAATAAATAACATAACAAAGAAGGTAGGAGAGCTGAACTATGAGGACAGAAAGACAGTTTTTGGTGTTGTTCAGCCAAGTTCTACTCTTTGTGACCCATTCTGGAGTTTTTGTGGCAAAGATACTGGAGTGGTTTTCCATTTCCTTTTCCAGCTCATTTTACAGATGAGGAAACTGAGGCAAACTGGGCTAAGTGATTTGCTTAGGGTCAAACAACTAATGTCAAGAAGACCTAAGTTCAAATCCGGCCTTGGACACTTTGCTGTGTGACCCCAGGCAAGTCACTTCACTCTGTTTGCCCAAATATCCTAATCTATAAAGTGAGTTGGAGAAGGAAATGGAGAAGAAAATGGAAAGCCACTCTAGTAACTTTGCCAAGAAGAGTCTGGAGTGGGTTATGAAGAGTCAGACACAACTGGAACTACTGAAGGACGGATGAGTCTTCCCTACTCCAGACCCAGTGCTCTATCCACTGTGCCACCTAGCTTCCCATAAAGGCAGCAGCTGTTGTCATAACCCCTAGACTAAGCACACCGGCATCTGTAGGATGGGTTGTAGTAGGCACAGATAAGAAAGATTCTCATTGCTGGAACTGACCCTCAGCTGGGCCCCATAGCTGTGTTATCAGATTGGGAGCAAGTACAAGAAAGAATGAGGTAGCTTTGACTACACGACACAGTAGTCATGGTGGTCTGAGTTCGTAGGCAGCTTCCTATCTGTGAATATACATGTTCTGCTGGACTGTCTCATCCATGAGAATGGAGGCAACCAGAATAATGGACCATAAGCTCAGGGAACCTGTGCCTGAGCCACTATTTAGAGGATAATTCTCTTGTCAGTAGGATATTCCCTTTAAAGAAATCAAGGGGCTTCTCAGAAGCTATTCAGTATTCCTGAAAGGCCAATAAGAAGAAATTGATTGCCAAAGAGGAAACAACAGGAATCTTGGGAGGGAATGTCATCTTAGAATTTGTAAGAAAAAAGAAAGAACACGAGGTGTAGTCTAATGTGTGCTTTAGACTTTAAAAGAGTAGATTTCAAAGGGTACAGAGAAAAGCCACGGTCCCCGTGGGCCTGAGATTCTTAAAGGAAAGACAGTTCAAAAGCAATGGGAGGCACTGAAGAAGGAACTTTAGATAATTCACAAATTATTCAGATGAGGGAGAAAAAGAAGCTTAAAGAGACTGCTAAGCAGCAATTTTTGTTGTAGCAAAGAACTGAAAACAAAAGCTGATGCCCCTCAGTTGAAGAAGGGCTAAATAAATCATGACATATTAATGACATGGAGTATTATTGCAACCTTAAGAAATAACAAAAGGGATCCTTAGTGGCTATAACAGTTTTGGTTTTCTTATTTTCAGTGGAATGGAGGGGATAGGAGACAAGAGCTAGTAATAGTGCTGATTAAAAAAAAAGAAAAGATCATTGAAACATTTTTTTAAAGCTCAGAAGAGAATAGAAGGAAGTTCAATAGGAAACACTGGCAAGCAAGACAGCTTTGAAAGTAAGATGTCAAATTTATTATACTTTTAAAAAAGCAGACTGCATATAATCAAGATTTGGGGATTTACTCTTTTTTTCTTTTTCTTTTTTTTTTACTCTGCTTTATACACAAAAAAGTTCTCCTTTTTGGTGGTGAAGTTCAGAATTTTGACAAAATTAATTTTTTAAAAGAGACAAGAACAGGTATAGTTATGATCAAGTAACTAAAGGAACAACACAACCCCTCAAGAATAGCATCTGAAAAGCTAACACGCCACATCAGCTGAGTCTGGGGGTTAATGCTATGAACAACCAGAAGTGCTTTAAAAAAAAAAGGGGGGGGGTAGGAGCTAGTTGGCACAGTGAATAGAGTCAGGAGGACCTGAGCTCAAATCCAGCTTCAGACCAATTAACACTAGCTGTGTGACCTTGGGCAAGTCACTTAACCCTGATTGCCCTGCCTTCCCACTGCCAAAAAAAAAAAAAAAAAACCAACAACAACCAAAAAAAAAAGGGTTAGGTTAGGAGCAAGGGAAGAAATAAGAAAAACGTAAGTCCTTCATTTGGTATAGACAGGATGATGATAGCATATGAAAGAGGGAAGACAGAACTCCTGCTGTGTTTTTGCTTCCTTTATCAAGGAGACTAGTCTTCAGAGAAGGGAGGATGAAATAAAAATGGTTGGCAGAGAACTGAAAACTAAAATAAGTAGGCAGAGGTAAGGAGCACCTATCTAAATTAGTGAGTGAATTCAAGTCACCCAACTCAGACAAATTAAATCCATTTGAGGATATGATTATTGAATATCTGTCAGTGGTCAGTGGGGAATCATTGAGTAGTTCAAAGATGGGTGAGGATTGTCTGCATTTCCAACAAGTGAAAGGAGGTTGATAATTCAAACTGTAGCCAATGAGTTGGATGGGGATTCCTGGGGAAAAAATGAAAGGGTCTATTTTCAAGCACTTAGAAATTGTGGTCAGTGGCAGTAGCTGGCATGGCTTAATTAAGATTGAGTCAATACACGGTAGCATTATTTTTGTATAAGGAAAAAACCAGAAACAAAATGGATGCCCATTGATTGGAAAATAACTGAAAACTTTGGCATATGAATGTAATGGAATATAGTTGGACTTTAAGAAATGATGAATATGAGGAATTCAGAGAAACATGAGAAGACTTGTGTGAATTGATAAACAGAAGAAAGCAGAGGCAGGAAAATACTGTGCACAGTCACTAAAAGCGATATACCTCTGCACTACTTGCCCAATTTTCACTCATCCCCAGAGAGAAGCTGCTTACTATCTTAGGTTCTAGAGCAGGGATGGGGAACCCGTGGCTTCAAGGCCATATACGCCCCCCCACCCAGGTCCTCAAGTGTGACCCTTTGATGGAATGGATTCATCTAAGGGCTGCACTTAAGGGCCTCAAGTTTGGATTCAGTCAAAGGGCAACACTTGAGGACCTAGAGGGCCACATGTGGCCTTGAGACAGCAGGTTCCCCATCCCTGTTCTAGAGGAAACCTTGTAGATCTATACTCTTCTAGTTGGCTATAAAGGTCCCACCAGGATGCTTCCCATTAATAGTAGTCCAGTAGATTCTATTAACTCTTATTAAGGTAATTAACTAAAATGGCATATCAAGAACAGTAATCATAAAACATTCCCCCCATAAACTTGGGGGGCACTCTCTTGCAAATACGCACAGTGGCAATAGGCAGACTTCCTGCTCTTTGACGCTGCTTCCTTTTTCAGGTAACTGCCTCTCTGTATCTATATTTGTCTGTAGTACATGTCTCTGCTCTCCAATGGATGCAACGCATTCCACTAGTCCAGTGGTTCTGATGACGATTTCTTCTCCTGAACCTTCTTGCTACTCTATGATATAATCACAAGAGGTCTCCTATGCAATTGCTTCCAACTCTGGAACTTTAAAAACTCCTTCAGGGCTCAGGCATTGGAAACTCCCAGAGGCTTGACTAACTTGCTTGTTTAGCCAAACAAAATGTTCCTATGCTGACCAAATCAGTGATACATTCAAACCTCATAAAGAGATCAGGGTGTAAATTAATCTTGTTTGCACTGAAACCTCATCCTGTGAAACTATATTATGTAACTTTATCAACTGAGGCAGGGAAGGGAACCACATCCACCCATTTAATGAATGAAAGAAAAGCAAAATTTATCACAATTTAGATGAAGTGAAATTAAAAATATTTATTCCAAAGGACAGATATTGAAACCTACTTATTTGTTTTCTTGATAAAGAACTGATAAACTATAAGTGTGGAATATTGCATTAACTGTTAGACAAAGTCGCTTTATTATTTTCCTCTGTTATGAGGGAGGGTTCTATGGTGGTGGTAAGAAATATAGGGAAAAAATTGGTATAAAAATCATTAATAACACATTTGTAAAGAAAATCAATTTCCACTGCAGTGTAAAAAAATCCACCAAGTTATATGAGACTAACCTAATTTGTTCTATTCTAACCTATAAGATTAATCTCTTTATTTTATCTGTCAGTCATTGAAATGCTATAATCATAGTCTATCTTGATTTCAAAAAAACAGTTGATAAAAAAGTTATAGGTGAGATTCAGAGATATAGACTGAATGATAGTACAGTTAGATATTTTTACAACTGTTTAAATTGAATTGTTTTGGCTGATTGAACCCAAAGAATATTGACATTGATCATTGGCAATTTGGGTAAAGGTCTCTAGTAAGGTTCCACAAGTCTCGCTGTAGGCTTTGTTCTGTTCAAAATTTTTTTCATCAGACTATGAAGTTATACATAGCATGATAATAAAATTTGTGAATGTCATAAAGCTGAGAGAAATATCTAAGGCACTGAATGACTGACTTGGGATCCAAAAATAGAGATAAATGTAAAGTCTTATACTTGAGTTCAAAAAATTAACAATCCAAGTACAAAATTGAGGGAGCAGTTCATGTGGAAAAACCATGAGATCCAGTATGAGCTAATAATGTGACATTGTCAGTGATGTTACTCATGTGGCAACCAAAAAGGCTCATTTGAATTTAGTCTGCACCTATAAAAGCCTAGTATCCAAAATGAGAGAGGTGATAGTGCATTCTGAAGTACTCTGCCCTCGTCAGATTCCATTCAGAGTATGGTATTTCCTTCTGGGCATTAAATTTTAGGAAAGACATTATCAAGTTGCTATGGAGGAAGGCAGGAGAAGGGCAGCCAGTATTGTGAGGGGGATTCAAAACCATGACAAAGGATATGGCTGACACAAGGGTCAATTTAAAGAACCAAAAATGTTTATTTGGCCTGGATAGGAGAAGACTTGGGTGGGGAGAACAGGGTAACTATTTTCAAGTATCTGGGGAGTTGTCCTATGGATAAGGAATTATTAGATATATTGAGTTTTAGCCCAATGGGCAAAAACTACATAGTTATGGTCAAGACATTTAACCTCTCTGAACATCAGTTTTCCTTGTCAATAAATTGGGGATAATAATTGAATCTCTCTCTCAAATATTAAAGACCTATAATTGTGATGGTAGTGTCAGCAGCAGCAGTAATAGAATGAGGAATAAATGAAATGGGAGTCATAAGCCTGGGGTACTAGCCCATTATCTAACCTTGGAAACAACTTCATGAATTCAAGACATTAGGTACTTCTAGATCTGGGTGCTGGTTAGCCAATAGGAAATGAGCTCCTAGAAAGCTTATGAATATTCCAGGGAAAATACATGGTGTTGAGCCCATGACCGGGCTCTAACATAGTAGATGGGTAGTGGGAGTTAGTGAGTACTTGATTATCATTATAACCTCAGGATCATAAGGTCATAGCTAGAAGGAATTTGAAAGATAATCTAGTCCAAAACCTTTTAGGGAAAAGTTAAAATAAAGTGCTACTCTAGTTCAGAGAGACTTTCTGCCCCCTCCCCCCTCATTGGACTTTCAATTTCATCTGCAAGGGGACTGCTAGCAAGGAACTACTCTTCAGCTTATATTCAGAGACCTGCCTACAGCACTGAGCTGTTAAGTGACTGACCAAGGAGAGATCATTGCTGATCTGAAATGTCTATGAAATTCCATCACAACAAATAAAAATCTCTCCAGCAGACTTGCAGACTTTCATTAGGCAACCCTACATTTCAAGCAATATTCAGTTAGATAACAATTCCAGTATAGCTAATTAAATAGAGAATTCCTTGGAGTTGTCATTGTCAGGTGACTCAGAGTTAGACAGGGAGGTTTTTTGGAGAGGTATTTTGAGGAACAGAGTAAGAGGAACAGAAAGATGGCTCCGAGAGACTCTAAGTTACCCAAGATAGACTTCATGTCTTCCTTTTTCTCAGTCTCTCTCCATGGTGCCTAGTACAGGCCTTGCTCTATATAATATCCAAAAAGTTGTGCATATTAATAATTTTGTAACAAGAAAAAATTGCCTTTAATTTAACTGAGTGTTTTTGCACATGTTAAATGAGAGTCAGGGTGGTATGGTGGATAGAGAGCTGACCTCAGAGCAAGGAAGAATTGGGTCCAGGTGTTGACTCTCACAAAAATTGTCTGTGTGACTAGTATCCATCCACTTAGCATCCCAATTCACTGAGACTAAAAGTTGCAGAGGGAGCAGCTACTAGGTGGTGCAGTGAATAGAGCACTGGCCCTGGAATCAGGAGGACCTGAGTTCAAATCTAACCTCAGACACTTGACACTTACTAACTGTGTGACCTTGATCAAATCACTTAACCCCAATTGCCTTGCCTTCCTCCCTCAGAATAAAAGTTGCAGAGCAGATTATCTACCTCTATTAGTAAAGTTCTTCATGAGGAACTTAAAATACCAATGATTGCATAGGTCCTGTCAAAAATATGTATATATATACACAAATGTTTATATACATATATGTATATATATTATATATGTTTATATATATGATTAACCAGAATCCAAATAGTATGACTTTTTCTAAACTGTTTTATATATATGATTAACCAGAATCCAAATAATATGACTTTTTCTAAACTGTTTTTAATGAAAAAAAGGCAAAAATAATGCTCACTGAAAAGATAAGACAAAATCTCTGGGATTAGTGAAAAGACTCTTTCTAATCTTCTATATCTATACTTATAAAAAGGAAGATTAGTGCTCAAAATGATAGAATTGTGGTTTTACCCAATTAATAGAAAGATCAATTACATTCACAGATCTCTAGTTATTATTAAATTAATCAATACACTTTTATTAAATACCTACTTTTATTAAGCATTGACCTAGGCATTGCCATAAAAAAAAAAATGAAACAGTTCCTTATCTCAAGGAGCTTATATTCTGGGATGGAAGAGATGATAAGTATGCAAAGAAAAATGGAGTTAACTAGGTGGCATGGTAGATAGAGCCCTGGGCTGGGAAGCAGGAAGATTACTCTTCCTGAGTTTCAATCCAGCTTCAAACACCTTCTAGCTGTATGATTCTGGGCAAGTTATTTGGCCCTGTTTTCGTTAATTTCCCATTTGTAAAATGAACCGGGGAAGGAAATGGCAAACCACTCCAGTGTCTTTACTAAGAAAACCCCAAATGGGGTCACAAAGAGTTAGACAGGACGGAAACTAATGAACACATATACACACACACAAATTGAAAATGAAGAAAAAGTTCTTAAATACAAAGTCATTAAGGAGGAAGGGAGGGAAGGCACTAGCAATTGGGCAGATCAGAAAAGGTAGAAGGTAGTGCTAGATTACTGTCTTAAAAGAAGTTTTGGATTCTGTGAGACAGAACTGAGGACAGGGTGTGTTCCTGGTCTGGGGACCAGTTAACACAGAGGCCCAGATATGGGAGAATGGAGTGTCTTTTATGAGGAACAGAGAAAAGTTTTGTCTGACTGAGCAGTAGTGTAGGAAGGGAAGTAATGTCTAATAAGACTGGAAAGATAAGTTGAGGCAGGGGTGGGGAACCTGCAGTCTCCAGGTCACAAGGGGCCTTCTAGGTCCTTGGGTATGGCCTTTTGACTGAGTCCAGGTTTTACAGAACAAGTCCTTTTATTAAGAGGATTTGTTCTTTGAAGTTTGTATTCATTCAAAGGATTATTTGGGGACCTAGAGAGTCATTTGTGGCCTCGAGGCCACAGATTCTCCACCCCTGGGGTGGGGCCAAGTTGTAAAGGATCTTAAAAGACAAAAGACTTTACATTTTAACCTAGAGGCAATAGGGTATCCCTGGGGTTTACCAAATAGGAAAAGTAACATAGAAGCTTGCTTTGGCAGCTGTTTGGAAGACAGATTGGAACAGGATAGACCTGAAAATGGAAGACTGCCTAGAAAACTGTTAAGGTAAGAAATAATTGGGATCTGAATTAAGATAGGAGCTCTATGAGTGAAGAGTTCATCAGAGTCATTTGATGAAGAGGTAAAAATGGCAAAATTTGGCAACTTATTGAATATGTAGGATGAGCAAAAAAGAGGAACTGAGAATAGTGCTATCTTACAAACTTATATGATTAGAAGAATGGTGGTAAGTTCAATATGAGGAATGGTTTTGCCAGAAAAGATAATGACTTCTGTTTTGGACATTTTGAGGCTGAAAAGTCTCTAGGATATCCAGTTAGTGGTGCAGTCCTAGGGCTCAGGAGACAAGTTGTAGTTAAATATGTGAACTGGTAAGTCATCTACATAGAGATGATAATTAAACCCTCTCAGAAGTTGATGAAATCACTTAGTGAGTATATAAAGAGATATAACAAAAGGGCCTAGTAGAAAACCTTGGGAATACATCCATAGTTAAAGTCTGATGTGCTAATGATAATGTTCCAGAGCAAGGGAGACTGTAGGATAGTCAGATAGAGAGGAGGAGAACCAAGAGAGGACAGTATCATGAAAACTCAGAGAAGAAAGAGTATATAGGAAGACTGGGTGGTCACTAGTGTCAAAGGATGAAGACTGAGAAAAAGCATCAGATTTGTACATTAAGATCTCAGTGCTAATTTCAGAGGGTATTGGGTATTGAAACTCAGGTGACTCCAAGTTTGAGAATTCAGGCATAGGCCCTTCTAGAGAAAGAAGAGAATTGCTGTAGAATTCCTGAATGATGTATTAAAGCCACACAATGGTGGCTGGGATGGGGCAAGAGATCTGGACCTTGCCAATTTCCACTATTAACAGTGAATTATTTGAACAATGGAAAGGAGAGTTACCACTAAAGTGCATTTCCCTTTCACAGGAATCCAAGTCCTTAGAAGGTCTCCATAGGGCTAAAGAGGCACTCAATGGAATGTTGAAACCACTGTGAGTGCTTTATGTATTTTCTGTACATGCTTAGGGGTTCCAGTGAATCTTTTGTACCCTTGAATCCCATTTTCTATAGAATGAAATCAAGGCTGATATACATGATATACATTTATTACAGTGAATGCTTTCTTTGGGTACTGGGGATACTGTTGCTTGCATTTAAGGAAACCTATTCATAAGTTATATTTGTAGGTTTTCCTGGAGAAATCCCAAGTTGGGGCAGAGAGCTAAAAGGGAAAGTGGCCTTATAGCAGTTAGACCTCAGGATTAGACCCAGTCTGTGTAAGGTTGAAGTTTTGGGAGGCCCAGGGCCATGGGCTGCACTTACCTATCATCTTTGATGGTGAACCCTTTCTCAAACCCCTGAGAAGTACAACTTGGTCTGGCTGTTTCCAGGTAAAGTCCATGTTTTCTTTCTTTGAAGCCTTACAAGGCAATTCGGCATTTTCCCCAGCCTCACCCAGTACCAGCTCCTTTCCTCTGGTCATAGCAGGCAACAGAACTAGATCCCAGAGATTGAAAAGAAGAAGGTAAGGGCCAGAAGCAGCCCATTTGCTGACTTTTACTTCCTCCCCTAACCCATCAGTGAGATCCAGCTCCTCTGCCACCCCAGCCCCCAAATTCAAGGATGATTACTCACCCAGTGGCAGAGCCAGGAGCAAGGTCGCAAAGGTAGCTCCTCTATTCATACTGGCCTTGTCGAGGAATTGAGAAGCTGGACCTCCTCCCAGAGGTGCAAGAGTGAGAAGGAAGTCTAGAAGATGCTGGTCAGAGCTCTGGGGGAATGAGGTCTCTTCTTTGTGATTCTGCGGATTCAAGAGAATTCAATTGATCAACAACTATTGCATAACATGCCTACTAAGTGGAGGCATATTGGAGCAGCCAAGTGGTGCAGTGGATATAGCACTGGGCTTGGAACCAAGGAAGACTCATCTTCATGAGTTCAAATCTGGCCTTAGATATTTACTTAGCTGTGTGACCCTGGGCAAGCCACTTAACCCTGTTTACTTCAGTTTCCTCATCTGTAAAATGAGCTGGAGAAAAAAATGGCAAACTACTCTAGGATATTTGCCAAGAAAATCAAGAAGAGTCAAACTCAATTGAACAACTATTATGTAGAGGATACTTAGTCACTCACTACAGGAGATACAAAGAAGAACAAAATTTTACTTTAGGAGTTTATAAGTATGAAATTTTGACTTAAATCAAGTAAACTCTGGTTCTGGGCAGCTTTTATCCTTTGATTCTCATCCGCAAAATCACAGATCAAAGGCTGAAAGGGACCTTAGGGGCATTTAGAACAAGTCTAATTCTTCTTTCACTCATGGTTTTTCAAGTACTTGAAGTGTCCATATTGTCCCAGCTCCAAGCTAAACGATCCGTAATTCTTTCAAGCGATCCACTGTCAAGATATTTTGTAGGTGCCCTGCTTCTCAGAACTAAGCCCAGTACGGCCATGAGCCTGGCATAACAACAATCCTTTGCACTCCGGATGGCCCCACCCTCTGGCAAACTGTATTGCTTCGATCAAGCACCAGGTGCTCACTGGCCCCTACTTCCCAAGGTCCTGAGAATTATCTGTCATCCTGCTTGACTTGCTCACAAGCTCTGTTCCTTGTAACAACCAAGTGCCCTGGACTGTACCCTGCTGTGAGACAATCAACTTTGAGACTATTCCCACAGGACCTGGGAATGCCTGCATTGCCTATGCATGAGCCTGCCATGGGAAACTGCTACTCAAAACCTAAGAATGATTATGTCATAATCCAGCCCACTAACGTATATAAGCATTGCTTTTACCCTTATATATTAAACCCTCCACCTCAGGAAGGGGTGCTTCCTTGCTTGCAAATTATTTTCTTCACTCTGAAATAAATTATACCTCTACTTTGTGTCCTGACACACCTGCCTCCATCCTGCTTTGTTCAGCTCAGGCCATTCCCAGGTTAGAGACTGGTCCAGTTCGAATTGCATTCAAAATTCTGTTGACATTAATTAGTAGCAGTAATTCCTGAGATGGAGGTAGAGGTGAAGCTTTGAGCCCTCCAGTATGAGTTGATTGACTAGTTACCACTGGAGCTTTCTACAAAGTCCAGCTCCCCCTTGTTTGGCACTGCTCTCACTCCTGCTCCACTGAGTTCACTTTTCTTTGTGAGAAAAACCCCGGGGTCCATCCTTTGACCTGGTTCTGGTAAGGATATCCTATGCGCACCTCTGGTTCTTTGCATGCCTCTGGTAAATTTGCTGCTGTGTGCCTCTGGGGTGTTGTTTTTTTTTTTCTGTACACTTCAGGGTCAGTATGCCCACCTCCCCAGTCAGCAAATTCCTACTTGCCTCTGTTCCAGCTTCAGGGTCCCCTGTAGGCTAAGAGAGTGTTTGGTTAGCTAACCTCTGTAATTCACCTCTGTAATTTGGCCCCTCTGCGTGGTTCTGATAATTGGCTTTATAAATTGCATAAGCTTTTCTATTGTGTAATTGCTTACACTTCTGATCCATGTGCCTTATGTCAATGAGGTAAAATAGGATCTGTGCACTTTGTTTTTTGTCTTGTCATTTTGTCTGTGTGTCTTTGTAAGATGCAGAATGTCTGTGTCATGTTTGGGCTGTGAGATAGATTCTGTTACCTTGAAAGATTTAAAACGCAGTTAGTCAGAAAAACCTCTAAGGATTGTAGCCAGAACACTGAGAAAGATTGATGAGGAACTTTTATAGCTGAAGCAATTGTCCCAGTAAGCAGAACTAACCTCTCACTTTAGATTTTCTGCAGGAGATTAGGTTATAAGAAAAAAAACCTGTAAGGCAATTTTTTCCCCCTGTCATTTCAACCATTGACCAAGTTGGAATTACAGAAATAAAGTCAAATCATCAAAGTTGTAGAACTGCTAAAAACATTTTAACAGATCTGGAAATTTGGAGATTAATCATTAAGGAGTTTGGAAATCAGTCATTTTTAAGACTGTAGGAGAGAACTCCTGAGATTTTGAAGTAATTACAGAAACTCACTCCCTTCTGAAATACCTTAGCAAGTTTTTTGGGTACCACTCTGTAGAATTTGTTTTAAGTAAAAATAAAGATTAAATCTTCTAAAAGTTTTTTAAAGTTTTTTTAAAGTAATTAGCAAAAGGGTAATTAGCAAGATTAATATTTTCATTGTTCTAGGATAATGAAGGAAAGCTAGTTGGTGGAAACTCCAGAATGAAAAAAGTAAAGAAAAAATACGTAAACAATTTGTACTTTAAGACCACCTCTTGTACCCCCCCCCCCAACTCAGAGGCCCTCTCCCTTTTATTCTGTTAACCCTATCATCTCAGATTAGATTTTAAAAAGAAAATTCTGGAGAACTGTAGGGAAACAGTACATCCTGCCTACCCTGCCCCAGTGGTTGCAAGTGACCCCAGTGCTTGCAGCTTTTGGGGGAGGGGGAGGGGTCAGACTTCATGGCCAGCTTTCACCTTGTTCTACCACTAGGAACTACCAACAATGAGAAGACCCTGGCAATAGTCACCTGAGTCCCTAGGTTATGCCCTCTGCCACACCCCCAAAGCCCAGTCAACTGGTGTCTCCAAGGTGGGCCTGTCCCTTGGAAGGCCCTTCTCAGATGCTGCCTAGGATGGTCCATGTGCCCCTGGCAGCATCTAGCATGGCAGTACAAGGTGGGGGAGCCAGTCAGTCTGATTCTGTCCCTGGGAAGTCCACCCTTCTCTGTTCTCATTGCAGAAACTTATTAGCTGTGTAATCTTGGGCAAGTTATCTTATCTCTGATCAGTTTCCTGATTTGTAATTATTATTATTTCTTTAACTGGATATAATTGTTCCATGCCTATAACTTTAAAGTGGTTTTAAAATGCCAAAGGTAATAAAGAACAATGATTTTTGTGTGATAATTTAGTAATGCCAGTTGTTGCCATCTGAAGTTTTAATTCATGTTTTAAATACATGATAGTTTGCTTTATTATTGTACTTCTAAATTGAATTGTATTTCTAAATTCTCCTATATTGTTAAATTTGAGAAACCACTATAATAGAAATGCTGTTAGACAAAACTTCCTTTTTAATCTGGGTGCTATCAGATTATAAATTCAGCTTTTAAAAGGATGTACAAAAAATAGATATTTGAAAACTGTTAAGTACTTAATAAGGTATATTTAGTTATAAAACAGGTACTACTACTACTACTTATATTTACTATAGTAGCAAATTTTCATTTGAAAATCTTGGCTATTATGAAAGTATAGGAGGTGGTTTAAAGATGTAGCTTCAATATATTGATGATGAGTCAACTATTAGATATTTGCTGTATGTCCAAGAATATGGGTGGCTTTAATTTGTAAGTAAAGGATTAAATAAATTGTTAGGGAAAAATCAGGAAAGACATTCAAGCCCTAAGTTTGGTTAGTGAAATTTTGATATTTAAGGTAAGAAAAAAAAAAACTTCCCAGACTATAATTTACTATTGCTGTAAGCTTTGAATACAGGGATAGTTGTCTGAATTGTCATGAAGCCAATAGCAGAAATGGCATGTGTGACTGTCTGAAAACTGCTTAATGGTGGATGTCTATGCCTGGGAAAGGTTTTGGGGACAATCTCAGAAAAGGCCTATGTAGAATCCCCTGACTCTATTTCTTCATTGTGCTATTTCTTTTCTGAAAAGGAAAACTCCCCACTTTGTTAATTCTAGGACTTGCTTGTGACTATGACTACATGATTGACTGTCAGATAGGACTCATGTCTGGAATTAAACAGAGCTAAGAGAATCCTGCCTTCCCCCCCTCCATTATGATATGTGACATTGTTATAATGATGTCCCTCTTTTTCTTTTATAGCAAATTCTATAATCAAGAAGTTTTATAAGTACAATACTACATCTATTAAATAATAGATTGATACTAGAACATCTCTGAGTTACCATAATAGGATGCAAGTATGAACATCTTACAATTTTAACCTATATTTGTGGTCAAATTATAATATAGGGATGATATTCTCCAAAGGGGGAAATGATTAGATAAAGTAATAAAGAAATAAGACAAAGGTGTAATGCAAAATTTTTCTAATTAAATGGAATAGTAAATTTTGAAAAAAAAAGCAACAGGATTAGGTTGTTTTCTCTAAGAAATATATACTTATGCATATGATTGGCTTCCAAAATTTATCTATCATGAAATTTCAGGCTTTCAGTATTAGTTTTAAGTTTTAGAATTAAGTTATCAAATTTGGATTAAGGTTTTATTAATTAAGACTTAATTGGATTTTATCCATTAGTTATATTAATAATCATAAAGAAAGTAAAATTATTTTCCCATTTTAAAGTATTTGATCATTTTTAAAGGGCAGAAGAGTTCATTTAGACTCTCACAAATTTTTTTAAAGATTATTATATCAGGTACAGGATTTAGGTAAGGATAGAAACAGCAAATGGTAGATGAACTGAAGTTCTGTAAAGTTTCAAAATTGGAGAACCAAATTTAAAAGATTGTACTAAATTATATTAAGTAAAAGATATTTGGGGATCAGACAGCCACATAAAACATCTGGGACTCAAAATGTGCTGGTTAAACAGATATTGAGAATGGATTACTAAGATACAAGGTGACTTGATGATAATGTCAGTGATAACTGTTATATTGTTTTGGTCTTTTGTTACAAGATATTTATATTTAAATTTTCTTTGTTACCTTGGTGACTTGTAAATCTCCCTTCTCAAAGTCAGTCCATTGCAAACCCTCTAAGTATCTAAGTAGTTTGATCTGTACCTGATTTATTATAATTATATCTTATTATTTTCTCCCCCTACATTCTTGCTCCCCTTTTTCTGCTTGTAAGCAAACAGTGGCTAGTAGTGATACCTGGGCCCCAGTAGATACCCTTAAGGAACTAACTCCAGCCCCAGGCAACATCTTGTCTTGGCCCAACTGGCCTTTTGTAGCATCTTGGCTTATCTGCTTCTCCTTCATTGGCCATAAGGGAAAGGGTTCTTTCAGACCCCCTCCCTTTAGCCAAAAGGGAGAAATATTTTGGAGGTGCACCATTGGGCTAAGGCCCAACAAGTAGGCTGTGCCCTGAGCTTGGCATAACAACAGTCCTTTGCACTCTGGATGACCTCACTCTCTGGTAAAGTGTATTGCCTTGACCAAGCACCAGGTGTTCACTGCCCCCTATTTCCCAGGGATCTGAGAGTCATCCTGAAGCCTGCTTGACTTGCCCACAATCCTTGTTCCTCATCACAGCTAAGTGAACTGAGCCAGGTACTGTACCCTGCTGTGAGACTGTTACCACAGGACCCAGGAATGCCTGCATTGTCCATGCATGAGCTTGCCATGGGAAACTGCTACTCAAGATCTAAGAATGATTATGTCATAATCCAGCCCCCTAACATATATAAGCATTGCTTTTACCCCTGCATATTAAGCCCTCTGTCTCAGGAGGGGGTGCTTCCTTGCTTGCATTTCCCTTACTCTGAAATAAATTATACCTCTGCTTTGTATCCTGACATACCTGCCTCCATCCTGCTCTGTTCAGCTCAGGCCATTCCCAGTCTGGACTGCATTCAAAATTCTGTTGATATCACAAATAGCAAGTTCACCAATACTCTCAACATCTGGATCGCCCTCCTCTGATGCACTATAGTTTATCAACATTCCTCTTTAGGGGTGGCTAGGTGGTGCACCTAACCCTGGAGTCAGGAGGACCTGAGTTCAAATCCAACTTTAGACACTTACTACTTACTAGCTGTGTGACCTTGGGCAAGTCACTTAAACCCAATTGCCCTGCCTTCCCCCCTCTAAAAAAAAAAGGCAAAAAAAGCCCGTTCCTCTTTAAAATGAGGTGCCCAGGAGAGGCAAAATGGAGCAATGGAGAGAAAGCCAGATGAATCAGGGAGCTCTGAGTTACAGTCACACACACACAAGCCTATAAGACCCTTAGCACATCATGTAGCCTCTCAGTGCCCCCAGGGACTCTCTATAACTATAATTTGTAAAACGGCTGCTGATCTGCATCAGTAGTAACTTAACATTTAGAAGCCATGTGATATAAAAGACCAGAGATCTGGCCTCAAAGCCAGAAAGAGATGGCCGGGTAGCCCTAGGATCATCCCTTAGCCTCCTAGTACTGACCTGAGTTGGTAGAAGGATTCTCCCCACCTGAGAGTTCTGTGCCAATGAAATCAACAGGCCCAGTCCCCACCTCTCCCTTCGAGATTTACAAAATATTGTAAAAATGTATGTAAAGTGCATGTACAAAGACGCAAAGAACAAATACAGAAGTCAAGACGTAAGTCTGACTGGAGTGGGGAATTTATGGAAAGTTGAAACAAGAAATGAGATTGGAGAGGGATATTTCAGTCATATTGTAGTAGGCGTTGAAGGCCACAATAAGGAGTTACATCTTTATCGTGTAAATATGTCATCCTCAATAAGGACCCATTGAAGATATTTGAATAGGAGAAAAAAAAACCACATGAGCAAAGCTGTTCTTTATGGAAGATTGATTTCCCTTTTTTTATTTTTTGGAGGGGGTAAGGTAGGGCAATTGGGGTTAAGTGACTTACCCAAGGTCACACAGCTAGTAAGTGTTGAGTGTCTGAGGCTGGATTTTGAACTCAGATCCTCCTGACTCCAGGGCCGGTGTTCTATTCACTGTGCTACCTAGCAACCCCTAAAATTAATTTCTCTTAAAGTACATATATGTATAAATACATTTATAGCAGCTCTATTTGTAGTGACAAAGAACTAGAAACTAAAGTGATATCCATCAATTAGAGAATATTGGAACAAATCTATGCCTGAATGTAATATAATGCCACAAGAAATGCCAAAAAGAAATTTTGGAATGCTGGTATACACTTTGAGAGGCAGTTAGGAGACCCAATGGATAGAGCACTGGACCCTAAAGCTTACTGGCTAAGTGACTCTGGGCATGTATCTTAACTTCTGTCTGCCTTAGTTTTCTCAGCTATATAATGGGGATAATAGTAACACCTCCTCCCAGTATTGTTGTAAGGATAAAAATGAAATAAGATTTGCAAAGCATTTTGTAAAACTTAAAGTGCTATATAGATGCTATCATTATTATTTAAGGAAGTGAAAAGAACCAGAAAAGCAATTTATATAATGACAGCACTATAAAAAAAAATGCAACCTTGAGAGACTTAAGAAATCTTTTCAATGCAATGAGCAGCAGTAATGCCTGAGTACTGATGACAAAGCATGCCACTTACTTCCTGTCAGAGAAGTAAGGAAATCAAGATGCAGAATAAGACATAAATTTGTAGTAATGGCCAATGAGGAGATTTGTTTTGCATAACTATGTATATTTGGATTTTTTGGCTTTCTTTTTTGGAGGGGGGAAGGCTGGGCAATTGGGGTTAAGTGACTTGTCTAAGGTCACACAGCTAGTAAGTGTTAAGTGTCTGAGGTCATATTTGAACTCAGGTCCTCCTGACTCCGGGGCTGGTGCTCTATTCACTGCGCCACCCAGCCACCCCAACTATGTATATTTGTTACAAGGATTTTGTTTTCCAATGAAGGGTTAGGAGGGAGAGAAAATAAATGTTTTGTTAATTTTTAAAAATGTTTTTAAAGATTAACTTTTCTCCTTTTTAAAAATATTTGTATTTTATTTGTTTT
This sequence comes from Pseudocheirus occidentalis, assembly GCA_028646575.1. Lineage (NCBI taxonomy): Eukaryota > Metazoa > Chordata > Mammalia > Diprotodontia > Pseudocheiridae > Pseudocheirus > Pseudocheirus occidentalis. Next base: position 152,941,015 of record CM053597.1, read on the forward strand.
GACATAGTGGATACATCCCAATGAACAAATACACAAAGTCTACTCCCCCAGAAGAATTAAAAAAAAAAACTAGCTGAAAGAGTGCTTTTGGCTGATAAGCATACATCACTTTTGAGATCAATTTGGCAGCCAATGAATTGAAGTGGGCGTACTGGCACACACAAACACAAGAGTGGCCAGACCAGTATCCTAAGAGAACAGATCTCTGTCAATCATCTCCATTTTCTACTCCTCACACCCCTGTACTCCACTTCTTCATCCTTCCTACACCCCTGCATTTCCTTACTAGAAGACCTCCCCCCGCCCCAAATATTTCACCACCCCCAACTTCCTCAATTCTAGGAAACAAGTATCATGAACTCTGTTGGGGGGGAAGAAGAAGGGGAGAGTTGGGGTTAAGGAAATAGCAAGAAGAGGGGAATTAGTGGTTTCCTGTTTCCAGAATCTAGAACAGAAAAAATGGCTTTCTGATTGCTCTTTATGGATCTTAGGACCCTGAGAATGCACTTGACACAGAACAGACAAAAACCCAAGAAGAACCAGCTTCATCCTAATTCATGAACAAACACTGAGCACATTGAAAGGGAATGATATCTGATGCGAAAATAACTAGATTTGTATGCAGAGGATATGGGGTCAAATCCTAGGACTGCTACTAATTAACCTGTGTGACCTTGGCCAGACCACTGAATTTCTTTAGACTTCAGAATTGTCATCTGTAAAAATGAGGAGAGTTGGACTAGATTATATATAAAATCCTTTTAAGCTCTAATGTCTATGATTCTATGTAAACCATTTCCTTCACACTTCTCTGAGAAGGCACTAAGGGACTGAGACTGCCAGCTGGGTTAAGGAGGAATTGATCATACCATGGAGACTTGGTGTATATAACCAGAGCATTGCTGAGTAGTTGCCTAAATTTGGGGTGGGAGACTTTTGAAAGCCTTGGGGGAACTTCTTTCTGGGGGGAAGTCATGCAGATAATAAGAAAAGGAGGAAGTGTAGGTCGTGATTCTCAAGCTCAGAGAAGTTGTGACAGGTATACTGGCCTCCATGCTACCCAAAGTAGGGAACTACAGAAGTGAGAATAGGAATGAACAAAGGAAAATTGAACTCACTGAGAACCACCAGCAGCAGAGCCTGATAAAATTAAGCCTAATCCACAGCTCATCCCTCAATTTTCCTGCTTCCTTTTCCCCCACCAAAAAAGTTGAAAGGGAAGAATAACAGACCTAAGTCATCCTCCCTCTCCCTGCCTCAATGTTATGGCCTCATATACCTTATTTTAATGCTGTGGGATCCTGATTTAAAGTATGTGGTCATTAACTATGATTCATATCTGCTAGACTATTTATGAACCTGGAGAAAAATTTAGCAAGGAAAGAAGCCTATAAGCAGGGCAGATTGGGAAGTTGGCAAAGGTACCTTGGGTACCCACCCACACCCACAAGGGACCATCTATCCTCTCCACCCCTTTCCTGGAAATTTCAAACAAAACAAATGAACTATAATTGGGGAATGGTTAAACAAATTGTGGCACATGAATATAATGGGATATTACTACTATGTAAGAAAGTATGCGTAAGAAGAATACCAAGAAGTATGGGAAGGCAGTGAATGGATCCAGACTAAAGTAAGAAGAATCAGGAAAGCAAAATATATAGTGACTACAACAATATAAAAGAAAAAAAACAAAAAAAAAGAAGAAAAGAAACTTATTATGTCATTATAGTGACAAAGTTTGACCCCCAAGAAGAGGTATGAGAATGTACCTCCCTACATTCTTTGCAGAGGTGGGAGACTATTGATGGGGAATACTGTAAATAATAGCCAGCTTGGTTGATGTGTTGGTTAGTTTTGCTAAACTGCTTTTTTCCTTTCTTTATTGTTATTTATTTTAAGGGATGATTCTCTGTGTGGGGGAATGGGAGAGATTTTTGGGAAATGGAGATGATATAAAATCAAAAGATATCAATAAAAAAATTAAAAAAAATAAAAATAAATATCACAGCTATTCCGAGCAAGAGAAGGTTGAAAATGTAGGTACACAAAGACTTGCACATGGGAGACACTGAATGAACATTTGCCAAATGAATAAAGGAGAGTTGAGAAGGGCTGAAAGTAGGTCATTTGTAAAATTGGTATAGCACTGAGAATGGGGCCTGGGGCAGGATGGAGGAGAGAAGAATGGATATTGGATGCTAGACAGGTTGTAGGGGAGGGAGGAAGGACTTTCTAGCTTGAAGACTGCCTCTTTCCTTGCCTCCTGTCATGTTGGGCTATTGTCTTTCAACCCTAAATCCCCCCCCCTTTGGGGGGGGGCACATTTTCCACTCTCCTTCTAAGCCTGCACCTCCCCCACCCCAGAGCCCATATTCCCTGGATCTGTGTGAGGGTTGTCTTCTCTTCTCTGCCACCTCTGGGCCCAGGGCTCACCAGAGGCTAAGGTTTTCCAGCTGCTTGTTTGCCTCTGCTGAGGGCCTGGAGCTCACATTTCCGCTGAGCCTGGGAGGCCCCAGAGAGAGGTCTTTGATTCTTACAGTCTCCAGCCACCATGGAGACCGACTTCACATCCTGTGCCCCAGTGCTCCTCAGCCCTTGTGAGAGATGCGTGCTGGAGCTTTGTTGTATCTAGCCAAGGGTCTCTTCATATCTCTGTCTGGCTGAGTGTATCTGCCTGGATCTATGCTTTTTTTGATGCTGATACCTAGAACTCTCTGCCGCTACATTTCTGTCTCATACTTGAAGAGGCTTCGCCTCGTAGCCTTGCTCTAAGCCCCAACCCCTCTGCTCCATTCTTAGCAACCCCATCTCGGCTGCCACTCTGTTCTATCTTACTCTCTCTTGTCTGTAAACACCATCCTGTTCCCTAGCAGGAACCCAGACATTTAGTAAGCTTTGATCTGAAACAGGTCTTCCAACGGAAAACAAAAACCACCACCACCACCACCACAACAACAACTTACAACTCCACGATTCAGATATGGGCCTCAGAGGTAGAAAGCAGGGGAGGCAACAAAGGGAGGGGTACACGGGAACAAAGGGAAAAGGACAGATGGAGAGAGAAAACTAGGAAGTCTAGGGAGAAATAAAGATAGAGAGCCCCAGAGCAGCTCATTAAAACAATTGATATACATACATACATCACAAAATGCACATACTCCAGCCCCTCATGGCCACACAATCCAAGAACAATAGAGACGAACAGAAAAATAGCCAAGACAGAGACAGAGAAAGAAACAGAGAGAGACAGAGAGGAGAGAGACAGAGAGAGAAAGGAAAGAGGGAGAGAGACAGAGAGGGGAAAGAGAAAGACAGACAGACAGACAGAGACAGAGACAGACAGAGACAGAGAGACAGGGACAAAGAGAAAATGCAATAAGACCAAATAAAGAATGAAGACCAAAATGGAAAGGTGTAGAAGGAGCACAAAGAAACAGAAGAGATAATAAAACATACACATTGATGTTTCTCGGCATATATGCACACACGCACAGAGTGCTCCAGGTTATCTGGCATTATGTTCCCAGCCCCTGGGGCTGGGAGGGGGGAGTAGGCTTAGGGGAGAGGAAGAGGGCACAGCTTCACCACAGCATCTGTATATGATCCCACAGTCACTTTTATCTCCTCCCTATGACCCCCCATTTGCCCCCTTAACCCTACCATGGGATGTGCCCGCAGTTTCCCTCACACACAAATATCAACCACCTCCCCCTTACTGCTTTCAGTTAGGCGAACTTCCGAGAGACCACGACCCCTCTGAAGGGATCTTTGTGGTCTAGTTGCTGTAACCTCTGCCATCCTCTCCTTTGACTCTGACACCCACTTGAGGGGGTACAGCTCCACCACCACCACCCCCTCATACCCTACCTGGTCCCCAGAGGAGCCAAGCAGAGCTTGGAGCCAAGCCAAGCTTCCTCCTCCCCCCAGCCCTGCTGCCACCCACCCCCACCTGATCTGTGCCTCTCAGAAAAGGAATCTGGTTTCCCATCCTGTGGTCTGCCAACCATTCCATCTCCTCTTCACTTAGCAACAAGGCCCAGGGTACCAGGTCAGAGAGGCCTCTTTTTCAAATGTTCTCCATTTGAAGCCAGAGGTATTTTTTACTTGAGATAATCTCCAAATTGACCTCCTCCACTCAAGGGAGCCATCCATTCTGCATCCCTATCCCTGCCTACACCTTCCCCATCCGTGCTTTGTTTGGTTTTTCTAGAGGGAGCAAAGGGGAAGAGTTCTAAAGGATTTCTAACCCTGATAGCAGCCATTTTGTGTCTAGTGGACAAAAATCTAGCGTTTCATAGGAAAATGAGTCTAAGATAAAATGCTTACTTCCAGCCCCTGCCCAGAGAGTTGGTTCATCTCGGGCAGGTCCAGAACCCTAGGCTATTAAATCCAAGTCCTCATCTTATTTTAAAAGCAGAGTGACCTAATTGCAGTGAGGGAGAACCCTGAAATAGAGAATATGGGTATTTCTTGTTGCTCAAGAGCAGATTTATATTCTCCTTGGACTCCCTCCTAAAATAAGCCTGTTAAAAGAAGGCAGCACTGATGATGAAGCATACTGACCACCAAAGGTCTGACACAGAGGGAGGGGATGTCAGGAAAAGACTGAGATGCACACCTCAAGAAATGCTCAAAGGGTGGGTTTGTTTTGCATGACACTGCTTATTTGTTATAAAGGAAGGTTTTGTTTAATGGGGAAAGAGGGTTAGAAGGGAAGAGGGGAACTGTTAATCCTGATGCCAAAAGAAAGAAAAAACAAATAAACAACAACAAAAAAAGTAAAAAGTCATTGTAACTTTTTTTAAATCATAGAACAGAATGAGGTTCCAAAGGAGAAACAGACAAGCATAACAGCTTTGAAACAAACATGTAGAATGTATTGTACTTTTTAAAAAAATTAGCATATATAATAGATTCGTGGTTTCACATACAATCCTCTTTTTCTATTTGGTATATATGAAAATATTTATACTTGTTCATGTTTTTTCAACTTCAGAATAATAAAAAAAAATTAAAGTTAATTTTTTAAAGGGAATCAGGAGAGGATCTGGCAGCATCAGGGCCTCAGGGACTGAACTGGCTTCAGTCCTGAGGAAAGAATTAGGAAGCAGAGGTGGAAAGCTGTTGCTTTGTAGGAACCAGCTGGGGAAGAAGCCTAAAATCACAGAACTGAAAACTGGAAGAGCTGTTTGTGACCATCTAGTCCAAAGAAGGCAGTGGAAAGAGTGAGGGATTTGGCATCAGAGGAGCTTGGGTCCATAAGCTAGCCCTGCTACCAACGACCTGTCTGAACTTAGTCAAGAGCCATTTAACACCTCTCTGTCTTTAATTTTCTTATCTGTAAAATGAGGGGATTCCATTAGATGACTGAGGCCTCTTCTAGTTCTGAATCCATGATCCTACAAACTCCCTCATTTTATAGCAAAGAAGATTGATGACCTGGAAAAGTAACGTATTTTGTTCAGTATCACAAAGGTAGTAAATAGCATTTGAACCCAATCCTTTGACTTCCATACATCAGCATCTTTACCACTCTATGGCATGTTGTCTCTACCTCTCCAAAATCCAGAGAGAATGGCCACAGAAAAATGCCTCTCCTCTCTCCTCCCCACTCTCAGTATCTTCCATTTATACCCCACCAAGCCTATTTTTTTTCCCTCTATCTCTTTCCTCCTCAATCTTAATTCTTGCCTTCTCTTTCCAAGAACTGGAGCTCGACATTGAATTTCCATTTCTTTTTTTCCCTTTTACCACCCCTTCATCTCCTGTAGGTATGTTTCTTCTCCTCTCCTGCCCTGGGAAGTCTGCAAGTCACCAGAGATTCCTTGGTCATCCCTCTTCATCCCAGTTTCCCCACCATTTCTCCAGGCCTCGGTTTCCTTATCTGTAAAAGGGTGGGGGAGAGAGGGTAAATTGATCACTTTTAGGGGCTTTCCTACCTCTGAATCTATGATCTGATGATACTTTCTTATTTCCCTTACCTACTTAGATCCCTCGACCTGGGAATGAAAAGTGGAACTCCTGTCTGCCTTACCTCAAGTTGTCTTTTTTTTTTCCTCCCCTCTCGATCAAGATCCAGTTCACCAACTGATGCAGGTGTATTGTCAGGAGAATTTGGAGCTTTTTACCCAGAAATACAGTAGGGAGAAGATTTTGCCATCTGTCAAGACTGTAATGGAGTGATAAAAGACAGGAAATCCGTCAGTGAAGCGCTCTCCAAACTCCTGGGCCTAGCTTAACTCTTCACGTCACTTCTCTAGTTTGGGTCCCCACCCCTCATCATCTCTCAGTATTCAGGACTCAAGAGTAAAATGTCAAAGTGAAATAGCTTGAGTCAAGGGAAAAGTTGAGCAAATGGAGAAGAGAAACTGCAGTTATCAGAACTTCTATCAAATTGCAAAATATAACGAGAATTTAGGAAAAACGGAACATAGGCATGTAAGAATAATAAAAGGAGTTAGGAACATCTTCAGTGCTATCCCAGGGTGGATGACGGGCCTATGGACTTACTATATGATATATAACTTATTATATCATCATATGCTTATGGACTTATTAGTATATTTTTATACTTTTACAGAAAAGTTGTCAGCAAGGCCATTTACACCAAGAAGCTGCTTCATAGCTAACATACCCAGCCATTCTGTAGAGGCTATCCTACTGGGGATCCCACTAGAGAACTAGGGGTCCAGTGGGCTTTTCTGAACCTGATGCTTCACCTCTTTCATCACAAGTTGTCCAAGTAAATCAAATAATATATTGATTGCTTCCTTTTTCTGAAAGTTGAGGGATAGGAGAATGCTTTTTCCAGGGTTTTCGGGAGACTTTTAAGTAATGGACTACTGCTTCGTTACTATTAATTTTGGAAGATTCATGGTGTTCCAAGATGGAGAAGGTAGGAGAAAACAAAAGAGTTTGGAAACTTTGGAAACTAAGGTGGGAAAAGTCAGAGAGTAGACCCACGTGTGCCTACTCCTAGATCCTCATGTTTTCCAGCATTGACATAGATCAATGAAAGAATTTTCAGACTCAAGATTTAGGCTGTTAGACAGGAGACAAGAGCCTGTCAAGAGTGACAGTAAAGGGTCTCCAGGAGCAGCTGTCTAAGTCTGACTCTTTACCAAACATAGTTTGAGAGTAGCATTGCCTGGGTTCCCCTATAAAGTCTAGAATGGGAGAAGATGGCTAAAGTCGGGCCAGATGAGGATTCCTTTAGCATCACCAGGAAGAGCTGATACTGACTCCCTCAAATTCTGACTCCTTTCCCCCAGCGCGAACATACACATGCTTTTGAACACCACTTGATCCTTTCCCTGTTTTAAGGGACTCCCCACCCCTCCCCCATTATTGACCTGAGTAGCTGAATGCTGAAGATCTCAAGATGGTTGAGGCAGCTGACACCTGCAGCTGTGGCAGAAACTGTCAGTCATGAGGGGGACTACAGCAAAGAGAGTCCTCTCCTCACTTCCTCAAAAAGGCTTCCCCACCACCCCCTCCACCCTTACCCCCAGAGGAGCTAATCCGTCTCCTTTGGGAGAGGAGAGGAAGCAATAGGTTTTTGCCCAGTGGCTCTGACCTGTGAGGGAACCCCTCTATTTAAAAATATATATATTTGCACTGGGGAAGAGGATGCCATAGTGGTCGAACTCTAAATTCATGCTTTGGGATACTCAGTTACAGTCTTCGCCTGACTAGTCCTTTGGTGTCAGACCCCAACATGGAAGAGTCAGAGGCAGACAAAGCTCCAAGGACCCTGAAGCATCTAACTGTTAAGGAAACACCTTACTAAATGATGGTGTTCACTCTGCTTCTGGCCTGCTAGATGCTGGCTGCTTAGACTCTCACACCGGGGTCATGGGAGGAAGTCAGATGGCTGAATTCACAAGCATATCCCCTGGCCTGTTTGTGATTGGTGTATTCAAAACGACCAGGAATCTGCTTATTCTAGCCTGGGGAGTTGCCTAATCAACTTGAATTTACAGGCCTGTAAGCCTTTGACTACATCTTTCTGTGGAGGGTATGGACATGCTCCTTGGCACCCCATGGAAGATGAGTCTCAGTGACTGCAAAAGAATTGATGGGCTGGGACTGGTATGGAAGAAACTACCCTCTTTGGGATGGACTTGTAAAAAAGAGTGGACAACTTGCTTTTTTTCCATTTCCAGGACACAGACCACAGGCTTCTTTTCCTACACCCCCTTCCATAAACAGGCAGTTCCAAAGACAAATAGGTGGCAAATACAGCACTGGACCGTGAGTCAGGAAGACCTGAATTCAAATCTAACTTCTGACACTTACTGTGTGACCCTGGGTAAGTCATTTAACCTCAGCCTGCCCTCAGTTTCTTCAACTGGAAAATAGGGATAATAACAGCAACTACCTGCCAAGGTTGTTGGGAGGATCAAAAGAGATATTTGTAAAGCACTCAGCACAGTGACTGGAACATGCTCTTTTTCTTCTTCTCCTTCTTCTTCTTCTTCTTCTTCTTCTTCTTCTTCTCCTTCTTCTTTTCTTCTTCTTCTTCTTCTTCTTCTTCTTCTTCTTCTTCTTCTTCTGCTGCTGCTGCTGCTGCTGCTGCTGCTGCTGCTGCTTCAGACTGAGAAAGTCTTGGCATCTTTCCCCAAACCTCAAGAGAAAACCTGGAGGCAGAGACAAAATGGCAGAGTAAAGCAGATACTTACCTGAACTCTCCCACAAACTCCTTCAAATACCTTTTTAAATGACTCTAAACAAATTCTGGAACAGCAGAACCCACAAAAAGGTGGAGTGAAAAAAATTTCCAAGACAACTTTGAAGTTGGCAGGAAAAGCCTGTTGCAACAGGGAAGCACAGTCCAGTGCAGGCCACACTACCACAGACCCAGCCTCAGCAAACCCAGAGTGGTCCTTGGAGCAACTGATCAGTGACAGCAGTAGTGGTTTCCAGACCTCTCAGCCCACAGATGACAAAAACAACTTAGAAGGTCAGCAGGAAAGGTTTATTACACCTGGGTGAGAGTGGAACATAGCCCATCACTTGCTGAGCCAGCACAGCCTCACCCATAGCAAACCAGAAGCAGACCTTGGTTGCCACTGAATCAGCAGTGGCAGCAGCAGCAGCTACTGCTGGAACCCTCAGCCCACTGATACAGAAGGAGATTACAAAGGTCACTTTGCTAGCACTGAGGCTGGACTCTATCACTTTGCCCACACTCATATCCAGGTCACAGTCCTGGGTGGGAGACAGGTCAAGGAGAAGCACTAGCATAGCAGAGCTCGCAGCCACAGTAGAGGGAGGATCCTTCTCACAGTTCTAGGGCAGAAAAGAGTGCCTGTGGACTTTCTCAGACCATGGCACAGGCCAGTGGAGTAGTAAACACCTCTCCTTAGATCATATCAGTTTGGAAGAACTGAAAACTTATAGGTCCCTAGAAGTATCTCTGAAAACTGTTGCACAAAGCCCCTAAATCTTGGGATAGTACACCTCCACCCTGGGAGCAGAGACCTACTTTAACAAAAAATTAAAAGTCAAGTAACAGGCTGGGAAAATTAGTAAATAACAGGGGGAAAAAACCTCTGACTATAAGAAAGTTACTGTGGTGACAAGGAAGATCAAAACACATACTCAGAAGAACACAACAAGGTCAAAGCTCCTACACACAAAACCTCCAAGAAAAATATGAGTTGGTCTCAGGCCATGGAAGAATTCAAAAAGGATATTGAAAATCAAGTAATAGAGGTAGAGGAAAAATTGGGAAGAGAAATGTGAGTGATGCAAGAAAATCGTGAAAAATAAGTCAACAGTTTGGTAAAGGAGACACAGAAAAATACTGAAGAAAATAGTACCTTAAAAACAGACTAGGCCAAATTGTAAAAGACGTCCAAAAAGCCAATGAGGAGAACAATACCTTAAAAAACAAATTAGCCAAATGGAAAAGGAAATCCAAAACTTCACTGAAGAAATAATTTCTTAAAAATTATAATGGAGCAAATGGTAGCTAATGACTATGAGAAATCATGAAACAATAAAATTAAATTAAAAGAATGAAAAAATAGAAGACAATGTGAAATATCTCATTGGAAAAAAAACTGACCTGAAAAATAAATCCAAGAGAGATAATTTAAGAATTATTGGACTACCTGGAAGCCATGATAAAAAAAAAGAGCTTAGAAATCATCTTTCAAGAAATTATCAAGGACAACTGCCCTGATATTCTATAACCATAGGGTAAAATAGAAATGGAAAGAACCCACCTATTACCTCCTAAAAGAGATCCCAAAATGAAAACTTCTGGGAATATTATAGCCAAATTCCAGAGTTTCCAGGTCTAGGAGAAAACATTACAAGCAGGTAGAAAGAAACAATCAAGTATGGTGGAGCCACAGTTACGATAACACAAGATTTAGCAGCTTCTATATTAAAGGACTGGAGGGCTTGGAATATGATATTCTAGTGAGCAAAGGAGCTAGGATTACAGGCAAGAATCACCAACCCAGAAAAAATGGTATAGTCCTTCAGGGGGAAAATGGATATTCAATGAGATAGAGAACTTTCAAGCATTCTTGAGGAAAAGACCAGAGGTGAATAGAAAAATGTGACTTTCAAATACAAGACTCAAGAGAAGCATAAAAAGGTAAACCAGAAAGGGAAATCATAAGGGACTTAATGAAGTTAAACTGTTTACATTTCTACATGGGAAGATGATATTTGTGACTCATAAGACCTTTCTCATTATTAGAGTAGTTAGAAAGAATATATACATATACATATATATATATACATACATACATACATACATATATACATATTGAGAGAGAAAGAGAGGGTATGGGTATGAGTTGAATATGAAGGGATGATAATAAAATTAAAATAAACAAATAAATAAAATCAAGGGGTGAGAGGAATGTACTAAGAGAAAGAGAAAGGGAGAGGTAGAATAGGGGTAAATTATCTCATATAAAAGAAGCAAGAAAAAGATTTTTCCAGTGTAGCAGAAGAGGAGGAAGGTAAGGGGAAGTGAGTGAACCTTACTCTCATCAGAATTGGCTCAAAGAGGGAATAGCATACACACTCAATTTGGTACAAATGCAAATTAAAATAGCTCTGAAGTACCACTTCATACCTATTAGACTGGCTAACATGACAGAAAAGGAAAATGACAAATGTTGGAAAGGATGTGGGTAAATTGAGATACTAATGCACTGCTGGTGGAATTGTGAACTTATTCAACCATTCTGGAAAGCAATTTGGAACTGTGACCAAAAGGCTAGAAAGCTGTGCATACCCTTTGACCTAGAAATACCACTGCTAGGTCTATATTCCACAGGGATTAAAAAACAAACAAACAAAAAGTAAAAAGACCTACATATTTATAGCAGCTCATTTCTGAGGGCAAAGAATTCGATACTGAGGGGATGCTCATCAATTGGGGAATGGCTGAACAAGTTGGGGTATGATTGTGATGGAATATTATTATACTATAATTAATGATGAGCAGGATGCTCTCAGAAAAACCTGGGAAGATTTGCATGAACTAATGCAAAGTGAAATGCACTGTGTGCAAAGTAACAGGAATATTGTAAGATGATCAGCTATGAATGACTTAGCTATTTTCAGTAATACAATGATCCAAAACAACTCTGAAGGATTTATGATAAAAAAAAATGCTATCCATCATCAGAGAAAGAATTGAGGGTGTCTGAATACAGATTGAAACATACTTTATTTTTAAACTTTTTTTCTTTATTTTTTTATTTTTGGTCTATGTTTTCTTTCACAATATGACTATTATACATATGTTTTGCATTACTACACTCATATAACCTATACTGAATTGCTTGCCTTCTCTGCGAGGAAGGCTGGGGCTGGAGGAAAGGAGAGAATTTAGAAATCCAAGTTTAAAAAACAAATGCTAAAAATTATTTTTACATGTAACTGCAGAAAAATAAAAATAAAATACCAAAATTTTATAAAAGAGAGATCACCAAAGTTCAACTTACTTTTGTTTGGACTTTGACCCAAATCCTCCCCTTCTAGGTCATTGTCTGGTGTCAACTATCCATTTTCAAATAGGTCACTCATGTGTAGGATAAGTTATAGTCCAATCCAGTTTTCTGACTACTTGTACTCCCATGCTCCTGTTCTCCTAGTTAATAGAATATTCAACTAATTCAAACATAGGCAACATGAAGTTGTGATACTTTATAATTTCAGGGCCCTGACCATTGCCTGGAGCTATTTTGTACCTTTGCCTAACTTTTCCACCAGTTGGCATAAGAAGTTATCTGTGAGTCCACTGTCTTTTTTTCTTTTAGGGGACACTGCAATTTAGTAACAAGATTCAATTTGCTGATTCCTGACATCAAATGAGGGCATAGTTAGTCAGTAGACTTCCCTTAAGTGATCTCTTTCTGCAAGTACCATGCCAGTTGTGAATCATTGTATCTTTCCTGTCCTTGGAGATTTCAAAGAACAAGAAAATAACCATCTGTGGCTCTCATATAATTATCAAAGTGCCTGTGACATTATTCTTGGTGCCATTCTAGGAATGCACTAAAAAGAATATATGTTGACTCCAACAATACTTCTGTTCAGCGGCAGTGTCCCCAGAATGTTCAGTAGGGTACAATCAAAATGCTCTAGCTTAAGTCTTCTTTGGGATGGGATGGTATAGTTGTAGCCTTCTTGATTCCTGCAAAGTAAAGCACTTCCTTGAGTAGCTTGCTCTCAAGAATCTCAACCTCAGTCAAAATTAATCCTGGCAAAGAAGCCATATACAGAGGAAAAAGTTCTCATAATGCCTTCAGTACTATGGAAGTCCACTTGTTCCTGATGAGTAGGATTTGTGTGCTAAGTGAAAAGGTCCATCGCCATTACAGTGTTGCTCACATTGCTTTGATCTCACTCTAGCTCCAAAGGAGCAGTGCTGCTAATGTGTGTCTCCTTATATGGCACTGGGTTCACTAAAGAAGTATTCTGTAGTGTGTCATCCAGATAAGATGCTGCTTTCTGTTAGCATATAAGATGACAGTATATCACTATAAGAGTTATCCAGTGAAGTACTATATCTGAGCGGTCTACCAGTTGGTGCTCATCCTGAGTCATTTCTGTTTCCTTCCCCAAAGTGGAATAACTTTCCTAAAAGCTACAGCATTTCCACTAGCTACCAAAGCATGCTTAACCTGAAAATGCCTACCCTGCTTTCCTGACACCTGCCCTAGATGGGCCAGATATGGAGTTATCTAAGGGATGAAAAAGAATGTGTGTATAGTTCTGTGTGTGTGTGTATTTAAGAATAAGCAGTAGTAGTTTAAATGGAATTAGGATGACAGGTTTTTTTAAAAAAATTATTTATTCACTTTTAATTTACAACATTCAGTTCTACAATCCCTTGAGTTCCAAATTTTCTCCTCGTCCCTTTCCTCCTCCCCCCTCCACCCCCCCACCCCTGCCCATGGTGACATACAATTCAATATAGGTTCTACAAATATCTTTGCGTTAAACATTAGTCAAGTTGTAAAGAAGAATTATAACCAATGGGATGAACAATGAGAAAGAAGTAATGAAACAAAACAAAACACAAAAGAGAGAGGAGCAAATAGTTTGCTTCAATCTGCATTCAGACTCTGTAGTTCTTTTCTCTGGATATGGATATCCCTTTCCATCATGAGTCCTTTGGAGTTGTCTTCTAACCTTGCATTGCTGAGAGGAGCCCAGTCTATCTAAGTTAGTTGTCACAGATATAACGTGTCTGTAATTGTGTACAAAGTTCTCCTGGTTCTGCTCTCCTCACTCAACATCAGTTTATATAAGTCTCTCCAGGTTATTATGAAGTCCATCTGCTCCTCATTTCTTATAGCACATTCATATTCCATTCCATTCACATACCACAACTTGTTCAGCCATTCCCCAATTGATGGGCATCTCCTTGATTTCCAATTCTTTGCCACCACAAAAAGAGCTGCTATAAATGTTGAAAAAGAATATTTTTCAAATAGAAAATCTATAACTCTAGAGCCCCTGCTCTGGATTGAAACTTTTTCTCCCCTTGTCATGATTCCCCATGTTCATAGGATTCAGAGATACTCAACATATTTTGATTACATAACATCAATCATAAAGAAAATCAAAGGAAAAAAATTAAAAGTACTCCTTCATGGAGTCAGTCACCTCCAACCATCTCTGAAACGCTTACCTCTGATTTCCCTTCCAGGTCTTTGAGAATAGTAGAAGGAAGTAGCAGAAGGAAATTCCTAACCGTCAACACATGTAGCTTATGGAAAAGGAGAGATGTGTATATCCTGGGACTCAGGTGTAGATCACAAACTACAACAAGTAAAAACAGAGGAAGAGAGGTGAGAATGGAACCTCAGCCAATGAAGTTCTCAATGGCTTTGGGATTCAGAGTCATCCCTCCACTTTTTTTTTATGACAAAAATATTTATTCTTTTTATGGTAGCAAAGAATTGGAAATTGAGGGGATGCCTATCAATTAAGGAATCACTGAACAAGTTGTGTTATATAATTATGTTGAAATACTATTGTAATATAAGAAATGCTGTGTAAGATGTTTTTTGTTTGTTTGTTTGTTTTTTGAATTTTAATTTATTTTCTTGGTTACATCATTCATTTCCACAAGGTTTTGAGTTACAAATTTTCTCCCCTTTTTGTCCCTACCCCCCAGCCCAGAACATTGATCCCACTGTAAGACCCCTCCCACAATCTGTTCCCTTTT
>CM053597.1:152961607-153022209 GCA_028646575.1 Pseudocheirus occidentalis
AGAGAGAGAGAGAGAGAGAGAGAGAGAGAGAGAGAGAGAGAGAGAGAGAGAGAGAGAGAGAGAGAGAGAGAGAGAGAGAGAGAGAGAGAGAGAGAGAGAGAGAGGAGAATAGGCGGGCAAGGAGAAGGAGCTGAAACCGGAGAGATGCTCTAGTCTCCATGGCAGTGCTTGGAGCAGGCAGAGGTAAGAAGCCGACCCCCCTTCCCTAGGCTCCCCACTCCCATTGCTTTCTCATCCCACTGTTTCCTTTCCCCTTTCCTGTCCCCGAGCTCCCCTCCTCCCCTGGCCACCTGCTGTTCCTAGCATTGGGGGGGGGGGCGGATTCCTGACCTCTCTAAAGACCATAAGAACATAGGGGACTCCTTAGCTTCCCATCCCCACTCTGACTTGCCATACCTTTCCCCCCTCCCCACTCTGTCCTTCACCACCTCCTCTCTGTCCTTCATCCTCTCTTTTCCTTCCTTCAAGCTTTTCTTTCTCCAATGGTGCCCCCTCCCCCCCAGTGGAGCCAAGGGAGGGAAAATGAAAAAGGGTCTAAAGTGGGGAAAAAGGAAATGGGGGGGGTACTCCTGCCCAACTCTGGTTGCCCCACCCCCCTGGCTAGCCATCACCATAGCAACTCGGATTACTGGGCTCCATATGGAAAACAAAAAGGGGGTGCTATGACCTCATGGAAGGGTGCAGGAAAGGGGCTGAGGGCTGCTCCATAAGGAATGTCCTCCACCTTTTGTACCTTTCCCTTCACCTCTCCCAACCTCTGTATGCCCCTTCTGACACCTCCCTTGGACCCTTTTCCCTCTTTACTGTGTTTCCCTAATTTGCTCCAACTGCCTTCCTAACTAAGGCTCTACAGCATCAACAATCTCGTTGCTTTTGCAGCCCCCCACCCCCACCCCAAGAGGAGAGAGACAAGGTCACCTAGTGGGGCCCCAGATTTTCTGTCTTTAGCTCCTTCCCAGCACTCTCTTCCCTTAGCTAGAGGATCCTTTAGTTCCTCTCAGTTTCTGGATCTCCCATCTACTTTCCCCTTTCCTTCTCCCTTTCCCTAAACTCTCCCTTTTCTTCTTCTTCCACCTCTACCCACCCATTCTCTATTCTCTCCCTTTCTGGATCATTCTGTTCTGAGGTCAAACAGTTTTCCCTCCTTCGGTTCTTCTTGCTCTCTACCTTCAATTCCATCTTCCTCTTCCTGGTACTCCCCTGGGTCAGAAAAAGGGGAAAGTTAAATCTTGAGAAGACAGGAAGGAGATGATAAGTCACTACCCTTACGAGAATGGAGGGTTTGGAAAGGGATGGAGGATACATACCCTACCTCACTGCTACCCCTTCCCCCCCTCACTGTCACCTACTAGGAACATCCAGTAGAACTGAGTTATTTAACTGTTCCCCTATCAGTGAATCTGGGGAAAATTAATGGAGATAGGATTGGCTTGGGGGGAGATTGGATAAGGAGACTGTTGCAATGGAGTTTGGGAGAAGGAACAGGAAAATGGGTGAGCTGGGGTTCTTGGCAGGAGAACACTGTTGAAGTTAAAAGGAGAGAGGGAAATGGAAAATGATGGAGTGGGGTTCAAACACCATTTTCCCTAGCAGTTTACAGGAGCACCGCTGACCCCAGGGTTTCGTTGTAGAGCTAGGTAGATTGACTAAATGACATCTGCAGGTAGCAATCTTTTGTGATTTCAAATGAAGGAAAGGAAGGAAGCAAGCTCAGGAAACCAACGGAACAAAAGGAATCCTGACCCCTGGCCTATCTGCAGCTCTCTTTACCACAGCAGGTTCTGTCTGCTGAAGACCCCCACATCCATGGAGAGAGCCCAAGGAGCCGCAGCCCACTGAGTCTGTTGGAAGAAAAGACAATAGGAAGCCAGGTGGGAATGGAAACCAGAGGATCCCACCCAGCATCCTAGCAAGAGTGCTTTTTCTCCACTCAAGGGAAAGAAAAGACAAGCTATAGAGGGAGAGGGCTGTCTCTTTTGACCCTTAGCCTTGGAATCCTCCTTCTCCTTTCTGCCACAGCAAATGACATCTTAGGGGAGCCATGAAGGACAAGGCAGTGGGGTAGGCCACAGGGACATTTTTTGCCACATTCTAGGAGGGGGGAATTGGGAAACGGGGATCATAAGGGTCATGGGGGGCAGTCTCAGTGGGGCTCCTGGGTGAATCCATTCCCCCCACCCCCCAGAACTTAAGGGGGGGTGGGGGGCAGAGGAAGAAGAGGAGGATGGCTCGGGGCGGGACAGGGGTGGAGGAGGCCTCCCTCCGCTCCAATGCGCTGTCATGGCTGGCCTGTGGAATGCTGGCCCTCTTGGCCAATGCATGGATCATTCTCAGCATCTCAGCCAAGCAGCAGAAACACAAACCCCTGGAACTATTGCTCTGCTTCCTGGCTGGCACCCACATCCTCATGGCAGCAGTGCCCCTCACCACCTTTGCTGTGGTGCAGCTCCGACGCCAGGCCTCTTCAGACTACGACTGGAATGAGAGCATCTGCAAAGTTTTTGTCTCTACTTACTACACGCTGGCCCTCGCCACCTGCTTCACCGTGGCCTCACTCTCTTACCACCGGATGTGGATGGTCCGCTGGCCCGTGAACTACCGGCTCAGCAATGCCAAGAAGCAGGCGCTGCACGCTGTCATGGGCATCTGGATGGTCAGCTTCATCCTATCCACACTACCTTCCATTGGCTGGCACAACAACGGGGAGCGATATTATGCCCGGGGCTGCCAGTTCATTGTCTCCAAGATCGGGCTGGGTTTTGGGGTCTGCTTTAGCCTCTTGCTGCTTGGTGGCATCGTCATGGGGCTGGTGTGTGTGGCCATCACCTTCTACCAGACACTATGGGCCCGACCTCGTAGGGCAAGACGGGCCCGGAAATCAGGGGGTAGAGAGGGATCAAGAGGGGGAGGTCCAGGGGGACTAGGGATCCGGCCAGCATTCGAGGTTCCGGCCATTGTAGTGGAGGACGCCCGAGGGAAGCGTCGGTCTTCGCTGGACGGCTCTGAATCTGCCAAGACATCCCTGCAGGTCACCAACTTGGTCAGCGCCATCGTCTTTCTCTACGACTCACTCACTGGGGTGCCCATCCTGGTGAGATCAGGATTCCACACTCCACTTCCCTCTCCCTACCATCCAGCCTCTAACTTCCTTGTCTGGTCTGTCTTTCCCTCCACCTAGAAGAGAACCTTCTCCATCCTTGTTCCACTCTTAGATCCCCCTTCATAGAAATAACTTTCACCGCCCTCCAATCCCTTCTGTCCCAAACTCCAAGTCCCCTTGTGCCTCTATATTATGGCTCTGCCTTCTCTCGCAGAGCCCCATCTCTCCATTCCAGTCTTCTTGACCTTCCTCTAGCTAACTTTCCTACATTCCTTACCCCTAGTTTCCTTTCTCCCTGATGAAAGCACATCCTCTAGCTGCCCCTTAAACCCCACTGTCAGAGGCAGAAGACTGGGCTCTGAGCCTTTGCAGTGGTCCTGACGAGTCCCCTGCCCTCCTTCCCCAGGCAGTGAGCTTCTTCTCACTGAAGTCCGACTCTGCGCCCCCATGGATGGTGCTAGCTGTGCTGTGGTGCTCCATGGTGCAGACTCTGCTCCTGCCCTCCTTCATCTGGTCCTGTGAGCGCTACCGAGCCGATGTGCGCACCGTGTGGGAGCAGTGCGTGGCTATCATGTCCGAGGAGGACGTCGAGGAGGGTCAGAGGATGTCTCCCCTTCCTGCACAGCCTCCTAAGCTCTGACCTCACCACATACACAGCTCCTTTGCTGCCAAGTGTCTGTAGAGGGCACTGGAATGCCACACCCACCTTACTATCCCTCTCTGTTCCTCCGTTTCTCTCATCTATAAAATGATGGGGATGGCCCCTTTTTGAAACTCTGACTTTCCTTGTGCACAAGGTTAGGGTCCATACACTGCACTGCAGCTCCCCCTGTTGGACGCATCTCCGTCACTGTATTTATGATCCCTTCAACCTTCCCTGCCACCATTCACATTGGGTGGTCCTGTTTCACACTTAGTCTCTCAGTCTTGATTTCTAGGCTCTTCTTCTCCCCTTTGTTGCTTCTACCCCTTACACCCTCCCTGCCCTCCCTGTACAAGATACCTAAATTCGAGACCCTCTCCTCTTTCCCTTTACCCTGCTACAACTTAAAGCTCTTTTCTCCTCTGTGATCTATTCACAGCCTCCCTTCATCAGAAGCTCCAAAGACACACACACACACACACACACACACACACATATAGACACACACACACACACACACACACACCTCCTTTTTCAGCCAAAGGTTTGGGGTCAAGAGGGAGGGGGGTATCTAAGGTCAAATCATAAGAAGAGGTCTGGGGGAAGCAGGGTGATGGGCATCTTGGGGACAATGACAGTTGTATACATTGAGTGGTCTCACGATGGAACCCCTTACTTTATCCCCCTTTTCTTTCCAAGATGGAGCCTGCAATGACTATACTGATGGCCGGCTCTGCAAAATTCGTTTTGATGCTAACGGGGCTGCTGGGCCAGGGGGCCAAGACCCCACCCAGGTGAAGATGCTGAGTGGGAGGCACATGCTATTTCCTCCTCATGAAAGAGTCCACTATTTGCAGGTATGGAGCTGAGAAAGGATGGGGGTGCTGTAATCTCCTAACCTCCCTAAGATCCTGTGCAGGCTTGGTTCCAAGTGCCTAACGCCGAGGTATCTCAGTTTGGGCTGAAAAGCTAGGTCTTTCCCTGTCCTCTTCATCATCATAGCCCACCATGAAGGACAAGAAAGACCACTAATTGGGAAACAGAGAGATAATTGGGCTGTGTCTCTCATTTGCCAAACCCTCTCCTCCAATGATCCAATAGCTTTCTCTATTCCCAGGTCAGGGGTAGGAGGTGAGGTGCTACTAGCAGTCCTCCTACTACCTGAAGAAGGCCTAAAAAGTACAAGGATAGATTGGAGGAGCTTCAGGTGCTTTACCTGTGTAGGTTCTACCTTGTACAAGTCACATCTCTGGGAATCAGCTTCCTCATTTGTAAAAAAGAAGTGTTGGCCTGGATCTTCTCTAAGGTCCCTTAAATACTTGTAAATCCATGAAACCTATGAAACCAATACAGAAAACACATAACTGGGATAGAGAGAAAGAAGGCCCTATTCTAGTTTAATGTGTGTGTGTATGTGTGGGTGTATGCAATGTAAAGAAGAACTAGAGTGAAAACCTATTGAAACTGGCTTTTTAGTTAGTTCTACCAAAAAAAAATGCAGGCAGAGATAGAGCCTTTGAGATGGAGACATCACACTGACAAAAAGCCCTCACCATTGTTAGGGTACATTTCTCTCTCTTCCAGAAGTTGTCTTATATATATATATATCGCTCCATGAAGTTCTTTAAGACATCACCTTTCCCCCATCCCAGGTCCCATTATCCAGACGGCTATCCCATGATGACACCAACATCTTCTCTACTCCTCGTTCACCTGGCTCCTTCCTGCAAAAGTGGTCATCTTCAGATGACATTCGGATGATCCCATCCTCAAACAGGGAACTAGGGACACTCCGGGGCATGGAAGATGATGAAGAGGAGTCTGGAGCATTGACCAATCTGCATCAATTTCTGGAAAGCAGAATGCTAGGAGGAGGTGGAGGCCCTTCAAGGGGCCCTGGTTTCTTCCGAGATGAGATCACTACCTTCATTGATGAGACACCCCTGCCTTCTCCAGCTGCCTCCCCAGGCCCCTCTCCCCGTCGGCCTCGGGCCCCAGGTCTCTTACCCCGTCGTCTTTCCCTAGGGTCTCCTGATACTGGGGTGACTGGAGTGTCTACGGGGTTATATACAGGGCGACGGTGCTCCCTCACTGGAATTGAGGGGGACTCACAGGCTTGGGGGAGTACTTGGGGTCCAAACACACCTATATTCGCCCCATTGAGCCTGTGAGCTCATGGCAAACCCAACAGACTTAAGAGGAAGGGAGCCTGGGGTAGATGTCTCCCTTAACTTAGTCCTGTCTACAACTAGCCACAAACTTGAACCCAAGACAGCTGTCAGCAACAGACTTAGAGGTGAATGGGGGAATTGGATTTGGGGCATCATAGCTCCGACTACTATGTCTATAAGACTAGAACCTGCTCCTTACTTCCCATCATCCCCGGCCCAATGTATTAAAATCTGAAGTATTACTGTGGAAACAGCTGTAGCCACTGTGTCCTGATGGGTAGGGGTGCTGGTGGCGGTGGTAGTCAAAAGGTCAAAGGAATAGCTCACATTTATATAGTATGCTAAGGTTTTTTAAACCCTTTCCTCACAACTCCCTGAGGTACGAAGAAAGGACTATGGAGAGACAAATCCATAAAAGTATCAAAGAGATCCAGACAGAGGGACAAAGAGACACACAAAGTCACATACACAATCACACACACGTTCCTAGTCCCACCTATCAATCACTCAAGTGTGCATATAGGTGATTCGAAGTTCACAGAATTGTTTGCTCATAATAACTCTGGGAAGTAGATGGTAAAAGTGTTTTCCATGTTTTATAGATGAGGAAGCTTAGAAAGGATAAGTGTCTAGTTCAAGGTCACACAGCTATTAAGTGCCAGTAGCTTCTGACACTTAAATTCAGGTGTTTGGACTCCACTTTCCCAGATGAGTCAGAAACATGAATGAAGAGATCTATGTATGTAGCCTTGGGTTGTTAAAAGCCTTATGGGGAACTCATTTATATGTACAGGAAAAAAGAAAAAGGTGATGCCTTTTCTACCTCCACCCTAATTCCACTCTAGGAATCACTTCTCTAGAGAAAGGTCCTCGTATTTGATTGAACAAACTCTGGGATCTGCCCCCTTCCACCACCGATTACCACTAGTCAGTGCAAGGACTCAATTTCTTTGTCCTAAAGGGCTGTATTCCAGATGTCCTGGAACCAAGAGGCCACCTCCAGAACATCCCACTCCCTTCTTGGATGGCAACAGTCTCCATTCCTCCCACTATCCAATTCATACTCACTCCACTGTCCGTCTCTCTTAGCCAGAATTCTCAGGACTTGGTGGTTACTTCTCCCTTCCCACCCCAATCCTCCAAAAGGATGAATCTCCCTCATTCTTTCCCCTGACCCAAGTTCCCTACTTTTTGTCTTACATATGCTCTCTCTCTCTCCCTTCCCCCTCCTCTTCCCTCCTTCTTCTCTGGTTCTCTCCCCACGTCTTTCCCTCTGGTTCTCTCTTCATTCTCTCTTGATCATCCCAATGGGAAGAGATGCTCTGTCCCACTCCACCTCTCCTTCCTTTTCTCTATCGTCTTGCTTTCTCCTTCTTTCTTTCTCCTTCCCCATCCCCCCCGCTTCCTCTCTAACTCTTTCTCCTTCCTCTCCCCTCCCTCTTCCATTCCTCCCTCTCCTCTCTTTCCCTCTCCTGCCGGGCCTCCACATCATGCTCTCGCTCCTCCTTCTCCTACTGCTCCTGCCGCCCCCGGGCTGCGCGGAGCCCCCAGGCCTGGCCCAGCTGCCCCCGCTAGCACCTCTCCAGTCCCCCGACCTGCTGTACGCGGACGGGCTGCGCGCCTACGCCGCAGGGGCCTGGGAGCGGGCGGTCGCACTCTTTCGGGAGGCGCTGAGAAGCAGGGCCGAAGTGGGTCGCGCGAGACGGGACTGCGGAGCACTGTGCGCAGCTGAGCCGGGGACCGAGCTGCCCCCAGTGCCCTCGAGCGACCCTGGCTCCGACTTCAGCCCAGGGCCCTGGGAAAGGCTGCTACTCCGCGCCGCGCTGCGCCGAGCCGAATGCGTGAGCCAGTGCGCGGCCCGGAGGCTGGGACCCAGGGGCGCGGCGGGGCACCGAGCGGTGCGTGCGCTCCAGGATGCCTTCCGCCGCCGGGAGCCCTACAACTACTTGCAGAGGGCATACTACCAGGTGCGGGCAAGGGCTGCGGTGGGGATCGGCTCCCATTCTTTGGAGTGCAGGTTCTCCTGGAGCTAACTGGGTTGGAGGTTCGAATCCCAGCCCTGCTTCTCTTCCTGCCTTACCTGTGTGGCCTGAGGCTAATCACTGCACCTCTCTGGGCCCCAGTTTCCTCACCCGTAATGTAAGCAGCTTGTGCTAAATTTTAAGGTTCCTTCCTGCACGAAATCCAAAGACCCTTTGAAAACAAAATCCAGAGGCGTAATATTAGAACGACTATGTAGCGGGAGGTGAGAGCCCTTTGAGGATTCTCTAATCTATTCCCCCTCCTCCTCATATTACAGACGAGGGATGTGAGGCCCAGAGAGGTTATGAGGTTAATTTGTCCAAAGTCACACCAGTAGTTAAGAGTAGAACTGAATTTCGATTGCGGGTCTTCCGAATCTGAGCGCCCTTTCCATGGAACCACAGTAAAACCAATGTAGGAGTGATAATTGATATCGTTTGTGAAACTGGATCCAGAACAGTAGCGACAGAGGATTTTTAGGGGAGAAAGGAAGGGAATGAGGAGCTAGGGCCTGAGGGAGCCTCTACAGGAGGACGGAGTTGGGGGTGGGGGTCGGTGTTGGGAGTGCTAGGATATTAGAACCAGACAAGATGAGGGGAAAGAGGGCTGGGTGAACTCGTTCCTGAGGATGCAGAAACTGGTGAAGGAGGAGAGAGCTGGGTGGAGATGGAAAATACAGCTTCCTGCTTTTTCTGCTTATGTGGCCTGGACTCCTACTCTGCCTAGGCTGCAGGCCCTCCAGTCCTCCCTTCATACACACTTTGGGTCCTAAAAGCCTACATGTTCATCCGGGTCCAGTTCCCAATCCCCTCCCCCAGTTTACTCCTTTCACTGACTCAGGGAGTTGGGGGTGGGGGAGCAGCGGCTTCTCACCTTCCCCTACTTTGCCTATCCCACCCAACCTGAAAACTAATGGTAATCCTGAAACACCTCCACCTCAGCCAGTACAGCTGCCTATATTTCCCTAATATTTCTTTAACTCAAAGTTCCCAAACCTATCTCTGAATTAGGAGTCAGGAGGTCTAGGCTTGAGTCTACTATTCTTTTGTGACCTTGGCTAAGTCACTTTCCCTCTTTGGTCTTCTCTCAGTAATAACTGATAGCATATAGGTATGTTAATTTAGCTCTTACTACAACCTTGTTGGGGATGTATTCTTATCCTCAGAGTTGAGGAAACAAATTCATTGAGGTTAAATGACTTAACCAGTGGTCCCAACTAGTTAAAAGTCATTGGTGGGATCTGAGCCCAGGTTTCTCCTGCCTCCAAGTCAGGGCTTAAAATGAAGGGACTGGAGAAGAAAAGGATGGTGTCTAAGGTCTTTCAGACCTAGAGCTTGTCAACAGCTAGTTACACAGAGCTACCCCCATAGATGTGGAATGACTGCCATAGAAAGATTTATTTGAAGTGAAGGGGCAGTGGTCCTCAGAAAGGGGAAAAGACTGACCACAGGATGTATAGGGGCAGGATTCTGCACCTTGGTCTTGGATGGGTCCTGGGAGAATAAACACCAGATGGTTTGGGAGCCTGCCCCAGCATTGGGATGGGTAGGACAAGAAGGGTAGGCAGTATGACATGTCAGACTAAAAACTGTCTTGATTATGGGATGATGTCCAGCAGGGAGGGACCTAGGAAACTGTTCCAGGGTGGAATGTATGTTTAGAGAGAGTATGTGGTATGTGGAGGGAACTCTCCTTGGGGTTCCCTCTCACAATACCCCTTCCATTCCCCCAATGACTGATTCAAAGCTGAAGAAACTGGACCTGGCTGTGGCAGCAGCCCACACCTTCTATGTAGCAAACCCAAAGCATCTCCAGATCCGGGAGGACATGGTGAAATATCATCGAATGTCTGGAGTTCGCCGTCAGAGCTTCCGGGACCTTGAGAACCCCCTTCATTGGGTGAGTTACCTTCTCCAAGCAAGCCCACTCTCTGCTTCTCTCCTCTCCCCCTCATCTTGCTCTTATCCTTAACAGATCAGAGTTGTAATAGAAAGACCACTTGGATGACTTGTGGAGACAGTGGATCTGGTTTCCAGCCTCAGTTCTGCCACTAACCACCCAAGTCACCTTGGGTTAATCATTTCCAGTTTCTGAAGAGTTTGGACCAGGATCCCTTTGAATTTTAACATTTTTACAATTTGAGATTTCAGTCTCCATCTCCCACCTCCTTTTCCCATAAGTCAGATATAAAGTGGCATTTTCTAGAGAAGATGATGTTTCCAAAATGAAATTTATTTCAGCCAGCTAAGATGCTCTTTCCACTGTTTCTAGCTCTTGTATCCATCCCATCCCATGTATTTATGCAGGACCTACATGAATAACAATATTTAATTTAATATTTTTATAGTGCCTGTAGCGCCTTGTGAGACAGCTATTGCTAGGATCATTATCACGTTTTTGCAAATGAGCAAAATAAGGCTCTAGAAAGTTAATAACCAGCCTTCTCATGGTTACACAGCTAGACAATTGTAGATAGTGGCAATAGTAGCTAACATTTAAATAGCAGTTACTACATGTTAATCGCTCTACTAAGGGCTTTACAAATATTGTGTTATTTAATCTTCTCAACAACTCTGGGAGGAAGGTGCTATTATTATCCCCAATTTACAGTTGAGGAAACTTAGGCAAACAGAAGTTAAATGACCTGCCCAGAATCACACAGCTAGTGTTTGAGGTTGGATTTGAGCACAGGGCTTTCTGACTCCAAACCCAGCTCGCTATTCATGCACCACCTAATTGCCATTAGGTGGGCCCCCAAGAGATGGTACTTAGGACAACAGTTTGAATCCTTGCTCCCTCCTTTAGGCAGCATATGATGAGGGCCTGGAGCTGCTGAAGAGGCAGGAGGTAGCAGCTGCACTGCCTCTCCTGGAAGAGGCCCTTAGGGAGAGCCTGGTCCAGATGGAGAATTGCCGAGCAGAGTGTGAGGGGCCAGAGGAGCAGCTCACAGAGGAGGAGGAGGAAGGAGAGGTTCAGCCTGAGAGCCAGAGCGGCCTCTATGAGGCCATTGCAGGTTTGAGTCTGGTCTAGGGGAAGGCAAAGGACTGAAAGGACGGCTGAAACTGTAGTGGGAAGAGGTTGGATCTTCAAGGGTCTACATCCCTTCTTTCTCCCTCAGGACACTGGATCAGAGTTCTACAGTGCCGGCAGCGCTGTCCTGGGGTTGTAGCCACTCGGCCTGGCCAGGACTGGCCCATTTCTGACTTTATGCCCAGCCAGCTGTGGCGACTGCAGGACGCCCACGCTCAAGGTGAGTCGCGTTGGGAATGGGGTGATCTTTTCTTAGCTTTCAGCAAAGGGTAGCAAAACTTGTCTAAATGAGAGCTCCTTAAATCACATCCTCCTATTTCCCTAGCTGTGTATCTGGGTCTCTGTTTTTATTTCCTTCAGGGTTGCCTCCAGTCTTCTTTAGAGCAGATGAGAAAGCCCTGGCAATGCCCTCTCAAGTTCTTTCTAGCCTCAAGTCCTATATCTTGCCTTTTTTCCTTCTCTCTCTGTTCTCTTCTTTGTTCTTTTGCTGAACTAGGTAAGTTGTGAGTCAGATTTTAAAGGTGTTGGACACAGAAAAACCTCCCTCAGGTGGGACTCTTAGTGTCAGCAGAAGGTGGGGGAGGAGAAGGGAGAATCATTATGATCCCTTCACATCCCCAACAGAGATGGCATACCCTCCATCACTCTCTTTCCCTCTCTTCTCAATCTATACATCTCCAACCCTCCTGTTCTGTGTCTCCCCATTTAACCTACCCTATATGTTTCTCTGTACCTGCCCCATCTCTCCATCTCCAGTGGGGAATCTATCCCAGGCTGTGGAAAATGCCTTGAGTATCCTGCTCTTCTATCCTGAGGATGAGGCTGTGAAGGGAGCCTTGAACAAATACCAGAAGCTACTGGGAGAACAGAGTTCTGAACTTAGTGCCAGAGAGGTAAGCTGTAACACCTGGTCCCAGCATCTCAGTCCCAAAACTAAGGACCTAACTTCTGCCTCCAAAACACGGATTTGCTACTCTGGATTCCATTCTCCTCCGGGCATAACCAAATCCCCACCAAATTCCCTTATTCTCTTACAATCACTCCTGACTCCCCCAATCCCACATGTAAGGTTCCTTCCACGACTACATCCTGTTCCCAATAACCCATGCCCCATATACATGAACACACACACATACACACAAACACATACCTGACTCCAGTATGAGTTTTAGCACCCTTGGAGTTTCTCATGTAGGGGAGTTGACCCTGACTCACATAGAATTAAAAATATTTCTGAGTACTAAGGAGGAACAGTGAATGGGAGGAAAAAAATCATGTGAAGGCAAAATTTCTAGAGGCAAAGGATGAGCAGTCATGCCTGAGTTTTGACTTCTCTATCTACCCCCACCTATATCTTGCCTTTCTTGTAGGGAACCAAAGCATACCCTGCCATCACCAGGCTGGTTTCTCTAGATTTGCTCTGATCTCCAAAGTTATCTTGGTCTGAATGTAGATAAATCTCTTTAGATCAATACAAACAAGGTTAGATTTTTTTTTTCAAAAGGAATTTTACTAGGAAATTAAGGTGAGGAGTAAACCCAAAGCAAAAAAAAAAAAATGCGGAACTTAAGAATGAACAGATTCAGAGAGGACAGAATATTGTCCTGAGGTTAGGAAAGTTTAGTCATGGGTTGCCTCAACTGGTACAGCTCACAGAATCCCAAGATTTATAGCCTTTATCTCCATTCAGTCTGGGTTGAACACTAGACCAAATGAAGAAGACACTGACTTGAAGCAAGTTCTAGATCAGTGGTTCTCAACCTGTGGGTTGCAACCCCTTTGGGGTCGAATGACCCTTTCACAGAGGTCACAGGGGTCACCTAAGACTGTTGGAAAACACATATTTCCAATGGTCTTAGGAACGGAGACACGGCTCCTCTATCTGTCTCCAGGTGGATCTGCCCACATGCAGATACACCCACATATGAGTATTAAAGGGTCACGGAATTAGGAAGGTTGAGAACCACTGTTGCAGATGATACCATGGCTAGGTTTGGGGATGCTCTTGATCCTCTCCAGAATCCATTTCTCAGTCTTCTTTCTGGGTATGAGTATCCGTTCTGACTTGGGGCTGCACTTCACTTTCACTCTGTAGTCTTCTTCGCCACTGGTGGTCCTCTTGTTTTCTGTCTCCTCAGATGAAACAGGACCTTCTTATCTAGCCTTTGAAGGTTCCCTCCCTAAGACTTCAGGCCATTTTTTCAGTGACTTTGTAGCCACTTCTTACTATGGCTCTGAGCCTGTTTGCTTCTGATTCAAGTTACCTCCAACCCCTCGGGAATAGTTATTCCAGAATACTACATTCTAAGTTTACAATATCAGAGTCACTTTGTACATGCGCCCAGTTAACAATAAGAATGAGCGATGTGACAGTCAGAGGACATAAGTTCAAATCCTCATTTTTCTACCTATCATCTGTGTGATTTGGGGCAAGTCATGCCATATCTCTGGGCCTCAGTTTCTTTATCTGTAAAATGTGAGGGTGGAATTACATGACCTCTTCCAGTTCTAAACTCCATGTTATAGAAATGGTAATGGTAATCCCTTCACGGAGGAAGTTCCACAAAGATTCCATAAAGTTCCCCAGATTCCATAAAAGTGGCTCCAAACTTGTTCTGGGAATATGATTGGGGTAGGGGATCTCATCACATCTATGTTTTTTGTTTCTTCTCTGTGCATTGGTCCCCAATACCCCTAGGACATCCGGCGTTTTGTCCTTCAGTCCCTGGGGGAGAAGAAGCTGCTATACTATGCCATGGTACACCTGGGGACCAGTTTTAAAGATCCTGTGAGTGATGTCCCCCCAAATGTCTCCTGTGAAGAATACTTACCATATTCCACACCCCATAAATGTCCACCACTGTGAAAATCCTGAGAGAGCATTTGGGTGGGAAGTAAAAACAAAGTTGTCCCAAGGGAGAATGGATATTTGGGGGAGGGAGTGTGCCTGGTATGGATGGGAGCTAAGGGAGTTGTTCCTGTTATAGGATCCCTGGACCCCAGAGAATCTTATCCCTGCGGGACTGAGAAAGAAGCTCAGGTAGGATGTGTTTCTTGATGGAGGTGGATGGGAGGGAGGTGATTTGGGAGGAGGGCAAAAGGGTAAGGGTGAGATTAGGATCAGGGCTCCTGGCAAAGGGGAAGGGGGGGGATAGATCTTTCAAAGTGGTCTTTGGAATCTCCTCTTCCCCAACTGAGCGTGTGTCTTACCCTGGAGAGAGGATCAGGAGAAGAGGCCTTGGGACTCCAAACCTCCGGAGCCAGAGTCCCTGGCAAAGTGGAGGGGTGAGTTCCTGGGAGGTCTGAAAGGGAGGGGGATAGATGGGATTGGGAAGCTTAAATTCACCAGCTGACACTGTCCTGGGTGTTCCCTAAGGGCTCCTAGAACCCTCTCCTTGGGAGTCCCTGGCTCTCCACCCTCTCAGCTCACTGCTGTTTCCATACCAGATATCCATGTTTTGGAGGGTGTGACCCTAACCCAGGATGCAGGGCAGCTAAATGGTTCTGAGCGAGCTGTGCTGGATGGACTGCTCACCCCTACTGAGTGTGAAATCCTGCTGCAGTTGGCAAAGGTGAGGGGGGGGGGGAAGGGTACACAGGTGACCTCTAACCACCCCTGAAGGACCGAGGGCAGGATGTCTCTGGGGTTCCCATGGCAGAGCGCAGAGTGAAATCAGCAGCAGTTTGTGAACTGGTGGGGAGTTGGTACCATGGCCATCCTGTGACCTCTCTGTCCATTTAGGATGCGGCTAAATCAGGAGATGGTTACCGAAGCCGGCGCTCTCCCCACACTCCTCATGAGCTTTTTGAGGGGCTCACAGTACTCAGGGCTGCACAGGTGAGAAGAGGCCTGTATTCCTAAATCTTTTCCCCAGATTTGGGAAAGATGTTCTGGAGACTTTGAAGATCTGCTCAGAGTTGGGGGAAGGACTGTTCTAGGAGGCTGTTAACTCAGATGCCTGAGGTTTATATTCCAAATGTGCTAGAGGTAAGCAGAATTTAAGGATATTAAGGAAGTTGGCAGGGGCAGCTAGATGGTACAGTGGATAGAGTACTGAGTCTGGAGTCAGGAAGATCTGAGTTCAAATCTGGCCTCAGACACTTACCAGCTGTGTGACCTTGGGCAAGTCACTTAAACTTTACTTGCCTCAGTTCCTCATCTGTAAAGTGGGGCCATACTGGAGAGGAAAACAGCAAACCACTCTGATATCATTACCAAGAAAACCTCATGGACTTTGTCCATGGGGTCCCACAGAGTCAAACATGATTGAAAGACAAAGCAACAACAAAAAGGAGGCTGTCAGTTTAATAACTTGGAGTTATTAAACTCAAGGAGATTGTTGGGAGAGGCTGCCTCTCTCTCTGTGTTACTTTTCTTCACTCTTTCAACCATCTGCTCTTTGTAGCTGGCCCGGGCTGGAGCTGTGGGCAGACGGGGAGCTAAGCTGCTGCTGGAGGCCAGCGAGCGGGCAAGGAACCTGACCCAGGCATACTTCTCCCCCGAATGGCCCCTGCACCTCTCCTTCACGCACCTAGTGTGCCGAAGTGCCATCGATGGTATTTACTATGGCATTTACTATGGCTTCCTTTCACCTGCTGCCATCTCCCTACCTCAAGGCCTCCTCTCCAGGGTCTAACACCTTTCAGATCTCCCAGATGCTTGACCTCCCCAGGTCCTCAGCCCAGGGAGATCTCTTTCAGGGTCTCTTTTCCCTTATGGCTCTTCCTGAATAATATCTGTGGCCCCAGGGGGAAAATGTCCATCCCCAGTGGCCTATTGGGATGTAACTCGGGATAGGAAGAGATGGAAAGAAATGACCTGTGTGTTCCTACCTAAGGCTCTGCCTTCCAGGGGAGCAAGAGCAGCGGATGGACCTGAGCCACCCAGTCCATGCTGACAACTGTCTTCTGGACCCTTACAGTGGGGAGTGCTGGAAGGAGCCTCCAGCATATACTTACAGGGACTACAGGTGGGGATGAGGGTGTGTTGAAGGCTAGTCCGTATGCCCTCCTCCACAGTTTTCATCGGGTAGAATCTTTAAGGATGGGGGTATCTCCCAAATTTAACATGTGTAAAATACAGAAATTGGACTAAATGGGCTCTGAGGTCCTTTGAGGTGCTAAATTCTGTGATCTGAGCATAGAGGAGAGGCTCACTATTCCCACTTTCCCTCCCCAGTGGACTCTTATATCTCAACGATGACTTCCAGGGTGGGGACCTGTTCTTTACTGAGCCAGATGCCCTTACTGTGACGGTGAGCCAGGGAAGGGGGAACCCAGATGGGGCCGGGAGGGGTGGAGGGTAGAGATGGGGGTGGTCAGGATTCAAATCAGAAGCTGCCCAGAGGCAAATGCAGGAAAACGACTAGGGCTCTTTAACTCTTTCCCTACTACCTTTCTCTCTCCTCCTTCCTTCCTTATTTCTTAGCCAGTAAATCAGCATTTGCCCATAGATCTCTGCCATGTTTCCTTCCCTGGGATGTACGTATTGAGGAGGGTAGTGCAATCTACATGATGTCCCGTCTTCATTCAGGGACTTTACTGTCAATGCTGTTAGTGCTACTGCTCATCCACCTCCATGACCCAGTGGTCTCAAGTCACTAGGAAAAAGATCTCCATTTCTGCCTCCCCAAAAAAGGTCCCAGTTCTAAGATAACATTGAATTCCTGGGAGGAAAATGCAAAGTTGGAGCTGAAAGGCTGGGGGGTTGAGGGGGGGGAAAGGGCAGGTGCATCTTTAGCTATCTACTTCTGTCTTATCTACCCATGCTAATTCCTAGATGGACATATCTATGACTGGCTAAGGCTACTTATTTTCTGTGTTTCCTTGGAGTGGGGGAAGGGTAAGGAAGAAGGCAAGATTTTTCTTAAGGTCTTTTCCCCTTTTAAGCTTAATTCTATCCCCAACCCTACCCTACGAAATTCTTTCCCATCCCTATTTAATAGGGTTCATTTAGGTGGGCAATAAAGTTTCTAAGAATAAACAGAAAACAGGCAGGCCTATACCTCAGAACAAAACCTTAGGAATAGGAGATGAACCATCTGGGGCTTCTTCCCATCCCCCCAGCTCCCAATATCTCTGCCTCTCTGTCCTGGTGCCCAGGATGCCTATACTCTGGCTGACTAGGGCTGAAATTTGCTGGTATTTTTCCCTTTGCCCTACATTCGAGGATGAGGGAGATTGCAGCCATTGTCTTCTGGGATGTGACAGGGGAGGGAGGGGGGAGCCAGCGAACATATTCCCAACATACTGAATTGTGTATAGAGAGAGCGATCTCCCATATTCGTATAACTAAGTTCTGCTTCATTGCTTCTACGTTTTTTGTATTTTTTTTTTTTTAGTTTCCCTGGTCGATGCTTCACTGGGGTGCAGGTGAGGGGGAACTAGAAGTTAAAGGAGACTCTCTACATGTCTCCATACCTCCTGCCTGGTCTGAGACCACAGAAATCATCTCTATCTGTTTTGTTAGCCTTTGTTTTGAACCTAGGCTGTGTAGGAGGAGACTACTGTTTATAGGTCTATCCCTGGAAGAGGCCATGGCTATATGGGATGTAGAGGGAAGGTCATGAGAGTCATTCTTTTTTCCCACTCCCATC
Source organism: Pseudocheirus occidentalis (assembly GCA_028646575.1). Lineage (NCBI taxonomy): Eukaryota > Metazoa > Chordata > Mammalia > Diprotodontia > Pseudocheiridae > Pseudocheirus > Pseudocheirus occidentalis. Next base: position 152,979,170 of record CM053597.1, read on the forward strand.
CCTCCATTGAATCCCAGGCCCAAGTTCGCCCTCAATGTGGACGCCTTGTGGCCTTCAGCTCTGGGGGAGAGAATCCTCATGGAGTATGGGCTGTGACAAAGGGACGGCGATGCACCTTAGCCCTGTGGCACACTCGGGCACCAGAGCACATGGAGCAGGTGAGAGGAGATAGGAGAGCAAGGGAATGGGAAGAGAGAGGAAATAGAGTGGTTCTGGTGGGAGGGTTAGGTTAAAAAAAGTCATGTGTATAATTTGATATTATGCTAAGAAAGTGACTAAAATACCCACATCCTTTTACTTAGAGATTATATCACATATGCCTCAAAGAGGTCAAAGACAGAAAGAAAGGTGCTACATATGCCAAAATATTTGTAGCTGAACTTTTTATGAAAAGAAATAATTGGCAACAGTATATATGCTTATCAGCGGGGGAATATACCTGAATGAACTGTGATAAACAAATATAATGGAATATTGTTGTGCCATAAGAAATGGTAAATACAAAGAATTCAGAGAAGCATGGGAAGATTTCAATAGATGCAGAGTAGAGTAAGCTAAATCAGAAAAAACAATATGCTACAACAACATAAATGGAAAAAATTAAGAATTATTGTAATAAATATAGGATAGGAAAAAACTGGATAGAGCAGGTTATATGAAAAAGACAATGGCTTTAGTTTACTGGTTTAGTTTACAGTAGTTGACTACTGAATCAATATGAATCAGTAATGAAATGTAGTAGCCAGACAAGTTAATTTGATCTTAAACTACATTAATACAAATATAGAGTTAGGAATAAGGGTGGGGGGAGGAGGTAACCATCCTACCATATTCTATACTGGGCAGCCCATGTCTCAAGTATTTATATTAAATTATTCTGAGGGGGCGGCTAGGTGGCGCAGTGAATAGAACACCGGCCCTGGAGTCAGGAGGACCAGAGTTCAAATCCGACCTCAGACACTTAACACACAAAAAAACTAGCCGTGTGACCTTGGGCAAGTCACTTAACCCCAACTGCCCTCCAAAAAAAAAAGCAAAAAAAAATTAAAATTATTCTGAGTACCACATTTTGAGAGGGACATTCATAAAAGGGAGATGAGGGTGACCAGAATAGCAGGAGGTTTTGAAAATATGAAGTAATACATGAAAATATGAGGTAATATAAAATATAGTTGAGTGAATTGTAGATGTTTAACCTGAAGAAGAGTCTCAAAATATGAGAACTGTCTTTACATATTTAGAGGGTTGTCACTTGGAAGAGGGATTAGATTTATTTCATGTAGTTCCAGAGGGCAGAACCAGGACAATAATGTAAAAGTTATTGGGAAGTAGATTTCTGTTTAATATAAGAAAAACATTTTAACTGATGACATCAGAGCTAACAATGAGGTAATGTTCTTTGTTCCTGGAAGTGTTTAATTAAACCCAGGAATAGGGATGTTACACAGAGAATTCCTCCATTGGATAGTAGCTAGGATCATAAAACTTCTGCTAGGAGGTCTCTTCCAACTAAGATTCAGTGGTTTTTTCTCTACATCCCCTCAACCAGGACCGGGTAGAGGCTGAGATGCTGCTACAGGAACAGGAAGAACCTGAGGAGGGAGAAATACTCAGTGGGGATTCTTCCCCAGAGCCTCCCAGTGCCCTGGGAAGGAGGCCATACCAAGCCCGATTGGAGGTCAAAAGGCAACGTCCCCCTCGGGAAGAGCTTTGAAGGGGTGATGGAGAGAAGATTACTTAGAGACATCCCAGCTAAAGGAGCAGGGGGGAAGAGTGGTGTTGTCACATTCATTCTATGTACCACACAACCACCCAGTGATACCATGAATCACCATCGAGTGCCTTCTAAGTCATAATCAACTAAACAGAGAAAGCTCCCCTCTCACTTCAAGGGTCAGAGGGGATAGAACTTCTATTATGAAGGTGGGATTGCAAGTAGGAGGAGGGGGAGAAGAGGAGGTCATATCATGAGTGGGATACTTCAGAGCCTGGAAGAGTGTAGCTTCCTGAGTGAGCTGACCTCCTCAACCCCATCCTAAGCCCCTGTGGCAGACAGGAAGAACAATGGAACATTTTACCTCTACCAAGTGATGTGAGGGGGATGGGGCTGAACCTGTGACCTCGCTTGTAGAGGGAGAGCTCTGTGAGCAAACTCCCTCTCCTAAGAAAGAAGAGCAAAAAGTGCTTGAGTGGTTTGGGGGGGCAGGGAGGGAAGGGAGGGAGAGTGGGAGATCATCTCCTCATAGTTAGCCTGTCATGCAAAGCAATAAATGACATTCAGATCCCAAGTTTTGTGCTACTTGTGAACATAAATGTGAATATAAAGATGGTTCTGTGTGCTGCCAGGCGGTTACGTTAAGGCCTCCAGATTTGTTAATGAAATCTCTGTCACCTGTTCTGCTCATGCAAATGGTCCAAGCCCAAAATCATCCATCCTTTTGTGTCCCAGTCTTCAGCCTCGCTCCTCTCTACCAAAGCTTTAATGGGTTCCAGGACATTTTGACTAACCACCCTGCTCTCCTAGGATAGGACCTTCTGGAATGCTGGGGAATAGGGAGGTAGTTGTGGATGCTTGATACTGAAGGAGAGGGAAAAATTGAGGTGGCTCATTCTTAACCTTGGCTCTCTAGTCTTGGATCCAGACAGGTGCCCACCCTGCACATTCTGCTCCTTTCACATTCAGCCCTTCCCCTAAAGGTAAGACCTGTGGACAGCTGGTAGGGGTTTTGGGGAGGGAGATTATCCAGATCAGTCTCCTCTAATCTCATCTCTGTTTTCTTCGTGACGCCCCACCCCTTCTCATAAACCCCACTGGCTGTTGGTGATTCCATCAGTCCTAGGGAGCCACTTACTCTGAGCTAGTGGAGAAGGGTGTTTGTCTATATCATCATCCCTAACCCTCACCCTGCTCCCTGTCCCAAATCTGAGCTGGGTCTTCCCTCTCCTAGGATAATCTCAATTGGGAATTCTTGTTGCTATCATGTTTGCTCCCCTCCCCCCAACAACAACAAAAGTCTGACCCCCTAATCCTCAACAGCTTTAGTCTAATCCCAGCTGTGGTTTGATGCTCTTATCTTTGCCATCAGAGAGGTGGCCTGATAAGCACATGCTCCTCCTCCCCCACCCCTATCTTTCGTTAATGCCCCCCAACTAAGAATACAGGGGAACATTGCAAGGCAAACTGGCCCTCTCTGGCAGTCTCCACCAAGACTCCGCCCTACACTGCCCTCTCCCCATCTAGTTCTAGCCTTTCCCCCTCAGGTCTCTGTCAGTATCCTAACTGTCCTGACTTTAACCTTCTATCCTAGTCCTTCCCCTTCCCCCCCTGATTTTACCCAGTCCCTACCTCACTGGGACCAGGCCAGGCTCCAGTAGTAGAACTGGGACAGCTGACCCAAGGGCATTGGACCAGAGGCAAGGAAAGAAGAGTCAAGATCCAGAGCAAGTTCAGATACATACACTCTCAAGTAAGGACTGTTCCTGATACCGTAGCAGGGTGGGAAGCGCTGGAGAGATTGCTCTGGTGAACTAAGTAAGGGTGGGACGGATCCTAATATAAATGAACTGAGAAGGAATGGGGATTTATTTGTGGAGCAAAAAGGCAACCTTATCTGTTTATTTGAAGGCTCCCTAGAAAGGGTTTTCTTTCCTGGGGAAGGATCCTACACTGCTCCAGGTAAAAGGGTCTAATTATTTATATGGTACAGTGGAAAGTATGTTGAACCCTAGATTTAACACTTATGTGTGATTTATTTCACTCTCTTAGCCTCTTCTGTCATCTATAAAATGGGGTAATGTAATTTGTACCACTTACCTCCCAAGGTGGTTGTGAGGAAAGTGCTTTGTAAGCCTTCAGTTTGTGTATAAATGGGAGCTATTATAGGAATATTACTCCCTTCCAGAGCTGTCTAGGTGGAATATGAAGGGATACAGCCGAAATCACTTGATCAGGTCAGAAGAGAGCCCTTGGGGGTGAAGGGAGGTGCAATTGGCACAGAACCTGAGTTCCCTAATTATCTACATGTTCTTCCCAGGGCAAAAACAGGAGCAATTTCATCTATTAGCCATGGGGGAGATGGAGCAATTGCGTCAGGAAGCTGAACAGCTCAAGAAACAGATTGCGGTAATCTCCTACGCTAGAGATCCCCACACTTGTGGATTCATCTCAACCCCATGAACCCTCTAAGCTGGCACTCTAGATCTAAGAGTCCCTTACACCAGATCCCCCTCAAACTTGGGGATTCCTCCAGCCCCTACTCAAATGAGAACGCTCCTTGTCTCCCTGTTGCTCTTCCCCTACCTTCATGATTGTTCTCCCCTCAGGATGCCCGGAAAGCCTGTGCTGACACCACTCTGGCAGAGGTAAGAGCTTTTCCACCAAAGGAAATGGGAACTGGGGTCAGGGCTTCAAGAAAGTGGAGAAGCAGATTGGAAGAATTCAGGATTTCATGCTCAGAGTCACATTGTAGGAAAAGACAGTCCAGGGATGGAGTAGGATCAGCATGCAGGAACCTAGGTAGCCTTGAAAATTCTAATTAACCTCTGTCCTTTATAGCTTACTTCTGGTCTCGAGGTTGTTGGGCGGATTCAGATGCGCACACGCCGAACTCTCCGTGGACACTTGGCCAAGATCTATGCCATGCATTGGTCTACTGACTCCAAGTGAGTTGAAGAAGACCTAGGGCAGGGAAGAAAAGGGAAAAATCTTGAGTAACCTGGATGTCTCACTCTTTCTTTAGGCTGCTAGTGAGTGCTTCACAGGATGGGAAGCTGATTGTGTGGGATACCTATACAACCAACAAGGTGCCTGTCTGATCTTTCCCCATCCACCCTGAAGTAGTTTTCCCATTTCCCAGTCAAAGCCCCTTTCCTACTGCCATGTTTTTGGACCTACCTCTATTTCCTTCTCTAACTTACCTTCCTCCCTCTTCTGTTCTAAACCTGTTACTACCAGTCCTTACGCCATTCTGCTCTTCCCCAGGTCCATGCCATACCTCTTCGTTCCTCTTGGGTCATGACCTGTGCTTACGCTCCTTCGGGAAACTTTGTGGCCTGTGGGGGACTGGACAATATGTGCTCCATCTACAGCCTCAAATCCCGAGAGGGCAATGTCAAAGTCAGCCGGGAGCTCTCTGCCCACACAGGTGAGGTTCCTGGCAGAAGAGTACCTCTCAAATGAGAGGTTTTTAAAAATGTATTTATTTTTAGTTTTTAACATTCACTTTAATAAGTTTTAAATTTTCTCCTTTTCCCTATCCCTCCCCTCCCCAAGATGGTATGCGATCTGATGTAAGCTGTACATATACATTCCTATTAAACATATTTTCACATTAGTCATGTTGTATAGAAGAATTAGAGTGAATGAGAATAATCATGAGAAAGAAAAAAAACATAAAAAGAAAATAGTATGTTTCAATCTGTATTCAGACTCCATATTTCTTTTTCTGGATGTGGATGGCATTTTCCTTCATGTGTCTTTTGGAACTGTTTTAGGCCCTTGCATTGCTGAGAAGAGCTAAGTCTATCAAAGTCAGTCATCACATTACTGTCACTTTACTATGTACAATGTTCTCCTGGTTCTGTTTACTTCACTCAGTATCAGTTCATAAAAGTCTTTCCAGGTTTTTCTGTTACCCTGGTGACAGCCCTTCTATCCCCACCAGGTTACCTCTCCTGCTGCCGATTTTTAGATGATAACAACATTGTGACCAGCTCTGGAGATACTACATGGTAACAAAGATGGGATGATAGGAGCTAACGCTTTTGGGGAGCTGGGAAATTGGGGAAAATGTTGCCACTGTTTTCTCCTATGCGTGTTTCTCCCATACTGCCTATAGTGCTCTGTGGGACATTGAGACTGGGCAGCAGAAGATGGTGTTTCTGGGCCACACAGGAGATTGCATGAGCCTGGCTGTTTCTCCCGATTTCAAACTCTTTATTTCTGGGGCCTGTGATGCCAGCGCCAAGCTGTGGGATGTTCGAGAGGGGACTTGCCGCCAAACTTTCACTGGTCATGAATCTGATATCAATGCTATCTGCGTATGTACCTCTAACTTTTCTACATGGACTCCATTAATTCACTAAGGATCCTGCACTCAATTTTTTAACATACATTTTATTAATGACCTTGGCTTTTATATCACAATCATTTCCTCCCCATCCCTTCAAGACCAAACTCTCCCCATGTGAACAAATTAAAAAACCATTAAACTAAAGCATCTGATATAAGGCCGCTTGATCTTGTAGAAAATATTCAGTCCTAGCAATTCTCCACCTCTCTGCTCTGAGGGAGGAATTATGTTTTATTATTTTTTCTCTTGGGTGGACCTTCATTGGTTTTGCCATTATTCAGAACTGAATGTCCTTGTTGTGACTCTTTTTATACCCCATACCTACAATTTGTTTCCCCTTTCCTTACTCTAGCTAATTTACCTTACTACACTACAGCCCTTCCATCTCTAACTTCTGGAGTTGGCCTAGCTCTTCTTACATCTCCCAAACCATAAGAACTGCAGACTTTAAAATCAAAGGTGGGGCAGGGAGAAGGAAAAGGGTTGCAACTAGGTGGCATGGTTGATAGAGTACAGGCCGTGGAGTCAAGAGGATCCAAGTTCAAATCCAGCCTCAGACAGGCTCATTGTGTGACCCTGGGCAAGTCACTTAACCCCAGCTGCCTCAGGGAAGGGTAGCCCCTAACTGTATCTAGAGTTTATCTAGGTAAAGGTCAAGCTGTGGGATCACAGAGGGCCAGAGTTGAAGTAGAAGGGAAATTGACTATGGAGAGTCAAGGGAAAGGTAAAAAAAAATTAGGGGATAAGGTTCCTTAAAAGGATCCCCTGAAGTGATGCTTATCTTTCCTCTCCCCTTAGTTCTTCCCCAATGGTGAAGCAATTTGTACTGGCTCAGATGATGCCACCTGTCGTCTCTTCGACCTCCGGGCTGACCAAGAACTGATCACGTACTCGCAGGAGAGCATCATCTGTGGGATCACATCAGTTGCCTTCTCCCGAAGCGGCCGCCTGTTGCTGGCTGGCTACGATGACTTTAATTGCAACATCTGGGACTCCATGAAGGGAGAACGTGTGGGTAAGACTGCCTTTTTCTTTATACTAAGTCTCTGGTTCCTTCCAACATCCTCTCTTCCCCTATTTAGGACCTTTGTACCTGTCTTCCATGATCTGGAACTTTCCTACTGGTAGCAACTCAGGAGGCTCTCCCCATACTTCAGTCCAGTCTGTTTCAGTCGTGTCTGACTCTTTGTGACCCCATTTGGGGTTTTCTTGGCAAGGGCATTGGAGCACTATTGCCTTCTCCAGTTCATTTTACAGATGAGGAAACGAAGGCAAACAGGGTTAAGTGACTTGCCCAGGGTCACACAGCCACTAAGTGTCTCTGAGGCCGGATTTGAACTCAGGGAGATGCATCTTCCTGACTCCAGGCCCAGCACTCTATCCACTGTAGATAGAGTGGATATCTCTCTATCTATCGTCCCCATCTCCCAGTACTACTATCTCTGAATTCCAAGGTCATACTGACCAGCACGCCCCAAAGTCTGGGACCACTTCGTTTCAATCAAGACACTCTAGGATCACCTCATGCTATCATTTCCATTTCTTATCTACATAATGATACTTATATTAAATGTTAACTCACTCAGTTGTCCTAACTAAAGTACTTTGTACTTAAAATGTCACATTACTGTTATTTCTGGACCACTTTCAAGTTAAAATGTTATGAGGGGAAGAAAATAAGTATTTAAGGAGTCTCTACTCTGTGCCAGATGCTGTACTGAGCACACTACGAAGTCTATTTCAGTCGATCCTCTCTATAACCTTGTAAGGTAGCTTATGTATTCTCATTTTATAGCTGAGGAAGCTGAGGCAGACAGAGGCTAAGTGACTTGTCCAGGGTCACACAGCTAGTAAATATCTGAGATCACATTTGAACTCAGGTCTTCCTGACTTCAGGCCCAAGTTCATTTGCATCACTTAACTGCTTTAAATGATCCCCTTAAAGGGATCTTAAAAAGAGATCAGGTGGAAAGATGATTAGACTTGGAACCTGGACATTAGCATTCTACTCCTGGCTCTCTTGTTAATTGGCTTTGTGCTCTTAGTCAAGTCATTTCACTTCTTGCTTCTCATTTTTCTCTCTATAATGTGGAGATGGGCTGTATCATCTCTGAGTCGCCTTCAGTTTCTATGCTTTTATGACTGGAGTCAGGAAGACCTGAATTCAACTCCAGCTTCAGATACTTACTAGCTGTATGACCCTGAGCAAGTCACTGACTCCTGTTTGACTTGGTTTCCTCATCTGTAAAATGAACCAGAGAAGGAAATGGCAAATCACTCCAGTATCTTTGTCAAGAAAACCCCAAATTGGGTCATGAAAGATCAGACATGACTGAACAGCACCCTATTCTCTCATCTCTCCACAACTACAGCTCCTGATTCTCTGCAGTAGTTGTATCTAGCAAGGAGAGATTAAGTTGGGAAGGCCAAAAGTTGGATTCCCAAAATTCCCTGTTGGTCATGGAATCAGAAGATCTGAGTTCAAAATCATTTAACATCTTGGGGTCTCAGTTTTCTCATCTTTAAAATGGGGGGGGGAGATTGGGCTAAATGGGTGGAAATCCTTCCCATCTTTAAATGTATGATACTATGATCTTCCCCATTCCTAGTTCCCTCTCTCCCTCACTTATCTAACGGTCCAGGACCATCACATTTCCTTCATCGGGGGACGGTGAAAGATGTTGGTCAATGTAAATGTCTAGATGAGCCCTTCTATACTGCCAAGCCACAGACTAGTCAGTTCTGGGAATGGGCCAAATCAGCAGGAACAGAAATGAGCCCCTCAGGGCATCTGAGAATTGATTCTCTCTTCCAGGGTATTTAGTATTAAGTAGTTTGAGAGACATCCAAGTGTATCAGGGTATTCAGAGGAGTTTCTCCCAAGATTCACTAACCTGTTCTTGACCAAAATGCAAAGGGATAAATGAGGCCCTGCCAGGCCTCTGAGACTAGCCTTGCCCCTGCCTCCTCCAGCTCCCTTCTCCTCCTTCATTATAATCACAAGGACCTGGGTTTCCTTTATCCCCTAGTAGAGGCGAATGCCTTTTCTAATGGACTCTTTGACATATAGAAAATCCCATTGGCTTTTGAGGGTAAGAAAGAACCCTTGCTTTCAGGAACAGTTCTTTTCCCAATGCATGCAGAATACTCTCTTCTCTGCTCAAATCCAGAGGTCTAGCTTATCTTCCTTTTCCTTAGGGACCCTCTCAGGCCATGACAACAGAGTCAGTTGCCTGGGGGTTACAGCTGATGGGATGGCAGTGGCCACAGGCTCCTGGGACAGCTTCCTCAAGATCTGGAACTGAAGAGGGTGGCAAATGATGGGAGATAAGGGACAGCTGGGATCTCTGGTACCCACCTCCTGCTGAAGATTCGAACTCACCTGCTACCATTTCCTCAGTACTTTCCCCTTAGAGGGCAGGTAGGATTTAGGAAATGTAGAGAAGAACATGCAAATAGCAAAGCCTGGGTCAGGATGGCTGTATGGGTCCCCTTCCCTCCTACTGCCATCAGCCCTACACATATATATGCAGCCTTTTCCCCCACCTTCCTCAGTGACCATTCCAACCCCTATCTAGCCTCTTCTCTTTCCTTTCTACATACCCTTCACAGTCTCTAAAGCAAGATGGTGAGCTCTGACAAACTAGGGAGCAAGCACCTAGAAGGCCCTGGATTCCTTACCAATAGCTTCAGCAACTATCATAGAAGCCCAGACCTAGAGGGTGTAACTAGGCATTACTGGGGTAAACCAGCACCTCAGCCTCTTCTCTGTGCCCTGCTTAAGGACCGTTTTTAATCCTTGCTCCTTTCCTTTACATCCCTTCTTTTCTAGATCAGATTTAATAAAAGGCAGCCCTGCCGTATAGCGGTCTTTGTGAACTGATTCACCTTCATTCCTCTTGTTCAAGGGGCCCAGTACTCACCCCTCCAAGAATCTTCCCACACTGCATTAGGTAACCCAAGAGGAATCTAAGCTTCTCTTTCCATCCACATAGAGGGTTAAAAGCTCTACAGCCTAAAGCCTCCTGAACTTTCCAGAGGCCCAAGAAAGGGAAAGGCGTCAGTCCGGATGGAACTACAGACTGGTCTTGGTAATTCCTAGGCTTTATCTGATCTAAAGCAAAAAAGTGGAGTAAGAGAGAGCGCAGGGTTCTATGTCAAGCTCCCCAGGTCAAATGTAGAACCCTCTACTTGAAGGCTCAGTCATAGAGAGAGGGAGCTAAAAGGGAAATAAAGGTACCCGTGGCTGCTCAGTAAAGTCTGGAGCTAGAACAGGGGATAGAATTGGGAGGCCTGGAAACAATCATCAGGCTACTTTAGAAGACAAATTGGGGCAGCCAGATGGGGCAGTGAATGGAGCACCGGCCCTGGAGTCAAGAGGACCTGAGTTCAAATCAGACCTCAGACATTTAACACTTACTAGCTGTGTGACATTGGGCAAGTCAGTTAACCTCAATTGCCCTGCCTTCCCCCTTCCAAAAAGACCAAAAAAAGAGGAAGAAGACAAAGTAGAAGAAAGTAAAATTCGTCACAGGGACTAGGCCCCAGGGTCCTGCTAGTCAGGGACAGGGATAGAGTTTTATTGGGAATTCTTTAATGAGTCCGTAGCTATCTATGTGACTTCTCCCTCCCATGGTGCATATTATAACCCATCTACAACTTCTCTATAACTCTCGTCATGTCCTCTCCTAAGTCTTTCAAAGAGAATCCTACTGACACAGTGGAAGCCTTCCTCTCATTCTTTTAATATCCTGTCAACATTTAAATAGATGGTCTATCAGTTATCCCTTGTTCTTCCTCCAACACTCGCCAACCTTCTTTTTTACACATTTTGGTATGTAAACCATGACCCAGGACACTCCAAACCGTGTACTCACCCAGACCAATTCATATTTTGTAGGTAGGTTCAAAAAAGGTCATTATCTCTTTGGCTCATATGCCCTTATTCAGAGTTTGCTCTGAGAAATCCCCAAATACACATTGTGTGTATTTGTGTAGGTTTCTACAAATGTGAAGAATGGGATCCCTGACTTCTGAACAAGCAGTCAAGGTAATAAATATATATTGGGTAGAGGACAGTTTTCATTTCATCTCTCAGAAAAATGCAGAAGATATAAAAGATTCAGAAGAACCTATAAACAAATACAGAAAATGCATAAACCACTCATGATACCCTTTAAGTTCAGTAGTGGTCACATTCTGACATTCTAGTGAAATAAATTTCTCCCACATTGTCTGGTACCTCCTTGACTAACAATATCACTCTATGAGTATACAGTGGAAGGCCATATAGGACTATACTTGGAGAGCAAAGACACTTTGAAATTGCTAGATAGAAGGCCCCTTTCCCAATGGACCTTGTCCAAACAATTCGCATTAATAATAGGAAACAAAGTACAGTCTTCTGCTCCCTTATCTTTAGACCTTTACTGATTCTCAGTACCATACAAGTAAACCTTTTCCTCCTCCAAGAGACATGCTGCTCAGAACCTTCTTTCTAAAAGATTCAGTCTCCGAACTCTTAATCTTGGAGCTATTCTTGAGACAATCCCCCAAAGTTGATGCTACCCAAGAAATTTCCCATTACTGCTAGAAAGTAAGATGCTGGGATCATGTAACCTAGAAATTTTTCTTCCTCTTACTGGGATGCAGAGGTTCAGGAACAATACCATCTGTAGATCTCAACTTTAGGCCATGTAGGCAACCATATATTTGCCCCTATCATGTGTTTCAGCATGAACTCTTGACAATACACTACTGCCATGCCTGCTGTCATCTCATGGGTTAGAATGTCCTCTCTTATCTTCTTGAATCAGGGGAGGGAGAGGCAAGGGTATATTGTTCTTGCCAACTAGTTACCAGTAAATGCTTTCTAAATAGGTGCAACCTACCCACAATATTTACCCATCTAAAGCATTCAAATGAGCAGGAACCTGGATGCTCTGGGGAAGAAAATATTCCTCAGAATAGTTTAGCCTGTAGTGGACAGGTCCATTCTACTGTACTCTGGTCTGTCATTTGAACATGGAAAAGTTAAAACACAGATGAGAGCCGTCTGTTGGCTCACTTTTATAGGCTGGCAGAGAGGAGTAGTTTGAACTCTTATCAGCTCTCTCCTGGATGATGGCAATAGCCTACTAACTGATCTTCCTAACTCAAGCTTCTCTTCCACTCCTAGCTACTAAAATGATTTCCCCCCCCCTTTTCTTTGGGGATAAGGATGGCCTAGGTTTGAATTTCAGCTTTTTTAAAAAAATTGTGAGCTTAAGAAATACACACAAGGAGCAGCTAGGTGGCACAGTGAGTAGAACACCAACCCCTAAGTCAGGAGGACCTGAGTTCAAATTCAGCCTCAGACACTTGACAGACACACTAGCGTGTGACGCTGGGCAAGTGACTTAACCTCAATTGCCTTGCCTTCCCTCCCCCCAAAAATACACACAAAAATGAGCATTTCTACAAATAAAATAAACACAAAGAGAGAATTGTAAACACTCAGAAAGGATAAAATTGTGAATTACATATCACTTGCTGTGTAGAAAGCTATGTAGGTAAATTTCTAAAAATGCATATCTCTTTCTACATCTTGAACTGACCAGCCCCCTGTCAAGAGGTAGAGTCTAATAATCCATTAGTCCTTGAGTGGTATTTGGATATTGCATTGATTAGAGTTTTTAAGTCTTTAAAAGGTGTTTTTCTTTAAAATATTATTTGCCTCGTATAAATCCTTCTCTTGGTTGTGCTCATTTTCCCTTGCATCAATTTTTTTCTTTCCAGGGTCCTTTGAAATTGCTTCTTTTTTTCATTTCTAAAAGCCAAAGGCATGCTGGTAAATGTTTTAACAACTGGCTCTGGCAGGGGGAAGGGGGGGGGGAAGATACCCATGACACCCTTTTAAGTTTAATTGGTATTATTATCATTGTCTCCATCACTTTCTTAAGTCTAGACGATCAACACAATAATAGAGACCAAGCTCTGATTTGTAGCATTTACTACTTATGAAGTGTAAATGACCAATGGAGATTGAAACAACTGCCCCTATGAGCTGGATTCAGCACACCCCCTTCAGTCACAGTTCAGTAATATGTGAAATTATATATGTAAGTGGGTTGTCTAAATACCCGACCCACCTCTGCAGAGAGTAGAAGGCTTCTATCTCTACCACCAAGACTGTAACTCAGGTGGGAGATGGACGGGGAAGGAGAACTCAGGCAGTCTGTTCTCTAATATTCAAGAGGAGTATTGGGCTGGAATTATATCTATCACCTCACCTCCCAATATATCTGGTCTGGGAATATGAGCCCCTGATCACTCTTAAGGAAGAGGGCAGCCCTTAGTTTACCCTCACCAATTCAGTCCATTTTCACCTCATAGACCCAAAAGACCATCATATATTGCGAATAAAAAATAAGTCCATTTATCCAAGCAAAATAACAAACAGAAATGAGAGAAGTTCTACAGTTTAGCAGGGGTGGGGGATCTTGTGGCCTTGAGGTCACATGTAGCTCTATAGGTCTTCAAATGCAGCCCTTTGACCAAATCCAGACTTCACAGGACTGAGGTTTGGAATCAGGGAGGTTTGGAATGCAGTTTGGGCTGCACTTGAGGACTTGGAGGGCCACATGTAGTTTTGAGACTACAGTTCCCCATCCCTGGTTTAGAGTATACTAGAAAATACAGGGTGTCCCAAAAGTTTTAGTACATCTTTAAGTTTTAAAACTGTGCTAGAACTTTTGGGATATCCTGTTCATAAGAGGAAATGAGCTCTTCATCTGTGAGCAAAGCAGGATCTCAGGTCACGTTAGAAGGGAGCAGATCTCACCCAGGTAGATCTTTTCTCAGCAGTCTCTAGCATTGCAGACCCTGGAACTAAAGGAACAAATATAGAACCAGTTCCCATCTGTCCATGACTCAGAAGGCTGCCTTCCACCATTTGCAATTTTTCTCTTTCCACTGCTTCCTGGGAACTGTTCTTCAGAACTCCTTGTTTGGTCTTTAAACTTTATTTTTGATTGTTTAAGAATACCACCTACCTCCCAGAGTTGTAAGGGTCAAATAATGGCAAAGCACATAGCACAGTGCAATTACATAAGTGCTACATACACATTAGCTATTGTTATTTGCAATATTTTTTTCTCTGATGTAGAAGTTCTGGATTTTGGCTCTTCCATTTCTAAGAATTTTCCTTTTCCGAGGTTTCTTTCAGGAGGTGATGAGTAGATTCTTTCTGTCTTCACTTTGTCCTGTGGTTCTAATAAATCATTTGTGATTTCTTAAAATAGGGTTGTTGGGTTTGTTTTTTTAATTGTGTTTTTCTGGTAGTCCAAATGATGCTTGAATTATTACTCCTCAACCTGTTTTCTAGGTCAGTTGTTTTATATATCAGATATTTTATATCTTCTACTTTTTCAGTCTTGGTTTGATCTAATATTTCTTTCTTTCTCTTGGAATCACTGATTTTTGTTTGGTCTATTCTGATTTTCATGGAGTCTGTTATATGGGTAAGATTTGCCACTTTCTGATCTAAGTTATCTCTTCTTCTTCCAATATATTCCAGGGCTTTTATTTTTTCATGTTTTGCTTTGTTTCTTTCAGGTGTTCATGGAGTCTTTGTAGAAAATCTATTTTTTTTCTCTTGAGTCTCTGACTGTAATGGTTATGGAGTGTTTCTCTTTAGTTGGATTTAAAAAAAATATTTTTAGACCTATAATAATTTTTCATAATTGCAGTCTTATTCAGCTTACGCATCTCTCCAGCAATCAGCTCTAAATTGGGACTTTGTGCCAGGGCCAGGCCTTGTCTCCTGCTATGTTTTTGGGTGGTTCTACTCGTTCCCTACCAGGGTCACTTGAGCTCCTGTTCCCTTAGAAGAGTACCAGCTTCCTCTATCTCCTAGGGTTAGATCCCTCTGAATCTTTGAAGTTCAGATGCTGGCTCTTCAGGGCCCTCTATAGCATCTCAGAACAAAGGGCCTGCGTTGTCTTGGTCTAAGCACTAACATCAGCATAGGTATGCTATAAGAGACTGACTTGGTGAGAGTTGTGCTTTAGAAAAATCACTTAATACTTTTGACTAAGACAGCTGCTTACAGGACTCATACTGTGAGTAGCATCCAGCTAGCATACCCTGGCAGGCTACACTTGTCTCTAGTTGGTCTGTTACATGCTGGGAGAAGACTGTATGTGCCGACTTTTCTGGAACTTTCCCCTTTCCTGAAGTCTGTGTGTTTGTGGTTGATGTTTTGTGGAGTTCAAGGGGCAACTAGCTAGCTGAGTGGATAGAGTTCTGCACCTAGAGTCAGGAAGACCTAAGTTCAAATATAGCCTCAGACGCTTACCAGTTGTGTGACAATGGGCAAGTCACTTAATCCTTGTTTGCCTTGATCTGCTACAAAAGGAAATAGCTAACTGTTCCAGTATCATTTGCCAAGAAAAACCCAAAGATAGCATTGGTGTGATAAGGTGCACGGGGTCATGAAGAATTAGACATGACTGAAGAATAATGAACAAGGTGAAAAGAAGCCACTATAGTTGCACCTTGGATTTATTGATCCTTATTCCATCTAGTATTATTTTAAAGTTATTGTTAGACTAGGGATGTGAGGACTGGGTTGCTTACCTTTATGCAAGAAACCATCTTGGCTAGAAGTGTTAAGTGGGATTTGTAAAGCTCAGCTCTCACCATGTTGACCCCCGTGTTGATCATGTATGAATCTCTATACAGAGGCAGTGAGGCAGCACAGTGGCTCTGCAGTGGATCTGCAGTCAAGAAGACCTGAATTCAAATCTAGCCTCAGCCACTTACTATGTGACTCAAAGGAAGTCATTCAGCCTTTGCCTCAGTTTACTCAACTGTGAAATGGGAATAATAATAATATCTATTTAGGTAGCACAGTGAATAGAGAACCATCCCTGGAGTCAGGACCACCTGAGTTCAAATCCAGCCTCAGACACTTGACACACTTACCAGCTGTGTGACCTTGGGCGAGTCACTTAACCCCAATTGTCTTGCCTTCCTCCCTCCAAAAAAAAAAAATTAGTACCTACCTCCCAAGGTTTGTTGTGAAATGCTTAGCACTATGCCTGGAACACAGTAGGCACTTAGTAAATGCTTTTTCCTCTTTCCTGCAATGACTTTGGGATCAAATATAAACTCTTTTGCCTACCTTTTAAAGCCTTTCACAACCTGACCCCACCTATCTTTGCTTCACTCTGTAGTCTAGCCAGAATGGCTTTCACCCATGGAGCTCCATCTATATCTAGGACGACCACACACACACACACACACACACACACACACACACACACACATGAGATATATACATACATATATAACACACATATGTGTATTGTGTGTATGTATGTGTGTGTATATGTACATATACATATATATATATACATATACATATATATATATATATCTCCAACTCCTTTTAGAATTCCTTCAAAACTCAGTTTAAATTTTACCTTCTATATGAGGCCTTTCCTAATTCCCTCTAGATGTTTGAACCCTCCATTCTAAACAAATTGCCATGTATTTATTTTGCACACACTTAATACATGTACATGTTGTCTTCTCTGATAGAACAAAGCTCCTTGAGAACAAATAATTTCATTTTTGGCTTTGTGCCCTCAGTGCCTAGCACAGTAGGAACTTAATAAATGCTTGTTGATTAAATGCTTGTCAAATCCATTCTCACAAGACTCTTAGCCAAACAAATCATCTGAGACTCAGCTCCAATCACTGAAACCTGTTCCACAGAAGACACCAAGGGGTAGCTTTGAACCAGCCAATGTATGTCTAATTCTAATCAGTAATTACTTTTGTCCTCTTCACAAGGAACCAGTGGGCACGCCCATACTCTGAAGCAACAGAAAGAGGCTTTTTCAAAAGTCCTAAATATAGGTTGACTGCTGAGTAAGCTCATCAAGTTGATTGGAAAATTCCACTGATCAATTCTGCTTACAACTTTTAGACAGCTCTCCGCATACAAATCATCTCTGGTAATATGCCATGGTCTATTCATGCCCAACATATATCTTTCCATTCTCCTGTGGGTCACCCACAAATTTGACTTTTCCAAGACTATGATGGTCCTCATTTCACAGTCGTATAGAATCATTGAAAGAATGCAGAAGTTAAAGGGGAGTTTTGTTGCAGGAAGTTGTAGGGATTGTTGATAGCATGGCAATTTCTCAAATGCCGTGTTCAATTCTGGATCCGAATCACTGTTCATCTATAATGTTTTTCCAAGAGCCTAATATTTGGAGAAGATGTGCAGATCTCCTCCCTTTTCCCTTTGCAATATTTCATCTTCCTTATTCAAACACAGGTAGATCTGGCTGGAGGCTGGAAGACCTTGCTTCAAGAAAATATGGCTTTTTTTTTTTTTTGCTATGTCCTGAAAAGAGGGTGTTTGTTATGTTTGTATTTCTGCTAGTACTATTGCCATGACACATCTACCAAAGTATGTCAAAATTCTGTCCTGGAGTGCAAAGTGAAAGGTCTAGGCTGGGTATGGTTGTCAGATGTGGCTGCCCTTGCCCACCCCCATCCACCCTCATAGCCCATGGCACGTAGACTGTAACACTCCCAAGTATTACTTGAACCAGATTAAAATGTCATTGGAAAATATTTAGCAAAGTAAGTAATTGGAGGCTGGAAGAACTTGGTACTTTTAAAGCAGAATAGCAAGAAAGAAAGGAGACAATACTCAAG
Organism: Pseudocheirus occidentalis; assembly: GCA_028646575.1. Classification (NCBI taxonomy): domain Eukaryota; kingdom Metazoa; phylum Chordata; class Mammalia; order Diprotodontia; family Pseudocheiridae; genus Pseudocheirus; species Pseudocheirus occidentalis. The sequence goes on from CM053597.1 coordinate 152,996,959, forward strand.
GAGAGAGCTGAAAATCATCATTCTACATTGCTTTGAGCTTTGAAAAGGGCTGTGTGTAAATCAATCTTCCTGAGCTACATACATCTCATTTGAACACCCTAACATGTCTGTGAGGTAAGAACTACAGGTATCATTGTTCCCATTTTACAAATGAGGAAACTAAGGGTGCTAAGTGATTTGCCCAAGCCACATGGATAGTCAGTGGCAGAGGATGGGATGTGAATCCAGGCCCAACATCCTTTCCACTCTAACATACAGTGTTTTCCTTCTCACTCTTGGTAGGCACAAAAGGAATGGGGTGGTAATGGCCATGACTAAGGATGTGAGACAAGGGGAAAATGACCACCTTTTGACACAGCATTTTGTACTTTTGGAGAACTCTGTTTTAGGAAATTTTTCCTGATGTCAAGTCTAAATGTGCTTCTTTTTCCTCTTCTATCTAGGGTGTCTAGTTCTGAATTTTGTGGCCAAATGAGCCCAATTGCTTCTCTAGACAGTGCACCTTCAAACATTTAAAGGGAGCTATCATGTCTGTTCCTCCCCCAGAAAAACCTTCTATATTGTCAGTTGGGCCAATTTATTATTATAATAGTGGTAACAATCAACATTTATATAGTTCTTTAAAGATTGCAAAGTCCTTTATATATTATTTCGTTTGATCCTTACAACATCCTGGTGACAGAGGTACTATAATTATCCCCATTTTATAGATGAGAAGAGACTTGCCCAGAGGCACATAGCTATTAAGTGCCTAAGGTAAGATTCAAACTCATCTTTGTGACTTCAAGTTCAGGACTCTGTCGCTCCATCTACTACACCACCCAGCTGCTTCAAGATCCCTCGCCATCTTTGTTGACTTTCTCTGGACACTCTCCAATTTATCAATATTTTTCTTTAGATTATAAAATCATTGAGGATGGGGGACTGTCTTTTCTCTCTCTTTGTAACCCCAGAGCTTAATGTAGGGCTTGGCACATAGTAAATGCTTAACAAATATTTGTTTGTTTAATTAATTTTTAAACTATGACTACCAGAATTGACCCAATATTCTAAATGTCTGACAAGAGAAGACAGAGAATAGAGGAACTATTACCAAATATATGATTAAAAGGGCTGGGAAAAACTGATCAAGTCTCTTCATTTTAGAAACTATAGAACTACAAAATGACCCTCAAGTTATCACAATGAGTGGCCCTAATTTAAAAAGACATGGAGCTGGAAAATGTCCAGAGGAGCACAACCAGGGTGGCGAAAGCCCTTGAGGTTATACCATGTGAGCATCAGTTGAAGGACTGGGCATGTTTAGACTAGAAAGGAGAAAACTTGGATAGGATGTGATAGTTGTTTTCAATATCTGAACGGTACTCATAAGGAATAAGGGTAATAGACTTATTTTGCTTGGCCTTTAAGCACAGAGGTGGAAACAACTAGTGGAAACTGCAGAGCACTAAGTTTAGGTTGGAAGCAAGGGAAAAACTAAACATTTAGAGGCATTCCCAAAATGGAATTGGCTGCCCTGGGAGATAATGGGTTCCCTCTCACTGGAAGTCAAAGCCACTTGATCCAGATGGGATTCTTGTAAAGAGTGATCCTTGACTATATAGGCTTTGTGGTCCTTTCCAGTTCTGAGATTCTGTGAAGTTTTGAAACTTTGTGACTTGTTTTTCCATTTGGGAATGGACTAGAAGGGGGTTGGCCTAAAACGTGTAGGCATGGTTGTCAGGTAATTCCCCTTTGCTTAGGCCAGGGGCTGGGGAGAATCAAAGAGAATTCCCACTGCTCTTACTTAGCATAGTACCAAAAGAGAGTGGGGACTTTGACCAGGGTCCAGGGTAGGAACAGAATGGGGTCCTTGGGGTCCTGGTTGATGTCTGGAAGTAATGGAACTGGTGACTCCATTCTACTTCTTTTAGGGGGTGGGAATAGTGGAACAGTAAAAATGAAGCTTAATTCAGCAGAGTTGCTGAGGGAATATCTGGGGCTTTGTTTGAATCAATGTAGGAATGGAAGATGGCAGAGGGACTTCCTTTACTCAGGCCTACTTCTGTAAGGGGGCAAAGTGGAGAGTCAAAGTCTTCTCACTGTTCTGGCAAGTTGGGGCATTAACCAGGGCTTTGATTGTGTTTGAGGTGAGAAATTCTGAGACATATTTGGACATAGAAGCTGGGGAAACAGGGACTCCCCTCAGCTGGGGCAAAGATGATAAAGGTGCTTCCAGAGCTCTGTTGGAAAGGGAAGATGGGGTTGGGCGGGGGGGGCGCAGCAAATAGGTAGGTCTTAGCGTCTCTTGCCTTCTAAACCCAAAGAGGTAGGGGAATGGGAGGTATTGGATGGTTCTGCTTGGGATGAAGGGAGTTACATGAGGACTGGAGGTAGCAGTGGGAGAGTAGGGAGGCAGGTCTGGCATTCCAGGGAAGCAGGGCAGCGTGGTTTTTTGGCAGTCACTACATTATCTCTTGGGGCAGATAGTTGGTATGAGGAAGAAAGTATTAGGCCTGTATTCAGAAAGATTCATGTTTCTAAGTTCAAATCTGGCCTCAGACACTTACTGTGTGGCTCTAGGCAAGTCACTTAAACCTGTTTGCCTCAGTTTTCTATAAAATGAATTGGAGAAGGAAATGGCAAACCACTCCAGGATTTTTGCCAAGAAAACCCCAAATGGGGTCATGAAGAGTTGGACATGACTGAAAACCAGTATCTTTTTTTATATGATTTTTCAACTATTTCTTACTTTTGAGAAAATAAATGGGATAGAAGGGGATAAGAGTGAATAGTTTTTCTGTTTTGAGGGGGTTTGGTTTTTTAAAAACCTGGATTTTATTTATTTATTTATTTTAGTTTTCAACATTCACTTCCCTAAGATTTTGAGTTCTAAATTTTCTTCCCCCTTCCCCCCTCCTCCCTCTCCAAGATGGCATGCAATCTGATGTTATACATATACATTCACATTAAACATTTTCATATTAGTCATTGTAAAGTAGAATTAGAACCAATGGGAGGAACCACAAGAAGAAACAAAAAAAAGAGAACAAATAGTATGCTTCAATCTGCATTCAGACTCCATAGTTCTTTTTCTGGATTGGATAACATTTTCTATCATGAGTCTTTTGGAGTTTAGATCCTTGCATTGCTGAGAAGAGCTAAGTCTATCAAAGTTAGTCATTGCACAATGTTACTGTTTCCTGGTTCTGCTCACTGCACTCAGCATCAGTTCATGTAAATCTTTCCAGGTTTTCCTGAAATCCACCCACTCATCATTTCTTATGGAACAATAGTATTCCATTACATTCATATACCACTTGTTCAGCCATTCCTCAATTGATGGGCATCCTGTTTTGAGAGGATTTGGACAGAACTGGCTCCCTTATTTTTTTCCTGCTCTGTCATGTTGAAGGAAGACCCTGTCAGATTTAGAGCTGTCAGGGCCCTTAGAGGTTACTGAGTTCAACCTCTTCATTTTACAAAGGAGGAAGCCAGCATGTATAGGTTATATGACTTGCTTAAGGTCACAGAAATAATCAAACACTTATTAATGTTTACACAGTGCTAAACACTGTAGATACAAAGAAATGCAAAAAGAGTTCCTGCCCTCAAGGAGCTTATATTCCAACGGGGGAGATATGTAAATAACTAGGTATATTATAAGAAGCTGGGTAGATTGAGAAAGGCCTCCTGCTGAAAGTGGGACTTGAACTGTCTTAAATTAAGGGAGATAAAAAAAAAGAGAGAAAAGAGCATTTCAGACATAGGGGATAGCGCATGCAAAGGTTCAAAGGCAGAAGATGGTGTGTGTGTATACACATGTAGGTATAAAATAGTTGAATCATGGAGTACAGAGGGAAATAATTATAAAACTGGAAATGTAGGAAAACATGAAAAGAATTAAATGCTGATAAAACTTTGTTTTGTCCTGGAGGAAATAGGGAATCATTGGAGTTTATTGGGCAGTGGATCAAAGTGTGAGACCTACACTTTAGGGAAAAAAATCACTTTAGTAACTGAGTGGAGGATAGATTAAGGAGAGATTTGAGACAGAGAAAAATTAGAAAGCCATTGCAACAATCTGGGTAAGGGGCAACAAGGATCTGACTTATTGTGGTAGTTATTTGAATGGAGAGAAGAGGGCATAGGAGAGAGATGCTATGTGGGTCAAAGTTGGGAAGCTCAGGGAAATGGGAAGAAGACAGGGCCCTCAACAGTAATAATTCAGAAGAGGACAAGGTTTTAGTAGAAATAGAATATATTCTGTTTTGGACATGCTGAGTTTGAGATGAATATAGAGCAACCAATTCAAGAAGTCCATTAGTCAGGTAATAATGGTGACTGGCACTCAGGAGAAAGGAAGGTTCGATATATAGATCTGGGAATCTGAGGTAACAATTTAAATCATGCAAGCTTACATGGAGAGAGAAAAGGACCTAAGAGCATTGGGGGACATTCATGGGTGGATGAAGATCCAGCAAAGGTGACTGAAAAGGTCAGAGAGGTAAGAGAAAAAACACAAGACACTGGTGTCACAAAATCTAGAGAGAAGTATCCAGGAGGAGGTAAGCTACAGTGTTACATGCTGCAGATGTCAAGAAGGTTGAGGACTGAAGAGATTTTTAACCCGATTTCTGACTCCAAATCCATAACCTGCATTGCATGGGAGACTTCAGAATATTGCTTGCATTTTATTCCAAGATAAATTTTAAAAAACAACAACAACAGATCAACACACACAATGGATCCAATTATCTTGATATCTTTTAATCAACTACGACTGTGAAGATGTGGTCTTGTTGTAGAAAGTTGTGAAAGCTTATTTGTTCCACATTCTGATATTCTGGAGAACATCCTTGATGAATGTATAGTTTCTCAAAAATATTTTACCCTATGAATTTTCTCATTTTACAGTGAGAAAGCATGTAAAATGGTAGTTATGTATGATGTCATGATCATGGTTGGGGTACGGATAGTAATACTATCTAGATTTTTCCTAACTGTTCAATAGCTTACCCTCACTGTATTAATTGGGTGGCTCCAACTTTTCTCCAATTTCTTAAGTCACTGTCCCTACACCTGAAGACTTAGTCTTTTGATAAACACTTTTAACTTTTTAAACATTTTCTTTAATATAAAAGAAATCATACATACATCAAATACACACTGTACAAGGGGGGGTGAGGGAATTATCTGGAACTTGGAGATAAGGGGAGCAGGAAGATAATGGTTGATGAGACACTCTTCTTCAGAGTCAATTATCTGTTTTGTGGGAAGGCAAGATGAATGAATGGGTTCATCTCAAGGCTATTAAGGGAAAAGATAGAATGAAGCAGCCAAGTCCAGGAGGAGAGAGAATTAGAATCTAGTTCTCAACCAAGGGACAATGCTGGTTCTCTTTGTTATGACCCTGATCCCAAGCCCATGCGGTGATCTTCAGAGGGTGTCCAGTTCCCAGAACAGATGCTTCTTTCCGTTCTCCTACATTCTCACTCAGCACTGCGGACCGTTTACTCTATAGAGGAAGGAGATGGGAGGCTCAAGAGAAGCAATTCCAGAGAAAAAAGATGCTCTGCTAAGGACTAGACTACTCACAACCTTTACCTGCCGAGGCATCAGGGGACCAGGGGAATTATCATCCTGCAGGGTGGTGAAGGGTGATCTTCCTAGGACTTTGCCAGCAGGTTTCCTTCTAGGGAGCCTAGAACCTGAATGGTGGTAGGGGGAAGGGAAAGATCAAAATCAGAATTCTCCTAAATATACTCACCTTCAAGGTGCATCATTCCCTTCATTACATAAGGAACCTCTTCCTCTGAAGGAAAACTTGTTTGCTACTTTTTCTCCCATTAGCATCTTGTACCTGAGGAACAAGGTGTCTCAGAACCTCTCAAGAACTTGTCAGGGTCCTGGCTGGTCATTCGAAGCTCTGGAGGCTTTTCTGTTACTTCTGCGGTGTTTGCCTGTTTGTGGGATACCTCAGTTTGCCTCAAGGAGGCTGGTAGTTTCTGGCATTCCAGGGATAGTAAAATATCCAGAGACAAGTCCTGCTCAGGCTGTGATGAAAGCTTCACAGGTAGGGCCAGCTCAGTGGAATGCTCTGGCTTAGAGGCTTCAGCCCCAAAGTCCTCACTAAGCTGCTTGACCAAATGGTTTGGAGGGTCTGGAAGAGACAAGCTGGAGCTGAGAATTGTTTCCAGACTCTCTTAGTCATATAACAAGAGCATAGAAGGTAAGAGTCTTGTCATTTAGTTACTGGAGCAGGGGGTTAAAAGTTTTTCATATGTCATAGACCACTTTGACAGTCAGTCTGGTAAAGCTTATGGATCCCCTTCTCAGAATAATTTTTTTAAATGTATAAAATATGTAGAAATACAAAGGAAACCAATTATATTGACATACAGTCTTCAAAATATCTTTTAAATGTTCCCAGATTAAGAACTCATGATTTAAAGTAGGGATGAAGATGAGCCCAAAAGTTAGATGAGGACCAGAATACAATTAGCAAGGGACAAAAATCCATGGGCTAGAAAGGTATTGGGGGGAGAGAGGAAGGTGGAGATATGAAAGAGAGAAATCTTGATTTCTTTAGAAAGGAATAGGACATAGCTCTGGAAAGGAACTTGCGGGAATAGTTTTATGGGAAATAGCTCTACCTAACACAATGGTTCTCAACCTTCCTAATGCAATGACCTTTGACCCTTTAATATTAGTATCTGGGTATATCTGCATGTGGGCAGACCACCTGGAGATGGATAGAGGATCGGTGTCTCAGTTCCTAACACCATCGGAAATACGTGCTTTTCGACGGTCTTAGGTAATCCCTATGAAAGGGTCATTCGACCCCAAAGGGGTCGTGACCCACAGGTTGAGAACCATTAAACAGGTCTGTCTTGGTCCTGAGGACAATACCAACCTACTGTGCTGGTCAGGGGTGTTCGGATAATGCCAAATGTCGGAGATCGGGGATCTAAACACTGAGATTGCTCCATATCCTTGGTCTCCACCACTTCCTGCTGCTGTGTCCCCAGGGAGGGACTTAATTGTGGCGAACTCTCCACCTGCCAATATGACATAGAACCTAGGCCAGTTCTCAGGACTGGGGTGGTCTCCACCTTCTCCATTTCCTCTCCTGTGATCTCCAATAACACAATAGCATCAACTGAAGATTTACATTATACACTCCTTTGCAGGTTTTTTTTTTTATCACCCTTAACATATAGATAAATACAGAGAAAAATCAGGTTCAAAGAGAGATTAGGTGATTTGATCATTGGTCATCAGAGGCAGCTTTTGGCACAGAGGATGAAATTCAAATCCAGCCTCAGACACTTACTTGCTGTGTGACACTGGGCAAGACATTTAACTTGTTTGCCAGTCTTCATCTGTAAAATACGGTAAATAACAGCACCAGCCTCTCTGGCTTGTTGAATCAATTAAATATTTATAAAACTTAAAACTTAGGACAGTGTCTGGCACGTGGTAAGCACCATATAAATTTTAGCCATAGTGATGTTGCTACTGCTACTGCTGCTGGTTGTGGTCACAAAAGCATGCAAATATTCGAACTTTTGTGATTGAGACAGGGGTCCCTTACCTCCAAATTCAGTGGAGGGAGCTATGGTTAGAACGGTAAAGAACACTTGTTTTGAAGTCAGATAGACTTAAGTTACCCCAGGGTCTGCTATAATACCTTATGATTACCTTAGGTAATTCCTTTCGCCTCTCTGAGTCTCAGTTTCCTCGTCTGTAAGATAAGTAAGTTGGACTAGACAGTTCCATACTCAGGACCTGGACTCGAGTTGCTGATGTTCCAAGCCAGCACAAGGAGCCTGCACCACCCCATCCCACACCATCCTGACTCCCCAGAGGGATTAAGGGCAGAGGGGGACCCTTCAAGCTTTCCCACCTCCCCAGTACCTGAATAGGGGTACGGAGAATGCCTGCGCTGGGAGAACGGGGGTCTGTTACGTGCGCCAGATGTTTGTTGTATGGCGCAGGTCGGGCCGGGGTGGCCGGGACGCTCTTGGCCGACCCCATTTTCACGGCTCGGTCGGCCAGCTGTCCAGGAAGGTCGGAGGACGGCAAGACCTGCAAAGAGAAAGGGGCCGCTCACGTCCGACATCTCAGCTGCTTCGCCCCCACGGCCAAGGAGAAGGAGAGCTGACTTTTGATTTCTGACTGCCTTGGTTTTCCCGGAGTGGAGGCCCCAGCGCAGTCCAGACAGAGAGTGAAGGCATAGAAAGAGGGTGCAGAGGGGGGGAGGTGCTTCCCAAACCCGGAGAGCTCTCTTACTTTTTGGAGTCAAGCTTTTCTGGTGGATCTGTTAGCATTCGGTTCTGTGTTCTCAAAGTTGGGTTTCAAACCTCCCGCCACGCCCCCTGGTTCCCTCTAATTGGCTGAACCGCGAACCACCCTCCTATACACGAGACGCCTCTTGCCAATATGGGCGTTCATTGGACTCGAGAAGTGTCTGTCACGCACCATGGGGGGCCAATGGGCATTTAAAATGGGACTCTGCCCCTTAGAAAGCCCTCCCCCTCCAATGAAAGCCCTTAGCTCCATCTCCGAAGGAACCTTTGATTAATTAAATGGATTTCCCGTTCATGCCGGTTGTCATTCCTTAAATCCCTGTCAATTCCTTAAATGCACTAAGTTTCGCATTGGCTGTCCTTTAGAGTTCTAATGAAGAACGGAATAATAAAAAAATATACAAATAAAATATGACCAGACATTACAAGTTTTGACTAGTTAATGGCTTCTTCCCACCTCCGTCCCCGGAAGAGAATTTATCCAATAGCACCTATTGGTTAGGGCTACCATCAATCATATATCTCCACATTAAGGTTTCTTCCTCATTAGAAACTGCTTTTCAAATGCCATGAAATGCTACTATCTCAGTCTTTCCATTTTTTTCGATGACCATTCCCAGTAAACGTTTCAAGGGATGATTAGTTAAAACACCTGTCAGTTACTTGAAAACCAGTCTTGGATTGGTCAGTCGAAGGCGCGTGAGGGGGCGACAGAGGCGGCACAGTCAGGAGAGCAAAAACTTCGCTACCGGCCTCGCAATCCTATAAGCATTCTTTCTCTGGGGGCCGAGGATTAGTTCATTCAGCTGTCAATTTCTGTAGGCGCTCTTTTCATTGGCTCCCATAGAAAGTAGGGTAGAGCAATTTTATCTAACCGCCAGGCGCGCGCGTCTCTTTCTAGTGCGCGTGCGCTCAGAGTGGTTTACGGATTGGTTGAGGTAGTAGGGGCGAGGAACCGTGGGAGTCGCGGGAGCCGTTCTGTGTGGAAGCGCTGCTGCCGGTGTCATGGCGGAGCTGAGTGAGGAGGCGCTGCTATCTGTATTACCGACTATCCGGGTCCCCAAAGCCGGAGATCGGGTTCACAAAGACGAATGCGCCTTTTCCTTCGATACACCGGTAAGCCCACTCCCCATGCCTGCGGCTAGCATCGCCTTGGTCATTCTGCCGGGGCCTGCACGACCGGGCTATCGCAAAGCACCGTGGGATTCGTAGTCCTCCGCGCCCTCTTCCTTCGTTAACACGCACGAGCATAAGAACTGTAGGCGACTACCACACCCAAGGGCACCTTACCCATCCCTTCTTTTCCCTGTCCTGTGGAGCACTCTGGGGGTTGTAGTCGTCCATGCCTTTCTATGTCATTCGAAGCCTCAGGTGCACTGTAGCCGAAGAACTACATCTCCCGAGCGGTCCTGGCGACCGGCTGGAGGGTTTTCGCTGGGCGCGTGGGGCCTATTGGGAGTGGTAGTCTGACGGGAGGTTTGCTTTTTCTCCCGTCCTTCCCTTCCCCCCTCTCCCCACACCCATCCAGTCTGCCTTGGGGGTATGTCCGACCCTGCACTGCGCCTCCCCTAGGTGCTGGCTCATTTCAGGGTTAGTGATGGGGAGCATTGAGTAGGAAGGAGCCTGCCACCTCGTGGGGAGGGGCTTTGATTGGATCATGAAATGCAAATACAACTCCGACTGTGTTTCCTATCTACTGGCAAAAAAGTCATCTTTCCTCTTTTTCTCCTCTTCCTCCTTCCATCCCCCCACTGACCTGTGGCTCTATTATAGCTCCCCTAGAAGGAGCAGAGTAGGGTGACGAAAGATGGCTCTCGTCTTGGAGAAATGGAAAAGAATCTTACTCATCTTCTGCCCTGACTTAGATACTTCACAAAGCCACCGCCCACACACCATGCTCCAAACTAATCACCTGGTGCCTCTTTTCCTGCTGTAAGCAGAGATTATACAGGATCAGAAAACATTGTGCAGTGCACTGGCTGTTTAATGGTCAAAGCTTAGAATGAGAGGGCACTAAACTGGCTATGATCCTCCCTTTCCATGTAGCTGTTGGGCTTTGCCTTGGGGTGTTCAGTCAGATGGGCTCATGCTTGAAACCAGCAAGTCAGGGTGGAAAGCCTTCGTTACATGGCATCATCAGAATTTGGGATAGCTGTTTGGAGTTTTTTTAATCTAATACCTTAGTGCAATGTCGTGTTGCTTCTTCTGGAGCTGGTTTTTGGTACTTGAGCGGGGAGGATTCTCCTTTTTCTTTGTGAGAGCCAAAACTTCCATTTCTGGGCCAGAAATTAAATAATGCATGGTATGGTACCTGCCTAGTATAGTTGTTAGCTTTCTCCCTCTATAAATTATGGGATATATTTATCTGTTTACATGTTGTAAATAGAAGGTAAACCACTTGAAGGCAGGGACTGATTTTGTGTTGTCATTGTGTCACCCATTTCCTAGTGTAAATAGCTCCTTGTACAAGGTGACACTTAAATATTATTAATGCTTATTGTATTGGATTGATTAATGAATTCATGGATTGGGTCAAGATTCCACTCTCAAAGGTTTCAGCATTTGAAAGAGGCTGTTTCATTTCCCTTTATGTTCTTGTTGACTTCTGTTTCAGTACACAATGGCTTAAAAAATCCAAAAGAGCACTATCTGCCTTTTGACAGATATCCTTAAAAGGATCTAGCAGCTACAGGTGAGGGAGCTAATAAACTTCACCCTGAGCAAATGTGGCCCACTTGGCTGAATACTATGGCATTTTCATTGGATATGTTTGGTTGTCCCATTTGGGATGGGGTTGGGATTGGGTTTTTTTGTGTGAAAAGGGTTTAGATGGTTTCTCCCATGAGAAATGCTGTTATGAATGTTGTGAACTAATGGTGTTAGGGGTGGTTCAGATCTCTGTGAAGGCCTAGCATTTTCCTTGGTTTCCTATTCTTTGTAATGTGAAGATTTTAAAAGGCTATAGAAGTCCTTATTCTGGGAAGGTGATACTTGTTGTTACAGGGTATAAGTATATTTTGTCATCACCCCTAATTCTATTTTCTCCATCACAACCTCAAGGAAAACCTATTTTTCTTTCTTAGGTATGAACAGATTGAACTGGAGACTTGTCTTTGCCAGTATTTTTCTCCAGTGGATATATTGATGACTTCTCAGTAAGGATAGTCTTGGAAATGGATATGATTTCTATTGGTGGGAGGCTCTGGTGGGTTCTTATGTTTTTGACTATGCTCTAGGAAGGGAGGATGATTTTGTGATAGGAATGTTAGATTGCTCATGTTTCAAATTTTGAATATCTGGGACTTCCTAGTGCTTTTTGAAGTCAAAAATAGTCCAGATTCTATTATGGGATATCCAGGATATAGTTCCTTGGTTGTACCACCCATAAGTATGAACCTCAAATTACCTCCAAAGAACTGGTTCCCTGATCTATCCTTTCATTCCGGAGAAACCTTTTTGGGTGAAAATCAAGATTGAGTCTAAGGTGGGAGAAGACTCTACAGATTTAGACTTTTTGTGTTGATACTTAATCTAACATTCTGGGAATTATTTTGAGACACTCTTAAGAAGAGTGGAAGCTTTGAAATGGAATGGACAGTCATAATTAAGTCTACATCACAAACTTTATTTCTCTTAGAGAGGATTGAAGTTGGAAATTTTTAAAATTAGGCTCTAGTTCTTGCTTACAATTATAGCATAAAATGCAAGTTTCATTTTGTTTCTTTAGCATTCCTACTGACATCAAGTAGTATGGACTAATAAATAGGTTTTATTCATTATGTTTCCCTTAGGGAATTCTGTAGCACTTGTTCTGGAGTGTAGCTTCTTCATGCTTTTAGATTTCTATACAATAATGGTTTTGCATTTCAAAACCAAAACAATATTTTAGGGCTTTAATGCTAATGAGGCTTCATGTGGAATTCTCCATTTGCCTTGTAACATCAGCATTCTAATAATCTACAGATTTTAATCTAGCTTGTTAAATTAGGGATGCATGATTAGTGTGGTTTGAATTTGTAGTAATTATTTTGCTCTTGACCCCTAATTATAAACTAGCTTTCCCTACACAAACTTTGAAATTAACCATTTAAGCTATGTGTGGATTGATAAAGATGAAGTGTGTATAACTTCTCTATTATTTTTGTTCTAAATGACATATAGGAATTAGAATGGATTTATATCATATATAGCCAGCCCAGTAAAGGAGAAACTTTTGTAGATGAACGTAATAATTATAATAAAATATCTAAGCCCAGAATTAAATGAGTAAACTCAAGTTTTTTTCTTAATAAAGAACATAATGTTAGCATTGTTTTCAAGAATGTGATAATCATTTTCCCTAGGAAACGGTATTTTGGTCCGTATTGATTCTTATCCTTCTAAATATTTACCGTCAGTGAGTATGTATATGTGTTCATGTATTGATGAGTATTTTTGTTTCTATATTTACTTTTTATAACATACTTTGATATCTTTTGGTGCTTCCCTCTTTTCTTTCAAATCCAGTGTTTTGTCTCATTCTACAATATAATGTTAAAATGCACTGTATTATTTTGAAGTCAAAGGATGTATAAAACATTCAGAGATTAAGACTTGAAAAAGGATATTCTTTATCTTTTATTGCAAGTACTAATCTTTGTAGGTTTATTTAAGTGAACAATTGTGGTTTTTTTGGTACATGACAGCTTTGGGTTACTATTTAAAAACCAGCCCCCCCTTCATGTCTGTCTGACATAAATCTAAAAATAGCAGGGTTCAGTTAAATAATGTTAGAATCTTAATATGGATCCCATCCCTTTGGTGAACCTGTCTGGCCAGCTTTCACCTGCCTTTTTTCCTATCTTCTATCTCTCAGGAGTCCGAGGGTGGTCTCTACATTTGCATGAATACCTTTCTGGGCTTTGGGAAGCAGTATGTTGAGAAGCACTACTGCAGGACTGGCCAGCGGGTCTACCTTCACCTCCAAAGAACCCGACGTCCGGTAAGGTGGATAGGGATGAGCTGGGGGGCACATTCATGTTGAGCACATTCCAAATGGAACTTGTAGAACTTAGAGCTTAGCATTTTGAATTGTTTTCCGTGGTCTCTTATCATTGCAATTTCTGCTAGACTTACCCTCTTTCTCAGGGCTTTTTTTTTTAAACACATTTCATTTAGTACATTTTTCCCTGTAACATTCCATTGTTTTCTCCCATCTCAGTTCAGTTCTTTTCTCAGATTTTCTCCAACACACTGTATTTATTCCTATGGCCTTGGCATTGACTCTGTCCTCCCTGCCTCATTCTAGAAAGAAGATGACACCACTTCAGGTACTGGAGATCCCCCTAGGAAGAAGCCTACTCGCCTGGCTATTGGTGAGCATTCTGCACAGTACCAATCCCTTGTTCTTTTTCCTAGTATGACCCATTTCTTCTCATTGCTATGAGGACTGCTCCCCAAGGAAGGGGCCCTGATCTGAGGTCCACTCAGTTTTGGAGGAGGTGAAAACCCAGCAGTTGGGGAGGGCTAGGGATCTAGGCACCTACAGGTCATCAAGCCTCAGGTTTTGCCCTATTTGCCTTCTCCTCCTTCTTTCCTACCAGGTGTGGAAGGCGGGTTTGACATCACAGAGAAGTATGAATATGATGAGGATGTGAAGATTGTCATTTTGCCAGACTACTTGGAGATTGCCCGAGATGGGCTGGGAGGGCTGCCTGAGATGGCCAGAGACCGGGTATGGACATTCATCCCCACCTTGGTACCAAGGGCTGGTGGCAGATAGGAGGGACTGGGGAAGGCTGCTGGAGGAACAAAGGTAGAACAGTGTCTAGAGCTAGGCATCCAGTTCTGCCTCTGACATTAATGCCCTTCTGTCTGCTCTCTCAGATCACCAGTGCAGTGGAGGCCCTGCTGTCAGCAGACTCTGCCTCACGGAAACAGGAGGTGCAGGCTTGGGATGGGGAGGTGCGGCAAGTCTCCAAGCACGCCTTCAATCTCAAGCAGCTGGAGAATCCTGCCCGAATCCCTCCCTGGTGAGACCTAGCCCTGTGGCTTTCACAGACAGTATAGCTAGTGTCTCAGTTGGGAAAGAGAGGGCACTCCTCCCAGTTTGGAGTTGGTAGGGACAAAGAGTTAGGGGAGAGGGTCAGCTGTGGTAAAGAGGGGAGATCTTGGGCAAATCTAAGCCCCTTGTCATCCTCATTGTATGAATACATATTTGGAAACACAGAAAGGAGTTATGATAGTGGTAGGAAGATTTGGACGGCCACGTCCCTTTTAGGGTTTCATAGGGAAGCCTAGCCTTTTCCCTGTTTTGTTTTGGCAGTGGCTGGAAGTGTTCCAAGTGTGATATGCGGGAAAACCTGTGGCTCAACATGACAGATGGTTCCATACTGTGTGGTCGTCGATACTTTGATGGCAGTGGGGGCAATAACCATGCAGTGGAACATTATAAGGAAACTGGGTATCCACTGGCAGTTAAGCTGGGCACCATCACACCTGATGGTGCAGGTACGCTGCCTCTCCCTTCCTCTTGTATGAGTCTTCAACTTCCTTTAGCTTAGACATCCATTTTTTCAGGAAATGGTACTGGGGGCTCAGATGGGCCTCACGTGCAGATGCTGGCTGCTCTTCATGCCTAGAACACTTTCCTTTCTTATCTCTACCTCTTGGCTTCCCTGGATTCCTTCAGGTCTCAGCTAAAATTCCAGCTTCTACAAGAAGCCTTACCTAGTCCCCCTGAATGATATCCCTTCTCTCTTGAGATTATTTTCAAGTGATCAGCATATATCTTGTTTATAAATAGTTGTTTTGCATGTTTCTCCCCCATTATCTTGTGAACTCTGGGAAGTCAGGGGCCATTCTTGCTTTTCTTTTTAACCCCAGCTCTTAGCTTAGTGCATGGCATATAAAAAACATTTAATAAATATTTGTCCAGTTGACTTGAGATTTTGATAGAGAGGATGGCCTGAATAAGTTTGTCATTCAGTCTCATGAGGGTTTCCCTTTTGGAATTAGAGGGACTGGGATCAGACCTAATTTCCCCATAAATAACATTATTCCTTTCTCTGTGCCTAGATGTTTATTCATATGATGAAGATGATATGGTCCTGGATCCCAATCTGGCAGAACACCTCTCTCATTTTGGCATTGACATGCTGAAGATGCAGAAGGTGAGCAAGTTGTTTGCAACAGCTTCTTTCCTTCACATCACCCCCACTTCTCTCAAGAGTTTGCAGCCCCAGGGATGCCTGGAAATTAGGTCCTGGGGCAGCCTTGGGCTTGAGCAGTGGCTCCAAGTATCTGGTCTTCTTTGGCTGTCACTGAAAGAGAGTGCTTTGAGGACAACGCCCTCTTCTGCCTGGGCAGGGTTTGTGATTTCCCATTAAGAACTTTGGTCTGGGATCAGAACTTGATTTTTTATTCCTTGATTCACACAGAGGCTAGATGACTTTGTCATGAATTTTTGTACCATCTAAAGAGTTGGATGAGTGGATTATCTCTAAGATTCTGTCATTTAACAGATGTTTGTGAGTTCACACTATATGTGTAGCACTATATCATGTGGTATAGTTGGAACAAAGAGATATAACATAGTTAAATTAAACCTAAGGAGATCATGGGTCCTAAACCTGACTTGCCCATTGCCACCCCAGACAGACAAAACAATGACAGAGCTGGAGATAGACATGAACCAGCGAATTGGTGAATGGGAGCTGATCCAGGAGTCCAGCGTGCAGCTCAAGCCCCTCTATGGCCCCAGTTACACTGGCATCCGAAACTTAGGCAATAGCTGTTACCTCAACTCGGTGGTTCAAGTGCTCTTCAGCATTCCTGACTTCCAAAGGAAGTGAGTGTTTTCTTCCCCCAACTTTATTTGTCCATTTTGCTTAAGGGCTCTGGACATCAGTATCTCTCATCTTCCATTTCACAGCCTGCTTCATTCTCTCCTTCATATTATCCTCAACCCCCTCAACCCTCAATAATCCTCAACTGCTTTGCTTTACATCCAGGTTGCAGAATGGTTCCTCGGAAACTTACTGTGACTCTGTAGGCCCCAGAGATTATAAAGGGATAGAACTGAATAAGATGGGTGACAGCCCCCAAACCCATACAATTCCTCTCGTAAGCTTTTGTGCTTAAGCAACAGAACCCATTCCCAAGTCTCTTATTTGCCTTATGTAGGACTTAGTCAGAAATTGTATTATCTGACAAACAGTGCCATTAGACCAGCAAGATATGAGAGGATTGGTTTGCTATGAGATGAAATGTTAAGAGAAAATCCTTGGCCTTGAATTTATACTCTAATTTGGAAGAGAGGGCATGCAAGAAAAACCATTAGAAAACATTTATAATGAAGCATGCCAACAAATACAGATTAATATTGTATAAATTCTATATATAGATTTCTTATCTGAAACCTGCTTTCATTCTCCCCCCCCTCCCCCACCTTCTCTTTAAAAAGGGATTCCAGAGAGCCACCTTGTATTGAGAGACTAGGAAGGCCCATCCTATCCTGCTAGGCAGTTTTTCTGGACTCCAAGGTCCATTCTCATTTGGGATAGAGTTTCTTCTGAACATTTCTTTTCCTTGGACTCCTCTCATAGTTTTCTCTAGTTCACTGGTAACCACTGACCTTCCCCTTAGTTTGGTCTGGACTGGAGGGTTGTAAACATTCTTTTGGCCCCTAGGTACGTGGACAAGTTGGAGAAGATCTTCCAGAATGCACCATCGGACCCCACCCAGGACTTCAGCACCCAGGTGTATGTGACTAGTCCCTGAAGTGGAGGGGATGGAAAGAATCGAGGTTTAGATTTTTGCCATGACTCCTGTGGACTGAGTGAAGTAGTGGGGGTCGCAGGGGAGTTGGAGGAAGTTTACCATTGTTTGTTTACCTCTTGGAGGTATCCCGAGTTGACAGAGTTCTTGCTTAGACCAATAGCAGGGAGCCAAGGAGAATGATAGCTTGGATTTACTTGGGACAAAAAATCCCTAAAACACCTTCCTATTAACGTTCCAGTGAATTAGGTAGGGCAGATATTACCATCTCCATTTTACAGCTTAGGGAGGTTGAATGACTTGCACTGGGTCACATAGCCACTGAGAGTGAAGGAGGAACTCATCCTTGTGTCTTCTGGGTTTTAGGGTTTGTGTTCTTTTCTCTGTACCACCCTGCCTCTTTTAAGGTTCTCAGAGCCTTGGAGTAAGGTGCCCAAGGAGAGGGTGTGTGTGTTGGAGGCACACTACAAATGTCAGGAACTTGTAGTTAGTATAATAGTAGTGGCACCTAGGCTTGTGGGGCTTGTGCTGACACTTGAACATTATCTTAGAGCCAAGTTGGGCCATGGCCTTCTCTCAGGGGAGTACTCCAAGCCCGCACCAGAATCTGGAGATGGGGAACAGGTGCCAGAGCAAAAAGTGAGTTGTTTTTTTTAATCCTTTGGTTGGTCTGTTTCTAGAATTGAGGGAGAGTCAGTCTATGGGAAATTCTTGATGAAAAGGATAGTAAACTTTTGAACATCAGCTGAACTACTTTTCTGCTCCCTCCAGGGAATTCAGGATGGCATTGCCCCTCGAATGTTCAAGTCCCTCATTGGCAAAGGCCATCCAGAGTTCTCCACCAACCGGCAGCAGGATGCCCAGGAGTTCTTCCTTCATTTTATAAATATGGTTGAGGTAAAAGGGGGGCTCTTGACCTGGAGAAGGGAGGAAAATAAGCAGAGGGTAGGCAAGGCAGCCCTTCTCCAGGACTGTTTGACTCTTTTTTCTTATTTCTTCCTCTGTCAGTCATTCTAATCCCCTTAACTTGGCAGTACTACTTGTGTCCAGAGCACCTGAGGAATAGTGAAGGGAATACATGGTTCCCTGACATCAGGGACCTTATAGCCAAATTGCCAAGAGATCCCATTTACAAAAAAAAACCCCAAAATAACAACAAACCAACAACCATCAGATTCTTTCCAGTGTTGGTTGGTGGGGTTTACTAGGGAAGATTCCCATTTCACCCTTGTGTCACTGAAGGCCTTGGTGGGCTTCCCTTTCCTCTCTAGGCCCTCATTCCCTATCTTGGATCCCTCAATCCTTCTTCCTCCTCCCTGCCTTCCCATTTCCCTTCAGAGGAATTGCCGAAGCTCAGAAAACCCAAATGAAGTATTCCGATTCCTGGTGGAAGAGAAGATCAAGTGCCTGGCCACAGAGAAGGTCAAGTACACCCAGCGAGTGGACTATATCATGCAGCTGCCTGTACCCATGGATGCAGCCCTTAACAAAGGTTGGGGTTGGCAGTAACAGTACAAATGAAGTAGACCCACCTGGAGGCTTGAGCTCTCCATGTCCCTGGGCAGAGAGGAGGCAGAGCAATGTCAGTCCCTTGCTTTGGGACAGCTGGGGTGTGCAGGTGGTGATCTAAAGGTGGGGTCATTTAAGGTCAGGCATGATTAACCTTCCATAATATTCTGCTCAGGGTCTGTTAGAAGGCAGGAGTTCAAGTTTCCTCCTTTGTTCTTCTTTGGTGGGTCATTAAGCTTTGGTGGAGTGGGGAGCCAGAGTAGGCATTGAGTGGGATGTGCCAGGAGAGGGAAGTAGATATGAGCTGATGGGAACAGCTTTGATTTTGTGCCCCCAGAGGAGCTTTTGGAATATGAAGAGAAGAAACGTCAAGCAGAAGAGGAGAAGCAGCCTCTGCCAGAGCTGGTTCGGGCCCAGGTGCCTTTTAGTTCCTGTCTGGAGGCCTTTGGGGTCCCTGAGCAAGTGGATGACTTCTGGAGCACAGCCCTGCAAGCTAAATCTGTAGCTGTAAAGTGAGTCCCATTTGCATTGGGCCTATGGATATAGTACTTACAGCCCTGCTCCAGCATCCCATCCCAGCGTTCATGACTGGGATTTCACTTCAGAATCAGTTGGGATTGGTAGTTTCTTCTTAAACTCCAAGCATCAGGTGCCTTCGCACACCTGTATACACACCAAGTCAGGCTTTTTCAGCACTACTTTCTCAGAGAAACAGAATTCAGGATTAAAGCCATCCTGATTCCTAGCAAGTCACCTTGAGCTCAGATGAACACTGTTTGGGTTCATGAAAAAATTGGGCTGCTGCAGGCCAGTATGAATTCCAGAATGTTATTACTACCCATTTTTATTCACTGCCCATACCACCACCACCATGGCCCTACTTTAGGATTTTGCTGCTCTGCAGAAACATTAGCAGCTAGCTCTCTTGCTGAACTTCAGAGAAGGAATGTTCCAGGAACAGGAAAGGGAAAGCCTGGGATTCCTCATGTATAAGGCCTTTCTCTTCCTCAGGACGACACGATTTGCCTCGTTCCCTGACTACCTGGTCATCCAGATCAAGAAATTTACCTTTGGCTTGGACTGGGTACCCAAAAAGCTAGGTATGCGGCCTTGTCCAAGCTAGCCAGTGTGTCACTTGGTTTTGCTTAGCTTGACTCTGTTGTGAGGAAGGGCCTCAGCTGGTGGTGGGAAGTGATAGCAATGTTTGGTTTTTGTTTATTTTTAAAAAAGAACATCAATAAGAGATTTTTAAGTGCAGGTAGAAAAACAAAAAAAAATTTTTAAACCCCTAGATATGGCATCTAGAGTGATGGGATGATGAGAGTTAAGAGAAAATGATGGCATGATTCAATTTTAAAGCTGTAAAGGCCCTTAAAGATAGAGAATGTATTTGGAGGAAGGCTGCCAGAATGAAGGGCAGAGCCAGAATAAGGAGATAAAAGAGGCAACTGTTGTAGGGCACAAGTGTGGGAGAGGGAGGTAAGAACACACTCTAGGAAGATAGATTTAGGACTGGAAGGGACATTAAGAGATCATCAAATCCAACCCCCGTCATTTTGCAGATGAGGAAACTTGATCAGAAATAGAAAAGGGCTTGCTCAAGGTCACAAATAGTAAGTAGCATTTGAAGATTTGAACCCAGATTTTCTGACACCCTGATGCCTGTCTCTTAATATTAAAAAAATTCTTGTGAAAAGTCAGCTGGGCCAAAGGAAAGGCTCAGAGGTTCCTGCTGGACAAAGCAGAGGGAGGGTTCAGTTTTCTCACTTTGTATAAAGGAGCACCAAGCCCTGGTCATTGTTGTGATAAAGCAGCCAGCTGTCATGTTTCACGAGGAATGGCTGAAGGGGCTGGGAGGTACTGGATATTTAAAGAGTCAGCATCTAGGAAGAGAATTAAATGCATTTTCATACTCTAGAAGGCTGATCCAAAATTTTAATCAGTAGGTGGAAATTATAGGGAGGCAGGTAAGGAAAGATTCCTAACAGAGCTGTCAGTAACTTTGTTGAAGTTAGGCATTCCCTTTTCCCTGCAGGTGTTTGGGTTTTATGGGATGGTTTAACCAGATAACCTCACAGATTCTTTCCAGTTGTTTAAGCTTATATAACTATTTCATATCTCTCATTTCATAGATAACCTTTCTCTGAGTGTCAGTCCCCTTAACCTAACTACCATTTAGTGAAAGAACCAGGAGGAAAACGAAGGGCTGATTCCAGGGCTTTTTCCACAATACTGTGCTCTGGTGGTTCACTTTGATTTGGTCCTTTTCTAGAAGTAGTTCTTGTGTTTGAGTAAACACTTGAGTTCCCCAGAGGACTTGTTGAGACTAAACTGATGGGAGCTTGGAGCTTGGAAGTGACTCAACCTCCTTCATGGTTACAGATGTATCCATTGAGATGCCTGAGGAGCTGGATATCTCACAGCTTCGAGGGGCAGGGCTGCAGCCTGGAGAGGAGGAGCTACCTGACATTGCTCCACCCTTGGTCACCCCAGATGAGCCCAAAGGTAGCCTTGGTTTCTATGGAAACGAAGATGAAGACTCCTTCTGCTCCCCTCACTTCTCCTCTCCGACATGTTAGTGATTCTTCTTCCTGCCTGTCTTTCTTTACTTTGCTGATGGGTAGGGAAGGGGAGCCGTACCCCTTCCTGGTCCTCTCTTCCTCTTTGTACTTTGCCTGTCAGTCTTCCCTTTTATGTTCCCTTTTCCCTACATGTTAAAGAACCCCTTCCCTAGGTTCTTTTTGGGGAAGTGGAGATACCCTAGATCTCCCATTCATACCCTTCAGATGAATGGAAGTCTGTCTTATTAGCTGTGTGCACCCAGTGTCCTTGTTTTGAAAAGAAGTAGGAGGAGGTAGTCATGGTTCAAAAATGAGGATCCCCTGTGTGGTTAGGCAGAGGGATGGAAGTGGGGGTATGAGTCACCTTGATTTCTGTTCCTTTTGGGTTTACTGAACCCACAGTAGGTTGATGAAATTTTTCAAGTTTAGGGGAAGGATACAGGGAGGGTAAAAGAAGGTGGGGTGGGGAGTGGGGGAGGAGGATCGAGGTTAAGATCTGGGAGGATGGAAGATAGGCAGTGTTCAGGGAGCTAGATGATACCTTGTCTGTCTCCTACCCTCCACAGCACCCATGTTGGATGAATCTGTCATCATTCAGTTGGTGGAGATGGGCTTCCCCATGGATGCCTGCCGCAAAGCTGTCTACTACACTGGCAATAGTGGAGCCGAAGCTGCTATGAACTGGGTCATGTCTCATATGGATGATCCAGGTATGGAGGAGGGTCTAAAAGATGAGAGGTTAAGGGCCTGGGACTATTGACCCATTCCACACCTCAACACTACACCCTGTACCCCCACAGATTTTGCAAACCCACTTGTCCTGCCTGGCTCTAGTGGTCCTGGCTCTACCAGTACAGTGGCTGATCCCCCATCAGAAGATTGTGTGGCCACTATTGTCTCCATGGGCTTCTCCCGGGATCAGGCCATGAAAGCTCTTCGGGCTACGGTACAGGCTGAGGAGTTCAGTAGTGGGGAGGTAGAAGTAGAGAAGGGGGAATGTGGGAAGGGTAGATACACCATGGATGAAATGAAAGTTGTTTGTACCGAGAGAACTCTTAGAGCTTTCTCTGCTCTTTCAATATCTTACCTAAATAATCCGTGCCATGTAATTTTGGAACAAACCTTACCTGTCCTCTCTTCCAGACCAATAATCTTGAACGGGCCGTGGACTGGATTTTTAGCCACATTGATGACCTGGATGCAGAGGCCGCTATGGACATTTCAGAGGGTCGCTCAGCTGCAGATTCTATCTCTGAGTCTGTGCCTGTGGGGCCCAAAGTCCGAGATGGTCCTGGAAGTGAGTATCTCTTGAGGGAAAGACAAGGCTGTGTTGCTTGTCTAAGATTGGCCTCTAGTGTCCACCCCAGAACTCACCACTAGAAACTCTACTTTTTGTGGAGCTAAAAGTTCCTTCAGAAGTTAAGCCTGTCTTTAAGATTGAAAGTTGATGTGTTGGAAATTAATCTATTCCTGGTTCCTTCACGTGGTGTATGACAAACTTTTCCTGTATATCATGTATTGATTTTAAACCTTGTGGACGGGTCATGGGAAATAGGTCTTGGGGAGTGTGTCTCTGGGATTCCTCCCTTAATCTTCCTTCTGATTCTTTCCTTATTATTTCTCCTTAAACTTTCCTTCCCTAGAATATCAGCTTTTTGCCTTCATCAGCCACATGGGTACCTCTACCATGTGTGGTCACTATGTCTGCCATATCAAGAAGGAAGGCAGGTGAGATGCTGATTGGGGGTCAGGGCAGGGGTGATTTGGAAAAAGGATAGGAGGGGATCATCTATTTAGACGGAAGGAAGGAAAGTTGATAGTGCTAGGGATGGAAGAAAAACCCCCAAATAAAAGCATTAATGAAACATTTAAAAAAAGGCATAGCTGAAAGTTCAGAAGGGACACTGAAGCAGGGCACTTTTGCTACTATGATGTTAAATCAAAGTATGTGCACAAATTTCCTATCCAATCCTCTTCTTTGAACAGAAATGTTCAGTTTTTGTTGGTGTTTTAAGTGATCATAATAAAAGGAGAGGAGGGGTTGTGAGTTTGGCATTTTCAGAAAATCCTAGAGCTGGGAGATCATTTGTATGGGAGAACCGAAGGTAGATGGTTATTTATAAAGCAGGAGTGCTTTGTAATGATGTCTGTAAACTCTGGCTGTGGAGCTGTGGTTGTTGGTCAAATCTGGTCATAAGTAGGCAGAGAAAGCTGGAGATTGCTATACAGTTATCTAGGCTCATTTCTACTAGTGACTCCCTTGTAATGATTCAGAAACTGAATTGACATAGCACCAGGACCGAAATTCACCTATCTTCTCTTCTTTTCCTCTAGGTGGGTTATCTACAATGACCAGAAAGTATGTGCCTCAGAGAAACCACCCAAGGACCTGGGCTATATTTACTTCTACCAGAGAATGGCCAGCTAAGAGCCTGCATTCTGCCTCATTTCTTCCTGAAAATGGAGGCCAGGCAGCAGTGGCATCACAGACCAACTGGCATGAGGAGGGGCTGGACAGAGAAGGAACCCTGATTTTCCTCCTCGATTCCCTTCTCTTCCTATCCCTTATAGCACACTGGAGGCCTTGAGGGACTGGCTGAGTTAAGGGGAAAACTGGAATGCAGGGGCCCACCCCCCACAGACTTAGGGGGGATGGGAAGGGGAGGAATGGACCTTCTGTCTGTATTGAGATCTCTTCAATTTTCCCCTTCAGTTCCCCTTCCCTCTTTCACACCCTTTACCACGCTGCTTTTGATTCTCAGTGTAACCTTGCTCAGGCCCTTCAAGGAAGAGAGAATGAGTGAGAGTGAGTGAATGAGAGAGAAAGGGAGGGAGGGAGAGAGAGAGAGAGAGAGAGAGTGTGAGTGTGTGTGTGTGTGTGTGTGTTTGTGTTTGTGTGTGACTTTGTGCATGACGGTTTAGGGATGGGACAATTCTTTGTCTCTCTCTTTACACTCCATTTCCTCCCCTCCCCCCATTTCCCTGCATTCCATCTTTATGTTCCTTCCCTCCTGGGTAGGGTAAGGAAAAGTGGGAGGACATTAGGGTATTCTCCCCATCCCTTTGCTACCAGTCTTTACCCCTCTCCTCTAGAAAATGCCAAAACACCAGATGTGAATAAAAGTCTGAAGGGTGAATTGTGGTGACATCAATTTGGGAACTGGTTTCTTGCCATCTCTCTAGGACCTGAGAAAGAAGCTGTCTTAGGAAGTGACCGCCCCTTACCGTCCATGCCATGCTGGCTGCAGTCATCCAGATGGCCAGTGGGCTTTTGTGTGAAGATTCCCAGCCTCATTCCATGGAGAACACACTCTATTATAATCCCTTCGTGTTATTGTATCCAAGAGTGAAAAATTAGTGTCAGGATAAAGGTATAGGATGAATGAAAAGTGGGGCTTATGGGACTGAGGGTAGTACCAAAGCTGCCTCAGCCAATACGCTACTGAGACTGACCAACCTATTGCTAGGCACTAAGTTGTCTAGCAACATGCTTCCAAGGCCTTTGTTACATGGCGCTCCTTATATGGTCTGATGGTGAGGGTGGAGCTGAGCTTGGCCATGTGCTACCTAGAGGAAGGAGCTATGGCAGACCTCCTAGCCATCCGGTCCCAGGAATTTACTGAGAAGAGTCTGGCACTGTAGGCACGGAGTAATCTTGGCCTCTTGAAACTAAACATCCAATTTCTACAAGCTTTGGCCAACAAGGGTGTCACCAGCTAAGAAAGAAGTGTAGTTTGTCCTCGGACCCCTCAGCTGTCTTTGCAAAGATGCAGGTAGAATGGAATGTGACAGTGGGTAAGTCACTTCACCTTTCTGGACTTCAGCTTACTCCTCTGTAAAATGCGGTGTACTAGGAAGCTCTAGAAGTCCACTTTTTTACCGATGCTGTAATGGGGGTAAGAAGTAGCACAGGTATTGAGTAAATTTTGTTAGGTGGCCTTTCCCGCGGAGCTCTCTGAAGGCGGAGCCTCGAGGGCAGCTTGGACCCCTCCCTGGAGGCGGGGCGTCTGGCTCGGCCCGTAGAACGCGGCAGGGGGCGGGGCGCCGGGTTGGGGCGGAGCTACTTGCCGCTCTACATAAACGGCTCGGGGTTGGGGCGGTGGTTGTGCTCTACTGCTGACCTTCAATCTCCT
>CM053597.1:153022709-153044954 GCA_028646575.1 Pseudocheirus occidentalis
CAGCCTGATGTGGATGGCTTCCTGGTAGGTGGAGCTTCCCTTAAGCCTGAATTCCTGGACATCATCCAAGCCAAAAACTGAGCCCTTCATGTGGCCCTCTGACTCCCTTACACACCGAGGACAAGGCTACACAAGTCTGGTTTATCCCTCTCCCTCCCATGTAATTGTGATGCTGATTCCCTTCCCCCCACGGTCCCATTCAAGCTACACCTTCCTCCACTGTGTAGATTGTGGGCCCCGGTTCTCAGCTTCTCAGCCCTTCCTCCAATGGACCAGGCCTTTCTCCATTTATTGTAAATTTGAAGGAAGCACATCGTGTTTGTGGTTTCTTACTGGTTGGGTTGAAAATGGAAAGGGTGTGACTTGGTGTTCTCTGTCTCAGTAAGGGGTGGGTGGCTGACATCCTTTTCTTCTTCCTTCTACTTCCTGTTTCTCAGACTCTTATGGTCCAGTCTGTAAGAGGTGGGGGTGGAGCTGAGGGGTGGGAAACAGGTGATGACAAGGGTGAATACTAGCCTTGTACCACTGCCTTACTCTGAGTTAGGCCCCAGAGATGGGAGGGTGGAGGAGAGAGGGAGACTGGAGGAGGACAAAGCGTCATCCAGTCAGGCTGAAGTTAGAAGTTAAGAAACTACAATGAACTGGAATAATACTCTTATTATCATTTAAAGAAAACAGGCCATCAGCTTTGGCTGAGGTTACAGTTGAGTCTGTCTGTGGTAGGTGGGGTCACTGGTAGAGCAGGTACCGTTTCATGGCAGGGGGCAAGGGTAGGGCAGAAACCTCACACAGCCGGGCTTCCCCCAAAATGTCACGAATGCACATTCGGCTCAGGTAGAGAAGGGAGTGAGGTTCCGCTGCAGGGAGAGAAGAGGAAGATGGTCACTTGAAGGGTAATGAATTGGAGGTGACTTCTGGCCTCACCCCCACCTTCTGCCCTTGGACCTCTCTGTTCCCTTAACCCAGCCTTGTTTTTGGGTGATCTGGCCATAGGGTGGGAGGCTGGGATTTGGGGGGATGTGGGTATTCTGTTGTCTCAGCTATGCAAGAAAGGATTTCCAGAGCCTGCGAATCGGTGCCACCACGGAGGTCTGGGGATAGCAGGGTAGAATCCTTGATGGGAGTTGAGAGACTATTGCAACTGCCACTACTGCTTTTCTTCAAAAAAGAGGAAATAAGTTCTGCCTCTCTACTCCTTCACACCAAGCCAGAGCTTTGTTTGGAGCATGAGCTAGTACAATCTTTAACCCTGGGCCAGACTAACCCCTCCACCCTGGTCCCAAGCCTTCTGTTTTGTCCTGATACCTGCCTACTTGTGCCCACAGTCTTCATCAACCGGAAAAGAAGTTTTAGGGACTCCAAATGGAAAAAGACCAGTCAAGTGTTTTTAAATCACTGACCCCCAAGACCCCTACCTCTGTAACAGACCACCTCCAAACAACAAACAGGCTTCAGATGCCTTTGTTCCTTATCTCTAGTTTGTCCTCTGAGCCTGCTGTCTTACCTCCCCGTGTCCTGGAAATGCAAACCACCCCCAACAAATCCAGCACCCAGTCTCACCTCTCCTTTCACCAAGGTAGCGGATTCGAACTTGGCACTGCCCCCATACAGCACTGACAGCAGGGTAGAGGGTTCTTCCTTTAAGGCCCCGGAAGGCAGGCCCCAGGTAGGTACCTCCAATGGCATAACCCAGAGTTCCTTCCTCCATATCCAAAACCACCAGCAATCTCTCAGGCACTTCCAGATGCTCATCCCCAAGCCCTGCGGGGTATCTAGGAGCCCCACTTCCCTTGCTCCGGTGATACAGCTTGCCCCGCCCAATGTCCCAGCCCCATGACTCCCCATTACTGCCCAGCAATGCTGCATAACAGTCTGCTTGCAGCGGGGCCAAGGCTGTGGCCACCCCTACCACAGCATGGGTGCCCCGCTGCTCAGGGGGCCAGCCTATCTCCCAGGCATGCAGACCCCTGGAGTAGCCTCTCTTGCCCCGGGCTCCATCGGTGCTCTGAGCCACGGGCCTTCGTTCAAAGCTCAGCCCCTCTTCCTTGACCTCAATGTTTTCTGAGCAGTCTTTGGGGTTCCAGCCATGACGCTGCTGCACACTCAGGTCTATGGGGGGTGCTGACAGCAGCTCCTCCAGTCCCTCCGGGAAAGACAGATCTTGGTATGAGGTGGTTGGGGATGGGGTGCTGTTGGTCCCACTGCCCCCTGCCAGGGCAGTTTGGCCCATGGGAGGGGGGCTTGGTGAATCCCCCCAATACAGGCCTGGAGAGGGGACGGGCGGTTAGAAGGTAGTAAGGAGAGCAGTTTCCCACCCACTGCTGCTAGTGAAGGAGGAGCTTCACCTGGGGAGAGAAGAAACGGTGGAAGTGGAAGACCTAAAGTGAGTGACTTCATCCTGCCACAGGCTTCTCTCCAACGCTTGCACAACTGCTCGCATCCTGAGGTTGCCTTAATGTTGTCCTTCACTTTCCATACCTCCGCGCTCCCCCCACCCCTTCCTGTCCTTCCAGATCCCTCTATTTACTTCTATCTAGGACCCTCCATTCTTCTATCCTTCACCCATACTCCTGGCGGAGTGTCCCAATCTCCATCCCCACCCCTAGTTTGCCTCCATATGTAGAACTCCTTGCACTTGATTAGAAAGTTCGAGATGTCAGTTCCGACTCTGCTGTTTATTACCTGTAACCTTGGGGCCAGTCACTTCCCTTTGGGCCTCAGTTTCCTCATCCGTAAAATGAGAGGTCTCAGCTAGATAATCTCTAAGGCCCCGCGCAGCCCTAAAGTCAAGGATCCCACAGTCCGGGAGGAGTCAGATCCCCGACAGCCCCAGTTTCCTCTCAGCTTCCGCCTCCTACGCCCGACCCCGCCTCCCATTCCCCCCCCCCCCCGGTCTCCGCCCTGCTTCTCCTGACTCCGCCCAGGCCTCGGACTGGAGCGTGGAAAAAGGGGGTGCGGGTGGGAGGAAAAGAACGCTTCGCACCTGGAGCAGGAAGTTTCTTAAGATCGGGATTTAGAGTAGAGCGTGGGAAGGATTGTCTATTATACTGACGGAGAAATCGAGGGTCAGAGAGGTGAATTTGCTAAAGGTCATCTGGAGCAAAGCCAGAATTCGAACCTAGCGCTTCAGACTTCAAAGTCTGCTTTTTCTCCTGCTCTGCAGTGTTTGGGAGATAACCTTTGCCTTAGGAATCCAGGGGTGGGGGGGTGGGAAGGAAACGATTCCGTGTGTACGACAGGAGGGAAACAGGACTGGGGCCCCACATCTTGCCTCGGCTTCTCCTGGTTCCTCTCGTGGGACTAAGCCGTGCTTGCAGCCCCCCGCCAGGGGCTTGGAATGAATGTCAGCGCTTAGCTACAAAGCTGCCTCTACCATCCAGCTCTTGGGGCGTCATACGCCGAGACGTACTTTGTGCGCGCGCAAACCCACAGCGTGCCCCTTCTAGCCTTTGAAGAATGAATGACTGTTCCGGCTCAGTTGTATAATTACCGCGATTCTGTCCGCGTCATTCGGGGTGGGCGGGGAGCCTGCAGAGCTCCGTGCGTGCCCCGCGTGGGCGCAGGAATGGTAGCTAGGAGCGGGCAGGGCGCGCCTCGGCACCCTCTGGTGGCCACCATGTGATGCTACACCGCTCAGCTCTGTGGCTGCACCCAGCTAAGCCTCGCCTGCCAGGGACATCTGCCCTGGCTTGCAGGCTGGCTATCCTCCTCTCTCCCAGTGGCTCTGGTGGGGAGGAGAATGGACTCAGTATCCCTAAGTGATGGTCTACTCTGTGTGTTGAGTTCCTCGCTCTGGAGGTTCCTAATCTTAATCTAAAGCAAGAGAGAGGTAAGAAGGCAAGCCTGCTTGCTAGGATCTGGATTTCATCTGAAAGGGACTTCAGAGGTCATCTAGTGAGGGAGTAAGTCAGAAAAAGCATTTATTAAAACACCTACTATGTGCCAGGCACTGTGCTAAGTGCTGGTGAAACAAAGGCAAAAGAAAAAAACAGGCTCACAGTCTAATCAGGGAGATAACATAGAATCAACTGTGCACAAATAAGAGAGTTTTAAATAAGGTATCATCTCAGAGAGAAGGCTCTAGGAGAACTGGGAAAGGCCTTTTGTAGAAGATGAGGCTTTAGCTGAGACAAATGAGGAGAGAGGGTGTTCCAGGCCTGGGGAGTAACCAAAGGAAATACAGTCAGGAGATGGATTGTCTCACCTGAAGGAGAAGGTGGAGAAGAGTAAGGTCTGAGAAGACTGAAAAGCTAGAAAGGAAGCAAGGTATGAATGGTTTTAAAAGCCAAGCAGTGGTATATGAGTGTAAAGGAATACTATTTTGCAATAAGAAATTATGTGCAGGCAGATTTCAGAAAATCCTGGAAAGGCTTGTATGTACTGATGCAAAGTGAAATGAGCAGAAGCAGGAAAACATTGTACACAATATCAGCAGCATTGCCTCATGAGCAACTCGGAATGACTCAGTTCTTCGCAGTAACACAATGATCAAAGACAAGTACAAAGGACGTGGGAAGAAAAAAGCTCTCCATATCCAGATAAAACTGATGGATTCAGAATGCAGATCAAAACATATTTTTTTCACTTTATTCTTTCTCGTGGTTTTATTTCTTTTTGTTCTGTTTCTTCTGCAACTGTGACGACTATGGACATATGTTTTACATGATAGCACATGTATAAACTACATCAAACTGCCATTTTCAGAAGAGGGGAAAAGAAAAATTTTGAACTCAAAATCTTATAAAAATGAATGCTAAAAAATTTCCTGATATGTAATTGGGGAAAAATACTGTTTATTTATTTTTGCTTTTTGACGAGGGAAGGTAGGGCAATTGGGCTTAAGTGGCTTGCCCAAGGTCACACAGCTAGTTTTTTGTGTTAAGTGTCTGAGGCTGGATTTGAACTCAGGTCCTCCTGACTCCAGGGTGGGTGCTCTATTCACTGAGCGACCTAGCCTGCCCCAAAGATTATTTCTTGCATAAATAGTTTTTGTTTGTTTTTTAGTTTCCTTTTATTTTTAATTTTTCTTTTTGGAGGGGGAAGGCAGGGCAATTGGGGTTAAGTGACTTGCCCAAGGTTACATGGCTAGTTTTAAGTATCTGAGGCCAGATTTGAGCTCTAATTTTTTTTTTAAAGGTAAAAGATTCCAGCAATACTGGACCAAAATTTAAAAAAAAAAAAAAGCCAAACAAGGTTTTGTATATGATCCTGGAGGTGACAGGGAGCCACTGGAATTTGTTGGAGACTCAACAAAAAGGCTAGTACAGTAGTCCAGGCATGAGGTGATGAGACCTTTTCTGGGTAGTAGTGTCAGGGGAGAGAGGGCAGCATATACTGAGATGTGACAAAGATAGAAAAGATTGAGCCTGGACGAAAGATTGGATATAGGGGGTGAGTGTGAGTGAAGAGTGGAAGATGATGCCTAGGTTAGAAACGGTTTAGAAGAGCCACCAATGTGAGCAATCCCACCACTTCATTTTACAAGATGATAAAATGGAAGGGGTGGCTAGGTGGTGCAGTGAATAGAGCACTGACCCTGGAGCCAAGAGGATGTGGGTTCAAATCTGGCCTCAGACACTTGACACATTTTACTTTGGGCAAATCACTTAACCCCAACTGCCCTCCAAAAAGCAAAAAAAAAAAGATGATAAAATGAAGGTCTAGGAGGGCCATGTGGTTTGTCCAGTGTCTCATTGGCAGTGTCAGAAGCTGAATTTGAACCCACATCATCCTATTCCAGAGACCCTAGGTTTCATCTTCCCAAATCTGGCCTCAGACACTTTCTAGCTGTGTATGCCTGTTTACACCAGTTCCTGAAATGAGCTGGAGAAGGAAATGGTAAACAAGGTGAGTATCTTTGCTAAAAAAATCCCAGATGGAATCAGAAGAGTTGGCCATGACTCAACAACAACAACGTCTTATTACAGAGCCAGAGCTCCTCTTTTACCATGTTGTTAATAATAATTGTAGAAATAACAGCACTTGCTGTGTGCCAGGCCTTTTGCCAAGCCCTTTATGATTATCATCTCATTTGAACCTCACAACAACCCTAGGAGGCAGGTGTTATTATAGCCCTATTTTACAGATGAGGAAACTGAGGCAGTGTCACACAGCTATCAAGTGTCTGAGGCCAGTTAAGAATTCAGGTCTTTCTGACTCCAGACTCCATTCAGTACTACCCACTCTGTTGCTTCTGAAAATTAGGTCATCTTGAATGAGTCACTGGACCTCATTTTCATCATCTTTAAAATAAGGAAATTAGACTAAGTGATCTTTAAGGACCTTCTTAGTTGTAATTATAACAATGGTGTGGACTGGGCATACACTGATGAATGTTCCCATAGGAAGAGCTAGCTACCCTAGGCTTATTTCCTAGTTTTGGGCTAAGTACAGAAAAGCAAGTTGTCATTTTATTAATTGTTAATTCTTTAGCTAGCAAGGGACTTTATTATATAATATGGCCACCATGTAGACACCCATAAACCATCTGCCAAATGGTTTTGTGAGAATATCTCTGGCCTGTGCTAGGGCTTTCTCAAGATCTGCAGTGTCCCATTATTGGCCAGAGGCACTTTGCCTGCAAACTTAATAACAATTCTGCCTCCCAGTACCACAAACTTGCAGTGCTCATTCCTCCAGAGAATCAAAATTTAGTCCATGGGAAAAGAAATTGATACTGCTCTGAAATAAGAATTATAGAAATCTTAATGTGTCTCAAAGACCCACCACCTATTTAGGAAATCTCTTGCTTGTGACTGATCTACCTAATCCATAGACACATTTAATTTGCCTTTTTAAATGGGTACAGGATTTGTTAAGACATACTTTAAGGTGTACTGCCCCTTTATGGCCCTTTGCACATGGAGAAGTTTAGTGATGAAAAAGGCAGAAAAAGTATTTTTGTGTAAAGGAAACATATCAACTGACAAATATTATTGCCACTGCCATTAACATTTTGATATATAAAAGAAGTATGAAAAATTTCTTTAAAAATAAAAACTGTTGACATCTGTTATAAATACAACTAAAAAGACCCACACGTACAAAAATATTTATGGCGGCTCTTTTTGTGGTGGCAAAGAATTTGAAATTGAGGGGATGCCCATCGTTTGGGGAACTGCTGAACAAGTTGTGGGAAATGAATGTAAAGGAATACGATGGGGCTATAAGAAGTGATGAGCATGGGCAGCTAGGTGTCACAGTGAATAGAGCACTGGCCCTGAAGTTGGGAGGACCTGAGTTCAAATTTGACCTCAGACACTTGACACACTTACTAGCTATGTGACCTTGGACAGGTCATTTAACCCCAATTGCCTTGCCTTCCCCCCTCCAAAAAAAAAGAAGAAATGAAATGAAAGAAATGAAAAGAAGAAAAACCTGGAAAGACACAAACTGATGCTGAGTGAAATAAGCAGAACCAGGAGAACATCATACACAGTAACAGCCACAGTGTGTGATGACTAACTTTGATAAACTTATCTCTTCTTAGCAATGCAAGGATCCAAGGCAACTCCAAAAGACTCATGATGGAAAATGAAGTCCAAATCCAGACAAAGAACTATGAAGTCTGAATGCAGATTGAAGCACATTATTTGCTCTCTTTTTATATGTTTCTTCTTTCTCATGGTTTCTCCCATTGGTTCTAACTCTTCTTTACGACATGACTAAGGTGAAAATATGTTTAATATGAAGGTATATGTAGAACTTATATCAAATTTCATGCTGCCTTTGGGTAGGGAGGAGGGGAGAGATGGAGAGAAAATTTGGAACTCAAAATGTGACTGAAGTAAATGTTGAAAACTAAAAATAGCTAGATTAATTTAAAAATTAAAAAAAAACAGCTTTAAGATGGCATCTGAGGAGTTTGGGGTTCAATATGTGGCATAAACAGACTCAAATGCTTATTTGGGAATAATGATGTCTCAGAAAGCTTTTATTTGTTGAAAAGTCGAGAAATAGAAAAGAAATACAGTTTCAAGGACACAAAGGAATTGGAGGATTGTGTGGGAGACTTTGAGCTACAGTGCATTATGATTACATTTGCATATTCCTTTTTTATGACAACAAAATTTTAAATGAGAAATGATAAAAATATTTGGAGACTGAAGTGCGATTTAAAAAGCATCCTTTAAAAAATTCAATTGATGGGCATTTGGGAAGTTATGACTTTTTAGGAGATCTAAACCACTGAAGCATAGCAACTAGTGTAAGACAGGAGGAGAAAGGGGACTGAAAACAGTGACGGAAAGCTCAGTAAAAACTGCGCTACTTAGAAGGAGTCAGCTGACAGGCTTTGTTAAGTGTAAACTGATTGGATTGATTTCATTGGTCAAGAGTTTCAGCAGAACCTATTGCTCTTCAGCGTCACCTAGAGTTGGAGAGAGGTGGAGCATCCCTCAAAGAACTTACTGCTCTCTGCTGCCCCTTCTGGCTAAAGAAGAGAAAACAGAAGGGACTTTACAACTGTATTGGTCTCCTGGTGAGCTCTCCAGGTTTAAAGAGTCAGTTTGAGCTGCATTGCTGTGAGCACCATTCTAATGAGACTACAGCATCTGGGTGAATGAATGTATTGGCTATTCTGGTCTGTATAGCCCAATGTAGGTAGTTTGAGGAGTTTTGCTTAAAGAGAACTACCATTCACATTAAGAGCTGACACTTTCTAAATATCATTTTAGGAGGGATATCGGATTCAACGAGTTTGTCAATGCTGTGTTCCAGTGGAAAGGAGTAGATGATTTGCCTGCCAAAATGTCAAGTAGTGAGCAGAGTAACTTCTTGTGGTTCCAGAGGAGAGCAGTAACATAAAAACCTGCAGTCCAGAAGTGCGAGTTACCCTGAGCACATGAGGCTTTTTTTCCCCTCATGTGCTTTCCTTCCAAGTTCTTGTAAGTGTGTGTCCACTCTTCATGATATATGCCTAGGGGAGAGGTGTGAGGGTCTTGCATGCTCTAGGCTGACTTTACATTATAACCCTTATAGCCCATTGTGTTGTAGGGACTCATCCTTTGGGATATTTTTTTCTTCCACAATTTACAGTTATTTGGGGTTTTACTCAGAAATTTTTTAAGGACTTCCTTTGTATTGGAAATAATTTTCATTTAGGATTCATTGGAAGTATTAATGTCACAGGGAATTATTTTAACCTGGATCAGTAAACTTAAAAAAAGTTTTTGTTTTTGTTTTGTTTTCATAACTGCATTTCAATAGAACAGATTTTTCTACTGGGAAAAGTGGAAAGCAGTTTGGCAAAAAGTAGATATAGACCAACATCTCACACTGTGTACCAAGATAAGGTCAATATGGGTACATGATTTAGGCATAAAGCGTATGCCATAAGTATATGAGGTAAACATGGAGCAGTTTATCTGTCAAATCTATGGATAAATAAAGAATTTATGACCAAATAAGAGACAGAGAGCATTATGGGGTATAAAATGGAAAATCTGGATTACATTAAATTAAAAAGCTTTTATACAAACAAAACTAATGCAGCCAAAATTAGAAGAAAAGCAGAAAACTGGAGGTGGGGGTGGGATTTTATAGCAAGTTTCTCTAATAAAGGCCTCATTTCTCAAATAGAAGACTGAGTCAAATTTATAGGAATGTGAGTCATTCCCCAATTGATAAATGGTCAAAGGATATGAACAGGCAGTTTTCAGATGAAGAACTCAAAACTATCTATAGTCATATGAAAAAATGCTCTAAATCACTATTGATTAGAGAAATGCCAATTAAAAATACTCTGAGGCACTACCTCATACCCATCAGATTGGCTAATATGACAGAAAAGGAAACTGACAAATGTTGAAAGGGATTTTGGAAAATTTGGAACACTACTGCATTGATTGTGCTATAAGAAAGTAGGGTGCTTTCAGAAAAACCTGGAAAGAATTAAATGAACTGATGCAAAGTGAAGTGAGCAGAACCAGGAGTACACTGTACAGAGCAACAGCAATACTGTATGATGATCAACTGTGAACAGTTATTCTCAGCAATACAATGATTGAAGACAATTCAAAAGACTTATAATGAAAAATGAGAAAGAACTGATGGAGTCTGAATGCAGATCAAAGAATACTATTTTTTTACTTTTTGGGGGGGCAGGGGAATTTTTGTTGTTGTTTTGGTCTGTGTTTTCTTTAACAGCATGACTAATATGGAAATATGTTTTTCATGATTGCACTTGAATAATCTAATATCACCTTGCTTACCTTCTCAAGAAGGCAAGAGGGGCAGGAGGGAGGCAGAGAATTCACAATTCAAAATTTAAAAAAAGAATGTTAAACATTATTTTTACATGTAATTGGAAAAAATAAAATACTTTAAAAGTAATTTGTTTTCTTTGTAATCTTATATATTTTATTTTATGCATTTAAAAACTTTTTTTCTGAGAAGGGATCCTTAGGCTTTACCAGATTTATCAAAGGGTCCTTGAACTGGAAAAGGTCAACCATTATGATGTGGGGACTTATCCTTTGGGAACTCCATGGTATTAAAGAGAAAAACACTGAATATATATTTTAAAAAGTTATAGTTTTTCTGATGTGTTTTCTTTTTATCATCTCGACCATTTGGTGATATAATTTGATTACTCTCTGAAGCTCAGGTTCTTCGTGTGGAAAATAGAGATTACAGTAGCACCTTTGTCAAAGGGTTGTTGTGAGTCACCTGAGATAATATAATATAAAGGACTTTGCAAACCTTAAAGCTCCATAAAAACGCTAGCACCATGGGGCAGCTAGAATAGAATAGAATAGAGCACTGGCCCTGGCTGGAGTTAGGAGGACCTGAGTTCAAATCTAGCCTCAGACACTTGCTTGCTGTGTGACCTTGAGCAAGTCACTTAACCCCAAATGCCTTGCCTTCCCCCCACCAAAAAGAAAAAAATGTGAGCCTCTTTTTTTGGTTATGTCAATATGTAATGTAATTAATCTAGGTACAATGTGTTTAGGAATATTGGTTCTTAGTAATACAGATAAATCATAGAAGGTTATCAGTTAATGGGTTAAGATTTACGTGATAAACCTATTGAAGGTATTTCACAAAATGCTATTGAAAAACACTAAGAAA
The DNA here is from genome assembly GCA_028646575.1 of Pseudocheirus occidentalis. Taxonomy (NCBI): domain Eukaryota; kingdom Metazoa; phylum Chordata; class Mammalia; order Diprotodontia; family Pseudocheiridae; genus Pseudocheirus; species Pseudocheirus occidentalis. The sequence goes on from CM053597.1 coordinate 153,033,780, forward strand.
ATGGGGTGGCTAGGTGGCACAGTGAATAGAGCACTGGCCTTGGAGTCAGGAGGACCTGAGTTCAAATCCAGCCTCAGACACTTGACACACTTACTAGCTGTGTGACTTTGGGCAAGTCACGTAATCCCAATTGCCCTCCAAAAAGATAAAAAAAAAGAAAATGTAAGAAAACTTGAAGTATTAAACTAGTATGTGAAGAAAAATAAAAGATCTTTTTTCTGTAAATTATCAGATGATGGAGACCATTCTAAAATTTCTGGCAGGATAGGTGTTACAGAGAGCAATTGGAATTCAGTATAAAATATCACATAGGAAGAGAAGGTTTTTAAGTAGAGTTAAAAATATTAATTGATCAGAGAATATTAGGAGAAAATAATTGAATTTAAATTGGAAGAAAAAGGCATTTGAAACAAAAGAAATAGTTACAGATATTAATGGACTTCCCCACCCTATAAAATATAACATTGCAGAGGAACCATAAACTTAAATTAGGATTTTTATCTGGAAAGGAATCATGACTCTTTGGGGAGGAAACATGGAATATTTGGGTTAGAAAAGTAATTACAGCTATACAGAATGAGACAAATGTTTTTAGACATGGCTAATGTGGAAATTTCTTTAACTTGACAAAGCTTGTTACAAAGGTTCTTTGTTCTGTTCTGGGTTTTTTTTTTCCCCCTTTCTCAATGGATAGTAACTGGAGATGGACAGAAAAGAAAATAAATGCTTCTTAGAAAAACACTTGAAATTTAATTTAAAAGATTTGACCAGTTAAAAAAGGAAAGTAGTTAAAGCATTATAACAGTAAAGAAAATACCCAAGATAGAAAAAAAAAGAGAGACCATTAGAATATTTGAAAGGCCTTGGACACCTCACAGCTATCATACTGGCTAATATGATAGAAAAGGAAAATAATAAATATTGGAGGGAATGTGGGAAGAGGTGGGAACGTGGAGGGAATATTGGTGGGAATGTGGGAAAGGGGTCACTAATACATTGTTGATGGATTAGAACATTTGAAAGACCTGGTAGTTGGAATTTTATAAAGTATAGAAAATGCAATCCCTGAAATAAGTTGGCAAGGATGTTTACCAAAGTGAGACACTTTGACAAGCATATGCAAATTTTATTTAACATGCCTTTCTGCAAAAGGATTAAAGACTATATTGATATTAAGCTAGATTAGATGGTAACATCAAAATAATTTGTGTCTGGTGCCTGTGCAGGTCCCATCAGCTTGCTTAACTGATGCAGTCTTTACACATAGAAAGGATGCTGGCAAGTTTCCTTCTGAGAGAAGGAACATGCTGCTGTGTAAGGGGAATGCCTTGGAGAATGCATAAACATTGGGCAAGACTTTCAGATCGGTTTTGGAGGCATTAAAAATGTTTGTCCTTTATCAGTCGCTATCTCTCTTTGCCCTATTTGCTTCATTCAGTAACTCTTTTACTCATGGTGTCTGATGAGGAACCATACTGTACAGGAAGGAGCATTAGGACTTTCTCCTTCTGGACAAACAGGCCTCAGTTCTTGGCCTTTTCATTTATTTTTCTTCGTTCTAGGTGAAGGTTGAGAGATTCAGAGTTCAGGACAGTGAACCATAGGAATCTAGCAGTCTGAATCTAGACTGAGTTCTGCATCTAGCACAATACAGAAGTTCTGAGGAATAGAGAATGATCTTTGAGACTGGCTCAATGGAAAGATTCCCCTAACAGTCAGTTTGTATCTAAAAATGAGATGGATGGTACCAGTGAATGCTATGTAAGCGATGAGCTAGACTGTGAACCCAATGCCATGCCTTGCCCTTGGAGACCAAGGTAGTTTAAGGGAGATTTTGTCCTAATATTGTTAGAGGAAATGTTTGTATATTTAGTAAATATATTTTTGTAAAAGCTAATTGATATCAAGTGGTTAAATAGAACTGTGGTCTTAGTCATAGACCCCTAATAATGGGAAACAAGTTCAAATCAATGAAAAAGAGACAACCCAATTTTCTCAAACTCTAAGAGTTAGGAGACCCGGCCCTGAGAATATACATGCTATCAAATCTGAAGAAACTAATGCCATTCGAATAGAGCAAGTATGCCAGGATATGATATATTTCTAAGACTTGAAGAGATATTTACTTGGACTTGATTATAAGAAAAAGGATACCAAATTTTGATGATTTATTGGAAATAATCCCTTAGTTTGAATTTACTGAAAATGCGATTTATACAGGTTTCAGTACATTAATCCCTGGGTAGGCTATAGAAATCAAGAAGAGGACACTTGAGATTATGGAAATTCAGAAAAAGAAATATATTAAAGGGGGCGGCTAGGTGGTGCAGTGAATAGAGCACCGGCCCTGGAGTCAGGAGTACCTGAGTTCAAATCCGGCCTCAGACACTTAACACAAAAAACTAGCCGTGTGACCTTGGGCAAGTCATTTAACCCCAACTGCCCTCCAAAAAGCAAAAAAAAAAGAAATATATTAAAGCCCTGTTTATAGACAGAGCAACACATCAGACTATTACAGTTGGTGTAGCCAGAGAGCAAGATAACAGAGATCCAGATTTATTAATGGACAAAATCACTATCAGCCTGGTATAAATAGTGGAATAGCAAATTCATCTTTTGTTTTGACTGTGGCTTGAATGGACGTAAAATCACGTGCATAAGAGCAAGACAAAGGAAGTTTTGGCATATAAGAACTTGAATTCTAAAAAATTTTTTTAAATGGAAACATAAAAATAGTAAAAATTACTTTATCCTCAATTAAAGTCACCAGTAGTTGAAGTAGGAACACCACTACTAAGATATGATGGAAGAAATGAACCATTGTCTGTCACAGTTGTGGATTACCTTTTTATATATGCATATAATATATACTCTCGAGGTGGCTGGGCTGTGTGGTGCAGTGAATAGAGCACTGGCCCTGGAGTCAGGAGGATCCTCAGACACTTGACATACTTATAGCCTTGTGACTTTGGGCAAGTCACTTAACCCCAATTGCCCTCTTAAAAAAAAAAACCCAAACATACACTCAGAAGGAGAACTGTCATTTGATTGGAAAGAAGCTACTGCCCATGTAAATAGGGCTACACATTAAGATACCACATGAGGTCCTAGTTAGTTTCCAAGAAGCAAAAAAAAAAAAACAAAAAAAAAACCCACAAAGCTTTGCAGAAACCTTCGTTGTTTATGAAATATGGGAAAAACTTAAGAATCAATTGAGTTTTTTGTGGTTTTTTTTTTTCTTTTTGGAGGAGAGAAGGCTGGGCAATTGGGATTAAGTGACTTGCCCAGGTCACACAGCTCGTAAGTGTTAAGTGTCTGAGGCCGGACTTGAACTCAGGTCCTCTTGACTCCAGGGCTGGTGCTCTATTCACTGTGTCACTTAGCCAACTGTAATTGGGATATTCTTAACATTGAAAAGAAAAATAGAAAATTGTGGGCAGGAAAAGAATGTAACCAGGTATCCAAGAGATATATCAGAAGCTGCCACATTGCTGCCCAAACCAAAGACTACTGAAAATCAATGTGTTCCAAAATCAACAACGAGACCTAAGAAAAATATAGCTGAGGGGAAAAAAAATCCTTCTAGAACTGCAGAAGATTCCAGTTCATTTGATTTTGATTTAATTGCATCATGGTATCCCCCGAAGGACCAGTTAATTCCACAATGTGCATCTCAGCCAGAGAAGAATAAAAACACAAAAGGTGATGATAGAGGATTGTGCCCCAAAGTAATCCAGTTTTACCCAGATACAAAACTCATGGAGAGAGAAAACAGAAATAACAACAGGGGACTATATAATAAGAAGTCTAGGTGTTCTGGGAGCTTAGAGTTACCATTACATGATATTGATAATAAAATACATAGACATTTGTTGTCGCTCATCTCTCACTGTCAAACAGGACCATTTAGAAACTAAGGTAAAAATTATAAGAAATATTAAGTTAACTGTTAGGCTTATGTATATGATGCACCAGGGTAAACCTGTAGAGAAAATTTTACGTGTAAGACCAAACATAATTCTGTAATGGTATATATGTGATACATATTTGTACACAATCCTTTTTTGATGTTCTATTTTTTTTTGCCATTTATTGAGATATTGGCTTTATTGGTTGATAAAATGTTGATATATGTATTTATTGTTGCTAATCTGAATATAAATAATTTTTGCATTTGGTTATATATTTGCTGATATAATTGTGTATATGTAATGATTATCTGAATGGAAATATTTACTTTTCACTTATTCAAGGTCTCTCAAAAGCTTGAGTGTAGCTCTAAGCTATTAAAGTTAAAACTCAGACTTTTGAGAGACTCTAAATATTGATTTTTTAGAATAAGAAAATTTTATGTTGAGTTGATGACTGTAAAATATTTAAGTGATGTAAAATATCTGGATTTGGGGGGGTAATAAGCTAATGTTGCACATCCCACCTCTCTTGAAATTTTAATTGCAGAGGATTGTAAATTTTTGCAGGGGATGATGCTGTGTGAGAGATTGTATAAGGTACACAGTCCCTTTAAGACACTTTTTTCAGTTTAGTAAGGAATAGGGCAGAAAAAAAATCAATTTTTTGTCAAAATTTTTTATCAGCTGTCAAATCATGTAAGATTGTGGTTATGGTTTGTCCTTCTTTCTCAAAGAGGACCATGACATCAGGAAGATGATGCCATAACTTGCAAATCAATTGGATTTAAGTGAGGGAGGGCTATGCAAAGTCACTAGCTTCACTTTTTCCTCTGGAGGCATCTGGGTCCAGAGGCCAGATGTAGATCAAGACAAGCTAAAGATGGCCAACTGTAAGATACTGCCATTGTTGTGGCATTTCAATACATAAATGGGATAGGAAAATAACTTTTATTTTAATAAAAATCGATAACGTGTGTAAAGAAGCATTTCTTTAAGATGGTATTTGAACAGTTTGGGGCAGAAAATAAACTGCGATGGAAATATAAAAACTCAAATCCTCTTGTGAACAATGTAGAATAATACCTTACTTATTTGGGAATAACTTGATGTTATGAAGAGACAGTTTTTATTCATGGAGAAGTAGAGAAATGAATGTAAAGAAGGACTTTACAGTTTCAAGGACACCGAAGAATTGTTTCAATTTCAATAGTAAAGAAATATTCCAGATAGGAAGCCAAAGGGCAATCAAGCACCTCCTAGACATAAGAACTTGATACAAGACTGTAGTGTTTTAGTCATGAGGCCTTGTGGTTGTTCAGTACCCAAGGAGCTCTATGACCAGAGATGGGGACAGGAGCCAGCAAAGTTCCTCCTAAAGAGCATCAATTAGTGCACATGCCTTACTTAGGTTTACTTACTCTGAAGTTTACCACAGGCTGAAATGAGCTTCCCTTGATTGCCTTGAAGAGCTCAGGTATCAGCCAGGACTTTGAGCACAGCAGAAACCAGAAGAAGGGATAAGCAGTAGTAGAAACTTAAATTGTACAAATCAGCACTTCGGCAGGGGTCCACAATCTTATCCAAATGTGCAGGATCAGTCAGAGCTTAATGCTGACATAAAGTCCCAATTCAGGAAGTACAGCTGGCAATATGAGTAAATATGAATATACTGTCAACAAAGAAATATTATGTACTAAGGGACATCCAGAACATAAACCTAGAGGAACAGAATAACTCCATAGTGACTATAGGCATGGTGACAAGTCTCTTATGACTTAACCAGAAGGTTTACTAGAATTTCATAAAGAAATGAAATAAGATATTTTAAAATAATAGTATAAATTAAATTAAAGTTCTAGAAGAAAAAAATAGAAAGAAAATAAGCAGTTTAGTACAGGAGATGAAAAATATTATGCAAGCAATGTATTCCCTGAACATTGGTATGGACAAAATAGAAATCAATGACTCTATAAGACAAAAAGAAATACAAATACAAAATCAAATTCTGAAAAAACATGGAAAAAATGTAAGATATCTATTATTAAAAAAAAAAACCCACTGATCTAGACATTGATTTAAACTTGATTAAACCTCGGCTTAAATCAAAGAGAAATAAACTAAGACTCATTGGACTAGTAAAAAAAACAGAACAAAAAAAAGGGAGCCTGAATACCATATTTCAAGAAATCATAAAACAAATCTACTTAGATCCATTTTGCTCCAAGAGAAAAAATGAAAATAGAAAGAATCCATTTGTCACCTCTTAAAACTCTAAAGTTAAAATCTTTATTAAATTTATTATCATAACCAAAATCCAGAGCTTTGAAATTAAGGGAAAAACACTGTGAACAGCCAAAAAGAGTTCAAGTACCAAATTCAAATTCAGGATCACACAAGATTTAGCAGCTACCATTTAAAGGATGGAAGAGCATAGAATGTGAAATTCCAAAAGACAAAAGAGAAAGGCTTTTTCAATCAAGAATAATTTACCAAGCAAAACTGAGTACAATCCTACAAAGAAAAAAAAAAGATCTTTAATGAAAAAGATTTCCAAGCATTTTTAAATGAAATACTAAAGCTGATTAGAGTCTATAAAATATAAACACAAAAGATTATTTTTGTTTCAACGAATCATGTAAACTCTCAGAATGTTTCTAGTTGAATCCCCTACAAAGTACAATGCACCCAAACAGTTAAATTAAATTGCGTAAGAGTATAACAGAACATGAAGCATGCTCAGATTTGCCTTTTCTGGGGGATTGTACAGAGCATGCACACGTGATCTTCCTGTTTCCCATTCATTGCCTGGAAGCTTAGGGAGCCTACTAGGCACAAGGATTTCTCTGGCTGCTGATCTGGAACTCAGTATATATAAAAATGGGGCCACCTACCTCTCTGCCTCTCTTTTTTTCTTTCTAGATTTGAAGGGTGGGGATTCTGTATTGCACCTGAGATTCAGGTCCAGAAAGGTGATCATCTTATTTCCTGCTGAGCTCTATGTATCCAAGAACCTCTGTCTGTTCCTTTCTAACTTTAGATGAAATGAATATTCCAAGATGGAAATGTTCAGGGGGTGTTGTGAGTTTAAAAACATCCAAATGTCCTGAAAGGCCCACAAAGTGGTAACAGCTGTGTCTCTGTAGAGGTTGATGACTAAGAAATCAGCTGTATCAGAGAGACACAGAAGGGACAGATGGTTGTGGTGGAGAAGACTGCCAGGGATATGCTCAAAGGGGAACTGCAGGAGGACTCTATTAAGAGAGAAAGTACTTGCAGTACAAAGAATTGTTAGTTCCTCTCTTCTACATGTGTATACTACACGTGTGCCTCACCACCACTGTAAGGTCCTTGAGGGCAGGCACTGCTTTTTGCTTTTCCTTTTTATCTTTAGTGTTTAGTAAACTACCCAGCTGACAGCAAGTGCCTAGTAAATATTGGTTTATTAGTTTCTTATACTGTAAGTTTGAGCTCATTTTTCCTATGGATCTATTTCCATTTGGGGAAGTATGCTCCAGGTTATGGAAGGGGGGATGTTTTATGCTAACTTCTGATTCTATTACCTTAATAAATGTGTTTGCTAAAAGTCTACTAAATCTACTGTCTGATTATTAAAGGGAAGCACACAAGTGTGGACTCAGGAGACAACAGTAATAGTGATGAGGTACAGGCTCTGGGACCCTCCTTGAGCTCCTTGAATCTTTGAGGTACAGGCTCTGGGAAAGTAAATCCTCCCATGGAAGACATTTGCCTGAGATCATGAGCCTTAAGTTGTGGCTCTGCCCAAGTCTTTAGCCCTCCTTTGTTCCAATAGTTTCCCACCCTTAAGTTCCTGTTCCCACCCTTGAACTGGCCTGGCCCATCAATAGTCTATGGTCTCCAGGTAGCCTCCAGCAACTTCCCACCCTTAACTACTCATTACTGGAGTCTGACCTCATCTGACTCCTCCTGAAGACCCTCCCCAATCTCCTCCTCTGGACCACCCCTAGATTCCTCCCACAACTTTTCTGTATATAGAACCCCATCTTCCCTCCATGTGGTGTGAGAGCCCCGTGAAATGGCCTAACACAGACTGGCTCTGTGAGAGCACCACAGAATTCCCTACCCGTAACCCCATATGGTGAATTTGAACTTTCAATAAACTTTACTTTTTCCTTGGCTGAGAAGATGAGTGGAATTCTTTCCGCAGGACCCAGCATGTTGGTATTTTGGGGTCTCGGGCAGCTGTAACCCTCTTTGGGTACCTCTTCAATAGGAGTAACTAAACTACCTCCAATGTTATCCCTAAAACTTGAGGTAGTCAGTTGCCCTCTGAAAGATCTAAACTGGGAGTGGGAATACAAGTTGGGGGTGGCATGGACTAATCCAGAAGGGATTTTACAAGGAAAAAAATAATTCAACCTTACATTGTAGTAGTTTTCCCTTTTTTCTTTTTAAAGAGAAAGGATGGATATGCACTTTATAAATGCAATCTGAATGTGGCCATAACATCTAATTTTTTTAAATCTGAGTTTTGTTGCTGCTTAATGTTGTCTTCATTTACATAGTTGTACTAATTGTGAATAGCGTTTTCTGCACCGTATTCGCATGTGCTCTCCATTTTTTTTTTCTAAAAGCACAATTCTGTTATTTCATCTAGATAGGGAATCCTATAGAGCAGCAGTTCTATGACTTTTAGTCTTAGATCTATGGGGCCACCTACCGCCATATCACTGAGTTGCTGGGTGGCTTGTCCATATTCCTGCTGCTAGTATGTTTCAGAGGCAGGACTTATATTTGGGTCTCCCTCCCTCTGAGGTCATCCCTTTATCCACTATGCTACACTGTCTGTTGTCATTCTGTATATTGTAGTAGTATTTTCTCCCCAAACCTGTGATTTCATTGATACAGAGGATTCCCAGTGAGGAAAATCCAGTCACTAATGAAAATTGGCAATTGTTTTAAAACTTAGAGTCTTAGGGAATTTTACCTGGGACACTGAAGATTAATTGACTCGCCCAAGGTCACACAACCAGTATGGGTCAGAGGCAAGACTTGGATTTAAATAGTCCTGCCTCAGAGGCCAGTTCTCTGTTCACTGTATCAGGTGCAGAAATATTACATCCTATAATGCAATTTGTTTAGACTTTCATCAATTGCCGCAATATGGTTTATTTATTACAAAAAGAGTTGCTTGAGTTTGACAGTTGTGGATTTAATCTAATGCCAGGTAGCCAGGATGCATTAACTATGACTTAGTGAAAACTGGGAGCCTGCCTGAAGAGGATAAGCATAATAATGCCAGGTGTGCTGTGTTGATGGCCAGGATTATTGGAGCCCCAGTGTGCTCTTCCTAAAAACTTTGTGGAAAGGAACTAAAATGGTTAATATAGCATCTACCTGCTAAATGGGCAGAGGCATTGAAGAAAGTATGAGTCTATCCAAATGCAAACAGAAACCCTAGCCTCTCCTCTCCCTTCCCCCTCAGGTGCATTACTCCCAGATCAGCTATTCCCAGGATGAAAGGCTATTAGCTTACAAACTGTTGACCTTTAAAGGACTTTTAGTTTTGCTTTGCAAGATTAGCTCATCATCTAATTCTCGAGGAGAGGAGTTTTAACACAAAGAACTGTTCTTTTCTGCACACAGTACAAGTGTCATTTGTCAAATACACACAAAATGTCTTCATAGCCAAACCATTTGATGTTCTCCCTTAGAATGCCATGCTGAAAGTTCCCAACTGATAAATGTTACTTCTCCATTTTCCCCCTAGAATACCCACCTCTTGACTTTTCTCTAATTGAAGATTTGCATGAATCGTCCTAGACAGTAATTTCACATTTTATCCAACAGTTAGTCCTTTTTGCATAGTATGGATTAGAGCACTTGGGGCTTGATTTTGTAGACTTGAAGCTGCTCAGAAGAAAGTAATAAAAGGTTTCATACAATTCTGTTATTTCTTAAGATCAATATCTTTTACAATATTCTTTCTACATTATCTTTTTGTACATTAAAAGATTTTTGGCTACTTTATAAACAACACAGCAGCAGTTTTTGTCCCCACTTCCCCCAACTTAAAAAAAAAATCTTCAAGTTGTGAAATATCCTTTAAAGAGTGAGAAATGTATCTTAAACCCACATCTGCTTTTCTAGTGTAGACAACTACCAGAAGTTACCACAAACTGAACAACTTCACGAATCCATTTTGTGATGTTTGGTTTAAGTGTCTTCTTACCTTTCTTTTTTTTTTTTCTTAATTGAGAATACTGCTGAATATAAAATACTTTTGAGGGGAAAAAGTGTTATGAACAGCTACAGTCAGTACAGAGTAGAGCCAGTGTGCCAATTCTCAAAATAAATACAACTGTTTTCACACCTAAAACAAGGATCAGTGATCAACAAAGAAGGAAGAAAAATGTACCTTTAGTCCTTAATGTACTCTGGTTTTGGCAAACTGTCTGCTCTGTTTCCAAGATCATATTGTTATTCTAAGCTATTTGAAATTATGTAATTCAGTGGCAAGTATGGTTCAAGTAAAGACATTTACAAAAAACGAAAGTGCAAAAAGACAAGTATAAAAAAAAAGAGAGCTGCTATGAATATTTTCTTATAAATATTTCCTTTTCAATTGTCTCCTTTGGGGTACAGATCCAACAGTAGGACCGCTGGCTTGTAAGCTATGAATAATTTTGTAAATTTTCTTGCATAATTCCAAGTCATTTCCCAAAATGGTTGAACCTACTCATAGCTCCAGTGGCAGTGAATTAGTGTGCCTGTTTTCTCATTTCCCTGTAAGCACTGAATTTTTTCATCTTTTTCAGTTTGCTGTGAAATGATAATTTAGGGTGGTACTGTATATTTCTGATTGTTTTAACATTTATCTTGTGAAAAGGATGAAGAGAATTTTTATGAAAAGACTACATTTTATCTTGAATGAACTAAATGACATGGGACTATGTTCTCAGAAGTGAAGAGAAGCAGTATGCCATAACAGTGAGGGTTTGACATGACTGGTTGTGATGAGGTGTAGGCTCTGGGACCCCTCCCCTCTTTTTGAGCTCTCCATGATTCTTTGAGGTACAGGCTCTGGAAAAGTAAACCTTCCCAGGGAAGAAATTTGCCTGAGGTGATGAGCCTTGAGATGAGGCTCTGCCCAAGTCTTTAGCTCTCTTTGTTCCAGTAGTTTCCCACCCTTGAATTGGCCTGGCCCACCATTGTCTGTGGTCTCCAGGTAGCCTCCAGCAACTTCCCACCCTTAATCACTGATTACTGGAGTCTGACCTCATCT
>CM053597.1:153045454-153096928 GCA_028646575.1 Pseudocheirus occidentalis
TGGGAAAAGGTCCCATATGTACAAAAATATTTATTGCAGCTCTCTTTGTGGTAGCAAAAAAACTGGAAATTTAAGGATTGCCCATCAATTGGGGAATGGCTGAATAAGTTATGGTATATGAATGTGATGGAATATTATTCATGGAAAATGGCTTGGAAAACTAAAGAAATATGAAATAGAATATTGGTTTGGGGGACAGCTGATCATTCAGTTTGACTGGAGCATAAAGTGCATGAAGGGAAGTAATCTGAGAAAAAAAAAGCTGTGATTAAAATGCTGATGTGACATATTGAAGAGGAGCCTAGTTCTCCTCTCACCCTACAGTAAATATTTGACATCAGGTAGAACAATATTTTTTAAAAAGGAAGGGTTAAGCTATAAGAAATGATGAATAGGCAGACTTCAGAGAAACCTGGAAAGACTTATAAGAACTGATGCTGAGTGAAGTGAGCAGAACCAGAACATTGTACACAGTGATATCCACAGTATGTGATGACTGTTTTTGATAGGTGTAACCTTTCTCAGGAATGCAAGGTCCCAAAATGGTTCCAAAGAACTGATGATGGAAAATGCCATCCACATCCAGAGAAAGAACTATGGGGTTTGAGTGCAGAGTGAAGCAGACTATTTTCTTTTTTGTTTTGTTTTTTTTTTCTTTCTCATGGTTCCTCCCATTCATTCTAATCCTTCTATACAACATGACTAATGTGAAAATATGTTTAATAGGAATGTATATGTAGAGCCTATATAGTTTGCATGCCCTCTTGGGGAGGGGAGAAGGGAGAAAGGGGGAGAAAATTTAAAATGTATAGAAATGGATGTTGAAAACTAAAAAGAAATAAATTAAAGAAAAGAAAAGAGAGAGATTTCTACATCCAGCTTGTAACATACACATATGTTATAAAATGATATATTTTTAAAATCACTTGGCACATAGTACATTGTTATAGTATATTAGCTTCTGGATTACAATGGAAGTTGTTTTCTCTTTTTCTTTCTTGAGGTCTAAGCTTTAACTTTACAGTAGCTTTCCAGTAAATATTCTTTTCCAAACCAAGTAAATTAATTTAAACACCTATTTTTTAAAAGGGAGGGGAAAAAAATAAACTCCTCCATCTAGTCTAGACTTGTCCAGAAAGATTGACAGAATCTGGTGGAGGGCTGGGAGAGCAGCGAGGCCACACCAGTGAATTCAAAGCATGGTGTGGTTATGAGGTCTGAAGCCTGTGGACTCTCTGAGGGGGGAAGATTTCTTAGTGAACTGATCTGAGAGTCCTGGGAGAGGGACTGGCCAGAAATGCCAACTTGAGCTCTAGCTTTATCCATTCAGGTGACCCTGGCTTTGTCCTTAGCCTCCTCCTTTAGCCCAATCTCCTCTTTTTTAAAATTCAAGTCAAAAATCATCTTCACATGTCTAAGTAGTCTTTCCTGATATTAGGGATAAGAGGATTAAAAAAAGAAGATTGGGCCTCTTCTGAAGAAGATAGGGTGAGTCTAACAATACTGGGAAAAAGGCAGAAACCACAGAATTTGAGAGCTGGAAGAGATTTCAGTGTCTATCAAGTCAAACTCATACAAGATGAGAATCTCCACCATTTCACACCCAGCAAATGCTTAAAGACCTCTAAGGAGGGAGAACCATACCAGCCCTTGGGCAACACATTGCATTTTTGTGCAGCTCTAATTATTACACAGATCTGAAATTTTTCTCATCTTACCCAGTTCCAGTTGAACCTTCTAGTTCTTCCTTCTGGGGTCAGGCAGGCCAAGAACAGCCCTTCAAATGCTTGAAGATCTTATCTTTTATCTTCTCCTGAACATGTCCAGCTCCTTCAACCTGTCCACCTCTATCATGGACTCAAGGTTCTTCACCATCCTTCATGCACTTCTCTGGATATTCTTTAGTTTATCAATGTCCTTCTTTAGCCATGGTATCCAGACCTGAATGCCATACTCCAGATGAGGTCCGACAGTGCAATGGGACTATTCCCTCCCTATTCCTGGAAGGTATGCCTATATTAACAAACCTCCAATAACTTCAAGAACAGCTATCTAATCATGTTTCCACTATCTTAGCTGTGTGAAGCTTATTTTTTGATACCCTTATATGTATCTCTATTGAATTTCATCTTATTAGATTTCTCCCAATGAACTAGTCTATCCAGATCCTTTTGGACACTATTTGTGTCGCCCATTGTATTAGTTATCCCTCTAGCTTTGTGGAATCTAAAGATTTAATGAGCCTGCCATCTATGCTTTTATCCAAGTCATTTGACAAAAATTTTGTTAAACAGCATGACACCAAGTAGAAATCCCTGGGATGTTCCACTGGAGAGTTCCTGTCACAATGACACTGAAGCAATATCAGCTTTTCTTTAGATCCACCTGCCAAACCAATTATGAATCCATCCGATTGTATTATTTTCTAGTCCGTGTCTCAATCTTGTCCAAAAAGATAGTATAAGACTCTTTTTTCAAAATTTTGCTAAAACCATTAGTGATTTGGAGCACTACTTCTTTTTTTTTTAGCATGACTATAGACTGAGTTTCTTCTGAAGAATTGCTTATTCATATCCTTAGACTATTTGTCAATTGGGGAATATCTGTGTATGTGTGTGTATGTGTGTACACACACATATATAGATGTGTATGTATGCTTATGTATATATACATATAGCATATGAATATGTATATATTATGTGTATATATACTTATATGTATGTTTATATGTATATGTATAAACATGCACATATGTATGTGTAATCTAGGTAAACTGTATAGCCTTCCTCTCAGCTGCTAGTTGAGTAGTACTATCAAAAAAGGAAGCGTGGCTGGTCTGGCATGGTCTGTTTTTCATGAGGCCATGCTGACTCTTTGAAATTGCCACTTACTGAGATGTTCATCAACCATTTCTTTAATGACGTGTTCTAGATTTTTGTCAGGAATGTCATCAAGTTGGATGGCCCATTGTTGCTATACTCTGTTCTCTCCCTGTTTTGCCTATCAATACCACATTTTCCCCTCTTCAATTTTGTGTTACCTCTTTTGTTTTCCACGATCTTCCAAATACCACTGGCAGTGACTCAGCAATCACATCTACCAGTTCTTTCAGGACCCAAAGACGTAGTTCATTTAGGTCTGGTGACTTGAATTCATTGAGGGCATCTAGGCTCTCTCTTACTCTCTTCTTACTTATCTTGATCAATCTTGTTTGTATCCAGCTTCTTTTATTTTTATTTTATCTATCTAAAATATATTTATTTTATTTATCTATTATGTTTCTTGCTTTATCCAGGACAATGACTATCAGACTAGGAAGCACACACAAAAATGGCTGACAGGGAACTGAAATCCAATAGATGTGCTTCCCTTATTGAATTCAAGTCACCAAACTTTGATGCATTGCATGTCAAATTAATAATAGACTTTTAGAATATGTCTGCTAAGCAGCTATAGGCATTCTTTGAAATATCATGAGAGGATAGATAAAAAGTCAAAAGATATGAACAAACAACTTTGAAAAGAAGAAATGCAAAGTATTATAATTAGATTTTAGGTTGTAGCATATACTCTATGAAACCTATGTGAGGATAGGCCTGAGCTCTGGCCACTTTTGATGACATAGAATTGTGGCTAAAATCCTTCCCATGGAGCAGACCATGAACTCTAGCTACTTCTGGTGAATTGTTCCCTTGATAAAGGGCATTTGTGACCTGACACTCCTGGCTTATCCTCCACAGTCAGTGGCAGTGGTGAACGGTCTCTGAGATAGGAATATTAGCCATTCAGTCAAATTTTAGAGGAATGACTTTATTCTTATTCTCTCTCCCCGCATTTCACAGTGATTCTTCAATCACTCCTTTAGACTTTCTTTGAGGTCTGTTTACCCAAGGAAACAGAGAATGTACTTATCTCTGAGACTCTTCAATCAATCAATTAAACATTTGCTTATGTACCAGGCACTCTGCAAGTCAATAGAATTACAAAATCAATGAATGAAACAATTCCTATTTGTCAGAAGCCTACATTCTCCCTGAGAAGACAAGTACCTTTACATGGGCTTATATCTGTATAAATTATTCAGAATAACTAGAAGAAGAATAATGCAAATAAATCAGAGTTTGAATTTCTTGCTCTGAAATTCATAGTTTGAAATTCTTGCTTTGAATTTCTGCACAAGTGACTGAGCAACCATCTTGAGACTGAAGGTTCTAATCTTGTGGGTGTGAATGGTTGGTAGCTCATGGGGTCCTATGGTGTTTATTCAGCAGGAAACATCCCCACACTAGGCTCCTAGAGAAGATGACTGTCTCCAAGCAGGTAGAACACATGAAAAGGCTAACAAGGTCCAAGCCAGAGCAGAGTTTACCATAGAAGATGTGAACCCTGAGGGAGTTTCTGTGATAGCACAGGTCAGAGATGTAAGTGAAATATCTATTCAACCATCTCACATTTTACTCAGGTCATACTTTCCTGAGAGAGTATATTAGGAACAATGAGGAGGAATATATTAAATTTAAAAGATTTTGCAAAACAAAGTCCATGCAGCTAATATTAGAAGGAAAACAATTAATTGGGGGGAAAAAAGTCTTTGGCAACAAGTTTCTCTTATAAGGTTCTCATATCCTAGTTATATAAAGTGTCCTAAAAGTCTTAGTGCAGCTTTAAACTTTAACGACTTCAGAAGTATAAATGTGGCACATTTATACAAAAAAAATCATGTCAAAGTTTATTTTAATTTCTTTTGTACCTGATTAATTTTGAGAATTTTGAAAAATACATTCTTAACTTTAATTTTAACAAGGCAAGGTATTCTGTCACCAGGCATTGCATGTATTAACAATTTCTCCATGGGACTTCCTCAAACCAGTGGATTAATAAAGGTCCTCTTCCTTGGCCACTTTGGTCTCCTGACATATCTCCATTAGACTTTATCTTTTGGGATCATGTAAAAAAATGTCACATGTGCATCAGGATGTTATTCTTTGAATGATCTTAAGTCTCGGATTATAAACAGTCCTTTTAGTCACTGACTGATGAAAAATTTTTACAAGGTTCAAAAATTAACTAGAGTGATATATAGCACAAAATGGTGGTTATGTTGAATTTCTTTTGGAGGGGGTAAGGCAGGGCAATTGGAGTTAAGTCATTTGCCCAAGGTCACACAGCTAGTAAATATTAAGTGTCTGAGGCTGGATTTGAACTTCAGGTCCAGGACCTCTGGACTTCAGGACCAGTGCTCTATTCAGTGTGCCACCTAGTTGCCCCATAGTTAGGTGGAATTTTAAAAAGAAACATATCAGTGTTTTCAAATTTTTAAATAATTAACCAATTATTTTCTGGTAAGATTATAGCATTTATACTTCCTAAGTTATTAGAACTTAAAATGACACTAAGACTTTTGGGACATCTTGTATAAAGAACAGCTTCAAATTTATAAGAATAACAGCCATTCCCCAATAAATAACTGGTCAAGGGATGGGAACAGGCATCCTCAAAGGAAGAAATAAAAGGGATCAACAGCCATATGAAAAAAATACTCCAAATTAATATTAAAAATTAAAACAACGTTGAGGTTCTACCTCATACCCACAAGATTGGTGAAGATGACAAAAATACAATTACCGGAGAGAAGAAACATATAGTAATGAACGTTTGGTGGAGCTCTGAACAATTCTAGCCATTCTGGAAAGCAATATGAAACTATAGCATAAAGTCACTAAAATGTACGTACCCTTTGACCCTATGCTGTATCTCTAAATGATCACAGAAATATGGAAAAGATCCATAGATCTAAAAATATTTTTAGAAGCCTTCTTCTAAAGAATTGGAGATTGAGGGGAACTGACTATTGGGGAATGACTGAACAATATTTATTGCAGCTCTCTTTGTGGTGGCAAAAAACTGGAAATTAAGGGAATGCCCATCAATTGGGGAACAGCTAAACAAGTTGTGGTTTATGAATGTAATGGAATACTACTGTGCTATAAGAAATGGGGAGGAGATGGATTTCATATTTACCTGGAGAGAGGCTTATACAAACTGATACTAAGTGAGAAGAGCAGAACCAGGGGAAATTTGAGAGACACAATGAGAGACACAATGTATGTGTGACGACCAGCTTTGATAAACTGGACTCTTCTCAGCAACACACAGTTATAAGACAACTCTGCTCAGGATAGAAGGAGATGTCTACATTCAGAGAAAGATCTAGAAAGAACAGAGTTTAAATGGAGACTAAAGCATTCTACATGCTATCGTTCTTTTCCATGTTTGGTTTTGTTTTTTCTCTCCCATTGTCCACTCCATTGGTTACAACCCTTCTATACAACCAGACTAATGTCCAATGTGAAAGTATTTGCAGATCTTATACTTGACTACATGCTGCCATGTGCCATGGCCGGGGGTGGGGGGGAAGTGGAGGAAAGGGGGAAGAAGAGAAGAAGAGGGAGAGGAAAAAATTTGATATTCAAGGGACTCTGGAACTGAATCTTGTAAACTAAAAGTAAATAAACAAATCAATTAAAAAAAAAGAAGAAGCCTTCTTTGTTGTAGCAAAAAAACTGGAAACAAAGGATATGCCCATCAATTGGGGAATATCTAAGAGATCATGATTGATAGCCTTGCCTTTTTTTCATTTTTAAATTCTGGTTTATCATCATATTTTAACTCTGCATGAATCCTTAAGTTTTGAGTGTATTTCATTTAAATAACATCCTACTTGAGATCTTCTTTCTAATCTATTTTCTTATTCTTTCCCATCTTATAAATCTGTTCATCTCATTCACAGTTACTGTTCTTATTATGTATCTCCTTCCATCATAACTTTTAACGCTTTTCCCTTCTTTTTCTTGTACCTATCTCTATAAAGAAGAAAAGGGTTAACAAAGAGAAAGAACATGATGCTGGTATTCGATCACTTGACTAGTCTTTTCCAACTGCTCTGCCTTTCCTCTCCACAGGGGAGTTGGGTATCTAATAATGAAGAAGGGTTAAAGATACACACACACACACACACACACACACACACATTGATGCAGAAATATATTAAACTATTAAACTCAGAAAGAAAGCAGGTGAACAAGAAGTCTAGAACCCATTCTTTGGTTCTAACATTTTCTATCTCTTTTTAAAATCCTTGTTTTACAGCAATACCACTATTAGGTCTGTATCCCAAAGAGATCATAAAAAAGGGGAAAAGATCCACATGTACAAAAATATTTATAGCAGTTCTTTTTGTGGTGGCAAAGAATTGGAGATTGAGGGGAACTGACTATTGGGGAATGACTGAACAAGCTATGGCATATAAATGTAATGGAATACCCATTGGGCTCTAAGAAATGATGAGCAGGCAGATTTCAGAAAAACCTGGAAAGACTTACATGAACTGATGCTGAGTGAAGTGAGCAGAACCAGAACATTGTACACAGTAACAGTCATACTGTGTGACGATCAACTATGATTGATTTAGGTCTTCTTAGCAATGCAAGGGTCTGAGACAATTCCAAAAGACTCATGATGGAAAACACTATCCTCATCCAGAGAAAGAACTGAGAAAGAGTCTGAATGCAGCCTGAAGTGAACTTTTTTCATTTGTGTGTGTGTTTTCCTTTTGTTCTGTTTCTTCTTTCATAATATGACTAATGTGAAAATGCTTAACATGATTTCACATGTATAACATATATCAGATTGCTTGATGTCTTGGGGAAGGGGGTGGGGAGAAGGGAAAAGGGAAGGGAGAAAAATTTGGAACTCAAAATCTTTCAGAAAATTAATATTGGGTGCAGCTAGGTGGTGCAACGAAAAGAGCACTAGCCCTGGAGTCAGGAGGACCTGAGTTCAAATCTGGCCTCAGACACTTAGCACTTACTAGCTGCGTGACCTTGGGTAAGTCACTTAACCCCAATTGCCCTGCCTTTCCCCCTCCAAACAAAAAAATGAATATTGAAAATTATCTTTACTTGTAATTGGAAAAAATGAATTACTATTAGAATATTAAAAATAAAATTAAATCCTTGTTTTATGACAAACCTTCTAAAGTGGAAATTTATTTAGTCTCTATTCTCTCTTCAGACCAAATCTGCCCTCCCTCTTGTATGTTCCTCTTCCTTTTCCCTTGCTCCACCTGCTTTCTTGTTGAGTTTAATGTATTTCTACATCAATCTGTGTGTGTGTGTGTGTGTGTGTGTGTGTGTGTGTATCTGTCTGTGTTTAACCCTCCATCTGGCTCCGATGAGAGTGAAGATCATGAGATGCCCAATTCCCTTTTATTTTTATATTCTTCTTTTACCCCTACTTTTACAAAACAGGACAAACCACATCTGGACCCTGTTCTTATTAAACTACCTCTGTGATGCTGAAGGAGCACTCGTTTCTTTTTTTCCTTTTGGAATGTACAGACTTCATTATTTATCCCCTTCTGATTGCTCAGATGTATTTACCTTTCAAGGTTTCTCTTGATTTCTGTGTTTGCATTTTAGACTTTGTACTCAGATGTGATCTTTACATCAGAAGTTCTCAGGAGTCTCCTAAAGGTCTATTTTCCTCCCTCTATTGAAACATACTTTTTTTTAATAGCACAAGTTGTTCTTTGGTGTAATCTTTTATCTTTTTCCTTTTGGGTTTATAATTTTTTAAAAACTAGTGTTTTTTTTTCCAGTTACATGTAAAGACAATTTTCAACATTCATTTAGAAAATATTTTTGAGTTCCAAATTTTTCTCCCTTCCCCCTCCCTAAAATGGTAAAAATTTGATATAGATTATATTTGTGCAATCATGTAAAACATTTCTATATTAGTCATTTTTTAAAATATTAGTCATTTTGTAAAAGAAGAAACAAACCAAAAGGAAAAAAGTGGGCTTAAAATGATCAAACAACTCCTTTTATATAATCATTTGTTATATATAGCAGCACCATGTTCCCAAATTTTTGACACATTCTTTAAATCTTCATCAGTCCATTAATAAATATTTATTAATATTTCAGTTATTATTGTTAAGTCAGTTAATAAATATTTATTAAGTTTCTACCTTAGGCACTATGCCAAGAATTAAGGATACAAAGAAAGACAAAAGGTAATCTCTGCTCTTAAGCAGCCCACACTCCAATGGGGAGAGACAACATGCAAGCAAATCCATACCCAAAAATTTATATGCAGATTAAATAGAAAATAATCAATAGAATGGATATACTAGAATTGAGAAACCGAGAAAGATTTCTCACAGAAGCTAAGATTTTAGCTGGGATTTGAAGGAAGCCAGGAGGTGGAGATTTGGAGGAAGAATACTCCAAGTATGGAGGATTGCCAGAAAAAAAATGCCCAGAGCCAAGAGATGGAGTGTCTTATTTGGGGAACAGCAAGGAAGACAGTGTCACTGGATCAAGGGTGCATAGGGGGTAGTGTAAGGTGTAAGAAGACTGAGAAATTGGGAGGGGCTAAGTTATAAAGGGCTTTGATGCCAAGTTAAAGGTTTTGTATTTTATCCTAGGGGCGACAGGCGGTCCCTGGAGTTTATTGAATAAAGGAGTGACATTGGAACTGGAAAGTCACTTTGAAAAAAGGATAGACTGGAGTGAGAGAGGCAGGCAAACCAATTAGCAGGCCATCAGGATAGTCCAGGCATGAGGAGATGAGGACTTGCACCAGGACAGAAGAAGGAGACATCTTCCAGAGATGTTATGATGGTGATATTGACAGATCTTGGATATGGGAATGGGGGGGAGGGGTAAGACGGATTGAGAGATAATGAAGAATCAAGGTTGCAAGCTTGGGCAACTAGGAAAATAATGGTGCCCTCCACAGTAATCAAGAGGTTTGGAAGAAGAGGAGGTTTTTTTTGGGAAAGATAATTAATTCTTGGAAATGTTGAGTTTAAAGAGTGGTTCTCAACCTTCCTAATGCCACGACCCTTTAATACTCGTATGTGGACATACCTGCATGTAGGTGGACCCACCTGGACACAGATAGAGAAGCTGTGTCTCACTCAGTTCCTAAGACCATTGGAAATATGTGTTTTCCTATGGTCTTAGGTGACCCCTGTGAAAGGGTTGTTCGACCCCCAAAGGAGTTGCGACCCACAGGTTGAGAACCACTGGTTTAAGAAATGTCTACTGGACATCCAATTGGAGCAGCAGAGGTTAGGCCTGAGTAAGAATCTTCAGTGTAGAAATTATAATTGAATCCATGGGAGCTGATTAGATTAACAAGTGAAATAGTAAAGTTAAGAGGATCCAGGACAAAGATCTGTGGGACACCCAGGGTTAGTAGGTGTGAATATTGTATATTAAATGTAACTTTGACAAACAGTCCATTATCCTACATCTAGCCTTGATTATAACTTTATTGTCTTTTTTTCCTTTTATTAATCTATCCCTTCTACTCCTTTCTTCTCCCCTTCCTTCCCCCATCTTTTGCCTTTTGAAATATCAAGATTTTGACCAAGATTGACCAAGATTTTCTCCCTTGGGCCTCTATTTCAGGAGGGGTCCCAGTCACACTTCATTTAATCCACATCTTGACTCACCCTCCAGACTTCTTTTCCTTTTTCTCACCAACATCCTCCCATTACTCTTGTGAGTGCCCTTTTCCCTCAACCCCCATATTCTATTTTCTCGTGATTGTTTTGTCTTCCATTATTTGAATGTAAGCTACTTGATCATAGGGAGTGTCTTGCTTGCTTTTTATTTGTCTACCTAGCACTCAGTCCACTATCTGGCATATAGAAAGTATTTAATAAATACTTTCTCTCTCTCTCTCTCTCTTTCCTCTCTGTTTGTGTCTCTGTCTCTCATTCCTTTCTCTCTCTCTTTCCTGTCTCTGTCTCTCTCTCTCTTTTTCCATTTAGTTGTGGCACAGTCTTGCATAACCCTGACTAAGCTTCCTTAGTACTTCCAAAATTCAATTTTATTTTATTTTCAGTTCTAGAGTCTCTCTCCTGCCACCACCCCCTACTTCACCCATTGAGGAAATGAGAAAGCCAGAAAAACAAAACCCATTAAAAACACAAAGTCATGAAAAACAAATTTTTTCATTGGCTAAATTCTGAATGAAAAAAAAAATACAAGAAAAAGAGAGGGGAAAGAAATGCTTCTATCTGAAACCTTGAAAAACTGCTGACCTCTCTGCTGCTGTCTTCACCTCTTTCCCTTCTGGCCCATTTCCCAGATCTCTTGCTGGCTGCTCTGGTGGCATGCCTTCCCCTGCTGCTTCCACCATCCCTTGAACAGTCTTATCTCTGACTTCCCTCAAGAGGCTCCTGGAGCTTCTGTTTCTTTTTGAATTTCCTTCTTTTGTATTTTTTCTAGAGTTCTTTCCAAATATTCATTGGGATTTATATTAATGATCTGGGCTTCTCAAAAACTTTTCATGTAGCCATAGTAACTAGAAGTTCATGAGATATCTTTACAAAAAAAAAAGTTTTCTATGGAGGCCTGGAAAGCAGAGGAAATATTATTGATCTAAACTTTAAGATCAATATCATCTCGCTGTTTTGCATTATTTTAAACTTAGGAAAGACATTAAGGATACTTCTTTAAGAAAAATTCACATTGTTGTAAACAGACTAGGTTTCTGAATAAACTAATTCAGAGGGAATTGGGTAAATTTAGCCAAAAGGTGTCCTATTTGACATAGGATTGTTTTTTTTTTCTTTTTTTTTGTTTCTCTTTGTTTCTCTTCTGAGCCCTGTCAGGTCATGGAGATTGTGGGGCATAGCCCACAGAAGGGCTCTTCTCTGAGCAGGAACAAATTGGTTTCTGTTCATCTCACACTCTCCATTTTATCAGGCCTGAGATTAACCTTTGAAATATTTGTACCTTCATCAACTAGGTAGAAGATAAACTGACCAGCCCAGAGTGATACTCAAGCAGCTTTGTCCAGGGGTGTGCTAGTAAATGTTTAACGACTAGTTCTCTGGGACAATGTAGGCACAATACACTTTTTAAGTTTAAACGGCAGGGTCACCATTTTCTTTATCTTTTTCTTAAGTCCAGACAATCCACAAAATGATCAATCAAGCCTTGAGTTTGCCTGTTTCTAAGGTGTAAATAAATGTTCACACTGAGAAATTCAACTCGAGACTGGCTTTCCTGGCCATTTGGAACAACAAAAGCCTGCTCTCAAACTGGTTCCTGTTTATAGTCTGAAGGACCCTGCCCCCACCCTGCCCAGTGTTCCTTGTGTTTCTAGCCACCATGGACCCCAGCGTGCAGTGCGGCCTAGCGGAGATAGTCTACAATATTGTCTGCAATAAGTCCTAACCATCATGAAACTGTATCTTCTAATTCCCCTCCCTTTGGCTCAGCCTCTGCAAAGACCTGCAGGATAAAGTCAATAGCCTTTAGGGGTCATCCTCCAGGACTCAGATCTGAGTAGCAGGTTTGAGTAGCAATGCCTCAGGATAAGGCAGGTATGTCAAGTGGTCTGTTCTCATTGAAATAATGAGCAGACTTCCAAAACTCTGACCTCCCTCTAGTCTTCACTATATAGCACTTGGGAATGATTCCCTTAATTGAGACCTCTGGTATCAATCTGCTCACCCCTTTCCAGAATAGGAAAACTCATCCTTTAGGGAATTTTGTCTTTCTACCTTAAGGCTAGGTGCTCTTTGCACCCTTAAGACAGGCAAAGACGTTAAAAAATTGTTTTAACATGTAATTGAGGAAAAAAAAAATTTTTTTAAAGATGGGCAAAGACACGTGGACCTGCTTAAGTAAGGGGAGAAAATCCAGCAGACTGTTCTGAGGAGGATTGTATTGGCTTGCTTCCTACATCCCTAGAATGAGGTTGGTATCTTTTACAGAATAAAAGGAGAGACATGATGCAAGGGAGCTTACATTAAAACAAAAATACTGCCATTGACCCTCAAGTGAGAAGTGATGATTAATTGCTAGCCTTTCTTCAGCACTGTCTGTACTTTATGCAGGAAGCATAAAATGCTTCGGTTTCTGTCTTCTGATTCTTAGAAACTCTGATGCTCCCCTTTGCCTTTTGACTGACATAAAGAATCCCCGGTATTAAAGCCCTTTGAGACAATCTTGTCCCTGAGATAGATGCAGTCTTGTCCAGTATAATAAAGCCTTTGAGCAATCTGACTGGATAACGAGAGAATGGTCTTTTTTTCCCCCACAATCAACATAAATTTAAAGGAAAGACATTTAATGAAGTAGAAAAGTTTGGTTTATTTTAAAAAGTAGCTTTGAAACATCTTATAAACCTGTGGCTCACTCTCCAAGAAATAAACCACAAAACCATGGGGAAAGTACACTTAAAAAGAGGACAAAAATAGAGAGATACATACAACCTTTATGGACTACAGGGCAGATGGAAGGCCATTCCTGGGTCTGATGGTTCAGGGCAATGGGAGGACAACTGATGTTCCTGAACTTCTCCCATTGACTTTTGTCTCACAGACTCTGGACTTTGTTTTGCTGGAGACTGCCAGACAATGCTCAACCATAGTCTATGCTGACCCTAGTCTTGGGCTTAGCTGAAATCCTGCTTTGTTGTTTAACCAGTTACAGAAAGTTGATCCCCTTAACCCAGGATGAACAGAAGCCTCCTCTATTTTACTCTCTTAGAAAGTATACATTGAGGTCTCTCATCATCAGAGCAGGACATTCTCAGTTCCAGGAACCAAGCTCTTTCAAAGAAGGAGTAGTAGTATATGAAGGTAATGAGATACTATTGTGCTGTAAGAAATGGTAAAGGGGATGGTTTCAGAAAAACCTGGGAAGATTTGTATGAACCGATGCAGAGTGAAGTAAGCAGAAGCAGAACAATTTACTCAGTAACAGGAATATTGTAAAGATGATCAGCTTTGAAAGATTTAGTAACTCTGATTAACGGAATGACACATTACAATTCCAAAGGACTCACAATGAGAAATGCTATCCACATTCTGATAGAAAACTGTCAGTGATGTACTCAGTATGCAGATTGGAGCATTTTTCCCTCTTTTTTTGTTTGTTTTTCTTTCTTTCTTTCTGTCAAAATATAGCTATTGCAGAAATTTGTTTTGTATGATTTCATATTTGTAATGAATTTTGTTATTTCTTGCTTTCTCAATGGGTGAAGTAGGAGGTGGAGAGAGGGAGAAACTCTTGAACTAAAAATAAAATTGAATTAAAAAAAAAAAGAGTAGAATCATCCCAGAAAATTAATGTTCTTAGATGTAATCTTTTCCTTTGACTAAGCTTCCTGATACTGGGTTTGGTCTCTTCTTTCAGAGACCTCATGCTAATTTATGACTGTCCAATAAATTCCCCAAATTTTCATCTCAGTAGGCTAGTTTATGAAATTGACAATAGTTATTTGACTAATGATGATCAAATATCTTTGAGATAGGGGTTTCTCTGTTTTCAAATCTATCTCTTTACCTTACAAATGAACTGATGGAGAAAAGGACAGAGGCAATCTAAACTTAGAAAGCTAATTATTGTTTCTGTTATCTACCCAGATAAATTCCTATCCTTTTCATATGCAAATAGGCTGCTCCAAGTCTGAAAGGGGCACACCCTTGCATCTCATTATAAACTCCTTAGATCCTTCAAATAAGACAACTCAAAGTCTGAAAGAGTATTCGTACTCTAAAGCAAAAAATGAACTTCTATAAATATTTTGGGATATAGGACACCTTCCTTTCCATCACTGACCTCATTAAGGTTTATGCCTGCCAATACAACATAAGTTCAAAGGATTAAGACAGTTCAATATTTTTTCTCCCATAATTCCATTTTTTTTGGTACAGTATTTCATCCAAACCACAACCCAGACTTACAACCACTCATGCTCGATGATTTTCCTGGGGACAGCCCTGCGCTCTGCAGACGAAGCCTGTGTCCAACACTGCAAACCTGTTTGAGTAGTTTGAGAAGGGATTTCTTGAGATGATTGGTGGGCTGCAAGAGAAGTAGTCCTGAGATGGGTGAACCTTTCAATGCCTACCTGGAGCCCTCACAGTCACAGACCCGTTGGGAGCTGGCCCCCCAATAAGACCCTTGATTCCCAGAACTTGCAATCCTAGAGACTGACTCCCAAAATCTACTCCCCCAGGTGAGATCTGAGATCATTCTTGTTTAGAGTGAGTGAGAAGTTATCTTACTCTATGCAGAAGACTCCCTTAACTCTCTGTATTCTTTACATATACATATCTACTCTAATATGTATAATTTACCGAATTTCTGTTTACTGATTACTTTGATAAAAATGTTAATAACCTTTCAAGATGGACTTTTAAGGTTTATTAGAAGGGAGCTAAATTGATGAACATAGGCGAAACATTATTTTTACCTGAAAAGTGATAGGGAAAAGTAGTAGTGACCCTCAGTTTTATGAAGTGTTATACCCCTAGAATATATTTTTGCTGTGGTGGATTGATATAATTTTAACATCCCCTCTTGGAACCAGGGATGGGAAGAAGCAAGTTCCCAAAGGCCCTTTTCTGGCTCCCCACAAAGGCAGAAATCTTAGTCTCCCTTGGAGATTGGTAAGTTATATAGAATTGGGTAAATTCTATAGAATTATATTGGAAGGAAAGGACCAAATCTCAGATCAGCTATCTACCAATGCTGCCTTCAAGTCAAGCCATCTTTGTGTTTAGACAGCTACTAAATGTGCATATATCTTACCTACCAATAGCACTTTGGTATGCCTACCTTCCCAAAGCCCCACCAGCATTGAGTTTTTCCATCTTTTATCATCTTTGCCCATTTGGTAGGTATACCCAACACCTGGGAGTCATTTAAATTTATATTTTTCTTAATATTAGCCACGTGCAACATTCTCTCTTTCTAATAATGTAAAGACATGTATCCAAGATGAGGGAGGAGCACCCTCTCCTACTAAGGGCATTGAACTTAACAAATTGGTTTTAGTCCTAGGCATCCTTACATCAAAGAAGAGGATCATACTCTCTGGCTTCTTATACAACCCCATCTTCCTCTCTCCTGCCCCACCCCAGAGAACTCTGGGTCACTAGTTGTTATAGTGGATGGAGTGTTGGACACTGAGTCAGCAACACCTGAATTCAAAACCATCTTCAGACACTTATGTGTACTGCCCTGTTCAGCCATCTACTTCAGGTTCCTTGTCTATGCAATGGGGATAATAACCTGCATCTGTCTTAGCTGTCTCATCTGCAAAATGGCAATAATCACAACACCTACTTTCCAGGATTGTTGGGGGGATAAAATGAGATAATATTTGTGAAGGATTATGCAAACTTGAAAGTGCCATATAAATGCTAGCTACTGCTACTCTCTAAAACAAAGTTTTGCAATGATTTGTGTCTAACATCTTTCCAAAAAGAATATTAAATATGCAAGATAGATTGTATATAAGGTAATTTTTTTCTCTACCACAAAAAAGTCTCAAGCACAAAAGACTCCTAAGTGCACATTGACAAATACATTAAAAAATGAAGCAGTAATCCATCACTCCTTTTTTTCAAAAATTCATTTTATTTTTGTCAAGTGCACATTTGTTTTCTGCCCCCCCCCAAATCCTTATAGCCAACATACACAATCAAACAAAACAAATTTTCACATTGGTCACACCCTCCAAACCTATGTCTGATCCTGCCCCTTAAGTTTATGGCAGGGTAACGTGTTTCATCTTTGATCTTCTGAAGTCATGGGTAGTCATTAGCTTTCTAACGTCTTTCAAAGTTGTTTTTTGTTGTAATGGTATAAATTGTTCTCCTCTGCAACATTTCCTAGAGCTCTTTCCCCAATTCTTCTGAAACAATATCTTATAGCATAATAATATTCTATCACCATACTATCCTATATTATATATATATGTATATATATGCTATACTATGCCGTAGTACACTATTACCATAATTTGTTTAGCCTTTCTCCAATATGTAGACACTCTTTAATTTCTAATTTTTCGCTACTACAAATAGAGTGGCTGTAAATATTGTTTATACATATGGTATTATAGGCCTAGTAGTAGTATTGCTGGGTCAGTTTAGTGACTTATTTTTTTCTTTTCCAAATTGTTTTGTTTCCAAATTGTCCCCCATAATTCCTGATAAGTATCTACCAAGTGACTGATCTAAATTATGAGATGGTTGAGTAACTTTTTCACGATAGAATAGAGATTTTGGGTCTCTGACCTGCCCCCTCTTAGAAACTCAGCAGAGAAACTCTGACAAGCCCAGGCCTGGCTTGGGCCTTGTTAATCGTTTCCTAACCCTGGGGGCCTGGGTAAGGCCTGGAGCTCTCTTCTCTCCGATTCTGCCCATCCTGAAGAGCAGGGCATTCATCCCCACAAATAAGGAGAGAGTCCCATACCAACAGTCTACACTTCCATGTATCCTACTTACCTGGTAGGGGTGATCATTTTCTCCTACAAGAAGTTGGTGGGGGGATTGCCTCCTGCTGAGCAAACAGAACATGGCCCCAGGAGCTACTGACCTCTTGAATCCACAAGGGAGGCACAAAATTAGGACCATCAGTCTCAGGATGACAGTTCAGTCACTTCTGGTCCAGGAAACGTAAAGCATGTATTTATTTGCATTTATTCGGTAGGTACTTAGGTAGACACTTGCTGTCCTCTTGGTTAGAATGTAAGCTCAAGGTAAGGAATGTTTCATTCTTTGTGGGTAGAATTCCAGTACCTAACACAGTGCCTGGCATAAGGCGCTTACCATGTGCCAGGGACCATGAGAAATGTAGGCAAAACAAAGAAAGGTAAAAACATGCCTGTGCTCAAGGAACTTGCATTCAGGGAGACATAAGCAAACAACTCTGTGTGTACACACATACACATGCACACACAGATACGTGCATATGCACACACATATACACATATATGTCAATATGTATTGTCTCTATATCTATCTGTCTGTCTGTCTATCTATCTGTCTGTCTGTCTGTCTGTCTATACACACTCAGGTATGTAATGAGCTTCTTAAAGTTATCTGAGCATGTCACTCCCCTATTCAATAAACTCCATGGCTCTCTATTATCTCCAGGATCAAAAATAAAATTGTCTGTTGGGCATTTCCTACCTTTTCCCTTCCTACCTTTCCAATCTTCTTACATTTTACTCCCCTCCACATGCTCTGAGATCCAGTGACACCAACTTCCTTGCTGTTTTTGGCACAAAGACCCTCCTTCTGATAGCCCTCCATGCCTAGAATACTCTTCCTCCTTATTTCTACCTTGGCCTTTTTGATAGCTCAGCTAAAATCTCACCTACTGCCAAGAAACCTTCCTGGTTCTCCTTAATGCTAGTAAGTAATTTCTGAGATTTTATGTATGTTGTGTGTATGTCTTTGTGTGTGTGTATATATATACATCCATACACACACACATCACACGTACTTCTTTCTCTAAAGAACTTTGGAATCTATTATGAGACATAGGAGAAACTGGTGCAGGACCACCCAGCATGGCGTGCCTGTATCAAAGAAGGTGCTATACCCTATGAGCAAAGCAGAATTGCAATGCCTCAAAAAAATGTGAGATGCACAAATTTAGAGACATCACCACTCCAAATGTTTGTATGAACTATTTGTACACAACCTATGGTAGAACTAGCTAGTACTGGTCTGATCAGCTGTAGTTGGACACACTATACCTTGCAAGACCCCAAAAAGGGATGTCATTTTGGTCATCTTTCACACACACACACATGTTATATATAGTCTGGTGGTAGGACAAAAGTAAGATTGGTGATAGTCCAGGATACAGTGGCTGACCTTTGTGTTTTTGTTTGTTTGTTTGTTTGTTTTCCTTTTTGGAGGGAGGAAGGCAGGGCAATTGGGGTTAAGTGACTTGCCCAAGGTCACACTGCTAGTAAGTGTTAAATGTCTGAGGCCAGATTTGAACTCAGGTCTTCCTGACTCCAGGGCCAGTGCTCTATTCACTGTGCAACCTAGCCATCCCGACCTTGGTGTTTTTGATGTCTGACCAAGCTCTAAGCACTCCACAGTACCTGCTTCAGTCACTGGAACAAATTCATGGTCATTATAACAAATTTTTCTTATCTGCCCATTTCACTGGGGGAAGTCTTCACATGCTGTAGTACCAACATGATATTCATAGTACTCATGGCAACTATGAATATGTCAGCATAGTTCTGAATGGCAAAATATAACAGACTCTCCATATATAAGACAGAAGCAAAACATTTATTCAGACACTAAAAAGCCAAATACCAACACTGGAAAACCAAATCCATCATATCAACAAAAAAGTTAATACATCTTTTTACCACATCTTATCATTTTATCACCATCCTAAAACCTTCACACAAACATTCACAATCTTGGCTATCTCCTTGCCTACATCCTCTTTCTCCTACTGTACTAGTTGCTCTAACTCCCAGCTTTCTCTCAGCTATGCTCCATCCTTCAGCAAATTCCTCCCACCACAGACTCCATGTGATTATATTCAGCCTATTAAAAGGCAGGGAAGATCTTCAAATTACCATTATCATTATACATGCTTAGGATAACCCTCACTTCCCAAAGGGTTTAAGGCCTCTTGGTAACCTTCAACCAGCTTAGTCCATCTACTGAGATGGTTTTGCTAGAATGTGGCCACTGTGCATGCTATAGATTCTTGGAGCCACAGGTGAGAGCTGGGTGACAGGTAGACGCTAAAGGAGGATAAGCAGCCCTGAAAAGGGCTTGGCATGTTGTAGCACCAATGCAATATTTACAGTATCCATGATCATGATAAAGACCATGACTATAAGTATCACATGATGTTCAATCAAAAAATATACCAAACTTTCCATATAGAGGACAGAACTGAAGCATTTATTTACCCACCAGAAAACCAAATCCCAAAATCAATAAGCCGATTCCATTATAGTACCAAAGATATTCAGAAGCCGTAATAACACCGAGAGCCACACCATGATTCAGCCTTCCCACAAACCAATACAAGATCAATATCTACTCATGAGCCTATCTGACTCCTTGCCTGAGCGTCCCGTCTCTGTCCTTCACCCTCTGGCTAGCTCTGAACACCAGCTTCCTGTGAGCTCTGCTTCCCTTCAGCAAACTCCTCCCACCACAGGCTCCATGTAACTACATTCAGCCTATTAGGAGGCAGAGTTTACTTTCAAATTCCCCCCAGGTCTATTAAGGGGCAGGGAAGATCTTCAAATTCTCATTTCTATTACACAAGCCCTCACACCAGAGGTATTGGTCCTCCCTGAACATTCCATATACTGCCCCCACCCCCTCAAAAAACCTTTGTATACATACATATTATATATACACATATACCCATAGGGCCTAAATCCTTTGGCACCAAACCAGTGTGCCTGCCAACCCTTATGCAAGATAGGGCAACTCTGGGCAGGCTCCATGGCGTCCAATTCCCATTGTACTTACAATTAAGATTAAAAAAGACATTTTCAAAAGTTTAGGAAAACTAACAAAGATGTGTCTGATAATAAATATAATGTTTGGCATCAATGATCTCACCTGCCTCGCCCCCAACTCTGTAATTCTTTACAGGGAAAGGGTCACTTTTCTCAATTTTTTTTTCCTGTGGTCAGACAATCATAATTACACAGCATTTGGATTTTTGTTGTTTACATTATTGTAGCGATTTTGGATGTTGTTTTCCCTGTTCTGCTTACTCTGTGGTACATCAGTTTGTATCTTACGTTTCTCTTCAGCTTTATATTTGCTGTGTCTTTTAGTGAAGTAGCATTCCACTGCATTCACAGGCCACAATTGTTTAATTGTCTCCCAATCAATGGGAACACACTTTGTTTCCAGTTCTCTGCTCCTTCTCCTTTATGATGACCAGTGCCCCACTTGCTGTGCTCAAACAAGAGAATAATGGGCAGGGTGAAAATAAGGCCTTCTGCTGAACCTGGACAGGACCAGAATGGTGAGACACAATGCCAGTTACAAGTGGAACTGTTCCTCTTGCCCAGACATGAGCAGGTGTGGCATTGCTCCTGGAGGCATTACATAGACTGGTAGAAATTAAACATGTTCATTTTGCTGAGACTTCTACTCGTGCCTCAGGTTCCCCATCATGTTATTAGTATATAACTGTGATGATCTGATTATGGATCTCTTTAAGGATGGTAAGGTCTATGTTAATAGTCCAGAGATGGCCAGGTTGTTCTGGTGGCTCAGATCTGATTATGGAATGAAATAAGACACTTACAGTTTGTTTATCAGTAAACAAAATGAGGTTTGTTGTGCAGTCATTTCAGTTGTGTCCTATTTTTTAGAACCCCATTTGGGTTGATTTGTTTTGGTTTTTTGCAAAGATAGTGGTTTGCCATTTCCTTTCCAGCTCATTTTACAGATGAGGAAACTGAGGCAAACAGGGTTAAGTGACTTGCCCAGGGTCACGCAGCTAGTAAGTATCTGAGGCCACGTTTGAACTTATGAAGATGAGTATTTTTTTATTCCAAGACCAGTGCTCTGTTTACTTCACCACTCAGCCAGAGGAAGGACAAGCAGAGGAAGAGAAAGATACTCATTAAGGATTCAGATAAATTCACTCTTCCTGTGCTGTTGTTGGTCTGAACCTTGTATGCTGGCTATTTTTGGATTCAGGAGACTAGGAAGCAACATCAATTGCCTCAATGCCTGCAGTCAATTAAATCTCAAGGATATTTCAATACATTGTAAGGAAAAACTAACTTAATCTTCCTAGGTGGGGACCTTAGGATATAGCTTCCCCCACAGCATAGTTCTAGATTTCTTGATTCAGGCCAAAGCTTACTATTTCCCTGAGTAGCTTGCTCTCAAAGACACCATCTTGATGAGAATTATTTCTTGCAGGGAAACTATACGCTGAGAAATACTTTTCTTTTTTTATAACTTGATTTATTTACTTTCAGTTTTCAACATTCACTTCCATAAAGTTTTAAATTTTCTTCCCTTCTCTCCCCTCCTCCTTCCCCAAGAAAGCATGCAATCTGTGATACAGACTTTACATATACATTCCTATTAAACATATTTTCACATTAGTCATATTATATAGAAGGATTAGAATGAATGGGAGGAACGATGAGAAACAAAACAAAAGAAAGAAAATAGTCTGCTTCATTTTGCATATAGACTCCATAGTTCTTTCTCTGGATTTGGATGGCATATTCCATAATGAGTCTTTTGGAATTGTCTTTTGTCCTTGCATTGCTGAGAAGGGCTTGAGAAATACTTTTCCCGTGATTCCTTAACAATTATAGAACCTCTTTGTTTCCTGGTTGGATATGTCTGCACCTACTGTGTGAAATGATTCATCACCACTAAGAGATTGCTCATGCTCATATTCTTCCATATGTGGAAACACATAAGCTTTATCTATCTATACATT
Organism: Pseudocheirus occidentalis; assembly: GCA_028646575.1. Lineage (NCBI taxonomy): Eukaryota > Metazoa > Chordata > Mammalia > Diprotodontia > Pseudocheiridae > Pseudocheirus > Pseudocheirus occidentalis. The sequence goes on from CM053597.1 coordinate 153,067,768, forward strand.
ACACACAAGTAGGATGAGTTGGTGACACTTTCCTTTGATCACTATGAGCACAGATCTTGTATTTCTTATGGTACCTTCTATAATTTTACAGGATAATAGGATCAAAGATCTAGAATTGGAAAGGATCTTAGCACCATGGAGTCTAATCTTTTCATTTTACAGATGACTAAACTGAGGCACAGACGGGTTAAATGACTTGCCTGTGGTCACACACAGGAAGTCTTGAAGATAGGAGAGGTCTTCCTTCCTCAAAATTCAATGTACTATACCCATTGACCCAAGTATTAAAAATCCCCATATAATGTGTTTTTGGAACCAAAGAGCAGAAGGTTTTGGGTAGCACCAATTACATTCTGGCACCTTGAGTACAAATAGTTACAGTCTGGTGTAAGTACTCCACCATGTAGCTCCAAATTTTGTCATTCGCTTAATAGCTGTATGCTCTCTGGGAAAAGAAGTTAGTCTCCAAGGGTCATACCCATATTTCTTGGCCTCTGTTACCAGTCATCCAAGGCAAGGAGGACCAATCTGACACAGGACAATGTATGTCCTCCAATAAAATCACCTTGGCTGCAGGCACAGTAGGCTTCCTAGCCGACTCGTTGTCTTTCCTGGCACATGGAGTCTTATCACTCTACTAAAACTTCTCTTTACAAGGTTACCAACAGTGTCTCAACTGTAAAATACAATGCCCTCTTCTCATCCTCGTCTTTCTTGACCTCTCTGCAGCATCTGATATTAATGCAGCATTTGCCAGCAGGTCACCCTCTTCATCTGGGTAGCATCCCTTTTCTGGTGTGTGTGAGTGTGTGTGTGTGTGTGTGTGTGTGTGTGTGTCTGTCTGTCTGTCTGTCTGTCTGCCCACCTGTCTGTGTATCCCTGCATCTTCACTCTCTTCCTACCTGTCTGACCACTCCTCTGCTGCCTTTGTTGCATTATCTTTCATATTCTCCTCTCCTTCTTATTATTACATATTATTTGTGGTTGAATCCTAGGGATATGTCCTGGACCCTGGGTCTTCTCTTTTCACTTTCTTTAAGTGATCTCTTCAGCTCTCATGAATTCAATTATCATCTCTATGCAGACTATTCTCAATTCTTTTTATCCAACCCTAAATTCCAGTCTCACATCTGCAATCACCTATTGGACACCTTGAATTGGATATTCCATAAATATCTTAAATTTAACATGTCTAAAATTGAACTTATTATCTTTTCCCCAAAACTATCCTGAAAACCAGATTAGATAAAAAAGAAATAAGTGATTTCATTAGATAACAAAAATATTAGCACAAAATCAAAAGATTAAAAAACAGAAGAAAAAATCCAACTCACTTGGAAAACACATAAAAGAGAGACAATGAATCATTGAAGTCCCACAATCCATAATAAAAAAATAAAGAATATGGTTACTGTACTTCAAGAAATCATAAACGAAAATTTCCTAGATCCACAGACAGAAAAATGAAGATAAAAAGAATTCACAGAAGATTTCCTGAAAGAAATTCTAAAAGAAAGCATCAAGAATGTCATAGCCAAAATATAAAGCTCCCTCGAAAGTATTTCAAGTAACAAGAAACCATAGTCAGGAACACAGAACCTGGAAGCTTCTACTATATATGAGAGAAAACTTATAATACAATCTTGTAATACAAAAGGCAAAAGGGACAGACTTATAACCAGGGAGCTAAGTATGTAAAGCTAAGCTAAGGATTCAGAGAAACCTAGAAAGACTTGTACAAATTGATGCAAAGTAAAGTGAGCAGAACTAGAACAATGTATATGTAACAAGAGGAGGTGTGTGTGTGTGTGTGTGTGTGTGTGTGTGTGAGAATGGGGGGAGGGAAGAGGGAGGAAGGGAGAGAGAGAGAGAGAAGAAGAAGAAGAAGAAGAAGAAGAAGAAGAAGAAGAAGAAGAATCTCCAGTGTCTCTTTCCCCCACTCTTCTCCAAAGGAGTCTTTAATAATTCCTACAAGGAAGGGAAGCAGAAGGGTTGGGCCAGGGTTGGCCACTCTGCTCTTCTCAGAAATAGAGGATACCAGGCTAGAATTTTCTATACATGCCCTTAAATATTGTTAGCCTAGCAGAAGTAACTTTTAGGTTGAAGCTATATTAAGAGATTACCATTCACTGGGATCTCAGGCTTTTTAATCCAAAGTTTGATTCCCTTCCTACCAAATATACCAGTTCCACGATTTACATACATAGTAAATAGTAAATTCATTTATCCAAATTCATAGTAAAACACAAATCAGAGAAAGTATACACATGAGAATATATGCTAGACAATATTGATTGAAAGAGCTCTCCTATTGGGAGGAAGGTATCTCAACTTAACTGAGAAAGAATCCCAGATCTCACCAAAGGGAAAATCATCCAAAGTCTCTAATACAGCAAGCCGAGGACAGAGAATGTGATAGAGGCTGCCAATTCCTCTCATGTCAGCTTCTTTTCAAGGAGTCTTTCTCTTATCAGTAACCTGAAGAGAAGCTGACATTACATAGCTTCTCTCTAGAAGCTGAAAACTAAAAGAACCCAAGAGACTGAATTTCTCTTCTCTCTTGCTCTCACCACTTCCTCTTGACCCTTCACAAAAGCTTGGGGCATTGTTGAGAGAAGAGTCTTCTCCAATGGACTTTGGGGCTTAGGGGTGTGTGTGTGTGTGTGTGTGTGTGTGTGTGTGTGTGTGTGTGTGTACGCACGCACGCGTGCAAGCATAAAACATTGTCATAGTAATGAAATTTGAAGTTCCTTTTGTATTGCTAAGATGAGAGGTACTTGGCACCTAGTTTCAAATTAAGCCTCTGTTAAAGAAACAGAAGGTATGAACCCCTGTTGCTGACATAACAGGAAGGGGCTGAATAGGGAGGAGCAATACTGTATATAAAGAAAGACCCTGGCTGGGAAAGTTAGAATTTCCTGGGGTAAGCATCGTGGAGGCAGCAGTTGCTGTGCCAGAGAGAGAGTATTTCTCTCAGCAGCATCTGGAGGCTGGGCTGCTACTGCTGGAGTAAGAACTGAGAAGAGAAATGAGAATTGAGAAGTGAGACAGAATTTCTTGGAGCAAGCCATGTGGAAGCTGGACAAAGTGATTTTGATTTTTTTTTAAATGGAGCTTATGCTGCTGAGTCCAAGGGCTAGCCAGAGTTGCCTGAAGACTGAAGAAGCATGATTATGGTATCGGTACTTTGTCTGTGTGGCTTTGTTAAGCCTTGACTTCCCAGGAACAGGAACTGTGAAGGATTTAAGGTGGACTAGATACTGTGAGCTTCAGCATAGCACAAGAACTGCACAGAGGGCTGGATAAGGAACTGGGAGCTGTCTGCCTTTGAACCCAGGTGACAGTTTGGTGAATCCAAGTAGGAGCTGGGACCATGGAAAGGGATCCAGGGAGTCTTGAGAGCCTACCCTGAGTCAAGCTGAAAGAAGACTTTACTTGGATATTGTGTACTGACTGAGAAGATTGTGAGGAAGTGGTGAGAACAAGAGAGAAGAGAAATTCAGTCTCTTGTGTTCTTTTAGTTTTCAGCTTCTAGAGAGAAGATATGCAATGTCAGCTTCTCTTCAGGTTAATGAAAAGAGAATAATGACTGATTTGTAACTTAGTGTGCCGCATGAGTGGAGAACTTTGACTTTTGTAACCCTTAAGGAGGCAGGCCTCCTTGATTGAATGATTGAGTTAATAAGGGATAGATTGACTAAATGATTGTACTTTGTTCAAAACTTTGTGGCTACTGTGGTGAAAATTATGTGGCCACCTTAGTAATAAGTTCTGGTGAATGCTGTACCTTGATTTTCTGTGAATATTTCGCTCTGATTTGTTATTGAATAAATAGAGTATTCACTATACTATGTAATCAGAGCCTTGAAAAGCTGTTCACAGCAGCATTCTTCTGGAAAGCTCCTTGTGCTTGGCTTTACAAACAATAATAATAAAAAGACAAATAATTTTGAACGACTTTAGAACTCTGATCAATGCAATGATCAACCATGATTCCAGAGGCCTAATGATGAACCATGTTACCCAAAATCCTGACAGAGAGGTCACAGACTCAAGTTGCAGAATAAAACATATATTTTTCACATTTGACCAATTAATTTAGGAATTTGATTTGTTTGATTATGTATCATTGTTACAAGACTTTTGTTTTCTTTTTTTTCCCAATGGGTGGGGAATTTGCTCTTTCTCATAACTGGAGTGCAGAAGAGGAATATACAGACATGAAAGAAGGGGTGGGGAGATGAACTTTGTGTTTGAAAAGGACAAAGGAAGGTTGAACACATACACAGGTTCGCAGGTAGAAAAACATCAAACTAGGGAAAATGGGCATGAGGAGAGGATAGGCGTTGAGGGGAATAAAATAGCCTGGAAGAAATAATCACAGGGAAAACAAACTTCCTGATCCTTAAGGAAAGAGCAAAAGGTGGTAGGGGGAGAGAAAAGAACTAGAATCTAAAAGGATCTCTTAGATTGCTTTGATTTGTGGAGAATGGCTCAACAAATTATAGCATATTAATGTAATGGGGTATCATCACATCAAAAAGAAGCTGTGAAAGAAAAGATTCTAGAGAATCCTGCATAATATGAATGGATGCATGACAAAGTGTGGGGAACAATTTATACAATAGCAACATTATAAAGAAAAACAGCTTTTTAAGACTTAAGAACTTGCATCAATGGAAAGATCAGTTATGTATGCAGAGGACCCATGATGAAGCATTTTATCCAACTCCTGAGAGGGAGGTGATGGATAATAGATGCAGAAAGCGACTTAGAGGGGAGGCTAGGTAGCACAGTAAATAGAGCACCAGCCCTGGCATCGGGAGGACCTGAGTTCAAATCTAGTCTCAGACACTTGACACTTGCTAGCCGTGTGACCTTGAGCAAGTCACTTAACTCCAATTGCCTTGTCTTTCCCCCTCCAAAAAGCAAAAAAGAGAGAGAGACAGAGACAGAGAGACAGAGACAGAGACAGAGAGAGAGAGAGAGAAGAGAAACAGACTTATATTTACAATAACAATGGCTAGCATTATACAGCACTTTCAAGTTTGCAGTGTTCTACATCTTATATCTTTAGATCTTCACAACAATCCTGTGAAGTACATACTGCTATTATCTTCATTTTACAGATGGAGAGAGTGAGGCAAGCAGAAATGAAATGACTTGTCCAGGGTCACACAGTGACCTGAGTGTCTGAGGTGGGATCTGAAATCAGGTCTTCCTCACTCCAAATCCCGTATTCTGTCTACAATGCTACCTTTGTTATTGTTCAGTTTTTTCAGTCATATCTGACTCTTTGTGACCCCATTTGGGATTTTTCTTGGCAGAGACATTGGAATGTTTTTTCATTTCCTTCTTCAACCCGTTTTACAGATGAGGAAACTGAGGCAAACAGGGTTAAATGACTTGCTCTGGGTCACACAGTATCTGAGGCTGAATTTGAACTCAGATCTTCCCGATTTCAGGGCCAACACTCCATCCATTGTGCCACATAGCTGCCCTACTATATGCTACCTAGCTACCTCCTTTTTGGACATGGGCATTGCATAGATTCATTTTGCTTCACTACTTTTATTAGTCAAAAGGATTTTTTTTCTTCCTTTATTTCTTTGTTTTAATGGGGGAGTGGGGAGTGGAGTTAGCAATGGTGATTTGGGAAAAGGCAGGCCATTGAAATATTTTCCAAAATGCACAATGAGAAGTTCATACGGAAGTTCAGATAAGCAGAACAGTTTTTAAAATAATACATTGACTTGATATACTTTAAAAAAGCAAGAAATGAAATGGAGAGTAAGGGTTTCATCCTCTGTTGGGCTCTGTTGTATGTAGAGAAATAGATGTTGGCGCTTGGGTCCAAAGTTTTAAAATAAATAAAGGAATTTTAAGATAAGCACGCTAATACATCACTGATGGAGCTGTGAATTTATCTGATGAGGAGGAATGTATTTGAAGGGTCAACTTTAAAATCCCCTTACATTAAGATCCATTCCTCCACCTGCTCCTTCCGGATTAGTGTCTAAAACTCTTAAATTGATTAAGTAGCCTTGATTCTGAAAGCTTACTTCTTTAAGGGACTAAGGTGACGTAATGGCTAGTTTTGAAGCTCCTCCCTCTGCCTCTCCATCCTATCGGAATCTCCCAGAATCTTTTCCCTCGGCCAATTAGCGTCCTAAAATACCTCCCGCCCTCTTGCTCGTGTCCCAGGGATTGGGGGGGAGTATAACCAATAAGCAAGGCAGCCGAGGATGCACCTGCTCAGGGCTGCAGTGCAATTCTCCCTGGAGGCTGCCCATTGGTTTTTTTTTTCCTCTGCCTGTTGCCAGCAGCAACAGACTCGGCAACGGCCCTTTCCTGTTGCTATGGTAGCAATACACAAATCCTCACCACTTTGACCCTGACCCTCCCCCAACTGCTCCTGCATTTCTTTCCTTTCAGACCCTGACTCCCAACTCTGAAGTTTTTCTTACGTATTTTCAGGGTGCAAGAGGAATATTTAAGGGATCTGGGAGTCAGATCTGGTGTGTGTGTGTGTGTGTGTGTGTGTGTGTGTGTGTGTGTGTGTGTGTGTGTGTGAGAAAAAGGGGGAGAGAGATAGAGACAGACACAGAGACAGAGACAGAAAGACAGACAGAGACAGGCAGACACAGCAACAGAGAAAGAGACAGAGAGACAGAGACAGAGAGAGAGGCCGCAGGAGGAGACAGAGATATCCCTGGGAGAACACGTTTAGAGGAGTTGAAGGGGGGAGGGAGATAAAGGAGTTGAGGGTAGCTAAGGGAGGAAATTATGGGGGGAAAAGGGTCTTTGGAGTGAAGTACTCTGGAGTTTCAGAGAATTCACTAACAGAGAAAAGAGGGATTGAGAGGGAGTTGTGATAATAGGGAAATATGTGGGAATAAACTAAGGAGTTGGGATCTACCATGCCTTCTCCATCCCAGGCACCTCTTTTTAAACTGTAGGGAAGAGCACAATAGGGCTCACCTCCCCTAAACACAACCCATTCTCCCCTAAGTTGAAAGCTGGGGCTGAAGCTAGATGGATGAGATGGTGGCTTGGAGAGAATGTTGAGGTGGGGGAGTTACAGGACCGGTGTTTCTTTCCAGGATTTGACCAACCTTCACCTTAAGGAGTCTCAACCCCAGGAAGGAAGATGTCTGATGATGAGGACTTGGAAGAATATAATCCAGACCAGGATGAACCAGAGGAGGAAAAGGAAGTTGGAGAGGCAGAAGAAGGGGAAGAGAAGGAGGGAGAAGAGGCTGAAGAGGTAAGGGACCCTTAAGGCAGGGAGGGACCCTAAGGAGAAGTAGCAGGAGCCTAGGGAGTGAAAAGAAGGTACACTTGACCCTATGTCCTCTTTCAGTTCATCCCCAATCCCATCACAGAGGACACCATGAAGGAAGGTCTCTCTTTGCTCTGCAAGACAGGCAATGGACTCTCCCATGCTTATGTGAAGCTGGAGGCCAAGGATAAGTGAGTGTGTATGTGTTGAAGGGGAAGGGAGAAGCAGACTGCATTGTAGGAACTGCAGTAGGTACTGAAATCTTCCCTCTTACCCTCCTGCCCCCAGTTTTTCTGGCTTTGGGCTATATATACCACTCTTGCTCTAGGCCTGTGGGAAGGAGATAGTAGAGCAGGTCACCAAGAGCTGTTCCTAAGCAAAGAAGGAAGAAAAGCTGGGGTTTAGGGCCTGTTCCCTTCTGAGCTGATTTCCTAACTCTCTGTCCCTCCTTCTGGCTCCCCCATTACATCGCCTCTTTTCTCACTTCACCAGCTTTGCCTCTCCTTGATACAGCTCTTATTTCCCTCCTCATCTCACCTGTGGTCTCTAATTTATCTGCTCTGCACTCTCTCATCCCAGTCCCCTTGTCCTGGTAGCTTCCTCCCTCCCTAAGGCATGCTGCTCTCCTTTGAGGCATCCCCTCCCTCTTATTGAATCTGCTTTGTTTTTCATAATTACATCAACTCAATTGCCTTTAGGATAAACTATAGATGTCACCAACCTATCTTTCTAACCTTGTTTCGCTCCACTCCCCTTCAAGAATTCTCTGCCTCAGCCAAACTGGAAAATTAATTGTTCCCCAAACTCAGTATTACATTACAGGCTTCTTTACACTGGAATAAACTCCGTCTTTACCCTGGCTCAGAGAGTCTTTATATCTTTTCAAGGCTCAGCTTAAATAGCACCTCCTCTAAGAAGCCTTCTCTGATTGCTCCCAGTTGAAAATGCTCAAAATACCTTGAATTGACTTTTCTAGGAGTTCTGTCACCCCAGTAGAATGTAAATTGCTTGAGAGAAGGGATCTTTTCTTTGTCTTTGTATTACTGAGTTTAGCACTGTGCCATGCATACAACCATCAGTCATTGGGATATGAACTAGACTTGTAATTTCATTGGTGGAGGGAGAAGAACTCCCTCCTCCAATGCAATTTCATATCTTCTTGGCAACTTCTTAGAGAGTGACCTAGACCACTGAAAAATTAAGCAACTTGCTCTGGGTCACACAGCCAGTATATGTCAGAAGCAGAACCTGAACCTAGGTCTTTCTGGTACCAGACTCACTCTCTATCCACTAGGCCAGACTGCCTCTTGCTTCACATGATGATATGTTTATTTATTTATTTATTTTTGCATAGGATTGAATTGTTTTCCCCTTCTCAATCCCTCTGGCCTTCTTTTTCTCACTGCAAATCAGTTCTCTAGTCTTCCAACTACTCTTTTCCCCACTCCAGCTCTTATGCTCAGTTCCTAATTCTCTAACAGCAGCCCTGGCCTCCCTTCCTTCACCACTGTCCAGGGATCTGACTGACATTTCTCTGCTGTCCTCCTACATCCACCTGCGTTATGTGGATCTTTCTGGGAACCGGCTGACGGACTTGTCACCACTCAACAACCTGACTCACCTACTCTGGCTCAAAGTCGACTACAACCGGCTCCAGAGTGCCCAGATGTCAGAGCTGCCCTACTTGCAGATCGCTTCCTTTGCCTACAACCAAATCACTGACACCGAAGGCATCAACCATCCCAGATTGGGCAGCCTGGATCTCAAAGGTGTTCTCTGGGTGGGCAGAGGTGTAATATTGCCATATCATAGACCATGAAGAATTCCTAGTCCAATCCCTTCATTTTACGGATGAGACTCAGGTCCAAGGTCATAGTATCAACAGCTTTCGAGCCTCAGAGGCCGTCTTAAGCTAATACCTCCTGCTTATACATATGGGGAAACTGAGAGAGGGGTAGTAGAGATTTACCCCAGGTCTTCTGACTTAAAATCCAAGGTTCTTTCCACTCCCCCACATTGCGTTATATGCTTGGTCAGACTCCTTTGCTGTATCAAGTGGCATTCCAGATTAGATGTTGTATATTACATGACCATTTCAAATGCGCCCTGACATTTGACATTTGCCTTCCTCAGGGAACAACATCAAGAAGATAACAAGCCTGGACCCCCAAAAGATGGTGAACCTGCACACACTAGAGCTCCGAGGAAACCAGCTGGAGAATACCCTGGGAATGGAACTCCCCAAGCTGAGGAATCTCTTCTTGGTAGCCTTCAAGGGTTGGGTAGAAAGCACAGTAAAGGCAACATGACTAAGTTCTAGTATGACTGTCCTGATCACCTCTTTGTGTTCTCTTGGGGAAGTCACAGGTCCTCTCTGAGTATTAGTGTGTGACTTGTTATTGTTGAGGGGAGACTGGCATGGTTGATGGAGGACCATCTGAACCTCTATCAGGACTATTTGGTGTGGGCCTCACCCTCATCATGGCCCTACCATGGGTCCTGATAGGGTTTGGAAGACATACTTCCAGGACATCAGTGATCCTGATTCCCTGAGAGCAGTGGCCCCTTGGTTACAGAGTTGAGAAGGGAACCCAGGTAGCCACATTGCAGTTTTCTATGTCTACAATGTGCGTATGGACCACCATACAGACATTCTGGTGACTCTTCCTCAGGCAAAAACACAGGACTGTTGGGTATAGGACTCCCTAAGTAAGAGAATTTGGGGGAGAAGGAAAGTAGAGGGAGGAGCTGCAACTTTTTAGTGACCCAACTTCAAAGGGTCCTGGCTTTCTATGGGGATAACAGTTTACCTTGGCTTCTTCTCCTTTACCCATCCCTTTCCTCTCTTTGCTTCTCTTCCCCTTTACCTCTATTTCTCTGTGTTGTTTTTCTTCTTTCTTGACATATTTCTGTCCATGAATTCCTTTCAGTTTGTCTCTATTTAACCAGCCTGTTCTGTGTAGGCCCAGAACCAATTGAAGAATATAGAAGGACTTGAAGGACTGACTTATCTCACCACATTGCATCTTCGGGACAACCAGATCAGTGTTCTGAGCGGCTTCTCTAGTGAAATGAAGTCCCTGCAGTACCTCAACCTTCGGTACGTTTGCCACCTTCCCATACCCACCTTCTGCCATCCTCAGGACCTGGGCCCAGATTTTGACTTTACCCCTTGATTCTTGCCCTAACTGAATCTATTTCCTGATTATCATTTTACCTTTCACTTTCATCCAATCTGATGATATTTTTATGTTCCTCCCCTTCCTAATCCTAAACCTTTTGGATATTTACTCTTTCCTTCCTCCAAATGCAGTCTTGTTCCTAAAACCTCCCTAGGATGGAACTTTAAAAATCTTTCTCCAACTCTAATTCCCAATCTCCCAGCCTTCTACTTCCCCAGAGATGATCCCTTCTGTAGGCAACTAGGTAATACATTGAATAAAGCACTGAGCCTGGAAGTAAGGAAGAACTGAGTTTAAATCTGACCTCAGACACATTTGTATGATTCTGAGCAAATCACTTAACCACTATCTGCCTTGATTTCCCTAATTGCAAAATAGGGTTGTTGTGAGGATCAAATACTGCAGAACGCCTAGCAAATAGAAAGCATTTAATAAGTCCCCCCTCATTTCCTGCTTTTCCTTCTTTCTTTTCCTTCCTCCCTTCTTCTCTTCCTTCTTCCTCCCTCCTTTCCTTCCTCTTTCCCTATTTCCTCTCTTCTTTCCTTTCCTCCTTCCCTCCTTCCTCTCTCCCTTCTTTCTTTCCTTCTTTCCTTCCTTCCCTCTATTGATGCAACACCCACACCCTCATAAAACTGTTTCAGCAGATGGAACTAAATTAGGTTGAAGCTAACCAATAGGCCTCAGACCCATTGGTGAGTTAGGAGGATGCCTACCCTAAGCATATGAAGACTGGAAGGGGCAGTGGAATGGGTAGATGAGAACAATTTGTTCCAATGACCATAAAGGCAGTTGAAACATGACTTTCATCTTGCCACTGAACTCAGTGGCTGTGGAAGAGAGAGTGAGACTTTGCACAGCCCTGCTTCACTTAAGTCCTATTCACAAGCAAGTCAAGACATCACCCCATGATGTCATGGGTCGTCTTCCAAAATGAAGAACATACAACAATATTGGCTTTATCCACCCTGCTGCCCTGCCTCCTATGCTCCAAATTTTCTGGCCATCTCCTGCCTCCTAAACCCCTTGATTTTCCCTGAATTTCACCTCTACTTCCCTAAGATCTTTCCTCTCTAGCTCTTTAACTTTCCAGGGGTAGTGATAGTTGGCTAAAGGAAACAGGAGAGAGTCTCCTTTTTTTAACATTTATTTTTAAAACTTTGAGTTCTAGATTTTCTCTCTTGTCCCCTCTTCACCCACCCCCACTGAGAAGACAAGCAATTCAAAATAGGTTGTACATGTGTAGTTATGCAAAATATTTCCATAGTAGTCATATTGTGAAAGACTAACTATATTTCCCTCTATCCTATCCCACCCCCCATTTATTCTGTTTTTTCCTTTGATGTTGTGCCTTTTCAAAAGTGTTTGCTTCTAACTACCCTCTCCCCCAATCTGCCCTCCTTTCTGCAATCTCCCCTCTTATGCCCTTCCCCACTACTTTCCTGTAGGGTAAGATGCCTAGCTGAGTGTGTGTTATTCCCTCCTTAAGTCAAATCCAATGAGAGTATGGTTGACTCATTCCCTTTCACCTTCCTGCTCTAACAGCCTTCTCCAGGCTCTTTTATTGGAATCTACCCCATTCTATCAGGAGCGAGTCTCCTAAAGAAGTGGGAGCCAGTGTAGAAGGAGTATTAGACTGTAGGTTCAGCAAATTCAGCAAATCTTCAAGATGTCTAGCCAATGACCAATGTCTGGAGAAGCCACTGTTCAGCACCTGGAGAAGTACACAAAGTAAAGCTTCCACCACTTGACATTTTCTCATCTGGCCAGCCCACAGTTGGCTCTTTGCTCTCTACAGTCAATCAACAAGCCTTTATTAAATGCCTACTCCATATCAGACACCATGCTAGCTACTGGTAATACAAAAACAAAAATAAAACAGTCCCTGCCCTTAAAGATCTTACCTTCTGCCTGGGAAGACATGTATATACTTATATGTGTATAAAAGTATATCCAAAATAAGCACTAAAAATAAGGTAATTTTTAGGGGAAAACACTAGTTGGAAAGGGTGGTGGTGGTGGGGGATGGGAAATTAGGAAAAGCTTCATGTGGGATGTGGCACCTGAGCTGAACAAAGCTATGACTTTTATGAGATGGATGAGGAAATGCATTCTAGGTCTGGGGAAAGCCCATACAAAGGAGCAGAGACTATAGCAGGCTGTAGACCCTGTCATAAGTTGAGAGACAGGCCAGTTTGGCTGAAGCGTAGTATTAATGAAAGAGAGCAATGAATGAAAAGTCTGGAAAGTTTGATTGGAATTGGGTGGAAAGGGCTTTAAACATTAAAGCAAAATGTACACAAACATAAATAAAAGAAAATATTTTTAAAAGCTTGTATTTGATCCTATAAGAAGAAAAGTTGCCACTGGAGTTTATCAAGGAGGGGAATAACATGATAGGAAATGACTCTCTGCAGAAGTAATGTAACTCTAGACAGAGGGACTTCTTTTAAACCCTTCTACAGGGGGAACTTAGTGGCGAATCTAGGAGAGCTGATCAAGCTCAGAGAATTGCCTCGACTCCGGGCCCTGATCCTGTCTGAGAACCCGTGTACAGATGAAACCGACTACAGGCAAGAAGTCTTGATCCAGATACCCCAACTGGAACGCCTGGACAAGGAATTCTATGAGGAAGAAGAGCGGGCAGAGGCCGATGAAATTAGACAGAGGTTAAAGGAAGAGCAAGAACAGGACATGGAGCAAGAGCTGGATCAGCTGGATAAGGAACTAGAGGGAAGAACGGCATGGGTTCGAGGATGGGGGAGGGGCAGCGCGCCAGAGACTCTCCCTGAGGAGAGTAGTAGAATTAGCCAAGAAATCCAGGGCAAATGGCTTTTCAGAGAAGGGGGAAGAATAAAGGAAATGCAGCTATATTAGAGGGTGGTTCTTTGGGAAGAACAGAGTGGAGAGAAAAATTTTTTAAAAGGAAAAGGAGAGGGCTCAGGCAAAGAAAAACTTTAGAGGGACTTGAGTCTGGGGTCTCAGAATGGGGGGATGAATGAGGGCAGGAAGTACCAGTGGTTACGTAAGGATCAAATGGGAGATGAGAGATATAAGAGCCTGAGGAGAGGGGGTGGGAAGATTCCCAGGAAGCTTGTCTGACCATGCTAGAAGAAAAGCAGAAAGTTGTGTGGTATTGGACAGATGAGGGGTGGGGTGGGATGAGGGGGTAGGGGGATGGGACTAAGCATTGATATAGCACCTACTGGGCACTATAAAGGAAAGTTAAGTGACTGACAAGTAGCATTTTCTTGGATCCTCTTCACGACCCTGCCTAGTAGGTGCTACTGTTATCCCCACTTTACAGTTGAAGAAACTGAGGCAAACAGAGGTTCAAGGACTTGTTCAAGGTCACACAACTGGGAAGTGTCTGAGGTCAAATTTGAACTCAGGTCTTCTTGACTCCAGGCCCAGCCTTCTATGCCCTCGGCCTCCAATCTCTTTAACCTCTAACTTCAAACACTGTATCTGCAGTCAGAGCCTCTTGGCTCTGTTGCTTGTGACTTTGGGCATGTTCTTTAACTTTTCTGGGTCTGTTTCTTGATATATAAAATGGAAGAGTTGGGACTAAATGATCCCTAAAGTTCTTTTCACCCCCATTTCTATGATCTTGGTCTGACTCTTTGAAAGCTAGGGTAAAAAAAAAGGTGGGAATGAGGAACCAAGGAGACCAGGGAAGTGAATTTGGGAGTAGATTCCTATGTAAATTCAGACTAGTAGGCAAAGGGCAAGTAGAAAAGAGAAGACTGGGAGAGGCTGGGAGCAGGCACAAAGGGGAATAGAAAGGAACACAGCTGGACCTGGTGAAGAAGGCAGCCAGGAGAGAAAAAACTAGGACTAAAAAAATGAAACTAAAAATAACCATGAGAGAAGAGGGAGAGAGAAAGACATGCAAGGGAGCAAAAGAAAAGAATGAGAAGAAGAGTCAGTCACAGAGGGGTCAGTCACAAGAGAATGATGGATGAGAGGAAGGGCAGGTAGAACACCGGGAAAGATGGGGAAGGATTCAGATAGGGATGAGAAGAGATGACAGGAGGAAGTGAAACAGAAGCCTAGCTGGGCCTAGCAAGAAAATCTTAACTTCTGCCCTCTCCCCACAGGACCCTGAAGAAATTACCATCTGAGTTGCTAATGTGTGCATGCTGGTCTCCCCATCACTTACTTCTTTCTCTTGGAAAGACCATAACCTTAGTCCATCCCTGAAGGAAGAAGACCCGTCATTCCTCCTCCCTCTGGATCCCAGGAGTTGGAAGCACCTACAGCTCAGGATCTGTGAAAGGAGTGATCAAGAAAGAGAAAGGAAGGCGCATCTAGAGGGAATTCCTTTTTTTTTACTTTTTATTTTTTCTCAGTGGAACTGGTGGGGGCATGGGGCCAGGCACACATGAAAGGGAAGGGAGAGACCTGCGGGAATTTAAACACTGCTCTGAATCTTGACACAGTAAAACAAATTTGGGGGTGGGGGGTGGGGACGTCGGGGGGGGGGGTACGAGGGTGGGGGTGGGGTGTGCCTGGGAGGAGGGTGCGTCGAATTGCTTCTTTTTTTCAATAAATTCATGCGTCCCTGTGACTTTTGTACATCGGTGTGAGCGCATAAGGCTGAGTTTCTGTGTGACCCTGTCAGTGGTGCCAGATTGTATGACGGTCTGCGTAGCAGATATCAATGTCAAGAGTATATATCATCGTTTTATCCGGTTTCTTTGCCTACGTGTCAGTATCAGTTAAAATCCAGGTTCTGCGTGTGGCAGGGACAGGATAGATGTGCGACCCTGTCTGAATCCCTGTGCTGACGGTGTCCGTGTGTGTGTGTGTGTGTGTGTGTGTGTGTGTCTGTGTCTGTGTCTGTGTCTGTCTGTGTCTGTGTCTGTGTGTGTGTGCGCGCACGCGCGCCTCAGCTTCAGCCAGATCCTCCCGCCCGACTCCCGACTCCCCCACCTGAGCTCGGCTCCTACGTGCGGCTCAGCGGGCGCCTTCTGACTCATCGGGGCTCCGGGTCACATGCATCTTGCAGGCCCTATCGGGGCCGCTCTCTGCCGCCTGCCTGCCCGCCCGGGATCTGCAGCGGCCCACGCCCCGCTCCTGGCTCCCGTTCCCTCCGCGCTGCCACCCGCTCTGCCGCAGGAAGGTGAGACCCCAGCCCCCCTGTCACCGTCTCTCCCCGGTCCTTCGTCCCCTGTCTGCCATCCCTCCCGCATCGTCCTTCCAGGATGGCTCCGCGCACCTGCTCCATCATCTTCCTCCCAAAGCCCAGCCCTTTCCCACCCACCCCATATAGTCTCTCTGACCCATGATGAATGTCTCGCTATTTCTCTCTGCTTGCTTGCCTCATCTGTATTTCTGTTGCTGTCTCTAATCGAAAATCTCTATACTTGCTTCATCATCTGTGAATCTAAATCTCTAAATCACCTGAATCTCCTAGGTTTCTGCCCCTTTTTAATTTAACGCTCCTCAACACCTTCATTTTTATTGATGTTACTGTCTTCTTTCCATCTTCTTTCCAATCCCTTGGTTCTGCATTTTGGGGATGCCCCTTTCCGTTCTCTCACGTTCCCTAATTCAACTCCCTCCTCCTCACCACTCTCCATTTTTTTTCTCATTTTTTGACTATGCAGGGAATGTCAATTTTCTGGGGAGGTGTGGATGGGTACTGTCTTCTCAGTCTTGGCACTCTGCCCCTTTTCAAACTACAGCATAGCCCCCACTAGACTAGAATCTGATTCCCCAGACCTCCCATGTCTCTCCTGCCCCTCCCCCATCATGCTCAGCTTTTGGGGAGTACAAGAAATATGTGTGGAGGAGCCTTGGAGAGAGATTAGCTACTGGGGAAAGGGTGGGGGAGCTGACAGTCAAAGGATGTGAGTCATAGACGTTCAAATAAGGGGCTTTTAGCATCTCCAGGGGGAGGGGAGACCTTGGCTACTCATCATTCTTCTTAGCATCCAGAGAAGAGGCTGGCTTGGTGGCCACTCCCAATCTAGGTATACCTTGGGGAAATCCCAGCTGGCTGATAAGTGTGCTACTGAGGGGGAGAGAGGTCCACATTTCCCATGCAATGCTTTTCCACCAAGCCTCTTTTCCTTATTGCAGGGCCTCAGCTCCCAAAGTCATGTCTCTTTTTTCTTTATTCAGTGACCTTCTTCCCTTCCACCTCCACCAAGAGGGTATTTCTTCCTGTCCCCTCTCTTCATTGCAGCCAGATTTTCCTTCCCCTTCCTTCAGGACCCTATAGGTATGTCCCTCCCTTTTTTTCTGATGCAGTGACCTTCCTTCTTTCCTTCCCATTCCCCAGGATGGGGGTATCTCCATTTCTCCCCTCTCCTCACTGCAGCTAGTTTTTTTCTCTCTTACTGCAGTGACCTCCTCCCAGTCCCTTCCTTTCTCTGCCCCTCCCACACTAGCCCCACCCCTTCGGCATCTAACTTCTCTCCTCCCCTTTTCTCCACCAGTAGATTCTAGCCAACATGTCAATTGAGCGCATCCAAGCCCGGGAGATCCTGGATTCCCGTGGTAACCCTACAGTGGAGGTGGATCTCTACATAGCCAAAGGTAATGAATCAGGATCGAATCCCCTATCAGTTATCTTCCATCCAAGTCTCCGTCATAAGTATAACTCTTACTAGGGATTAACTGGCTGTTGGGGCAAATTGAGTGACCTGATCTAGAGTCCACAGTTGCTGTGTGGAGTGGACACTTGCAGAAGATGAATTACCATAGGATATGGGGTCCTGGGATGTGTGTGTATGTATATATGTATATATGTGTGTGTGTTTGTATGTTTCCAGGCTTATGTATCTGTTTCCTTATGTTTCCATGTTTGAGAAATATTATTTGTAGTAAGGGATTCTAGGCATGGCTGGAGAAATGCTGGTGGGAGTTGGGCCTCTGAAAAAAATGAAGAGATCCCTATCCAAGTAGCATTCTCTCTCTGCTCCCAATTCCTATGCTGCCACTCCCTTCCTTCCTACCCTCAGGTCTATTCAGGGCAGCTGTGCCCAGTGGGGCATCTACTGGCATCTATGAGGCACTGGAACTGAGGGATGGGGACAAACTTCGTTATTTGGGCAAAGGTAAGGCCCCCTTACCTATTTCTTTACATTCCTACTAGCTCCTTCATTCCAGGCTTTCTCCTTCTAGTATCTCTTTCCCTCCCTATTTCCCATTTCATCCCAGGCCTCTGGACCACTTGCCCCTCTCCCCACATCCTTAGTCTTTCATTTGTCTGGAATCTCCTTTCTTCCTCCTGATGATTCAGTCCTAGTCCTGGCTTCCTTCCCTTTTCTTAGGTGTACAGAAAGCTGTGGATCACATCAATAATACCATTGCTCCTGCACTGATCAGTTCTGTAAGGCTTTTCTCTTTTTTGGGGTGGGGGGAGAGGAATGTATCATAGACTTTCACTGGATTCAGAGGAAAAGGGAACATTCTGTCTCTTGGACACTTTTTAGATATGGGGCCTGGGGAAGGATCATACTAAAATTTGGTTAGGACTCACTAATCCCACCAGATTGCCCCCCCCCCAGTAGTCTCTCTGACAAATTGTTACCAAATGGAGCAGGGTAATCAGGGTGTGATGGACAGAGATTTGGTCCTGGGGAGAAAACCTATTTTTCCCTCCCTGTCCTGTCTCAGCCCTGGGGATAATAATGACTGTCTCTCCACAGGGCCTTTCTGTGGTGGAGCAGGAGAAGCTGGACAACCTGATGTTGGAGCTGGATGGGACTGAGAACAAATGTAAGATGGGAGTCATGGGCAGGGAGGGAGAAGGTAGAGAAGGGGCAGAACTGGGGCAGAACTGGGGCAGAGATGGTTCATTCCAAGGAGGAGGTGGGCAAAAGCTCTTTCTTTCTCTCCTCACTAACTCCATCCCTGGGGCATCCTTCCTTTTCACCCCTTTTGTGTTAGCCCCATAATCCTAGTGAACTTCTAATCTGATGATCCATCACATCTGCTGGTTATATAGGATCCTCTAATCAGTTGCACTGATGAAGTAGACAAAAGGAAGACTTTTCCAACAGTCCAAGGAGAAAGGGACATAATAGGGAAAGACTGGACGGGAGCTGCAGTGTTCTGGACAGAAGCAATAGTTTTAGAGTCAGAAGAGTCTTCGATCTTAACACTCAGCTGGTTAACCTTGAAAAAGTTATCTCTGAGTAACAGGACCATAGATTTGGAGCTGGGAGGAACCTGAGAAGCCATTAAGTTAAACACCCTTATTTTGCATATGGCAGAACTAAGGAGGAGAGAAGTTATTTGCCAAGGGTCACCCAGCTAATACTGGGCATTCAGGTCTCTGCCATCCAGCCCAGCATTTTATCCACTGTGCCACCAAGTTGCCTCTCAGTTTTCTTGTCTATGAAATGGGGCTAGGGATAGGGTCTGAACCAGTGATTTTAGGCAGTTCTAACTGCCAATGCAATTCAGCACCTTCTCTGAAATTTCTAGTCTTAGAGAGTTTCCCAGAACCCTAACAGCAGGTAAGTGACTTGGCTGAGTCACATAAGCCAATATGTGTTCATTGTAGGATCTGAACCTACATCTACCTGGCTCCAAGGTTGGTTGGCTGTCTGCTACATAATACTGCCAGAGGGTTTCAAATTTATATTAAATGAAGTTTTATTATTTATTAAAATGAAGTAATACACAAAGCTTAAATAGAAATTAAGTAGGTCTCTAAATTTACAAACTACTAGTTTCCTATGAGAAATTTCATGAGAATATAAAATTCAGACTTCTTATGCTAAGGTGGGACCATTTGTTGATAGAAAAGGATTGGGCAACAGCTGTTTGAATATTTTTATAATTCTATTTTTTTCTGAGTAAAATATTGTTTCTAATATATCTGATCAGTAAACACAGAACAAACTGACTTGGTTTACCTACTTCAACATTACCTATGTTATAGGATTGTTGTGAGGAACAAGTTAAGATTAATTAATTAAGTAACTAATGACTGCAAAATACTTTGTAAACTGTCAAGTAGTATAAAAAGTCAGCTAACAAGAATAGCAATAATAAGAGGAAAGTAAATGGACTCTCCTTCTAAATATCTAGAAATATGGTCAATTTTTACTTTTTAATTATATATATGTGTGTATGTATTATCTCCAATATATAGCCTAACTCTTCCTTCACATCCCTCATTCACTACATGGAGATTTTTCCATATTTTTGCATTTTAAAAAATGAAGAAGCTTTCATTTTCTCCCTTTTACCTCTTGCCTTCCTCATTGAAAAAAAAAGAAAAAACAAAAAGAAACCCTTTTTTAAAACAAATATGCATTGTCAAGCAAAACAGATTCTCATATTGGCCGTGTCCAAAAATATATGTCTCATTCTGCATCTCTCTGGGTCAAGTAATTTATCTCATCATTGGTCCCCTGGAATTGTGGTTGGTCACTGTATTAATTAGAGTTCTTCAGTCTTTTAAGGTTGTTTATCTTTACAATGCTGTAGTTTTTGTATAAATTATTTTCCTGGTTCTGTTCACTTTATTCTTCATCAGTTCCTATATATCTTCTAAGGGTTCTTTGAAAATATCCCTTTTAGGGGCGGCTAGGTGGTGCAGTGAATAGAGTACCGGCCGTGGAATCAGGAGGACCTGAGTTCAAATTTGGCCTCAGACACTTAACACAAAAACTAGCCGTGTGACCTTGGGCAAGTCACTTAACCCCAACTGCCCTCCAAAAAAAAAGAAAAGTAAAAACAACAACAACAACAAAAAAGAAAATATCCCTTTTATATTTATTATGGCACAATAGTATTCTGTCACATTTGAAAATATTGAAGTGGACTGATTTCTGCTTGAAGACCTGGGAAATCTTCACAGTCTACCTAAGGGGAGTGAAAAAAGAACTAGAAAAGTGGAACACATTAATTCTTATCATATAAGGAAAAGTGACTGAGAATGAATGGATAAAGTTTCCTAAAGGGTCTTGGAAGGATTGAAAAAAAGTGTTATAATTTCTTTCTTGAAAATGATTAATTTAAATGTAAATAGTTACTAAGGGGCAGCTAGGTGGCGCAGTGGATAGAGGGCCAGGCCAAGAGTCAGGAAGACTCACCTTCCTGAGTTCAAATCTGGCCTCAGATACTTACTAGCTGTGTGACTCTGGGCAAGTCGCTTCACCCTATTTGCCTCAGTTCCTCATCTGTAAAATGTGATGAAGAAGGAAATGGCAAACTGCTCCAGTATCTTTCTTTGCTAAGAAAACCTCAAATAGGATCATGAAGAATTGGACGCAATTGAAAAACAACTCAGCAACAAATAGTTACTGAGCAAGATTGCATTGATGTTTAATGTTGTTCTCATAAAACATTTCATGTTTTTTAAAGGGGGGAGGAGTCAGGGAGCGAGAGAAGGGTCCATCCTTCTGTGCCTTTGTCCTGAGTACTGTATCTCGAAATCTTGCAGCCAAATTTGGGGCCAATGCCATCCTGGGGGTGTCTCTGGCCATATGCAAAGCTGGGGCAGCAGAACGAGATTTGCCTCTCTATCGCCACATTGCTCAACTGGCTGGGAACTCAGATCTCATCCTACCTGTACCTGTGAGTTCTACCTTTCAGGATTCGAGGTGGGGACATGAAAAAGGGCAGTAAAGGATAGCTCTCTTTGGGGAGGGGAGCAGTGAAACAGTTGTACTTCAGGGAGTGGCTGAGGGCTAACAGGCAGGGGTGCTCTGGCAGGAGGATGTCTTCATCAGGGAATCTAGAGGTGGGGCCCTTTGACTCCCCTTTCTTCCCTTTACTTCCCAGGCTTTCAATGTGATCAACGGTGGCTCCCATGCAGGAAATAAGCTAGCCATGCAGGAGTTCATGATCCTTCCTGTGGGAGCTGAGAGCTTCCGGGACGCCATGAGGCTTGGGGCTGAGGTCTACCATACACTCAAGGGTGTCATCAAGGACAAGTATGGCAAGGATGCTACCAATGTTGGGGATGAAGGTGGCTTTGCTCCCAATATCCTGGAGAACAGTGAGGGTAAGGCTGGTAGTGGTGGAGAGCCAATCTCATGGTCCTATAAGGTCTTCCCCCCCTGCAGATTTCTGGTTATCAACTCATGCAATTTCTGGAGATATACCTAAACTATCCCCATTAAGGAGACCCACTTATACCATCTCTCAAAATATGCCACTTACCCAACCAGATCCTGAGGGAAGCACAACATCATCCTTTGGTCTCAAGATTCATTGTCTCTATTCCCTTGAGATAATACTGAATTTTACCTGATTCTTGGAAGCTCTCTAATGCATACCCAGTTATAGGAGAACAAAATTTTACCCATTCACACAGATTATTCAGTATCTGTAAGATTCCTAGATCCTACAGGATTTCTGGGGAGGTTACCAGTAAGACTGAATGGATTCACTGGTTCATGGAATATATTGGGTTAATGAAACTTCCAAATTTGAGCGGCTTAGTTTTTTAAAAGCCCCATAAAAGAATATGATATCTCTGGGCCCAGAAGCACCACCTCTTTCCCATCCCTCCACAATCCTTTTTTCACATTCCAGGTCTAAAAGATTGCCACCACCATTGCTGGGTTTCCTAGATTTTTTTTTTCAAACAATTAAAATTCCTGATCTGTGATTCATCAGGGACTTTAGGAAATCCCATCAGAAGCTTTAGGTGTGAGAATGTCATGTTGCATGTGTGTGTCCCTCTCTTCCCCTCCTTTGACAACTTCCTTCTCACCTGTTATCTACCTCTAATTCTCTTTATCACCCCACCCCCATGCCTCAGCCCTGGAGCTGGTGAAGGAAGCCATCGACAAAGCCGGCTACACAGAAAAGATCGTCATTGGCATGGATGTTGCTGCCTCTGAATTTTACCGAGATGGCAAATATGACCTGGACTTCAAATCTCCTGCTGATCCTTCTCGATACATTTCTGGGGACCAGCTGGGTGCCCTCTATCAAGGCTTCGTCAGAGACTACCCAGGTGCTTGCTCAGGGAAAACGATGGGACCTAAAGGAAACAAGGGCATGGGTATAGTTATTAAAAAACAAGGCTTTTTCTATACAGACATAACAGTGATATATAGAAACATGGTACATAACCGGAAGAACCAATGTGCAGTGAAAATAATGCTTATAGAGTATAGGCATGATACAAAAAAGCCATGTAAACATGAGGGGGATGCTGTACAGAATATGCAGGAGCCATGAATATTATGTTAGACTAAGCATTGACATAGAATTTTACCATTTATAAAAGACTTTCATCACAACTCTGCCAAGTAGCCTGGAAAGAAAATACAAATATTATGATACCCATTTTACAGATAAGGGCACTGAGGCTCAGGGAGGGTAAGTGACTCTCCTGTATCACAAGACCAGTAAGCGATAGAGCTAGTATCTGAACTCAAGTATTTTGAGTCCTGAGGCCAGTGGTTTTTTTCTACTATTCTGCACCTCCTTATAGGCATTGTATGCAGTTATGTGTATCATGGAGGTACTGTTTGCAAGCATATATGAGAAACCGAACGCAATTTGTAGAAACTATGTTTTGCGTGTAAGTGCTAAACACAAGTCTCCATTCTGTTCATCCTGGTTAAAACCCTGAATCAAATCATGGGGCCCTTTTTAGGCTTCATAACCATAAGGGAATGTAGGGATAGGAGTGGTGGAGTAGAGACCCAGAGTTCTTATTCCGGGAATGGGAAGAATGTATGATCTCCGTTGTCCCAGAGAACAGAGCTGGAGAAGTTGGATTGATATGGCAATAGAGAGGGCCGATTAAAGATGGTTACAAAGAAGGCCCTAGAGGCAGAGCAGGAAGTGCAAGGAAGGGTGACTTCCTTGGAAGGTGGAGTCTTCCTTGGAATCAGAAAAGGATGAATTAGAGGCAGGCCTGGCTGGAGGTAAGAAGGAGAAGTAACATGATTTCTGATGGTCTCTTCCAATTCAGAAGGTTTATGACTTTTTGGGAAGTGGGGATCTTGGCTGGGTCTAATGGCCTAATGAGACTACAGATCCCTTTATTTCTTCATTGTAGTCGTATCCATTGAGGATCCATTTGATCAGGATGACTGGGCCGCTTGGTCCAAGTTTACAGCTAATGTGGGCATCCAAATTGTGGGTGATGACCTGACAGTGACAAACCCAAAGAGAATTGAACGGGCAGTGGAAGAGAAAGCCTGCAACTGCCTATTGCTCAAGGTCAATCAGATTGGCTCTGTCACGGAGGCCATCCAAGCGTGAGTGAGACCCTTGGACCCTCCCTGACCATGACCCCCAAGACCCTCTGTTTCAAGCCCTACTCTTCTGTCAAGAAGCCCCACACATTCCAGAGAGAAGAGAGAGAACCTTTCTCTTTATTTCTTAGCTTTTCTGTCCTATAAAGTCCCTGGATCCCCTGGAGCAACTATCTCCAGATTTTCTCTTTGAAAAGTTGAAGGGGGGAGGGTAAGAGCCTGTTTTGAGGAAAGGGGAGTCAGTACCCACTCTGTGTGTGTGTGTGTGGCAGGTGTAAGCTGGCCCAGGAGAACGGCTGGGGGGTCATGGTGAGTCATCGATCTGGAGAGACAGAAGATACCTTCATCGCTGACCTAGTTGTGGGGCTCTGCACAGGCCAGGTACATGTCTTCAGCATTTCCTAAGTGCTTCTGGGGTAGTGAGAATATTGAGCTAGTCACTGGAGGAGAAAGAATAAGAAATTTTTTTTTTTTGGATTGAGGATGGAGTTCTAGGAAGGTTTCATGGATGAGATAGTCTTTTAGCTGGGCCTCAAAGGATACAAAGGGAGCAGGTTCGGGGGAAGTTTGGGAAGGAAAATTACAGGTTGAGAGAGCATGAGACTTACTTAAAAGTGCCACATTGGATGAAGACTGGCATGAAGGAACAAGGGAGTGCTAAAGAGATAGATCCTGTCCAAGATATCTTCTCTAGGCACCAGGGAAGTTTAAGGGAGTGGATTGTACAGTGAGGGCCTCTGAAGATACTGAGCCTTTCTCTGGACTGTGTTTTTTTTCAGATCAAGACAGGTGCCCCATGTCGTTCCGAGCGTCTGGCCAAGTACAACCAGCTCATGAGGTAAGAAAAAATTAAGGAAGAAGAGTGGTCCTCTGAGTGCTAGGAATGGAAGAATTCTGGGGAGAGGAAGTTATGGTCATCCCAGAACTGTTCTCTCTGGAGCCAAAACCATGAGGACAAGTTGGGAGGGAGGGTTGACAAATGCTTCATAAAAATTAATAAGGTGGGTTCTTTTAATTTCTGGACTTTTCAGTCAAAATGCAACCATACATGTATTCTGCTGTAAAGGCCATTTGAAAGGTCAAATGCCCTTTTTTATTTTTACAAAGAAAACTTGATATATGAGTTAATAATGCTCATAAAAGATTTTATAAAAATGAGAAAAATAGGAATATAACAGTACTCAATTTTCTTTTTTGAGTCTTGATATCATTCATAATATCATCACAGTCTTGATTTTTTTTTCTTTCCAAAAAAGTTGGGGGGGGGGCTAAGAATGAAGAGTGAGAATCCTTGGTGGGTAGGCTGGGTGGCTGGTACTCCTCTTGCGCCTCCTGATCTGGTCTGCCCTTTCCTTTCTCCATTTCTTACAGGATTGAGGAAGAGTTGGGAGATGAAGCTCGATTTGCTGGGCACAATTTCCGCAACCCCAGCGTCCTGTGACCACTCTCCTGTGTCTCGCCTCCCCCTCCAACTCTGTGAACTGTGACCTCTCACTTCCCCAAGCTGTGCCCTGCAGCCCCAAGCCCTTGGAATGTGTCCTGATCCTCCCAGTATTCCTTCCCTTCTTCCCTCTTTTCCCAACTTCTCCAGCCCCAGTTTCCTCTTGGCTTGGCCTTCTATTTCAACTCCCTGCTCCCTATTCTCCTGAATGGTCTCTTTCCTGGGGTCAGACCGTTCTTAGCTCCCTGCCGCTTTCTCCTCTTACTTTCTCTCCTTTCTCAGAGTTGGAGAGGGGAATGTGAACTGCAGAAGAGGGTTAGCCCCTGGAAGGGCGGAAGGGGCTTAGCTTGGGTGTCATCAGGGTACACTACAGGAGATGTTTGGAGAGGGGCTGGGATAGGAGTTACACATGCTCTCTGCTTGTGTGGGTATGTTTTGGTTCTATATGCTTATCCATTTTGCACATGCTCCATGAACTGAAATGTTATGCGTGCAGTCCATGTGCTATGTATGCTGGATGTGTGTTGTGTGTGTTTGGCATGTTACTTATGTTGGCATATGGGGCAGGGCCTAATTTGAGATTATGTATTTATATAATATTTATTTATTTTGTTTATTTATTATTTCCTTGGAAAACTAGGGACTGAGCATGTCTTGTCACAAGGGCCTAGTTTTCCATGTCTCATTCAGCTTTGTGCCACAGTGACCATGGGTAAGGAGGTATAGCAGAAGTGGGAAGGATAAAAGGAAATGTCCTATGCTTTACCTCCTTTGTGTGTGGGGACCCCTTCCCCCAGCTAAAGATCCCTCCCTAGCCCTAAATCCCCAGGTTTTTCCCTAGACTCCCCTAACTTTTCCCCAGCTGTAGCAGAGCCATGCCTTTCCCTCCCCCCATTGCCACCTACCCGAGTCACCACCATCTTCATGCTCCCCACAATTACCACTGTCATTAAAGTCTGAATCACAGGCCCCGTGTGTCTGAGAAGTCTGTACCCCACTATCATACATGAAAGGAGTGGGCTGGGGACCGGGAAACAGAACAACAGTGCCCCAAGATGAAAATCCCTGATTAGAGAGGGTGGGGGCAAGTGTGTGTGTGCCAGTGTGAATGTGTGTGAAGGGGGCGAGGGGGTAGGGAGAAGAAACCCAGATAAGTATGGCCAAGATAGGGTCCAAGAGCTGGAATCCTGAAATGCCTATTCCTTCTCAATAATACGCCAACTTCAGAGAGAGACACACTTGGCCTGGAGTGCCCTATCACTGGGCTCTCATCCAAGCAGGATTACAGCTAGGCCTGGGGCAAAGACCACATGAAGATCCATACAAGTTCTAGAGCCAGCTGTCCTTTGGAGAATGGATACCCTTTCACTACCTGGGGCCTGGGAAGGGGAGTGGGGTGTCTGCACATAAATCGGAATATAGGAGAGGTTGAACCAAGTCTGAGTCCCTTCACAAATAGGAGGGATGGATTTCCTAGGTCGAAGCATCAGAACACACCCATTCACTACTTCCAATTTTCCTCCCTCATCTCCTAGAGAACACCCCAGACCCCCTTGAGGCCCCAGAGATCTTTTTGATCGAGAGCCCCTATAAAGAAGTTCCGTTTTAAGAGGGCACCTCCCAACCAAGGTCTGGTCTGGTGACCGCTAGAGGGAGACAGGGTTCATGAAATGTGAGCTCTGGGGACCAAGGCCTAGAGTACTCAAGGGAATTCTGAGCTATTGTATAGTCTACACAGGTCTCCTCCATTATTCTCTCCTCTTCTAGGCTGAGATCACCTTTTCTCTCACCTTCCTCTATCACCCTGCTGCAAAAAGAAGGTGGACAGAGTCTGTTTCCTTTGTTGGACCCCCTCCTGGACCCTCAGCCTGCCCTGGCAGGGGTCACACACCCATCACCCTTTGCTATTTTATTTTTCTTTCTGTGTCTTTTGCTTCGTACTCTTTTCTTTCTCTACCCTTGTCTTAAATGGCTGCCCCTTTCTGTGACTCATTTATTCCTTCTTCACATCTTAGTTCTGTTATTGCCTGTTTCCCATCCATTTCTTGGTCACTCCTCTTTCCATCTCTTCGACCCTCCAGCCCTGTCTCTTCTCTCACAAGCCTTTCTGTTCCCTCTCTCTCCCAGGTATAAGGGAGGATTGGGTTACTCACTCTGCTCTGCCTGGGCCTCCCAGGCCCCTCTCTCCACTTTCCCTTTGTGTGGTTGCTTGGTGACCACTGGCTGGGGTGCGGTGGGGTGGGGTTGGAGAGAAATGGTGTGAAGGATGGGGGGGGGACTTGTGCAGCTGGTTGAGGGTGGAACGGAAAAATAAAATCTAGTTTCTCTTCAATGTCTACAACCTTAGATGGGTTTCTATCATGCCCCGCCCCCTCCTAACACACCCACCAGCCAAAAGCCTTAGTTTCCCATTCTTAGCCTGGAGGTAGCCACTATTCTACCCTCCCCTGCCCCACCCTTCTGTGGTCAGTAGAGAAAACGATTGGGAAGGCTTGAAGCTGAGTCTTGAAGTCAAGCCCAGTCTGAGGCAGAAAAACGTAGAATATGGTGGGGATTGGGGGAAGTTGGGTGTATGTAATGGGAGGAGTCCTTCAATATGTAAGGTAGGAAGTAAGTACTGTCCAAGGGCATAGGACTGAAGGGGAATATGATCAGATCCCAAAGGAGAGAAAGAAGAAAGAGGAAGAATGGGATTCAACAGATAAAATTTGTGTGGGTGAGGGTGTGCAAGTGACTCAGTAGATTTGGGACTACTGCCTTGGCTGTGTCCCTTTTCCGCAGTTTGGAAAGCCCCCTGACATTTTTAGTCCCACCATCACCATCATCCTTGCCCCCAGACATGCTTGGGGAAAGTGGAGAGGAGAGCAGCCTGGCAGGTCCCACAGTCCTCCTCACCCTAGCAGGCAAAGCCAACTCTGATGTCCAGAAGCTGGCTTTTTGCCTCTGGCTGGGCCTGGTCCCATATATTTTTCTCCTAATTTCCCACCCCTAATCCAGGGAGGAATAGGGGACTCCAAATCCAGAAACTCCAGGTCCAGCTCTTCTCATTTCCCAGCTCCCTCCTCCTCCTCCTTCCCTCCACTTCCCTCTGGCCTTCTCAGTCTCTGCAGCCAAAAAATCACCCAGTGTTTCTAGGTCCTTTGTACTGGGAGATGGGACAGCTGGGTGTGGGATGGGGGAGAGAACCTGGAGAAGATGGTTGGGAGGGACTGAGGGGATGGAATAGGAGAGTTGTGGTCATGATGGGGGTAGACTGGTGGGTTGGGAGACTAAGGCAGACCGACTGGCAACAGGATAAGGGAGACAGGAAGGTTGGGTTTCCAAGGGGTTGAGCGTCGAGGGAACGAAAGGGGAATATTTCCAGGACTAATAAAGGGAAGGGGGTGGTGTTGGGAGGGGCAGAACAGCGGCTGCAGGGTACTAAGACATTTCTGGGTTTAGGAGTTTGGGTCAAAGTGCTGCTTATCCTCCACCTTTCCTCCCCAACCCCAACCCATTTCTGTCCTTTCTTGTGGCCTGAATGACCTTTGCTGTGGACAGGGTAAGACAGGCCAGAGAAAGCCGGCAGCCGGATGTCAAGGGTGCCCCAGGTAGCCACGATGCCTCCCCCAAGTTTCACCATCTCCCTCTCAATAACCTCTTATTTCCCCCTTTTCTTATCCAATTTTCCTGTTTTCCCCCAAGTCCTTAGTCTCCCTGTCTTGCCTCCACTCTCCATCAATTTTCTTCCTTCACTTCTAAATTTCTATCCTTACCTGTACTGTCCCGTCTCCCCTAATAGACCCCTCTAGCTCCTCACCATATTTCTATTATTCTTCCCTTCTCTATTTCCCCTAACCTCTCCCTAGCATTCCCATCTGGCCCCATCTTTTTCTCATTTCCTCTCTGACACTCCTTCATTCTCCCTACCTTACTCTTCTATCTCTCCCACACATTTCCCTAATACCCCCCAAATCTATCGCACAGCCCCATCTTTCTCCCACATTGCTGTATCACCCCAAACTTCTCCCCCACCTCCTCCCCCTCTAAACTCTGTTTTCCATCTCTTCCTCACATACCCCCATCACCC
>CM053597.1:153097428-153146917 GCA_028646575.1 Pseudocheirus occidentalis
GATTCCTCCTCGTAATGTGCACACGCCCCCTGCTCCCCCCCAGCCGTCCTTCCACCTTGTGCTTTTCCTTATTGGTGTCTTTCAATCCTCTACTTCCCCTTGTAGTGGAAGGTGGGCAAAGAGCCATTTTCTTTAACCGAATTGGGGGTGTACAACAGGACACCATCCTCGCAGAAGGACTACATTTCAGGTAAATTGTGGGGACAGGAACGTACATCATAGGATCCCCGGGTTTTGTTCTTAGCCCTGGGCAAAACCATCTGTATTCTGTGTTTTCTCTCTCTTCCTCTACCCCGTCCCCCGAAAAGCCATCACACAAGACATCAGTTACTATAGCATCTGCGTTGTCTTAAGGGTATTGATTGCCAGGGGGTCCCCCGGATTTCCCCATTAGATCTTGTTCCTGTTTAAGTGCTTATTTAGAGGGCCTGAGGGATCTGAAAACTTATGTGAAAGGGTTCAGTAGGGATAAGGGAGAGAAGAGGTGTTCATCTCTTTAACCTCCCTTCTGTGTCTTGAGGGGGAAAGATGAATGGGATTCAAGTGGCTAGAATGGGTGAGGGATGATAGGACCGTCCATGAGCCCCCCATGACCTAGCTTCTTCCCGTCCCTCCTCACCCCCAGGATCCCCTGGTTCCAGTACCCCATCATCTATGACATTCGTGCCCGGCCCCGCAAGATCTCTTCTCCCACAGGCTCCAAAGGTGGGTCTGAGCACCCGGAGGCAGGGAGGGGAAGGAGGTGGGCCCAGAAGAGGTTAAAGTGTGTAACTTGTACAGGAGAGACCACAGCCGAGATGGTTTCTGCACTTTGGAGATGAAGGTGAGAGACCTCTTGCATCACATGTAAACAGTGTAGCACCTACTTTAAGTCTCTTCCATCAGTTACCCAACCCCCAGCTGTCATCTCTGCCTCCATCTCTAGCCACACTTGTTGCCAGTCACTAACACATGCCAAAGGCTCTTTCTGTTCTTTCAGGATGTCCTTACCTCTCACCTGGATTGTTATTTTCATAAGAAATTTAAAGGTAGACTGATGAAGTAATCTTTCCTGTTTCCAATGTCCTCCCCTTCTGTGGGTGACCCTGATTATGTTACTTCTCTTTTCAGAAATTTTTGTGGGCTCTTAGTTGCCCATAGAATAAGCTTTATACTCCTAATCCTACAGTGGGTGGGTATGCCCACTCTGCCTTTCTCTTGTGAGTCCTGGATTAATATTGTAAAGGGCTTTAGAAATTATCTCTAGTACAACCTGTCATTTCACAGAAATTGAGTGATACCCAGGTTATGCTATTAGAACTGGGGTCTTCTGACTCCAGGGCTAATATAGCTCTAGACAAAGCTCAAACCACTTATAGGACTTATTAAATTCTAGATCTCTTCTCATTTCATAGTATCTAGACACCTTCTAGTCTAGGCCTGCCTGAACTGATGGCTTTCAGGCAAGACTTCTATGTGCACTTTTCTCAAAGAGGGTAACTCTAGGCTGCTATTAGAATAGCCTTCTATTGATAATAGATCTAGTTGTTCCATTCCTTTCTTCAAAGATCACAGAAGTATCCCGAGAAAGTAGCGTGGCATTGTGGAAACAATATGGACCTAGACCGGTTTAGGAATACTTTCTGAATGGCCCTGGGCCACTTAGTTACCCCTCTGAACCTCAGTTTCCTCATCCATGAAATGAAGCCTCTACCTCACAAGGTTCTTTTGAGGGTCAAACATTTAAAATGTTTTGAAAACTTTAAAAAACAATATAAACATGAGCTTTTATTGCTGCATAATAAATTCCATTTAGAGCCTCATAATCTGCATCACAGTCTGTCCAGCCCCTTTTCAGAGCCACAATTCCCACTTCCATAGGTTTACCAATACTGGACTCTGAGTCAGCAGTGATTCCCCCTCTTCCTTTTCCATTGAAGTTCTAGCTGTTCCAAGGCCAACTCCTTCATCATCGCTTACATTGTACAGCACCTTAAAGTTTGCAAAGCACTTTTTGTGTACAAGGAAACAGGGACTTAGCACCATCGTGCAGGTGCCAAGTTTCTAAAGTGAGGTTTGGGTCTGTGCAGTCTCCTCTCTCATGCAGTCTTTCACTCTCTCCTCTTATCCTCAGCTTTGAGACTCTCATAAGTTTTCTGTGCATTGTAGGCTCTTCCTGCTTACTGTCTTGAACCGCTTAAGTCATTCCCTCCGCTGATTGAGTTTGAGCCAAGCAACATCAGCCCTATATGAAGTGCTCTTAGGCTTGGAGTGACCTCCCCCATTTCTGCCTGCTGAGAGCCTTCACTGTGCTATAGAGCGCCAGTACCACATGTTCATTACTTGCATTCATTACTTCCTGGCCATGTGAGAGTATGTTAAGAGACCTTACCTTGGGTGCTAAGTAAATGTCTGTGGAATGCATAAGCATGTGCCTTCTCCCTTCCAATCACCTTGTACACTTGCCCTCCTTCCAAATCTGGTTTAGAAT
Organism: Pseudocheirus occidentalis; assembly: GCA_028646575.1. Taxonomy (NCBI): domain Eukaryota; kingdom Metazoa; phylum Chordata; class Mammalia; order Diprotodontia; family Pseudocheiridae; genus Pseudocheirus; species Pseudocheirus occidentalis. The sequence goes on from CM053597.1 coordinate 153,099,899, forward strand.
TCTTTGCCCCAAGAGTTGCACTCATCAGGTACTTAGGTAATTGGCCACTAGAGCTGAGCTTGTCTGCACTTTCTTTTTTTTTCCTTTTTGGAGGGCAATTGGGGTTAAGTGACTTGCCTAAAGTCACAAGGCTAGTAAGTGTGTCAGGTGTCTGAGGCTGAATTTGAACTCAGGTCATCCTGATTCCAGGACTGGTGCTCTATTCACTGTGCCACCTAGCTGCCCCTTGTCTGCACTTTCTTTAATGCAACTCTCAGGTCTCCTCTGTATATTTAGGGGAAGAAAAGATTCTGTCTACTCTCGATGGAGTGAATTAAACTGGATAGTTTGATTTAGCAAGTGGTTATGAAGTGCCTGGTACCAAGTCCCAAACTAGATGCTGAGACAATTCTGTGCTTCATGTCCCCAGCATCATGAGGCACTCAAGATAACGTGAGAGAGAACGCTCGGGGCAGCATGTTTGAGTGAGGAGAGGAGAATCCCCAAGTCCTGAATAATGCTTTCTCTGTTCCCTGCCAAGATCTTCAGATGGTGAACATCTCCCTTAGAGTGCTCTCCCGACCCAATGCCCTGGAGCTGCCCAGCATGTACCAGCGCCTAGGGTTGGACTACGAGGAGCGTGTGTTGCCCTCTATCGTCAATGAGGTGCTCAAGAGTGTTGTGGCCAAGTTTAATGCCTCACAGCTGATCACGCAGCGGGCCCAGGTCTGACCCCTTCCACTTCCACTTACTTAAGGTCATCAGCATTAAATCAGTTTGAGGCCCCTGCCTACCTAGACACCTGCTAGGGAAGAGCCATAGCCAGGTTCTTGTTTTTTTTATACAGAGGCAGCTTGGAAACTTCTGAATCCTTTGAACAAATGGGAAGGAGCAGGAGAGCTATAACTAGATTAGGGGACTGGGGGTGGGAAGGGGGCTGGTAATACTCCAGAGACATGGAACCCAAAAAGCTTACACAACCACCAGTTAGAGGCTCCACACACAGGCTTACGCTGACTTAGCTAGGGGAGGCTAAAGACCCATCACAACCAAGGTAGGAACCTTGTGTGAGCTGTGGGAAGGTGTGGTTAGGTGGCTTTTCAATCCCTTTGGACAGCTAAGTTTTAGGTTGTTAACACCAGTAACCTCTCCCCTTTGTTACCACTACTTCACGGCTTGCTGGGCCTCCCCACCCCAGGTGTCCTTGTTGATCCGGCGGGAGCTGACAGAGCGGGCCAAGGACTTCAGTCTCATTCTGGACGATGTGGCCATCACAGAACTGAGCTTCAGCAGAGAGTACACAGCTGCAGTAGAGGCCAAGCAAGTGGGTGAGTCACATGTGTGGTGGCTGGGGGGGAGTGGGGAACGGAGTGGGCTGCCCTGTGTTGGGGCAGAAGGGCCAATGGTGCCTCCTGTCTCTGTCCCCACTGCAGCCCAGCAGGAGGCCCAGAGAGCTCAGTTTCTAGTGGAAAAGGCAAAACAGGAGCAGCGGCAGAAGATTGTCCAAGCTGAGGGTGAAGCTGAGGCTGCCAAGATGATATCCCTGTGCAGTGTGTCTATCTGTTAGGGGTTGGTCCCTAAAGGACCAGTGACAGTTGCCTCCTCCCTGACTGGCTGGGTGATGACTCCAAGGCGAATGCGACCTCCGTGTCTTCTGCTCCTGGCTCCCCCGGGGGGGAGAGGGAACTAGAGGGATCACAATCGTGGGGATCTGGAATCTTGGTTGGGGTGCAGAGGCTTGAACCACTGCTGTAAAGCCAGATCAACAGAATTGCTCAGGCCCTTTGGTTTCCAGTAGCTGCCTCCAGTACCTGGCAGCTATACCGAGCAGGGGCCCACAGGTGGGGTCAGGGCAAAAGCAGAGGCACTGACGGGGTCTGAGCGCAAACCCCTAGATCTGACAGCCCCAGAGAGGGAGGAGCGTGAGGCAGGATAAGGACAGTGATGTCTGGCCTGTTTCTGTGGCTCCTTAACTGCCTGTTTACCTTGGGGAAGCTCTGAGCAAAAACCCTGGCTACATCAAACTTCGGAAGATCCGAGCTGCCCAGAATATCTCCAAAACTGTATGTATGGGGAGCAGGGCAGGGGAGGCAGGAGGGCAGAGAAGAGCAAGAGCTTGGCTGGTGGCTGATGCCTTTCCTTTGTCCCCAGATCGCCACATCTCAGAACCGAATCTATCTCACTGCTGATAACCTTGTGCTGAACTTGCAGGATGAAAGCTTCACTCGGTGAGAGTCATGCACATAAGCACATCCATCCAGGGGCCCTGGAAAGCAGAGCATTGGCATCTCCTGAGTTCTAGTCCTCAGTGAGCTGTGAACTTGAGGAAAATCACAACCTTAGTGCCTCATTTAGTGAGAAAGATTTGTGGTACCAGCCTTGAGGTTTTTAGGGTGAAAGTAGAGAATCTTGATGTACTTAAGTGGGTGGAACAACAGGGACAGTGATATCAGATCATCTTTCCCCCAGGTGAGATTTGGTTCACTGACTTTGGGGGAGGGGATGGTAGGAGATGTGAGAGGCTGGGTCCTAGAACTCATGGGTTTTAGGTTCAGGGTCAAACTCTTATCAGCTGTCCTTAGTTTTGTTAGGGGAAAGCTACTGAATGTGGGGTGGAACATAGTGCTGTTTAAGCCTAAAGGATACTAAATTATTCTTTCTCTTTGTATGTCTGCCTCTTCTGTGTGTCACTACAGAGGAAGGTGAGTTGTGACTGAATGGGTATTGTGGGTGAAGGCTCTTAGAGGTGGGGGTACAGTGAGAATTGCCTCAAGGCTAAAGTTCCCACATGAGGGGCTCTCCTAAGACCCCAGCATCCCCAGCTTGGGTCTTCCTAAGGTTGGCTTTACTTCACTAGTCTTTTGTGGAAACCGAGTGAGGAGTCTTATGGAGTTGCCTTATACCTCTGTGTCTCTAACCACTCTCCTTTCTCTATAGTGACAGCCTCATCAAGGGCAAGAAATAGAGATGTCCTACTGACCTCAAGAGAAAGCTGATCTCTTCCTCCCTGAGTTAGTCTTGGATGAGGCGGCAGATGGGTCCACCTCCCACACCCCACCATCATGTGACTTTACTCCACCACCCCTTCCCCACTCGTTGGATAAATGAAGACTGACAAATGTTCCTTTCCCTAATCCCCCTCCCCATATTTTGCTGGGGGCCTGGGGTATAAGGACTGTGTGATTTCTTAGTGATTTCCTCTCTAGCTGGTTTCCCTCCAAGGCCGGGAGGAGATAACAGCTATCCCAGGAATTCTCAATAAATTTTTATTACTTAAGTGGAATCTAGTGCAATTCAGGATCTTGACTTCCACCCATGAATGCTGGGAACAGGGCTGATCAGATGCACTTCTTCAGTTCACCGGCAGGGGGTGCAAAGAGTTCTGACCAGGCTCAGGGGTCTGGCAAGATGGGGACCCTCCAAGAGCAGAAGTCGGCATGGGAGTGAAAGAGGGCTGGGTGTGGGGCTAAGGCCTGAGCAAAGATGGACATTAACCAGATCCTGGTTTGGGAGCTCTGACCACCAACTACACCACTCCTTTGTCTTCCTGAGACACATGAGCACCTGCAGCTTTGCAGAGCCAGTCACTGGTGGATGGCCCTGTGTCATTTGCCAGTTACTTTACATTTGTGGATGTTTAAGTCAAAAATAAGCATCTTATTTAAAACCATATCTATACAGTCCATTGGGGAGAAGGCTAGGCACACTAGTTAGACATCTAAAGACTGGGCACAAAGTTATACTTTCTCTGATCTTATTTCCTAATCCGGGAGGTTTGGAGATAAAATTTGCCAGCTTCATTGGGATTATATGGATTAAATGAAATATATAGGAAAAAAAACCCGGACTACAGAAAATCCTACCTATCCTAGGGTGACTACAGTCATCTCTGCCAAGTCTACCTATATAGTTTCCACCTGCCTTAGTCAAAGATTTGCAAACATCTTCCTCACAATGACCCTAACAAGAGTACGTAGAAGTATTCTCTCCATTTTGCAGCTAAAGAAATGGGCTCAGTGCCTAGCACATGGTAAGGTGTTCAATAAATATTTGATTTTTGAGAGGATAAAGTTGTTGACACAAAATTAAAATGGGGCATTAATACTTAAAGACCAGGTCATCTGCCTGACCTGGTTGGTGTGTTTCTGTTCCTTAACAGTGAGTGAAGAAACTTTCAGGCCCAAGCATTTATCCAAGTACTTTGTTGAGTACCTGGTTCTGTTTAAAAGCTCCGGAGAGTAGCTTTGCTTGGTTACAGTTTGGAGTTCTTTCCTTGTGGGTACAAGATGTCATATTCAGAGGGGGCATATATCATTCCTCAAATGTCATTCAAGCACAAAATAGATCTGTTCTCAATTATTGTTTAGCCTTACTGTGGTATTGGCATTCATTGGTCTGGTCTTCCACATACCTGGTTCAAGCCTCCAGGGTGTATAATAGCTTGTGTAATAACTCAGCTTGGGCAATAGCCTTTTAATGCTTACATACCTGTCTCAATTCATTTAGCTAACATGGCCTGGTCCCTGCCAATTTAAGATACTTGCCTTCTGGGGAATCCCCTCCCTTAGAACCCCATTGTTGATGTCCAGTGAATTTGGTTTGAGTCTCCACTCCAAGGACCGGGCACCTGTATTTCTTGAGAGAAAATTCTTGCAAGAATGAAGCTAGATAATCCTAGAGAAACTAAAATTAGCAAAGTTAATTTCTAAATATATACATTAGCTGCCCACACCCCATATCCCTCTTTTGTCTTCTTTCCATTTAATTCTCTACCACAACAAAGAGCAGAGGGGATCCTTTGATGAAAGAGGACATTGATTCGGTGGAAGGCTTCGTGAATTCCCGCTGAAGATGGAGGGAAAGTCCTGCCCCACACTCTGGGCAGCCATGTCATCTTTTTCCAAGGATGGTCCAAACTACTGTACAGCTGAGATCTTGAGCAGTCCCCCAATCCTTATACTCTAATCTCCTAATACTCTACTAAAGGATGAAGGGTCAGAGATTATGAATTGGGACCTCAGTGGATCCCAGATCTCCCTGAAGATCACCAGGGTCAAAAGTCATCGAAGGGAGAACCAACCCGGAGGGCATCTTTACCAGACAGTGTTAGAAGCTTCATGATCCAACACTGCACTGGAAGATGGCCCCAGAGCTGGCCAGCTGGGCACATCCAGGGCCAGAGCTGACCAATCACACAACAAGGATCTCTAGTCTCTCTGTGGTTAGTTGGGAGTCTTATCTCTAGGAAGAACTAAAGCAAATCACAAACACCAAGCCTACATAGTTCCTGGTCAGTCATGAGTTGTAAAAGTCAGGGGTCTACCAATCATAGACCTCAGAGAAAGCTGACCAATCACAGGACAGCAATGGGAGAGTTGCTGTGCCGCTGTGTCCCCTCTTTAACCTCTGCTGACCCTCTGTGTCCCCTCTTCAGATCAGAAACCAAAAGGAAAATCCTGTGCTCCTGTTGGGGTTGGGGGAAGAGTGTTGACATCCTATTCCTAGACTTAAGTCCTGTGGCAATGGGTATTTGGAGGCGTCATTAGGAAAGGACTTCCATCATTACCCGGCAGTATTAGAGACTCCCAACCAGCACCCAAACACTACTGGGTAAGACGGGGCACCAATCCCAGCCTGCCCAAGATGAGGGGCGATTACTGTGAAGGTGCAGCCATCAGTCCTGAGTAAGAGACGGGTTTGGTTAAGTCTGGGCAGTGCCATAGAGGCAGACCTGTGACCAAGGCTGTGCTGGCATCCAGCAGCCCTTCTCCTAGTGGAAGGAGGCCAAGGAGGTGCCTTGCAGCATAATTAACACACTGTTTGGGGCACCGGGAGCTACTCATGGGGCTTATTTAACTTCTAGTAGGCTCGTTCCCCCCAACCCCACTCAGCACCCTCCAAGATGTCAGAAAATGCTGAAGGCCCAAGCAGGGGGTCAGAGGAGTCACTTACCATACTCTTCCACCACCCACAAACCCCAGTCCTTTCCCACAATCTCTTTTCTACTTATTCCCCAAGGCCTGAGGCCTATTCCCAGTGTAATATGCTCCATTCTCCTCACCCACCATTTCAGATCTCTATCAGCCTGCCTTTCCTCTTGGACCAGTCAGGCCTAACACAGCCTCTGCTCTGCCCCTCCTTTACCTACCTGCCTCCAGACCCCTGACTGCTCTCACTTCAGGGCTCAGGATGAGACGGTAGGGGAAGATCGGAGCCCCTGTGTCCATAGGCCTAACAACAGGGCCTCTACCTTGCCTCCTTCCTCTGCCGCCTAGCTCACCTGGGCCACGCCTGCAAAGGGTTGCCACACAGGTGTGTCCTCCTGCTATAGGCTGGCTCTCCCCACCCCCACTCCACTTTCTTAACCCTTTCCCTTCCCAGTTTCCTTCTCTCCTTCCCCTTTCTTTTATCTTCCTCTCCACTTCCCACTTCCTTTCACCCACCTCATTTTCCAAAGACTTTAAAAGGACAAAATTCTGTTTTTCCTTTATTATCTACCCTTGCTGTCAGGACCAGGACTTTAAGTAGATATATTTGACCCAGCGTGATCAATGGAAGAGCTGTATTTCTGTTCCTGCCTCCACTGCCCTTTTCCTGATGACCTCTGACTCACTGCACCCTTCCTTTTTATCCCTCCCCTCTACTTCTTTTTGACTCTCCAGTGCTTTTCCTGACCTGAGGACTCCCCAGGAGAATTTGAAAACTCAATTAACCCTTCTAGGCAGATGATGTCCACATCCCTCATGTCTCTCCCTGAATTTCCAGCTGGTTTCTGAACATGACCCGGATATAACTCCAGCATCTTGAACTCAGCATGTCCAAAACTGAACTCATCACCTCCTACCTCAGTTCAATCCCCACCAACAGTTAGATTTGTGTATAGGGACTGTTTGCTGTCTTTCTTTGTAACCCAAATGCTGAGTTCAGTGCTTGGTATACATGAAGCATTTGTGAACCATTTTGATCCCCCATCACCTGAGAAAGGCCTAAAACCTGAATTGGCCAATCAGAAGAAAGACATTTTTAGCTCACTCTGAGCTTAATCTACCATAATGCTTTGTGTGTTCTGACATAAGAAACATGCTTTGTTTTGTTCTCTGAGTGAACCCAAAATGCCCTTTCCTGTGTCAGCAAGGCCAGATGAAGCTGACCAGGAACTTCTTTCTGTTTATGACTACCAAGGACAAGGTGCCTTGAAACAGACCCTATCTTGAATAATGGGACTTTATTTTTAATGTTTTCTTATGTTATATTATATTATGTTAATGATAAAAATCCAGACATCCAAAATCTATAATTTCAATGGATACCTTGACATTCTCTTATCTTATTATATTTATGATGTATCCTATTAAGAAATTCCTTTCTCATATTATGGTTAACACATATGGAGACTATAATTTTGGGTTGACACAGGCATGCTGATTGGGATTGCTATAAATGTATAAAGGATCTTCTCCTTCAGCTGGTTCTCCTCTGAGTTCAGAATTATTTTCTGACTCCATCATGCATGATTCTCTGGCTTAACAAGAATAAATAAGTACATTATAGCCCAGGTACAGCTTGGTTCTGTTCCTTTTTCAAACTTTTGGTAAGGTGAACACCATTCTCTTTGTTCTCTGGTAAAACTTCGCTTAAGATGGAAACTGATTTTGTTTGTTTCTTTGGACCAAACTTTTGGTAAATGCTTGACATGTTTAGTAAATGCTTGCTGAGTGACCAACCCATCCTTTCTCTTCCCCATTTCTGTTAATTGTACCAACTTCAGTCTGACCCAGAGTATTGAAATAACCTCCTAACTGGCCTACGTGTCTCTAATTCCCTTCCTCTAATCTATCCTACAACCACTGTCTGACTAATCTTCTGATCATAGCCCGCTCCTCTTTTCAAAAATCTATACTTTCTATCAAATAAAGTTTATGCTTTCCAGTCTGACATTGAAGACCCTCTATATTTTGAATTTAAACTATCTTTCCAACTCTATCTCTCTCTGTTCTCTTTCATACACTTTATGTCAGTTAAACTAAATTCACCATTTACAGAACTCATCTTTATATTTCTTTGTCTTCTCTTCTTTATTCATATGTAATAAATGCTCTATCTCCCTGCCTCTACCTTTAAAATCTTACTCATCTTCAAAGTCCCAATACTACCCTCCCCCATGAAGCCTTTCTTGGTCCCCTACTTGCAACCAAATGGTTATGGACCTTGTGTGGACTTCAAATGATTTATTTGTATCCCCAATATAAGATCAATCACATTCTGCTTTGTACAATAGTTAGATGTGGATTCTCTATCCACACTATCACTCTTCTTCTAGATTGTTCGCTCCTTGAAGGCAAGGATTGGATTTTAGTCATCTTCATTCTGTTCCCAAACTTCTTCATTTCTACCTTCAAAACTTCTCTCATATATGGCTCCTTCACTCCAGTCACCTGCCACCTTGTTATAGGTCCTCACCATCTCATCCCTGGACTATTGCCTTAGCCTTCTGGCCAGTCTCCCTGACTAAAGTCTCCCCCTACCCCCATCCATCAGTCACCAAAGTGATCCTCCTAAAACACAGCTCATGTCAACCCATGCCACCCCCAACTCATCAAACTCCAGTGATTCCCTATTACCTCCAAGATCAAATATAAAATCATATACGTTTGTGTATATGAATATATGTGTGTTTATGTATATATTGTATATGCATATATGTGTGTATATGTGTATATATGTGTGTATGTGTGTATTCACATACACATGTATGTATGTATATATGTGTGTATGTGTATATATGTATGTGCAAGTACATTCCACTCCTGGAATCCTGGAATCCACCCCTGTAACGAGAATCTAAAGATCTTTCCTGCCCCTAGGCCCTTTGATAGGCTTAAGTGGCTCCGAGAATGTTCCCTGATTTGAGAGTATACTCTGCCCCCTAATAGGCTGAATGTGGTCACATGGAGCCTGTGACAGGAAGCTTGTTTTTTGGGAATGGCCACACCTTGTTACTTTGTAATTGGACAGTGGGTCAAGATGGCTGACCCAGGAGAAGTCTATTTATACCCCCTGATGTGAGGTTTCCTTTGGGGCTCACTTGGAGAAGAATTGTGTGATTTGGCCAAATGAGACTCTGGGAAGCCGTTGAGGCCCCCCCGCCCAGGCTTTGAAAACCCCAGATGTTGATGCTTCCCTCTCTGGTAACTTGAATAGGTAATGGATGTGATGGTCAGACGGTTGGAAGCCCGTCTGCTGATCTGTTTCTTGGTCTGCTTGTAACTTGTGCTTGTATTCTCTGGACTTCAGGGTGCTGACTTTTTCCCCTGAACTAGGTAAATATGTTTGTTTGATTAAAGAAAGATTGTTAACCCATTTTGAGTTGCTTTCCTTTAGGAAAGCAGATCTAAGAACCTGCACTAGCAGCTGCCCTGGGTATGCTAGGGTGCTTGCTGATACAACCCCCCTTCCGTGTCTCTGTCTCCTGGCTTCAACATTCAGCTCAGATCCCAGCTTCTTCAAGAGGTCTTTCCCAGTCTTCCTCCTCCCCACCACCAACCCTCCTCCACCGGTCACTTCTGCTAGCACCTCTCCTCCAAGATCACCTTCGATTTCCCCTGTATAGATCTTATAAGTACCTAATTGCTTGCAAGTTGTCTCCCCTAGTAGAATATAAACTCCTTTGTATCCTTGGCACATAGAGATTAATACATGTTTGCTGACTGTTTTATACACTGTATTCCTTCCAAGATTGTTGGATGACTAAGTGAACTGGATGCGGGTCAATGCTGCCGGCAACCATCAGCCAGCTGTTGAGTTTAACCCAGCCATTTGCAGATGCTCAGTATTAGACTGGATGCTTGGGACACAGATGCTAACATTCCCTGCACTCTAATAGTTTTTTCTCATTGAGGTTCCAGGGTCTACCCAGAGGCTCTAGGCTCACATGTAGGCAGACAGATGTGTTTCCTCCTCAGGCTCTCTGGATGTGTCCACCTCCCCAAGTCCTTCTTCCTCACAGTCACAGTTCTGAGTTAAAAACAAAAACCAAGCTGGTTCCTTCTTACATTCACCATGGGGAGGAGGGGAGAAAAAGAAGGCATAAGAAGATGGAGGCTGGGAAAGACATCAATCAATTCATAAACATTTATTAAGTGCCAGGCCATGCTAAATACTGGGGATGCAAAAAGAGGCAAAAGACAGGCCCTGCCCTCAAGAAGTTTATAATCTAATGAGAAAGAATCTGTATATGAATGTATGGAAACAAGCTATATACAGGACAAGTGGCAAGTAATGAACAGAGAAAAGGCACTAGAATGTAGAGGGGTTGGGGAAAGTAAAAATAAGGAATTTTAACTGGGAATTAAAGGAAGCCAGGGAAGCTAGTAGGTAGAGTATAGTTACTGCATTTTTTAAGGTAGAAGTCTCTGGGGAAACCCTTTTACAAGCACAATTACTCCTTCAACACAGACTTTTCTTCTTTGTGGGAACCCAGAGGCCCAGGAAGTTTCCATGGAGTATGACAGAACAGAATTTACAAAATATCCCACCCAAAACAATACAGTCTTTCTCTCCCCCTTCTCCCCGTCCTCTGTCTCTCCCTCTGTCTCTCTGTCTCTCTCTTTCTGTCTCTCTTTGTCTATCTCTCCCGTCTGTTTCCTCCCTTTCCCCCTTCTTCCCCCTTTTTACTACCTCCCCCCACTCAGAAAGGACTGCAGAGACTGTCCTGCTCCAAGTGCCCACTAGGACAGAAAATAGTATGATAAATGGAAGTCAACAAGAACTACACACTGACATCCAGAAATGTCTTCTTTTCTTTATTCAGTTGACCTTGAATTTGAACTCCCAAGGTTCCACAAGGAAGAGGATGGTGGTCAGGACATTAGGCATTAGTCAGCAAAACTAACATTATGGATGAGATTTTTTTTTTTCAGAGATGAAATCTCCCTACTTCTCACGTGGGCTAGAAGTGTAGCCACTCGAGCTCAATCTCAATAAGGATCAGCACAGATCTGCTCCAATTCTGACCTGGGAAGTTTTGCCCCTCATTAAGTGGCCCCCTACTCCTGGGAACTCACTATATTTGTGCCAGATTTAGTGACATTCTCTTGGCTTCATCCCTACTACAATTCAGAATTCCTGAGTCCAAGCAATCCACCAGACTCAGTTTCTCCAGTATCAGGGACCCAAGCCTAGCTGTGGGTAAGATTCTGATCCTGGAACATGGATAGAGAAAGGAGTCACAAGGAAATATAATCTTAAATTGCTAAGACTGACAAATATTATGAATCCTGTTGGAATGAAAGGTGGGAAAGGGAGACTAATTTCCATTACCATATTTCCTGCTTTCTCTTATTTATAATCCCAAACCTTGAAGTAAGGAGTCTTTATACTCTCCTCCCTTCCCTTACTCCTTTCCAAGAGCAGTGAGTATATCTATGAACTGAAAGGGAACCCTCCAGACACACTCAAAGATCTGGGAGGTCATGCTGAAGGAATTTTGGGAGATGGTTGCAGGGAGATGTCTCCACATAGAAGTTTTTGATGGATTTGCTTTCAGATTATACTATCACAACCAAGTGAGGCTGGAGAGTAAAGCAGAATGATCTATTACCCTGAGCTAGGAAAACTATGAGTTAATGTTATTTCCTACTCCCTGGTAATGAATGGAACTTCCCTTAGTAACTCACTCTTCTGGGGTGTGGTTTTCCTTTCTAATTCTGATTGCTCTTTCTTCCATCAGAAGGAAATAAAGACTGTAGTCACCTTAACTCGCTAGCTCCTGAATCTATAAGACTTACATTTAAGAAGTATTTTTGTAGGAATGGGGGCAAGGGTACCCTTCTTTCATGGCATTCATTAGAACTACCTAACATGCTTTTCTTTGTTGAATATGTAGCTCTGAACACCCAAGCTCAGTTTCCTTATTCCTGAACCAAAATCTTATCTCTAAAGCAAGAGTTAAGACTCTGTCTTCTTCATCTATATGTAAGAGCCTTAAATAATGATACAATAGTTTGGGTTTATATTGGGCAGCCATTTTAGCACATTTCAAGGCTCAGAAAAGCACATGCACTTTTAGATCAAAGGCTAACATTTCCATATAGCATAGGGAAGCAAAAAGTTGAGAGTGAGTGAATAACCCGTGACACATTCAACTCTCTCCCTAGGGAATATCAGTGTGTGTGTATGTATGTATACATGTGTATATATGTATATATATACACATATGTGTATGTGTGTGTATATATGTATATATATCAGTGTATATCAGATCTCAAGATGTGGAGGGTGGGAGTAAGGGGAGGAGAGGGAAGGAAAGGTGCTACCATCTCTCTTTGGCCACGTCCCATCAACAATGCGGAGCTTGCTTTGGGTGCAGTACATACTTAGATAGCTCTCTCTGCCCCAGATAAGGAATGGTCTCCACAGCTTCTGGTGCTGACCCAACCTCTGCTGTTTCTCCATGACTTTCTACTTCCTTCACTTGCATTAGCTTCTCTTACTTACTCTAATCAGCCTTCTTGATCTCAAAGTTAGGGTCAGGGGCTGACCACAGAACTTAGGACACTGGATAAGACCAACCTATCTAGAATATCAAGTCTCTATCTCTCCACTACTTTATGGTTAAACTTCTGTGGGCTGAACCTAGAACTGGGTTACACCATGTACAGTAAACCAATTACTAGCTATTAATATTTTTGATAACAGTATATTGTCTTTTAATGCATGAACGTGAGTAGTGGTCATAAATTAAGATAGGGGATCTCAAATGGATGTTCATTAGCTTGCTATAGACATTTTAACATTCTGAGTAAATTCTATTTTATTCCTTAAATTTGTTTCAAGACCACTCAGATAAGGCTGAACCAAACAGCAACTGCATGATTGGCAATGGAAGTAGAAGTCTAGGCTCCTGAACACTGAATGACTTCAGTTGGACAATAAGGATTCTGCAATCTTTTAGCAAGTATACCACAACAAACCCAAGAAAAACTGATGAGGGCTTCGGGCAGATGGGCAGAAGTAGACTGCCCCTTGACAAGGAACTTAGTTATTCTACTCCCTTGCTGGATAATTAATACAGTGGCATGCTATTATCTATAGACAATTGTCACTTAGGGAAGGAGGTAAAAAGCTCTAAAGTGAGGGGTGAGTAATGTAACGTAGGGAAGAGAATTGAGGTTGTAATTAAAGTCCATCCCAACCCCAGGGAATAGGAGGAAAAGGTGGACAAGAGTGCTTATGGGTTGAAGACAGGATAGAGGAGAATTCCTTGCTATTGCTACCATCAAAGAAAGATTCCAAGATGATAAGGTCTTCCCACCAACTGTTTTAGCAATGCTAACATTTTGATTTCCCCATTCTAAAAACTGCCTTGGCCTATGACTACTCCTTACACTACCCTTGTCAGAAAAACTAATTCATTAACAAATTCCTTAACACTAAGATGTTAATGCTTGAAAATGGCAGAATTTGCTACCCTTTGTGAGGTGATTGAACTTTTACTGGGATTATTACCTTAACCCAAAGGAAAAATTATGATACTGGTAGAAGAGCATATATCTGAGGTGGGAAAATATGGGAACTTTTTATAAAGAGGCAACATGGTATAGTGGATAGTGCTGAACTTGTAATCTAAAAGGACTGGGTTTGAATCCCACCTCAGATAATCGCTTAACCTCGCTAAGGTTCAATGACTTCATCTACAAAACAGATATAATAACACTTACCTCATAGGGTTGTTGTGAAAGTCAAATGAGATCATCCATGAAAACTACTTGCAAACGTGAGTGTATACCAGTGTAAGATATCATTACCCTTGCCCATCCCTTACTACGCTAGCCTGTTACCATAGGCTCACTCTTGTTTAAGGGACGCTATGGGGCACAGAGGATAGAGAACTAGGTTTGGAGTCAGGAAGACTCATCTTCTTGAGTTCAAACCTGATCCCAGACACTTACTAGCTGTGTGACCCTGGGCAAGTCACTTAACCTTGATTGCCTCAGTTTCTCATCTGTAAAATGAATTGGAGAAGGAAAAGGCAAACCACTCCAATATCTTTACCAAAGAAAGTCCAAATGGGGTCATGAAGAGTTGGACATGACTGAACAGGAACACTTGTTTAACAAATAAAGGAAGAATCAGTCACAAACTTAAACTTAGGTACTATGTTTGGGTACAGGACACAAATACCTCGCATTTATATTTCATTTCAAAGTCAATACAAACTCTCATAAACATAAGTTGAGGCATGCAGTCCTATTTTTTTTTTCTTTTTTGGAGGGCAATTGGGGTTTAGTGACTTGCCCAAGGTCACACGGCTAGGTTTTTGTGTCAAGTGTCTGAGGTCGGATTTGAACTCAGGTCCTCCTGACTCCAGGGCTGGTGTTCTATTCACTGTACCACCCAGCCGCCCCTTATGCAGTCCTAGTATTGTTATCCCCCTGTGACACAGGGAAACTAGGGCCCAGGGAGCATAAAGTGGCTTTTTCAGAGGCAGTTAGGTAGTGAAATGGATATCACTCTGGGCAGGGGGGCAGGATGACCTCAGGCAATTACTAGCCATGTGACCCTGGACAAGTCACTTAACCTCTGTTTGCCTCAGTTTCCTAAACTTTAATATTTTTATTATAACAGCAACTATTTCCCTGGGATGTTGTGAGGATTAAATGAGCTGATATTTGCAAAGTGCTCAACACATATGGCTCCTGGTATATATAGTAAGTGCTTATTAAATATTTGTTTCCCAATACATGTAGTAGCTACAACAGTAGAAATGGAAAGAATGACACAATAAAAAAATCAAAAGGAAATGTCACAAAATTACAAAGATTACACAGGACTCAGATGACGAGCTATGAAAAGACACCCAAATCTCCCCTTCAGGAAGACGGGAGGTCCCCAGGTATTGTGTGTTTCTGTACTTTGTCAATGTGGGCTGACTTTTTTTTTCCTCTCTGAAAAAATACTATGAGTCATATGGGCTGACTCTCTGGGAGGAATATATGGGATACTACGGTGATGTAAGAAGCAGAAATTATCCATAAAAGTTCATTAAGAAAAGAAAAGAATACAATTTAAAAAATTTAAATGCTTGTTTCCTTCCTTCCGTCCGAGGTCACACAGATTAAAGGAGGATTCAACATGCCTGACTCCTGGTCCCATGTTCTCTCCACTACTCCGAGGTACCCTGACGACCTGAGGCTACTTTATTAGAAGGACGGCATCGTCCCAGACAATTGAGTTTAGAGTCCCCTGCACCCTACATTGAGTGGAACATCCCTGTAGTGTGTACATTTTCATATTTGCTCACATACATACACATATATTAGTGTGTGCATGTACATATATGTATACATATACATATATATACACACACATTCTATATTTACTCATCTGTTAACATATTGTATCCCCCAGGAGACTGAGAGCTCTCTGAGATCAGGTATGTCTCATTTTTGTATTTGTGTCTCTGGTGCCTAATCTAATGCCTGGTATACAGTAGGAATGTAACAAATGCTTATTGATTGACTGCTTCTGAATCCCTTTTCAAACGACTACCCTTCAAAGACTTTAAGGTAGCTCACATATCACCCCAGGATCTTCTTTTCTCCAAGTTAATATCCTTAATTCTTCCCGTTAATCTTCATGTGACTTGATCTCAAAGCCTTTCACCATTGTCGTTGCCCCCCTGTCAGTATCAATGTTCTTAAATGGTAACACCCAGAAGTGAATACAGTGCTTCAGATGTGGTCTTGCCAAAGCAGAGTACGGGGCGACTGCCACCTCCTTGCTCCTAGCCTTTTTAAATGCAGCCCTGAGATTACGTTTAGTTTTTTTGGCTGCCACATCACACTTCGGATAAGCCAAATCGGAAATAAGCAATTAAATAGCTACTATATGTCAGGTGCTGTGCTAAGCGCTAGGACTACAGAGAAAGGCAAAAACAGTCCTTACCTACAAGGAGTACACAGTCTAATTAGGGAGACAATATGCAAACAATTATGCACTTATAAGATATAGACAAGGAAAACTGAAGGTGATTTCAGAGAAAAGGCATGAGGTGTGTGTGCTGGGGGTGGGGATAAGAATGGAGAATGGAGATTGTGAAAGACTTCTTGAAGGAAATAGGATCTGAATTGAATCTTTAAGGAAGGCGGGAGGCACAGACAAAGGAGAGCATTGGAGGTGTGGGGCACTGCCACTGAAAAAGAATGGAGTCAGGAGATGGAGTGTAGCATTTGAAGAACAGCAAAAAGACCAGTATCATTGGATCCCTGGATACATTGAGGGAACTAAAGTGTGAAAAAGATAGAAAGGTAGGAAGGGGACAGTTTGCAAAGGGCTTTAAAAATCGAAGAGAGGATTTTATATTTGAAATATATATATTTTTTATTTTTAGGGAGTTTTTAGGGAGTCACCGATTTGAATTTTTCATTCTACAAAAAACTCCAGATATTTTCTTTTTCAGAGTTATCCCAACCTCATCTTGTTTTGGAAAGCTGATTTTTGGAACACAAATATCTTAATTCCTAAATCTAGCATTTTTGTCTCACTCATCCTTCTGATTTCCATGTGGCATTTTGACCAATCTTTCCTTCTGCATTCTCTTTTCCCTCTAGTGTTTTGTGACTACTCTCTTCTGAATCTCTTCCAGCTTGTCTGTCTGTTCCTTTTCAGTCTCCTTTGCTGGATCATTGCTCAGCTCTGTTGTTGTTTCCCCAAATTCCCCTCATATTACCATTTCTATTTATATACTTTCCTCTTCGGCTTCTATCGATATAATCTCTAAGCAAATTATTCCCAGATTTATCTATCCTGCCCCAGCCTCTTTCCTGTGCTCCAGTTCAAATCCCTAACTGCCCTTAAGTATTTCAAACTCAAGGTCCAATAGGCATCTCAAACTTAGAGCATCTAAAAGAAACCTCATCATCTTTCCCACAAAATCTCCTCCTCTTCCAAACTCTCCTGTTTCTGTTGAGGGCACCACCAGCATCCCAGTCACTCAGGCTTCCAACCCTAGTACTAAGATCAACCCCTCTGTCCCACCTATGCCAAATCTCATCACCTCTGCCTTAAATCCAACACCTTCTCTTCACTCCTACAGCCATAACTCTAATTACCTGATACCTGGATTATGGCAGTAGCCCTCTGTTAGGTCTCTCTGTGTCAACTCTGTTCCCTATGATAACCTATCACTTAGCCACTGAAGTGCAGATCTGACCATGTCACTCTGTCAGTCCATAAACTAAAGTGGCTTCTTATTACCTCCAGGATCAAATATTAATTTTTGCCTTTTAAGACATTTACAACCCGGCCCCTTCCTACTTTTCCTATCTTTTGACACTGCTCTCTCTTCTACCCAGACACAAAAGCCTCCTGGTTGCTGCTCCCACACAAGGCTCCATCTGCCATCTTTGTCCCTCATGTCTGGGATGTTCTTCCTTCTCATTTCCATGTCCCAGCAACCCTAATCTCCTTTAAGCCTCTGACAAGGGTCACCTCCTACCTGAGCCCTTTTCTGCTCTCCCTGTGCTCATCCCCAGCACCTTCCTCTCTAATGTTACCTAGTATTTGGTTTGTCTATGTCCTTGGCTTCTCTTTTAAAATATAAGCTCATTGAGGGAAAGAACTGTTTCAGGTTTGGGTTTGGAGTTCATCTTTTTTTGTCTTTGATTCCCCAGAGCTTAAAGGCACAATCCTAGGCATATAGTTGGCACTTAACAAATTTTGGTTGATTAAACCTTTACATTTATCTTATTAGATTCATCACCTTATTAGATTTAGCCATGGACAGCTAGGTGACACAGTGGATAGAAAATCAACCATGGAGTCAGGAGGACCTGAGTTCAAATCCAGCCTTCGATTATTATTACTATTATTATTATTATTAGTTGCATAATCCTGGGCAAGTCACTTAACCCTGACTGCCTCTTAAAAACAATCTTTAGCCCAGAGTACCAGCCTGTCAGAACAGCGTGTTAACTATCACTCCTCAGTTTTTGTCATTTGCAAAGGGGGTGGATATCATCTGTGTTTTTTTGCAAGTTATTTACTGATAAAAATATTAAGCAGTACAGGGCAGTGCAGATCTCTGGGATCTCCACTAGAGGCATCTGACAAGCTTTCAATGACCATTAAAGTCTACCATGTGAGTTCAGCCATCCCTGTTTTCAATCAGGCCTCCCTATTGTTTCTGGTCTGTCTCTTTCTGTTT
Organism: Pseudocheirus occidentalis; assembly: GCA_028646575.1. Lineage (NCBI taxonomy): Eukaryota > Metazoa > Chordata > Mammalia > Diprotodontia > Pseudocheiridae > Pseudocheirus > Pseudocheirus occidentalis. The sequence goes on from CM053597.1 coordinate 153,118,083, forward strand.
CTTGGTCTCAGTTTCTCCCACTGTCACCCTTTCTGGATGTCTAATTACAAAGAGATTTTCTACCCCTCTGCACCCCTTCCACACACACCATAGGAACACACAGACCAAAGTACTGGGGACTTTATTTACAAGGACGGGGGATAGCTGGGGTCCCCTTGGCTTCCATGGACTATGTACAGTGGCCGGTGTAGGCAAGGCGGCATGAAGGTAAAGCTTTTAAATTAGAAAGGGGCTGATTGAAAGGGGCAGGGGGAGACCAGGGAATAAATACCCATATGGGAGGAGGGGGAGAAGAGGTTGTGCCATGAGTCACTGGAAGGGGACATCCTCAGGCTGCGGAGAGAAAAGAGAAGTAGGGAGTGAGGGAGGCTTGGAGACCGGACAGGACAAAAGTGTGGGGAGAGGTAGAGGAAGCTGAGACTGGGGGGGATTTATTTGGGAAAATACGGGCAAGGGGAGGGTATTAGATGGGGGTAGAAGGGCAGCCCCACAGAAAGGAGAGCACACAGGTAACTGAGGTAACTGGTAGTGGTGACCACAGTGGGGCCTTGTGGGAAGAATTACCGCAGAGTCTCTAAGTGGCCATTTCTTCTTCACGGAGCCTTTGCTCTTCTCCTTATCAGCTGACCGCTGTTTCTTCATCTTTTCCTCTTTCTTAGTCTTGCCCTGCAGGTTCTCATACACATCCTCCCGGTGTCTGCAGCAGAACAGGGGTGGACAGACAGTCATGGGGGGAAGGCAGAAAGAACAGGAAGAAGGGAGGGTGGAGGACTGACTCGGGCCTGCAGAGATGGACAAGGCCCAGCCTGATGTCCTGGGAAGAGAGCCGAAGGTTCAGAGTGCCTGAGAACCAGGGCTGACCTCCCTGTCTCTCCTACAATTAACACACCATTTGATGCAGAGGGAGCCTGGAAACCACCCTGGACTTCAGCTCCCTCATTTCCAGCTGTAATCTTCTGTTCAGTATGTGTTGGGGAGAGGTGTACAAATCCAGAAGGAAGATTTCCGCCTACACAGCCCTAATGCATGGGATCAGAAAAATTTGGAAGCAAAGACTCTGGAAGTCCTCGGATCCCAGCTCTGACACTTACTAGCCTTACTTACTTATTTGAGCTCTCAGACCCTGTTTCATATTCTATAAAAATGAGGGGGGTGGCCTAAGTAATCTAGAGGGCCCCTTTTCCAGTTAAAAAAAAAGTAGGTGACTAAGCAACTGCAATAATGTAAATGGAAAGGATATTTTTTAAAGGGGTGGCGGTGGGGAGGAGACAATGTTGTATAAAATGATATTGTCCAACGTTAGTCCTGGACAAAAGCTGAAAAAATATACTTGCCTCCCTTCTTTTCAGAGGCTGGCTATCTGTAGGCATGGGACACTGCATATATGGGAATTCTGCCTGAAGTGATTGATTTACTGGTTGATTTTTCTCCATTTCTCCTCCTTCCCCCCCCCCCCCATATCCCCTACTCCTGAGCTCTTTTATTTATTTTTTAATAAGGGATAATCCTTTGTATAAAGAAGGGCAATATTCAGAAATAAAAGACATCAATGACAATAAGATTTTTAAAAAGCTTGTATGACCTATGCTTACTCTTGGACAATGTTTAACTTCAGTCCATGGAAAATAGGAAGTTGGGCCGGTATACAAAGGCCCTGAAAGGTCACAGGTTGAGGATAGGAAAGTCACTCACTTTGAGGAGGTCCGGGAGGCCTTGGCATGGGTATTCTTCATGGCTGGAGGGTATCCAATGTTCCCATACTCTGATTCCATCTGGCCTTTCTGGGACTGGGGGAGGGGACAGTGAGAATGGGTGTCATGGCCAGTCCAAGGTTAACCCTTTCATTCACTCCCAAACTAGCCAGCTCTTGCCTTGGTTCATTTTCTGCCTCCCAGTTCCTACCTGCAAGACATCTAGTTTCCTCTTGGTGGTCTCAATGAACTGTGCAATAGCCATGTAGATGAACTTGTACTGGGCCTCTGTCTGTACCATCCCTGAACGCTGGGCCCGAACCATCTGGATGGTTTTCTGAATATCAATGTCACAGTCTAGACCTGGAATGTGGAAGGATCATTGATCATTGATTATTGATCAGGGACATGGACATTCTCCCTTCGTGTTAGTATAACCCAGGCCCACAGGACCTTGTCTTCTTGTCACAGAAAGGAGTTATCTAGGCATTGGTGTACTTTAGAATCAACTAGGGCCAACAAGGGTGATGAAAAGGAGAAACAAGTCATAAGAGAAGGATGCTATCCCTTCCCCTCCCTGGTCCCAAGATACTGGGAAAAGCAGCTCCCCCTCCTTCCCACTCCTCACCTTTCATGGAAATGGCCTCCATGATCATGTCAATAACAATGATAGTTCCAGTCCGTCCAATGCCAGCGCTGGGGAGAAGGGGAAAAGGGGGGAAGTCAGTGATAGGCGGGGAGGGGTTCAGCTCACTTTGGGGGAGGACAGTTGTGGTCCCGCCTGCCTTAGGATGCTGACTAGGAAAAGAAGGGAGGTGGGAGGGACAGAGGGGTTGAAGAGGTAGGGGGTAGGTTTGTGGCTATGCTTCTAACAAAACCTCCTTCCCCAGGTTCTCTGAAGGTGGTCCTCTGTTCTGTTCTCATTTGGTCTCAGTCCCCCAGGCCTTTTACAACTATTTCTGTCTCTCCAGGCACAATCTAAGTCAGAGGTTCAGCATTGTCAGGGAAGAAGGTGGGCAGATTAATGGTCTAATTCTTAGATTTCCTCCATCTTACTTCCTCCTGATTTTAGTCAAGCCTGATTTTAGTGAGGCTTGCAGTCTGATTTCATTTTTAAAAAAAGATATTGGGATTTGAAGAGACCTTAGAAGTCACCAAATTCTTATTTTATTTTTTGAACCAGACTTATGATTTAATTTCATTGGTCCAGGGGACTTTCTACTGAGGAAACTCTCTAATGCAGGTGAACACCTGCTCTATAACTTAAGGTTTTGTTTTTTGGTTTTGGTTTTTTTTTTGGGGGGGGAAGGAGAGGGAGAAAGGCAATTGGGATTAATTGACTTCCCCAGGGTCACACAGCTAGTAAGTGTCTGATGTCAAATTTGAACTCAGGTCCTCCTGACTCCAGGCTCAGTGCTCTATCTACTAGCTGCCCCTTGACTTAAAGTCATAAAAAGCTTCCTGGGAGCACTTGACAAAGCACTTGGCCATAGATGGTGTGGGATAAAAAAAGGAGGTGAGCACAGGCCTTCCTGACTGCAAGCTTGCTCCTCTAGTCACACACACATACAATGCCAAGCGAGCCTGTCATCAAGTCCTTTGTTCATGCTCTTCCCTGGGCTTGGAATGTCCTCCCTCCTCCTGGTGAACTATCAATTAATCAATAAACATTTACTAAGCACCGACTATGCCTGCTACATGTCAGGCACTGTACTAAGGTCTGGAGATTCAAAAAAGAGGCAAAAGACCAGTCCTGCCCTCAAAGAGCTTACAGTCTAATGGGGAAGACAGCAGGCAAACCAGCATGTACAGAGAAGCTAACAGGACCTAATTAGCAGAGGGAAGGCACTGGAATTAAGAAGGATGGGGGGGGGGGGGCACGGCTAGGTGGCAAAGTGGATAGAGCACTGACCCTGGAGTCAGGAGGACCTGAGTTCAAATCCAGCCTCAGACACTTAACACAAAAGCTAGCCGTGTGACTTTGGGCAAGTCACTTAACCCCAACTGCCCTCCAAAAAGCAAAAAAAAAAAAGAAGGATGGGGGGAGGCCTCCTGTAAGAGGTGGGATTTTAGTCAGGACTTGAAGGAAGTCAGAGGGGTTACAGTCTGAGAATGGGGAGGGAGAGCATTCCAGGCATGGGACACCCAGAGAAAAGGCCCTGAGCCAAGGGATGGCACCCAGCATCTTGTACATGGAATGGCTAATGTCACTCTTTCAAGAGCCTTATTCAAATGTCACTCCCCTTCAAGACCTCACACACTACTTGGGGTTTCATAACTCAAAATTTCATTTTATAACATTTATCATTTAATACTGAGTATCATGTAATCTGTGTCTCTGCCTTATGCTGATGTTTTTCAGTTGTGTCTGACCCTTTGTGACCCCATTTAGGGTTCTTTTTGGCAAAGATACCGGAGTGGCTTGCCATTTCCTTCTCCAGTAGTTTTACAGATGAGGAAACTGAGGCAAACAGGGATAAATGACTTCCCCAGGGTCACACAGCTAGTGTCTGAGACTGAATTTTAAATCAGGTGCACCTGACCCCACGTGCAGCCATCTCTCCACTGGGCCATTGAGTTACTCCCCACTCATAAATGTATCTCAACTTTGTACTTCCGCTGGTGCCTGGCGAGGTATGTGCTCACCACATTTGTTTCATTAGTAACAAAGACCTAAAGAATCATTTTTAAAATTTTGCAGATGGCTTTACATATATATTATCCAGCTGAAGTCTCACAAGAGCACTGGGAGGACAGAACTGCCCCTATGATGCTCCCTCTAGCTATGGAGAAGCCGGAGCTTCAGAGAACTGTTCAGAGTCACACAGCCGGCATCAGCTCTTCCTGACTGTGATCAGAAGTCCATCCACTCAAGCACACCAACTCTCTTTAAAGATGGACTCATTAAATTAAGAGGTGAGGAAGGAAGAAGAAAGGGAGGGACCGAGTAGGCTGAATTATCTCATTTAAAAGAGGCAAGAGAAAGCTGTTACAATGGAAGGGAGGAGCAGGAAGGTGACAGGGAATGAGACAACCTTACTCTCATTGGATTTGGCTTAAAGAGGGAATAACATACGTACTTAATTAGGTATCTTAGGTGATAGAAGGGAGGGCAGATTGGGGGAGGGAGTAGTCAGAAGCAAACACTTTTGAAAAGCGACAGGGTCAAAGGAGAAAATAGAATAAGTGGGAGGTGGGATAGGATGGAGGGAAATATAGTCAGTCTTTCACAATGTATTCACTATGGAAATGTTTTGCATAACTACACATGTACAACCTATATTGAATTGCTTGTCTTCCCGGTAAGGGTGGGTGATGATGGAAGAAGGGAAAGAATATGGAACTCAAAAATTTTAAAATAAATGTTAAAAAATTGTTGTTACATGTAACCAGGAAATAAGATACACAGGCAATGGGATACAGAAATCCATCTTGCCCAACAAGAAAATAAGCGGAAAAGGTGGAAGGGGAAGGATGGGGGGGATGTAAGAGGGCAGACTGGGGAAAGGGGTATTCAGTATGCTTGCCATCTTAGGGTGAGGGGGTAGGGGAGAGAGGGGGAGAAAATTTGGAAGTCAAAAATCTTGTGGAAATGAATGCTGAAAGCTAAAAATAAATAGAAATATAAAAAATAAAAATGATATCCAATATGGATGTACATATAAAATAAAATAAAGATGAACACCCTTGTTTTAACAAAGAAACTGAGTCCACACCCATTCTCTCCAAGCTCCTTCAGTCCTCCCTACCCTCTTCTCCCCAGGCTGTGCAGAAATGACTCTGATCCTAACCCTGGCAACCCACTTCAGCTCCAACAGTTTCCCTCTTGGCATTCAGAACTCCCCTAGCCTCAGTGCTCTTAATTACTTTCCCCTTCCCAAGGTCTCCTCACCAGCCCTTTACCCTACCTTATTTCACCCCAGGGTTCCCTGGCCCTTTCCTCTCTATAGAGTGTTCTGCTTTTGGGATTTCTCCTTATGAAAATCTCATTTTCCCTTCTACTCCCAAACCCTCACAAGAAGGTTGCTTTTTGCAGTAGTATGGGACAATGGGATAGAAGGTAGGATTGGGCGTCCAGAAGTTGGACTCTCTTTACTGAGCTCTGGGGAAGGGGCAGAGAGCAAGGATGAACCATCCCTACTCAACTAACTCAATACCATTCCTCCAGTCTGTCCCCATCATACTAGGTTTGTCAAGCTTGTGGCCTGAGTCACACTGTCTAATTTCAAACCCGTCTTGTCAAAAATAGCTTCACCCACTTCCTTCCTGTAATGTCTATATAAAGGCCACGGGGATTTTGAGAAGTTTAGCCCAAGGAGCTATCAGGAATGGTGGCTTCTGGGTAGGTTGCTTCTCCCCCTGTCCAGAAGATGCCCTAAGATCCTCTCACTCATGAGGGCTGGGGCCAAGTCTGTGGTGCCCACATACAAATTTCAGTCCTATGCTGTCACTTCTGCTGTTTCCCTCCCCCTTTCTTCCTATGACCATCCTCCCTCCACCGCCACTCCCACTTCTCATAGGAAGTGAAAGCAGAGAAATCATATAACCCTCACAGTCTGGGGCACAACATGGGGTTCAGCACTGACAAAAGGAACTTAGGCAAAATACATTTTGGCACATTCTCCTACCCAACTTTAGTTGGACTTCAAGTCTGATTGCTCAGAGATCGAAGTCTCTTGTTTTATAATGAAGAATACTGGGCCCCAGCGCAATCCCACAAATATTTGTTAAGTGCCTACCACATGCAAAGTATAGGAAGTACAAGAACAAAAATAGAAACAAAGAAAAATTTCCTGCCCTCAAGGAGTTTCCATTCTATTGGCATAAATATACTGTGATTTGCTTAAATTAGTAGGTGCCAGAGCTGGGACCGTAACCCAGGTACTCCTGATCCTCAGTCCAAGGTTGATTTTTTTTTTTCATTCCTACTAATGTCTTTCTTTCAGACCCTAAGCCCAGGGATAACTGGAGCACCCCACTATTGCCCAATTCTGTTCAACCCAGAATGACATCAAGAATGAGAACACTAGTCAGGAGGGCTCCAAGGAAGTCAGTCAATTCATCTCTTATACTGAGTCACAGTAAAAAGTGTACTGGATATAGACCTGGGTTGAAATCCTGGTTCTGCTACTTACTGACTGTGTGACTTTGGGCAAGTCACTTAACTTCTCTGAGACTCAGTTTCTTTGTCTGTTAAAATAGCCAATAGCCTCTCAGCTCCCTTTGAGTTCTAAATCTAAACCTAATGACTTCTGAGGTCCCTTTCAGTCTTCAACCCTATAATTCCCAATAGTTAGTAACTATGGTCAATAATAATATGGCTCTTATGGGGAACATTTCTCCCTTTCCCCTGCAAAGTCTAGATTGGGAAGACCTAGGGTATAGCTAAGCAGACAAAGCAAGTCCCACGGTTTTAACAGAAATTCAGAAAAGGCAGCAGTATGAGCCTATAGCCTCTGCAGCTTCAGAGAAAAGGATGAAGAGTGCTTCGGTCAGGCAGGAGTACTCCAAGGGAAGGCTCTTCAGAAAAAGGGAGGGTTTCTCTCAGACAGGATTAGGGCTTAACCAAGTGGGTCCCCAGGCTCTGGGTTATAAGATTTAGTGCTAGGATGATTATCCTAGATACCTTCTGATGTGACCTCATCATTTTGGAGCTATTACCTCTAAGATCAAGAGCCAGCATGTGGTTGTGGGTAGAAAACTGGACTCTGAACCTGGATCTGAGTCCTGGTTCTCATCCATACAGGTTGTGTGACCCTGAGGAAGTCACTGACCTCCCTAGCTTTATATAGAATCTTTTTTTTTTGGTTCTCATTTGTATATGGAAATGGTTGTATTTATTGATGAACTTAAAGCTCACAATGAAAATTTAAAAAAAAATGTTAAGTTATTCAGATCTCAGTGTTCTGGGCAACTTTCTAAGACTATGGATAGCAGTTGCTGGCTTGAATTAGTAGAGGGAGTTTCCTCATTGGGTTCCCTATATACAGATGAAGACCAAAAATTCCCCCCAAAAACCCAGGACTGGAGTTCTGAATTTGTGGTCCACAGACTTCTAAGGAGTCTATGGATAGAGCCATGAACTTGGATGAGAAAAAAAATTCCATCTTTGTCTTTACTAATCTCTAACTGAAGCTTAGCATTTCTTTTGATTATGATTTCCTTCCCCCTCCAAATCTTATTCTGAGAAAGGGTCCACAGGTTCAACAGACTGCCAAAGGGGTCCATGACACAGGAAAGGACAAGAACCTCTGCTCTGGGATCAAATAAAAACTCCTCTATTGGGCATCAACAGCCCTTCACAATGGGCTCCAAACCACCTCTCCTACTGTGTAGGATGTAACCACCCCAGAAAAACTGGTCTTCTTTTTGTTCTTCCATTTCCTAGTCCATAGTTGGCCTAGTCTAACTCTCCCATTTTTCAGATGAAGACACTGATGCCTATCAACATCCAAGTTCATTAGCAAAAGAGTCAGGATGAGAAGCTGGGTCTCTTGTGTCTGAAATGGGATGGTGGCAGACCCCCACATCTCGAACACATTCCTTCTATACCTCTGCCTTAAGACTAGCTTAAGCACTTCTCCTAATCTCCTTTCCTGATCTCTTAAAATTCTTTTGCTTTTCCTTCCAGTCCTCCCCCAACCCCAATAACCTTGTGTTTATTTCCTCTCTACCTGTAGGTAAGGGGGTGGGTGGGAAGAGGAAGGGGTACTCTTTGAGGAAGCGCAGGGTGGAGTCTCATCTCGTCTCACCTGCAGTGAACTATGATAGGCCCTGCATGGGGCAGCCTCTCCTGTCGCTGGTTGATCTGGTCCAGGAAGCTGAGGACGCCTCCAGGTTCACTGGGCACCCCATGGTCAGGCCAGCTCAGGTACTGGTAGTGCCAGATCTTCCTCACCAAGTCCCCCTGAGACAGGGCATTGGGAGTATTGGCACCCACTCCACTTGCTCACACCATCCGCAAGGATGCCACAACCTCTTTCCTCCCCACTCCCTCTTGGTAAGAACCCTAGAGTATTGGGCAAGACCTCTACCCAACTGTGCAGATAGAGAGGCCCTGTGCTAGGGTAACTTACGTTGTCCAGTGGGGACACCTGCAAGCTCCGGACCTTATACTCAGGAGTGTCATGTTCCTTGCAATTGAGAACAGAGTACAGGCCATATGACCGTTGAGTCCCAACTTCAGGCCAATAAGGGACACACTTGTTCTGTGAAGGGAGAGAAGAAAAAATGGCAGTGAAATAAGACAGAGAAGAAATAAGAGAAGGGAGATGAGACAGATGGCGCAGGATTCAACAGAACTAACTAAACTTTTATCAGGTGCCTACTGTTACTACATGAAAGGCCATGGAGCAGCCTGGTGCCGTGGAAGAAGTGTCAGTCCTGAGCAGAAGTTCAAAATGAAAGTGGAGATTAGACGATTTTCAAGGTCTCTTTCGGGTCTAAATATTTCATGATTCTAGGTGCTGTGGAAAATACAAAAATGGGACAGCCCTTGACCTCAAGGGCTTACAGTCTACTAAGAGGAGCTAGGAAGGGGGCGAAACTTTCTTGCTGCCTGTTAATCAGACCTGGGATGTTGCTGTCTCATCCTTGCAAGATCTCCCTGGTATGATCAACTATAGGGGAAGACATATGGGGAGGAAGTAAGGAGGAATGAAGGGGAGTTAAGCCCCCACACTAATTGAATCCTAGGAATTGGGCTAGAGTTATTTGGTTGTCATAAATCCCTTGCTGTCTGTTACTGGACTGGCATAAACCATCCCATTTCAGGCACAAGAGACCCAGCTTCTCATCCTGACTCTTTTACTAGTAAACTTGGGTATTGAGAGGCTTCAGTGTCTTCATCTGAAAAATGGGAGAGTTAGACTAGGTCAGTGTTTCCCAAACCAGACCAAATCAAATTATCTTGGGACTCTGTATGCTTCCTAAATTCACCCTGATGGAGCAGAGAAAGAAGTACCAGGCAGAAGGAAAGGCCACTGACCAGAGGTTCTATTATAATATAAAAGGCACTATTAAGAATAGATTCAGATAAAGCATTAAGCTAGCAAAATTATTCCTAAGGCTAGATTCTTATACTTACTTTAACTCTTACTCCAAATGGCATTTCTACAATTTATGTTTTCTAAGAACCACTTATAGAGTTATATTTTGATAATACAGGGTAATAAAAATGCATAAAGGCCTTATCTCTCAAATAAATAATAAATGTATGAATTATCTACCCTGGACCAATCTGTTCTCCACAACACTGCATTTCTCAGGAGTCTGGATATTAAATAGAGAAAGTGTGGGGTAGATTTGTAGACAAATATGGTGGAGGAGGATGCAGTGAGAAGGAAGGAGGAAGAGAAGATAAAATGAGAGCTCCATTTCTTTAAGTCAACAGGTTTTATGGAATCAGGATTTGGGTAGTAAAAGTTTTATGGACTCATAAAAATTTAATTTAGGGTAGCTGCCTAATTTCAGCTAATGAGACTGCCTGGTTTTAGATCATTTCCATGATGTCTTGTAGCTCTGAGGACTCTCGTTGCAGACACCAATTGGGAAACAGAACCAAGAAAGGTTGAGAGTAGAGAAGAGGTCAGGAAGTGAGAGGAGAGAGCTGAGAATGGAGAAGAGGGAAAGCATGGAGAAGGAGAAATGGACCTTACTGGAGAATGTGCCATACCCGACCCTTCTCCACTTCCCGTGTAGTCATGACAATAACTTGGGAGTTTTCCTGCCACACCATCTGCCAGAAGTCATTCACTGTGGCATCCAAACAGCCTTGGCTGGCAATGTAGATCTTGGCATTTTCATCCGCATTCACCAGCTGGTTCTGAGATGAAGGACAGGCAAACCAATTAGTCCATTGGACTGTGAGCTCCTTGAGGGTAGGGATTGCCTTTTGCATCTCTTTGTGTCCCCTTAGCGCATCTAGTAGGTTCTTTATAAATGCTTATGGACTGTTATATCTCCAGAGACGTAGAATCCCATCACTCTAACCTCACGCAACCCATTCCCTAACACATGAACCTGACCACTATGGCTACATCTCCATCAGCATTTCTGTTTGTCCCGGTCTAAAATCAGTGTCCTGTCTCCTTCCCCATCAGTCCATGAGTAGCCTGAAGACCCATGCCTCCTTCTCCTCCCTCTCTATCCCCATACTCCATCTAAACCAGGAGCTTCCACTGACCTTGACATAATTAGCATTGATGTAATCAGACCCTGGGATGTTGCTGTCTCGACCTTGCAGGATCACCCTGGTATGATCAACTATAGGAGAAGACATAGTGTGAGGAAGTGAGATATAAAGAGTTAAGCCCCTACCTTAACTGGATCAGAGGAATTGGGCTAGAACTATTGGGTTGCCCCAAATCCCCTCTCTCTACCTCTGCACTCAGATTTTTTTCTAGTCGGTGGCAGAATAAAGAGGCAAGGGCCTCACAAAGGAGACTTGGAGACCTCAGAGACGGGGCTTGAGACCCAGCAGGAGATGGAAGAATTGTAGGCCTAAAAGGGGATGAATGGTAGGGCTGGAAGCTTTAAGGGTGAAGAGCGAGGCTCCATGGGGGAGGTGGGCTCTCACAAGGGAGGATGTTCTTGTATCGGTTCTTGCTCTTATTCTCAGGTCTCTGCCCCTCATGCCGATCGTACAAATTCTTCACCTCCTGCTTCTGAAGACTCTAAAAGATCAGGAGAGAAAGGGCTTTAGCTAGTAGGACAGAAAGAAAGGCGAGACAAGGAAACTGGACCAGAAAGACAGACACTGAGATAGCCCAAACTGCAGAGAAATAGAACAAGAACAAGAAAAAGGAAAAGAGAGACAGATGACAAAAATCCTTAGACGAGGGGTCCGAGTCAAGAGCCTGAGACAATAAAAGCCTGAATGAAAACACCAAATTGATGCACTAGCGGCCTAGGATATGGTATGAATGAATGGGCAGATGAAAGAGTTCCTACTGACTGTATGCCAGAAAAGAGGCACTGTGATGTAGTGATAGAGGTCTGGCCTTTGAGTCCGGAAGACCCAGATTCAGGTCCTACCTCAGAGACAGACCATCTGGGTAACCCAGAGAAACCACCTGAATGCTCAGTACTCAGGCTGAAGACCATGAATTTCAGGGTGCTGGCAGATAAATACATTTTGCTGTTGTTCAGTCACTTTTCAGTCATGTCCAACTCTTCATGACCTCATTTGGGGTTTTCTTGGCGGAGATACTGGGGTGGTTTGCCGTTTCCTTTTCAAGTTCATTTTACAGATGAAGAAATTGAGGCAAACAGAGCTAAGTGACTTGACCAGGGTCATACAGTCAGTAAGTTTCTGAGGTTAAATATGAATTTCAGACTTGGCACTCTATCCACTGCGCTACCAAGATCAGCATTCGTTCGGAGGAATTCCTCCCTGGAAATTCCTTATGCAGTAAAATCACAGGTAAGGTAAAACAGCATATGGTAGGGACAAGGGGAAAGTGGGGAATGAGGAAAGGTGGTCTTCACTCTACACACACACACACACACACACACACACACACACACACACACGTCAAAAGAATCTTCCTAAGGCACAGATCTAACTCTGTGAAAAAACACTAAACGGCTCCCCATTGCCTCCAGGCGTTCGAGCTCTTCCTCACCTGCTGCTTTCCCCAGCTTATTTCACACTACATCCCTTCATGAGATTTAAGTTCCAGGTGCACCTGACTACTTGTCACCCCCCAAACACCTCCTCTCTGCCTCTTAGATTCGGTCTTCCTTTCAGGCTGAGCTCAGATGCCGCTGAATCCCACCAATTTTAATGTTTTCTCCCATTTCAGTTATGCTTTAGGAGAATGTAAGCCCCTTCAGGGCGCTGTGTCCCATGTTTGGGTGTTCTGTTCAGCCTTTTAAAAGGGCTTCAAGTGACCATAATGTGCCAATGTGTCAGGATCAGTGCTAGGCCTAGAGATGCAAAGACAAAAGGACCCGTCCTTGCCCTAGGGGAAGAACAGACAGAAATCTAGAGGTGGATACAAAAATAGGTACAAGGGGAGGAAGGGACAGGAACAAGAAACCGCTTCCTTTATAACTTTGGGTGACTTAATCTCTTGGTGTCAGCTTCCCCATCTCTAAAGTGATGAGGCTGAACTAGTTGGCCTTGGAGGTCCCAGCCATGATGCTACCTTGTGTGTAGAAGGTGATGCCTGATCTAAGCCTTGAAGGGAACTGAAATTCTAATACATGGGAGCAAAGAGGAATAGCATCCTATGCATAGGAACTAGTAGAAAGGGAGGCAGGCAGGTGATAAAGTAAGGTGTGTGAGAGGGTCACCAAAGAGGCCAATGTGGCTGAACTATAATGTGAATGAAGGGGAGCTGAGGGGTGTTTTGGTAAACGTTTAACAATTGACTCTCTGGAGAAAAAAAAACCCAACATACATACGCTACATACTTTTAAGTCTAGTCTGCAATACATTTTCTCTGTTGCTTTTTTTTTTTTTAAGACTAAACAACCAACAAAGCAATAAGGCAAGCCTTGATTTGTAGCAATGCTTGTGCTGAAAATTTAACAATCAGCTCTCAAAATCAGTGGTAGAAGCTGGGTCCAGGATACCTCTGGGGGTAATGTAGGAGTTAGAAGCAATTGATTATGCAGGTAGCGTGAAGAAGAGAGCAAGTCCTTTTCTCTCACCTTTCCAATTCTATTATACCTCTTTTCCTCAGGTTCTCTATGTCCTGGTTTCCCTGGTCAAATCCAAGTTACCATCCCACCTTCTACAGAAAACCTTTCCTGATCCCCCTTAATTCTGGTCCCTTCCCGCTGTTGCATTTTCAATTTATCCTGAATCTATAGTGTATTCATACCTATCTGCTGGCATGTCATCTCCCCCTTTAGATTGTGAGGTTCTTGGGGTCAGGGGTTGGGTTTTTCGTCTTTCTTTGTATGCTCAGTGCTTAGCAGAGTGCCTGGAACATAACTGGTGCTTAATGCATATCTATTGACTATTGACATTGGTGACACTGCAGTTACAAACCTGGGTGACTGGAAGGATGGAGACACTTTCAAGAGTAATAGGAAAATCTGGAAGAGGGGAGGGTTTGGGGAAAAGATAACGAGTTCTGTTTCAGACATACGAGTTTCCAATGCCGCCATGACATCTACTTTGAAATGTCTAATAGGCAGTTGGTTGTGTACGACTGGAGCTAAGGCAGAAGTTATACAGATCCAGGAGTCATTAGCACTCTCATGTGAGCCAGTGAGGTCACTGAGAGACAGTACAGAGAAAAGAAGGCTCAAGGGGGAGGCTTGGGAAACTCTCACAGCTGAAGGGCATGACAATGAATTTTGTGGAATCAAGACTCTATGGATAGCAACTCACAGGGCCCAGAATCTCCCAGGCTCATCCAGGGCACAATGTCTTGGTGCTCTTCTGTTCACCCACCTATCTGGGACACTCACCTCAAACTCCTCCCAGAATCCAGCCTTGGACGTGTCCTCAGCCTGCTGTTTCTTGTTCAATTCCAAGACCCGGTTTTCTATGTCGGCTGCATTCACTCTTGTGGCATAATACGGCTGGGGCGATGTCAGGAGATAATTGGACAGGGGGAAGGAGAGTGAGTGTGAGTCAGGGAATTCAGAGACATGAGGCAGAGTTGGGGAGTCAGGAATCAGGAGGAGGAACAGACATGGGGGAGGGCCCTCTGCTCACCTGTCGCAGATAAACAAAGGTACCTGAGGCCTCCTCAATTCCTGTCTTCTTGAAATGTTCCACCAGGTCTGTGAGGCTGTCAAATGTCTCAGAGCCACCGACTGTGTAACGGCCAGCCTGAGAGACCAAAGTCAAAGTATGAAAATGGGGAATGAGAAGAAAAGAGAGAAGGAAAAGAGAGAGAAATGCCAAGATCTCTCCAAGCTCAGCCTGCAATGGCAAGCCTTCTCCTCTCCAACTCATTTCCCTGACCCGTAGTACGAATCCTGAAATTCTAACCCCCCCCCCACCCCCACCCCCGCTGTCCCATTTCCCCTTTAACCAGAGTGGCACCACCATGGGTGTGAGATGTGGCATTTTCCTGCTGGTTTTTTTGAGACAGCATCACCCTTCACACTCTTTCTAGATGAGAGGATGGGGATCTCTGACCAACCACCTGGCACCTTGTGACTGGGCCCCTTGTACTGTGTGGTGACTATCGCCAACCATCCTCCATTTGCCAGTTCCAGACCCTTGTTCCCTCCCTGCTACCGTGTTCCTCTCACCTCACACATCACTTTGATATGAGTGACCCTGAGCGAGGAGCCTGGCCCAGCCTTGAACTGGTCACTGAGTACAGACAGCACAAAATCACCAGGTTGGCTCAGGCTCTCACGAACCAGGAACGTCCAGGGTTCACCCTTGGCCTGAAGCAGCGTCTCAGCCTGGGCCCCAGACATGTGGCCATGGTACCACCTGACAGGACAGAATAAAGGAGGGCAGCAGAGAGCTGGGGGGAGAAATGGGATCAGAAAAAGAGGGAAGCTCAGACCCAGGGAGAGAAGAAGAGTCAAGAAGGCAGAAACTGGGCAGGACTAAGAGAGACAAAGGAGAAATTCAGAGACGGGGAAGCATCAGATTAGGAAACAGAGATAAGGACACAGGCTGAGTTAGAGAAATGACCGGAGGCCGAGTAACAAGAGATGAAGAAAGATGGAACGGTGAAGTTATAGGCAGAAGCAGCAGATTAAACAATTTAGCAAATGTTTATTATTAAGCATTTTCTGCGAGCCAGGCTCATAATAATCTCTGTCAAATAGACAGATTAGGAAAGACAGGAAGTCATATGAGGAAGAAGGTCCTGGGAGAGAGCCCCAGGGGAGTCTGGTGCTAAGAATGGAGGCGATAACCCAGAGGACCCCAAAATCCCGTAGCAGTGGAGAGGAGAGCTTGGGTGTCGCAGAGGTGAGAGGTCAGGACAGAAAGCAGAACTGGAACCTTTCCCCAACATCCCCCTCACTTCCCCCCTCCCAACATGTTCCCTAGAGGAAACAGTTAACCCCAAGGCTGCCCAGCCCCACAGGAAAACACGTGATGGAAAAAAGCAAAACGCTCCCTCTGGGGAGAGAGTGAGAAGTGAGGTTTCTTCAGCCTGGGGGTTAAGGGGGGGGAGAGATTTTCCAACCGCAGGGATGATGAGGTAGGAGGGGGAGGGTAGGACAGACAGTCTTAAGAAACAGAACTTAATTTTTTCAGTGCTAGTATAGAAAAGACCAAGGCTTCGGTGACCACTGACCTAAAGACCCAAAGGTTTCCTCTCTAATCCCCACCACCTAAACCAAGAGGACTCTACTCCAGGAGTAGGACCCCAGATTGAAAAGGAAGGGGCTGTAAAGCCTGACCCCCCATGACCAACAACAGGAAGAGGAAGTGTCCATGCAAATACTGACTTGCCCACAGGCTAGTAATCAAGTGCAGAGGGAACAGATGCAAATTCCCAAAGGTAGCCACTTTGAAGAGAAAGGAAAGGGAAGGGAAAAGAAAGGTTGGCTGGGGTGAACTCCTTTTTCTAGCTAGAGAGTACTGAGTACTCCTCGGGATAATTCAGAGATACAGGTTCAGACATATCTCTTTGAAGGTCCCCTCTAGTCTGGTCTTTATTAAAATACAATGCCTCCATTATCCCCAGTCCTTGGCTCTACCTTGGTTTCTTTCAATTCCTTTTCTTGCACCCCTTCACCCCAGTCCATCTGCCACTGTCATTCCCATGACTAACTCAAACTCTTCTCTGTAGAGTCCCTCCATAGCTCCCACTGCTTCTGGCCTTCATGACGCACTCACAACCCCTGTGTCCCGTGGAGATCCCAGATTGGGATGGGAAAAAGAACTGAAGGAACATGGTAGGTGAAGTGGCCTACTCTGGGGCCACCATTACCAAGACAGGAGGAGAAAGTTGAGGTTGGGTACTAAGTCTGAAACTTCTAAAAAGTAGTAAATAATAACTGTAATACATTCTCTAGATCTGTTCTTAGCCCTATCCTGATCAATATTTTCAATCAGTGACTTGGATTAATAGCATAGAAAGGCCTATTTGGCTAGTTGACAAAAATACATAATATAATATGATATGATATGATAAATATAATAAAATATAATTAATATAATATAATAAATATAATAGTAGCCAACAAGACTAGCTGGTGTGATAACAGAAACAGGATCCAACACGTGCTGAACAATTAGTTGCCCAAGAAAAGGACAGGCCGACTTAGTTTGGCAGATGCTAAAGTGAAAAGACCCGGCTATTTCAGGTGACTGCATGCTTAATTTCAGAATCGTGAAATCTTAGTTTTGGAAAGGACATGAGAGGTTTTCTAGTCCAACCAATACCTAAATACAAATACTTTCTACAACATACCCAACAAATGTTCATCTATCTGACCTTTCTCAAAGACCCCCAGTGACCAATAACACTGTGATACAGCTGTTTTTAAAAATCTAATGCGAAATTAATAAAAGTATAGTTTCCAGAGTAAGAGAGCAGAGAGTTTCTCTGTAGTCTGGTCAGACCAAACCTGGTGGATGGCACTCAATTCTAGGCACTACATTTTACAAGAGGCACTGATAAATGCGGTCTGCAAACCATGTCAGGTGGGGAAGAATTAACATAATTGGGGATATTTAGGCTAGAGAAGAGAAGACTGAAGGAGAATATGCTGTCACGTGGAAAAAGAAATAAACACATTTCATGAAGCTTCAGATCATAGAAAAAGCAGCAACAGATGGAAATTTCAAGGTGGATTTTGGCCCAAAAGAAAGATAACTTTCTAGAAAGAGCTAGAGCTGTCCATCTAAGAATGCCTGCATCTGGAAGTAATTACTTGTCCAACTGGTAAACAGATGGCTATCTGCCAGGAATGCTACAGAAAGGATTCTTGCATTGGGTGGAGGGGAAGGACATTACATTAGGCTCACTTCTCATTAGGTTCAAGACCCTTACTAAGAGTCCAGGGTCAAAGTTAACATCCCCTCTGAGGGGGGTTAAGGAGTTAGGAGGAGGGTCACCTCACCTCTCACTGGTGGGGTCAGAGCAGTTGAGTGGGTATTTGAGGTGGATAATGGTGCCATCCCGGTCCTGTAAGACACCCTGTTGTTGAGTGTAATACTCCACCAGTTCAGTCAATGTAGCAAACTTCTCTCCTCCATAGAGATCGTAGAAATCCCCTGAATTCTGGATGCGGATGTGGGTCACTTGGTCTCCTACCCTGTAGGACACCAACCAGGAACAGTGAGAAGGGGAGCAGGACTGGAAAGGGGAAAAGCGGGCACAGGGCTAGAACAACCAGAGGGTTCTGGCAGGGAGCAGGGGGTTTCATTCATGGGAGCCCTGAGGGGGATCACACGGGGTGGGGAGGCCAAGGAATGAAGGGTATGGGCAGAGTCTCTGGGGAAAAAGGGAAAAAGTACCAACCTGACTGAGAGGGAAAAGTCTCCTTGGTTCTTTCGGCTGGGCCGGGCCAAGAAACTCCCATGGACCCCGCGGCCCTTCAGCAGAGTCTCGGCATCCAGTCCACTGAGATCTCGGTGAAACCACCTGTGGAAGGGAATCCACAGTTGGGGATGCAGGCCACAAGAGGCTAGGGAAGGTGCTGTCCAGAGCCCAAGACTCAGCCTCCCTCTTCTAGACACAAGGGAGCACCTGCTCCCCTGAGCTTGTCTTGTGGTCCCTCCCACCCTCAGCATCCTGCACTCTTGGTCCTTACCTCACCATCCTGGGAAGACTTCCTGCAGGGTAGGCTGATGGGTGAGGAGGGAAGACAGTATAATTGGGGCCCAGGACAGGGCTTGGAGCTCTCCCCTGGTACCACAGAGCCCAGTCCCTCCTTGCACTGGCCCCTTGCTCCCAGAGGCACCACCAGTTCAGGGCAGCTGTTGGGGGGGGGGGAGGCGGGGACAGGAAGGGGTGAGGCCAGACCCCCAGAGGGAACTTGCTTCTACTTCTGCTTTTATTGACAAGTTGAGAAAGCAGAGTCTTATGGTAGTGGTTCTGGGACCCATCTCACAGAACCGTGTGATTTCTGAACACACATGAAGCATGTGTGATAGCAACACAAACACAAAAACACAGGCTCGTGCATATACCTGCTCACAAAGATCACACACGTGACCTCACACGCAAGAGCCTGCTCATGTGCGCAGAAGACAAATTCATCTATGACTTCTAACATTTCTCTCCTCCCCTCCACCCAAGCCCTCCTCCATCTTGATTGCTTCTGTGGGAGGACCCCCATCCCTGCCCACCCTGGGAAAGACAAAGAGAGCCAGCTGGATAAAAGGTCACAGGAAAAGATGACCTAGGATCCATCTCCCTAGGGAATAGGGAAGCAGGGGAGAGAAGATGACGTCCTGGAGCAGGGCCTGGGAAATGCTGTTTGACAAGGAGAAAAGCACCAAGGAACGGAAGCAGAAAAAAGGGACAGGATGACCCCTGGGTAGCCTTTGGGGTAGTGCATGGTTGTGTTCCCTGCTTATGGGGCAGGCCAGAAGGCTCCAACAGAAGGGAATCTTTGGTACAGAGGGCCAGGTAAGTCATAGAACCCTAGAACCCTGCCTTCCCTGGCCCTGGGTTCTAGGCCAGCTGCCTCCAGTCTATCAGGGGGTCCTAGCTGTTTCTCTAGCATCCTCTCCCTAAAGGGCTCTCTGGGCTGCCAGAGAGAAGACAGCTCGGAGCCTAAGAGCCTCTGTAGCTGAAGACTAGAGTCTGGGGGCTCCCAACTGATAACAGTCATTTTAATTACTTATTTTAATTCCTGCCAATGATTCTTCCCAAAGCAACCCAGTAAAATGCCTAGAGCTCTACCTTTGGAACCAAAAAACCTGGGTTCAAATTTCAGCTTTTTACTGGCTCCTTCCTTCCTTCCTTCCTTCCTTCCTTCCTTCCTTCCTTCCTTCCTTCCTTCCTTTCTTCCTTCCTTCTTCCTCTTTTCTTTGTAAACTTAGGAAAGGCTACTTCCTGTTACTTACTGGGACTTGGCTCTCTCCTTACTTGCAAAATGAAGGAGTTGGATGACTACTAGGATATATGATCCTCTCACCCAGAATAGGTTCTCCCTCCTCCCCCTGGTCTCCTATCCTGGAACTCTTAGGGCTATGGGAAGGATATGGCTAATCACCAAATGGTTAACAAAACATAATTTCCACCACCATCAAGGGGGCTCCCGTCTGGGAGAGAAATTGACCCAGAGCATCCCATGTTAGAGGGAACTAGGGCCAAGGAGATTGTCTGTCTCTCTGCTGCTTAAAGACAGAAAGGGAAGGGGAAAGGAAAGAGAGTGCTGACTTTGAAGGACAAGGTTCACTCCAGTGAGAAGAGACAGGTTGGGGGAACACACAGAAATTCAAATACAATACTCATATACCTAGACTACACACCAATAGTGCCATCCCCATTGCCAAACCTTTGTTGAGCACCTGCTAATATATATAGACCTGAACTAGGCCCTGTTGCTAATAACCCTTCAGTCATTAAGCATGTACTAAGTGCTTTTTAGGTGCCAGGCACAGGGCTAAGACCTGTGCATACAAAGAAAGGCAAAATGACTCTCTCTTTGTGGAGCTAGCATTCTGGACAACATGGAAATCCACTGTGTATATACAATCAGATGCCAGGTATCCTCAGAGGGAAAGGGACTAATAGTAGCTGGGGAGCCTGTGAAGGCCTTTGGTAAAAGGTGGGATATAAGCAGAAACCTAAAAGAGGCCAGGGAACCTAAAAGGTGGAAGGGAAGAGGGAGAGCTTTCTAGGCAGGCTGACAACAGGGGCAAAGACACAAAACAGAGCTCAGGGAAAAGCAAAGAGTTCACAGAGTTGGTAAAGGTGAGTTAAGTGTTAAGAAGTAAGAAGGCAACCAACCAGTGGTGAAGGATTTTAAAAGCCAGAACAGAAGACGTTGCTTGGTCCTAGAAGTGATAGGGAACCACTGGAGTTTATTGACTGAGGGTGGGAGGTGAGGATGATACAGTAAGATGTGTACTTTAGGGAAATCTCTTTGGGAGGATGATTTGGAGTGGCACTTGAGGCAGGAAGACCTATTAGAATTCTAATGTAAATAGTCCAGGCAAATTCTGGAAAGGAATTTGTAGCTCTGCCCAAAAGTTACTAACTATGCATACTCTTTTACCCAGAGCTAACACTATACAGCTTATGCCCAAATGAGCAGGACCAAGAGAATATGTATACAGTAACACCAATATTGTTTTAAGAAGGACTTTGAGCAAATAAGTCATTTTGACTATTATAAATATCCAAATTAACTATGAAGGACATATGAAGGAAGACATTGTGTGCATCCAGAGAAAGAACTTATAAACAGAGGCATGTTGTCATTATTTGTCTTCGTTGCAAGGGAATTAGATTTAAGTAAGGAAGGGCTATGCAAAGTCACCAGCCTCACTTTGTCTTCTGGAATTATCTGGGTCCAGGTGACTAGTTAAGGACAACTAGAGATGGCTCCCTGTAATGTGTATAGAATAATTTTACATACATACATATATGAAATATATATATACCTATTTGCGTACACTGGTGGCCATCTCTAGCAGGAGATGGGGAAGAAAGAAAAGGGAAAAAAGGAAATTTACATGATAACTTTGTTGTATATTTAAAAGGAATAGCAAGTTGTACATAATAGATTTGTAGTTTCATGTGTAATCTCTTTTTATGTTATGTTATGGAAATAATGTTTTTATTCCATATTTATTCCATAAATTAAAAATCAAATAAATTTAAAAAGAAATCAAGGAGATGTAAAAACAAAATTATCTATAAAATTTTAAAAATTAAAGTTGATTATAGCCAAAAACAGAAGGACCCACATGTACAAAAATATTTATAGCAGCTCTTTTTATAGTAGCAAAGAGCTGGAAATTCAAACTTGCTCATCAATTTGGAAATGACTCAAACAAATTAGGATATATGAATGTAAAGAATACTATTTTGCCATAAAAAATGTTGAAAGAGATGAATTTGTGGAAACCTGGAAAGACTTGTATGAATTGATGCAGAGTGAAATGAGGAAGAACCAAGAAAAAAATATTTATGAAAACAGGACTGTAAAGATGACTTGGAAGGACTTGAGAACACCAACCAACTCAATGACTACACATGACTCCAGGGGACCAAACATGCTTCTCACCTCCCAGCAGAGAGGTGATGTACTCAAAATGAAGAATGAAGCATATTTTTTACATACCAACACAGGAATCTGTTTTGCTTGACTACGCTTATTTATAACGAGTTTTTTCTTTTTCTTCCCCTTGCCAATAGGGGGTTGAGAGGGAGAAAAAAATAAATGTTTATTAATTGAAAAAATATCAACAGTCTAGGTGAGAGGTGATGAAGGCTAAAACTCGGGAGATAACTGTGTAAGTGAAGAGAAGTGTCATAAAGGTTGAAATGACAGTTTGACATGTTGGATATTTGGGATGAATGCGAATAAGAAGTTGAGAATGACATTAAGATATCAGACCTGTGTGACTGGGAGAAAGATGATACCTTTCACAGGAATAAGAGTTGGGAAGAGGGAAGTTCTATTTTAGACATCTTTGATTTGGGTTGTTAGTTGGAGACACAGGACTGGAGGACTGGCCAAAAGGCAGTTAGTTGGTGATTCAGGACTGGAGTTCAGGAAAGAGCCTAGGGCTAGATAAATAGATCTGGTAATTATCTCCATAGAGATGATAAGTGATGAGAACACCAGAGTGAATGGGCCCAGGAAAGAAGACTGAGGAAACACCTACATCTAGTGAGCAGGACATTTATAAAGATTTATAAAGAGACTGAGGACTGGGCAGAAAGGTGATCCCCCCAGCTGCTAGAACTATGCTAAACTCCTGGGGGGAAGGAAGGGAAATTATGTTTAATTTAATTTAATTTTAAAATAATTTTAATTATGTTGAATTTGAATATATTTTAATGTAGTTGTTTTCTCTCACAGGATAGGATCTTTGAGCCAGGAATTCTTTCTCTTCTGTCTTTGCACAACCAAGCTCTAGAGTCTTTTAGTTATCTGGTGAAACCTCTGGACACCTCCTCAGAATAACATTTCCAAAGATATAAAATATATAGTTGCCAAAAAAAATTAGTTCTCAAAAATGATTTTTTTTTTAAAGTTTAGAGACCCTAGGTTAAAATCCTTAGCACTGGGATCTAAACAAATGTTTATTGACTGATGATTCTGTAGCAAATACACAGTGTCAACAAAGATTTTTGAGGGAAGGAAGAGAATATGCACAAAGCAATTATTTCAGACTAGTATGTATGTAGGATGCATTTGATCCTCCCCATTTTACAGCAGATGAAACTAAAACAACAGAAGTTAAGTGACTAGCCCAGGGTCTCATAGCCAGTAATTGCCTGAAGTCACATTTGAACTCGGGTTTTCCTGACTCTAGTCCTGAAGCTCTATCTCCCATGCCACCTAGCTGGCTCTCTTAAAAAGAGAAAAAAGACGGAAGGCAGTGAAATTGTTTCAATACAATCATGAGAGAACAAGGAACTGAATTATAGTAGCAATGGTACTATAGATAGTAGTGATACCAGGAGAGAGTGGAAATAGTGTGAAGAATTTATAGACTTAGTCTAGATTCCTTTAGGCCAAGTCTTCTTGATAAAATTTGTATAGACTTCTTCCAGCACTTATAACAGTGCTGTGTACTCAGCAGACACTTAATAAATGTTTGTTGATTTTTTAAAAAAAGAATATTAAAGGGAGTTAGTCATTGTATTCCAGGCTCAGAGATGCCTGGAATGACAGAAAGAGGAAGCTGAATTTAGAGGACATTTCCAGGTGGAGGTGCCCAGGAAGCAGTTAGAGATGTTGGGAGATCAAGAAATATCTGGAAATATAGATTTGAGGGGCTTGCAGGAAAAAAAAAAAGAGGCAAAAGTTACCCAGGTGAGAATGAATGAATGTATGGGTTATGGCTTCCAAGAAGAAATTGTAGAAAAATAAAATCAGGAACCTGAATGCTTGAGTCCCAAGAAGTATTCACATTTGGGGAAAGGAATAGGAAGTTGTATTGGCAAAAAGATATCATAGACATAAAAGTTACTGGAGGTAGGATACATATCTCCACCCTCCCCTCCCCCCCTAAACTTAAAGTGCACCAAGTTTGAAGTTCAGGGACCACTGTTATGGACAGCTGGGCTGGGCTCTGACAGAGATAAATCCGGGCAGGGCCAGAAGGGATATTTGAGAATTTAAACCTCTCTGAGCAAAAATCCACCTTCCCCTTTTCTACCCCCCCCCCCCCCAACAAAGTTTTCTAGTACAAAGCACACTAGTTAAAGAATGTCTTGTCTGTGCTGGCCACCATGGTCACCACCACCACGGAAATTAAGGCCTGCCCCCTCCCGACCCCCCACACCTACTGGATTCCTCTTCGTCCGGGCGACACCGCCTTTCCTCCCTTGCTTCATCGATTCTAACAGTACTAAAGCCCAGATGGCAGAACCTGGAGGGAGTCAGGGCTGGGGGACTTACCCCGAGGACAGCATCTCCCCCAGCAGCTGGATCTGAGTGGGCAGCCACAGATAGGGCTAGATGAAGTCACACAAGCTGGCCAGTTCAGGTAAGGGAGGAAACTCCGGAAAACTGGAGATTTCCTTATCCATCCCAGGTGGGGGCAGTGACAGCACAAAGACAACCCACTAAGTTAATGATCCAGAGAAGGGACTGGGTCGGGGGCGGAACTGGCACAAGTACCGCCCCTACCTGGGCAGCTTTTTTCAGAATCACCTACAAATCCTGGCTTGACTCCTTCCCCTTTCTTTTTTTTTTTTTTTTTTTTTTTGTCAAAAGGAAAGGAGAGAAGAGGGGAGGGCAGAGGAGGAGGAGAGGACAGACAGAAAGACAAACAGATAGAGAGAGAGACACAGAGACAGAGAGAGAGAAAGAGAGAGACAGATGAGAGAGACAGAGAGAGAGAGAGACAGAGGGAGAGAGAGAGAGAGAGAGAAAGAGACAGAGAGAGAGAGAGAGGGGAAGGGAGGGGAGAGCTAGAAAACAAAAACCAAGGACCCATTTTATGATCACAGGATTTAGAGCTGGAAGGAACTTTAGAAATCTAACTCAGTTTCCTCACAGTGCAGAGGAAAACACTGAGGGTCATGAGGCCCATAGAAAACATTGCCTAAGCTAGCAGAGTTAAATGGCAGAGCTAGAATCCAAACATAGGTCCTCTGACTCCAGATCTTGTCTTCCTATGGGATTTAATATCAAATCAAGGACCCAAGAAGAATATCATAAAGTCTCCTCTAACTATAATTCTAGCTCTTATCCTTCACTCCTCCCTCTCCCTGCAACCTAATGCTTATGCCCACAATGATCTCAATCTGTTTTCTAGCATGTTACAATAAACACATACCCAGTGGAGTAATAAAGACTCGATTTGATGAGAATAAGGTCTTTATTTTTCGAGGGAAATTCTGTTTTTTTCTGTGTACCCTGATTCACTGATGCCAGTTACAAAGTGGTCATTTGAATTATTTCCTATTTACCTTGTACTTTGTATGTATTTGTTTGTATATGGTCTTCTCCATTGGACTGTAAGCTCCTCCAGGGCGGGGTCTGGTTTTGTTTTGGTTTTTTTGCCTTTTTGTATTACCATTGCTCCGTACGGTGCCTGGCTCATGGTAAGCACTTAATAAATATTTACTGAATTAAATTGGATAGATGCATTTGGGGAGTTGGGGACTGAGCAGGGAGAAAGCCTGATCACTGGGATGCAGGAAGTTTTTTCCTTGAATGTATAAATCACTCAAGTAGGCAAACCAAAGAAATTGCCAGAATAACAACTGGGGAGGCAGTGAGACCAAGCATTAGCAATATTTATTATCCTCCAGAGACGACTGGCCATACAAGAATTCCAGGATGATTGGCACATCTCCCTTGCAAATGTCATTATGGGACAGGACTCCCTCAGGAGGCTGCTACGCTGCCCCCTAACCCAGGCCCATGTGGGGGCAGAGTCATGGGCGGCAGAAACAGAGCCTTCAGCTTTCCGGACAAGCTCGCAATCTCAGGATCTTGGGCCTCATAGGACTTCACCAGCCTGGCAAACTTCAGGACGCCTAAGAGAATGAGAGAAGTCAATCTCATGATCCCTAACCCTACACTGGCTTCTACTGATTGGAGGCAGCTCTCTGGAAAATAAACTACCCCCCCAGGCTCTTCCTTAGCCACCCAAGTGTCTCCAGAGCAAGGAAAAACTAGGTCACACAAAGAGCAGAAACTGGCAGGGTCAAGCCCCACGATGCACTGCAAGCTTTCACCATCTCTTCTCCACCTTCAATGGGGTGGAAATTAGACCAAATCACTTCCGGTTCCATATCATGCACAACCCAGAAGCAAAGGGATCCCTAAAATCTCGTGGGAAAGAGAGAAGTTACTGGATGGATGTGTAAGACTGGGGGAGGAAGGAGGGTTGGGAACAGGGAAGGATGAATGAAGCAGAGTGTTTCATACGTGAACATACACACATACACAAAACCTCTATCTCAATTGTGTATTGATCAGCCTAGGCATTTGGAGGTGAATTAGCCTCTATTTCTCTTTGCACATCGAAGTCTTTTGGGGCCGAGATCTAGATTGATCGGACCCATTCTGCTGAATGACGACACCCTTGGACTGATTGGACTTGGACTGACTGACTTGGACTGACTCCCCAAGTGGGAGGCTAGAAGCCAACCCCTGAAGGAGGTGGAGAGGATTACATTTATGCCCAATCCTGGCTGCCACCGCGTGTCCGAAGAGGGGACAACAGCTTCAAGAAGGCCCTCAGCCTCCAGTCCCCAGCTCCCAGCCCCCAGCCCCCATTCCACCATTAACTTGCCTGCTGCCGGGTATGCCAGGACACACTATTATCTTAAAAATGTGTTTTGAGTCTTCTTTTTAGAAGCTGAATTTTAAGTAAGGTGTACGTGTTTTTAAGTGGTTTTCATTTAAGAGTTGGATGAATAAAAATAATGCCCGTTATGAATTTTTTTTTTTAAATAAATGAATGAGAGGCAATCGTAAACAGAGACAGGCCTCGAAGTCACTTGGGTTTCAGGTCCCGCTTCCAGAACAATACGACAGAGTCGACTGACCCCTGCGCGTCGTTCCATAGGTTTTACTGCCCCCAGGCATGGAAGGTGGAGTTGCGGGAGAGGGACGACTGCATCCACCGCGCAGATAAAATAAACAGTTTAATAAAATTAATTCTATTTCCCGGGGGCAGAGCCGACTAGGCTCTCCCGCGCCCCCGCACCGCCCCCCCCCCATTCCCACCCCACCCCACCCCACCCCACCCCACCCCACCCCACCCCGGTGCGGAGAGGCCAGGCCTGGGTAGCCCCACCTTCCCCATCGCAGCTGAAGCCGTAGGCTTTGAGGACCTCCTGCTGGATCTGCGTAGCCACGGGAAGCACGAACTGCAGCATCTTGCCCATGTCGTTGCAAGCATTGTCCCGAGCCTCTTCCATGCGCACCGCGTTCTCCGGGGCCGCAAACGCCTGGATGACCTCAGCCAAGACCACTGACCAAACCCAGGTGCAAAGAGGTGCAAGTGCGGAAGGGGGGGGAAGAGTGCGCAGGAGGAGAGAGGAGCAGAGAGGAGCAGAGTGCAGCAAGGACCGTGAGAAGGAGGTAGGAGGCAAACCCAACCAACCCACCCAGTCTTCCCCACCCC
Organism: Pseudocheirus occidentalis; assembly: GCA_028646575.1. NCBI lineage: Eukaryota > Metazoa > Chordata > Mammalia > Diprotodontia > Pseudocheiridae > Pseudocheirus > Pseudocheirus occidentalis. Next base: position 153,145,440 of record CM053597.1, read on the forward strand.
CACCTTCCACAACGGAGGGCAAAACTAAAGAGCCTCGAGGAACTCAGCCTGAGTCTGTACCCACACCCTCATTTTCCCCAAGCTAGCAGTGCCTTCATCTGATTCCTCCCAAAGTTTCCATTCTCCTTCCCGCTCCTGTTTTCCACTAGTATCTGCAACAGAAAACTGCTCACCCTTAGCCTGCTCGGCGCTCAAGGCCGCGGCTTGCGCGGGACCCGACGCCATAGGTTACTCAGTTCGGTTATACGCTTTTATGTATAGGGTCTGAAAGCCACGATCACCGCGCTCGGGAAAAGGAAGCTGTGTCCTGTTTCCGGAAACGACGCATTAAAATCTAGGGCCTAAGCGTAACAGGTTTGTTACTAGCTAGCGGGCTTGCAGGGCGGAAGCAAAAAGAAACTGAACTTCCACCCACGAGCCCGGCAATTTAGAAACAAACCAAGCCATTGATCTCTTATACGTAACGCTTTTTTTTCAAAAACGAAAATCACGGGCTTCCCAGCAAAAGCTGGAAAACCTGCTAGACAAATTCTAAAAGAGCTGTAACACTACCGAAGAAGTCTCGGGAGTGAGTTGAGGGTATCCAGGGACTTCACTTTCGATGAGGGTGAGGAAAGGGGACGTTGTTGGAATCATTCGTTTCTCTAAGTTATGTGGAAATAAAGTATAGCTGACAGTTAGGACCTGTGGTTTAAGGTAATATACCTATGTTTACCGGTCAAAATTATTAAAGTCTTGATAAGAGTCTATGCAAATATTCTTGGTGTTGATTGGATAGAAAGTCCAGGCACACCCCCTCGTCTTAGAAGGAAAGCGCGTCACGGAAAGCTAGGGAGGCTGGCATCCTCGGTAAACTTTCGCTTTAGGTTCGCTGCTCGCTGTGCGGCGTGATCACTCTAGGCTTGGAAAAGTGTCCACTTCCGCCTGGACTCAGTCCAGGAACCCCTCCAGCTCCAGGAAAACTTATAGTTCCCGGGTGACCATTCTGCCAGTGGCAGTTTAGAAACTGCTTCCTAACTCCTTTTACTCCAGTCCTAGGGTAGTATCCTTTGCTACGGACTTTGGGGCATCAGGGCCCTTCCGCCACAAGCCTGCCTTGGTACTTTTAAGGGGGGAAAAGACCGATACCCTTCACTCCCCAGGACTCCTGGGTAGTGCCCAGTTCAGGAACTACGGACCCTCTGGGACACGACTTCAACTGTAAACCAGAGGCACTTGCATTCACTCCATATTTTTGAGAAAAGCAAAAGGGAGCGCAGATGGTCATCTGATAGACCTCTAACCAGACCAGGCCTCCTCGGACCTAATGATCTTCCCCAGGCCCTTCAGCCCTCTCCTAGGAAGTCAGAAAGAGCTCTCAAAGTGACTTTTTTTTGGAGAGGAGCAAAGAACCTGGCGATGCCTGACGAGCCTTCCCCACAGGTCTCCACCTTCAGCACCAAGGCACGGCCAGTCCCCTCCCACATGACAGTCTGTCA
>CM053597.1:153147417-153171014 GCA_028646575.1 Pseudocheirus occidentalis
TTTGTGCACAGTTACAGAATGCTCTCCAGAATGGTTGTATCAGTTCACAGCTCCATCAACAATGCATTAGAGTTCCAATTTTCCCACATCCTCTCCAGCACTTGTCATTCTCCTGTTTTGTCATCTTAGCCAATCTGACTGGTGAGATGTGGTACCTCAAAGTTGTTTTGATTTGCATTTCTAGAATCAATAGTGATTTGGAGCATTTTTTCATATGCTTAAAGATATCTTTAATTTCTCCCTCTGAAAATTGCCTGTTCATATCCTTTGCCCATTTATCGATTGGGGAATGACTTGTATTCTTACAAATTTTACTTAATTCCCTGTATCTTTTAGAAATGAGGCCTTTGTCAGAGACACGTTGTAAATATTCTTTCCCAATTTCCCACTTCCCTCTTAATCTTGGTTAAATTGGCTTTGTTTGTACAGAAACTTTTCAATTTAATGTAATCAAGATTATCCATTTTGCATTTTATAGTGCTCTCCAACTCTTCTTTGGTCATAAAGTGTTCCCTACTCCATAAATCTGACAGGTAATATAAGTATGTTCTTTATCCAGATCATTTATAAAAACATTTAATAGCACCGTGCTGAGAACAGATCCCTGTGGCACTCCACAGAAGACCTCCTTTCAGGTTAACATTAAAGACCAGACTCTTCGGGTCCAGACTCCAGCCATTTAACCAGTTCTAAATATTACCTAATTGTACTATCATCTAATCTACATCTTTATGTCTTTTCCACGAAGAGATGTTGTACCAAATGTGTTGCTAAAATCTAGGGCAAGCATACATTGCATTCTTCTGACTTATCAGTTTAGAACACTGTCAGAAAAGGTAATAAGGTAAAGCTATCTTTTCTAGATTTTTAGTTGCCATGGCTTTAAGTAATATGTTCTATAATTTTTTTCAGGAATTGAAGTTGTCAGATTCATTAGTTTATAGTTTACAAACCTAGTCTTCCCTTTTGTTTGAAAATCTAATTAGGTTCTGCTTGCTTAGTTAATGGATGAGTGAGTGAGGCAGTGTTCTCCAGGGGCTGCACTGTCAAGATAGCTTTGGTAATAGCATGCAGGTGAGACTGAAGGGGAAGTAAATAAGTTTTAATTCATGAAAGATGTACGGGGAAAGCAGTTCACATGAATCCTCATCATGATTTCTAAGTTACCCACCTGTGTCTTTTGGGGTTGATTATATTTTTTCCTGTGTGTATGGGTTTTTCATTTATTTTTCTTTTAAGTAGTTTATACAGATGGCAGTGCCCTTAGGAGAGAAGAATGTGTAGAATGTTGAAGGAAATTTTTTATCAGTTTCTTTTTTTGCCGACTTAATGAGGGGGGAAAATGGCAGAAACCCATTAGGCATTTCTCTTTTATTTAAGTACTAAGAAATGCTAAAGGTGCATAAAAGGGATTAGTATTCCTAATAATGTTGTCTAGAATCTTATTAGAAAGGACCAGCTAGATGATCCACAAATTGGTTGAATTGAGCCTATGTGCAAAGTCCTAAAAGAGAGGTAAGTCATTAGAAGGGTATAAAAATAAATGAAAAGAGAGGAGCTTACCGTCTGGGCAGGGATGTACAATGAATGCCCAGTCAGATAATTACAATATAGAGTTAAGTGTGGCTGAATAAAAAAAAAAGTGCATACACTAATCATTCTCAGGAGGGAGGGACCACTTGCTTTTTCCTCTACTGAGCACAAAAGGATCTTGTCCACAGTGTAGGGTTGTTGGATTTGGTAGTTCTCCAAAAATGAGAGATTTGTTTTCCTTCCACCTCTCCCCCCAAATGAATTTTTTAAAAAGAAAGAAAACCTTTGTAATAGATAAGTAAAGCAAATTCCTGTGTTGCCCATGTCCAAAAAATACCTATCTCCATCTACAATCTGCGGCTTTCTGTTAGGAGGTAGGGAATATGCCTCGTCTTCATTCAGTCCTGGAATCATGGCTGGTCATTTCACTTATCAGTTTTCAGCTCTTTTGAAGTTGGTTTTGTTGTGCTTGCTTCATTCTACATCATTTCGTGAAGATCTTCCTAGGTTTCTCTGAAACCATTATTTCATTATTTCAAATGGTGTACTATATTCCATTATGTTCATATAGGGGAAGAGAAGGAAATACCCATATTTATTGGGAAATGACTGAACCTCTTATTCCTTCATCTCTACAGAAGTCTCCTACTGCTGTTATCTATGTTCATTTGTGGTTTTATTGTTTGTCTGTTGTGCAGTGAAATAGAGGTGCTCCAAAAAAGGATGACAGCTGTGAAGAATTCTTATCTGAGAAAAAATAGAGGGCTTATTTGAAGGGATAACAGGATGAAGAAAACCGAGCCAAAAGAACAAACATAATTACTACAGCAGTTTAAAGGCAACAGACTCCTATCCAATCCGGCAGGCAGTGTGAATAGCAGACTTATCACAAGCAAAGCACATAACCTTTTCCATTAGTAACAGTGAACCTCCAAAAGTAGAAAGCGGTAATTCTGCTGTTAGGTGGTTTTGTTGTTTTTAGGCATTGTACATTGTAGAGGAGTTTGGGTGCTGAGAAGCCTCTGTCAAAACAGTTTTATCAGTTTGGGGGAAAATAAAACAGAGGGAAGAATAAAGCTTAAGTTGTGCACTATGCCATCTGTTCAACCAGAGGCCATGATAACGACTTTTTTTTTTTTTAAGTTCATGAAAATTTTGTTTAGACTACTCAGAAAAATTCCCAGCATGCTCCCATTTGAAACCCCATCTTATAAAATTCCCAAAAATAATTACATAGACAGTATGTTAGAGTGATTATAAGTACATGCAACCTTAGACCTTAATCATTTTTCATTTGTTTAAGTGTTTTTAAAAAAGATTTATATGTGCCTTATGAGTTAGAAAAACTGGACAGTATTAGTCCTGAGTTTTATGTCCATTTAAAATTGCCTTTCATATAGTTTTGATAATTGTTTGTTTATATTATATATATGTATATGTATATGTGTATTTTTTATAAATATGTACACTATATATAGTGTGTGTACACACACACATATACACATTTGTTCTGTTTAGTTCACCCCACATTACTTTATCAATCAGTAAAAAAATTTTAAGTACTTACTCTGTGCCAGGTATTGTCTTCATAAAAACTTCCCCCCATTTCTTTGAATTGTTAATAACTTTATTCCCTATGTAGTAGTAATTAATTCATATACCATAATCCAAACTATTACCCAATATTTTGGCACACAGATTCCAGTTTTTTGCTTTAACAATTGGATGTGTCATTAATTCTCCCTGAGGACAGTATTAAGTAAGTAAGTAAGTAAGTTAAGTAAGTAAGTATTAATCCTCAGTAGTAGGATTGCTAGGTCAAGGGTTTGAACTGTTTCATAGTTTTTATTGCATAATTCCTAATCATTTTCCAGAGTGTTTGCAGTAGTTTACAGGTACACCAGTAGTGAATGTATTGGTGTGTTGATTTTCCTGAGTCCCTATGTTCTAATATTGAATTTTTCCATTTTTGACATTTTGGTGAGTGAGGTGATACCTCAGAGTTGTTTTAACTTGTGTTTCCTTATTTAAAAATTTGAGCACTTTTGAAGACAGTTGTTGATAGTATGTGTCATACTTCCCCTTTGTTTTTTCATCACCCCTCCCATAGAGTAGGTGGCCTGGAAGAGCAACATCCCTTTTCACACCACTTGGATAATCTGGGAGTCATGAATGTCATGAACAACAAACCCTCCTTCCAGTGAAATGGAGCATCATCGGGTCTTACACTCTTCCCTATTACTAACATTTTAAAAGTCCTCTAGGCCTAGTCCTCTTTGCCCTGAAGCTTTGCTTTCCAGAGCCCTGGGAATTATATTGTCATAATCTGCTGGTGTACTGTAAGGATTTTTGGATCTTCACATCTACCTCATTTAAGACTTCCAAATCATTCCATCAACCCTGCAGCTGATCTCTTTTATATAGGGTTGTCTCCCACACTTAAGTTTGTGAGCTCCTTGAGATTCTCATTTTTTTCTGTTTATTTCCCCAGCACTTAATAACACAGTGGTTGTTAAAAGCTTAATAAATGCTTTTTACCTCATTTACTCGTTTTGAGAACTGTTTTGATCACTCGAGGAATGGTTCTTAATATTATAGATATGTATCAATTCATATCAGCTTTTCAATATCAAATTTTTATTTTAGTTTCATGCATTGTATACGCTTTTTAAGTTTTGCTGCATTTTTGTAGCACAAAAACTTTTTAAAAACTATTTGATCTTTTGTCATCTCTGTGTTGTAGCTGATTATAAATTCATCCTCTATCCACAGTTATGAAAGACATAACCTCCTAACTTTTCAATAGTGAAACTATTTTTTTCTCTTTAGTTTGATTATTCGTTTGGAATTTATTGTGGTACATGGTATAAGTTTCTGATCGAGAGCTATTTTCCACCAGACTGCCAACCAGTTTTTCTTCTTGAATCAAGTCTTCTTTCCCCAGTACTTTGTGTTCTTGAGTTTATGAAAAACTAGATTACACTAGTTTCCCATTCCACTTATTCTAATTCTTGCTTATCAAAATCTATTCCAGGGATCAGCTTTTCCAATTTTTTTTAACCAAATAGCTTTGGTAATTACTTTTTATGATATAATTCGAGATTGAAATATATCAACCCCATTTCATTCCTACTTGTTCTACTTTTTTCCTCCATGGGAATTTTTTGTTATTTTTCACATCCTATAAAATGTAATGCAAAACCTCCCTTACATTCTTTGCAGAAATGTAGGAGTATGAATGTGGAACAATGCATATACTTTCAGACTAGATTGATGTATTGGTTAGTTTTCCTTTATATTTTGCTTTGTATTTTTGTTGTTGTTAGAAGGGATGACTTGATGGATATAGCAAGGGGAGGTATATGTTTGGAAATGAAGGTGAGGTCTAAAAAAAGGTAGCAACATTTTAAGTATACTTTTAAGTAGTTATATTAATTTGAGTAGCATCATTTTTACTTCATTAATATGAAATCCTATATGTCTTAGTAGGTTAACTCACTGATATTTCATAAATTTAAGTTATTCTTAATGGTATATATTTTTTGCTCCTCATTTTTTTAGTAATACACTAAAATAGTCATTGTTAAAAAATAACTTTCATATCCTGCTACTTTACTTAAGCAATTGTCTCAACTTTTTTTTTTGTTGACTCAGGATTTCTAAGTAAGCCATCATATAATCTAGAAAGATAAGTTTATCTTCACTTTTCAAAAGAACATTGGCTTGGGAATCTGAAAATATAGGTTTAAATTCTGCATTTGTTACTATCTATGTGACCTTGGGAAAGTACTTAACCTATCTGGGCCTCAATTTCCTCAACTATAAAATGAAGAGGTTGAATCAGATAAATCTCTCAGATCCCTTCCAACTCCCGAGTTACGATCTTATGATCCAATGCATATTTAACTTCTTTTCTTTATTGCAATAGTTGGCATGGGCAACCTTGTTTCATGCCTTTTTTTTAAGCTTCTGTTCTTTCTCCATTAAAAATAATGCATGCTTTTGAGCATATTAATGAAAACAACCTCTAGAACTGATTTGTCAGTATATGCTGTAAAACATTCAACAAAAGAATTCCTTTGCTACTAAACTTTACAAAAGTGGAGAAAGAAGGCACTCTATGAGACACACGAGCTCTAATTCCTAAACTAGGGAAAGATAAACTGGAGAAAGCACACTATCAACCCAAATCTCTAATAAACATTGAGGCCAAAAAAAAAAAAAAAAAGAGAAATACCCTCAAAGAGATTGTGGCATTATATTTTGTTTTAATTATTCACAAGATTTAGGCCATATGTTATCTGTTTGGGGCTTATTGTTGGCACATAGTATAAAATGTTGGTCTAAATATAATTTCTGCCCAACTACTGACTTATTCCCCTGCTAAGTTTTTTTCATTAGGAAGTCCTTAGCCCATGAATTGGTATCTTTGGGCTTATGAAACACTAGACCTTTGTGTTCAGTTTCTTCTAGGTGACTAACCCAGTCTCAATGAGCAGCTTTTTTGTTTTTTCATCAGTACCAAATACTTTAGGTCACTGCCTTAGAGCGCAGTTTGAGATCTGGTAATGCTACATCTCTTTGATTGCTACATTTTTCTTTGTTTCCCATGATGCCCCCAGATAAATTTTGTCATTTTAAGTGCAGCCCTTCCATGAGCCATGAAGAGCTTTCTAATTTTTAAAGTAGGGGAGACTAAGGTTGACAGCTCTCTTGAGCCTGGCAGTTCAGAGCTTCAGTTGGATGTGTAATCATTGTCCATACCAAATCTCAGTTGAACTTGTTTGGGAATTATCAATCTATTTTTCATTTTTTTTAAATCTTTTTTATTATTTAATGGTTTAGGCTTTGACTTAATTTTATTTAGAGTGTTCTTTTAGTTCTTATCTTTTATTCATATTTCTTCTCCTGATTAAAATTTTTAATGTATTGTGGTCTGTTTATGATTCTGTCTTTCTAAATTTGTTTTGTCTTTAATACACAATCAGTTTTTTATAAGTCTCATGGAAGCCTTAAAATAGATATTTTCTCTAAGAATTCCATTCAGCAGGTTTATCAAATCCAATTTTCCCTGTAATTTGTTCAATTTTTATCTTTCAAATGAATGAACGGGCACTGTTAATCACTCCTCATGCCCCAAGTGCACTGTGTTAAGTACTGAGGATGCAGATACAGAAAAGGAGCCCTGCACCTGTTTACATTCTAATAGGGAAGGCAGTGCTTACCAGGGAGGGGTATTTTGGTTCGGGAAGTTAGTGGTAATGGTGATTAGGTCCTTGTGGGAGCTAGTTGACATGCCTTTCCAGTAAAGATAGTCGTGTTGAATTCATCAACAGTCTAGATCTGGGAAGTGAGGTAAAGGTGAGGGTACATACAGCAGGCAGGCAGGGTGACCAGGTCTAGTGGGTCTGGAAGGTGTAGCAGCAGGCAGGGTGACCAGGTCTAGTGGTCCGGAAGGTGTAGCAGCAAGCAGGGTGACCAGGTCTAGTGGTCCCGAAGGTGTAGCAGCAGGCAGGGTGACTGGGTCTAGTGGTCCAGAAGGTGTAGCAGTAGGCAGGGTGACCAGGTCTAGTGGTCCGGAAGGTGTAGCAGCAGGCAGGGTGACCGGGACTAGTGGTCCAGAAGGTGTAGCAGCAGGCAGGGTGACCAGGTCTAGTGGTCCGGAAGGTGTAGCAGCAGGCAGGGTGACCGGGACTAGTGGTCTGGAAAGTGTAGCAGCAGGCAGGGCTGATGGCAGGGAAATGGCCAGAGTGGAGAAGGAAGTATGGCACGGGAGAGCTAGATGTGGCCAGCCAGGTGACACGCTCACCCATTAGACTGTGAAGGGATTTGTCAAATTGAAAGGGAACTTTACAATCATCTACAATTAGAGTCTTGATGTCTGTCTTTTGTTTCAGTCACCTTTTTCTTTACTCCTGTCTCGATAGCCAGTTATTTCCTGTCTGACAAGGTACAATTGGGTTTTTTGTTGTTTTGGGGAGATGTTACTCAGTGTTGATTGCAATTCTGCGCAGAGCACCTTCCCACTCTCTTCAGAACAAAAAAGTATTTGCTGCCTAGGTGGAAGATTTCCAAAAATGTCTTGTCTATAAGCCTCTTCCACGTACCCATGTTTGTATGGCTTCCCTCCTTTGAGTAGGGAAGTGAAGAATTAGTGGTGTGTAATTTTGTCTACATTGTCAGATACAGTTGCTTTGCTGAATGGTTTTGTTTAACTGTTAGTCTTTGTAACAAAAGGATTCAATGTTGGGAAGGCAGTTTATGTTGGGAAGTGACTGTGCTATAAAAAAAAAAATCACCAACAAAGTGTAACCATTTAAGTATGTGTTCATTTAACTTGGAAGATCTTAGTTCTTCATAGAATTTCTCTCCTCATCCTCTGCAATTGTACTTAAGCTACAGTTATTTTTTTCTAGTAGTCTCGTTACAAATGCTTCTCATGAATAACTGCAGTATAAGATGACCAGGTATCCAATAAAAGGTGTTTCTTATTGCCTTTGCTTTTTTTTTTTGGAGGGTGGAAGGCAGGGCAATTGGTGTTAAGTGACTTGCCCAAGGTCACACGGCTAGTAAGTGTTCACTGTCTGAGGCTGAATTTGAACTCAGGTCCTCCTGACTCCAGGGCTAGTGCTCTATTCACTGTGCCACCTAGCCACCCTCTTGTTGCCTTTGTACATATAATAAAGCTGACTGACTCTGAGGAAGATCAGTGAGCAATCATTCCATTTACCTGCAACATCCTTCTGCTTGCTTTTGTAGTGTCAATACTGATGTGAATCAAGTTTAGAAGTTTGTCCACCACATGGTCGCTGAAGTAGAATCTCTCTCTTAAAACATCTAGGTAAACATCTGTAGATAGTCTAAAAACTAGGCAACTCTTAACACTCTCAAACCCCTTTTCTTTAACAGAGGACTTTGGACTACAACCATCTCTTATTTTTGTTTCATGGATTGTCATATTCAAGGGGAATTCATCACCTGATGATACACCAACCTACTTATAATAAGCTACTCCATACCCAGTCAGGTGGGCCCTTAGAAAGTAGATACAGCCTGTTACTGAGACCATATTTGAAACCTTTCCAGCCTGGGTAGAATGTGCCAGAGCATGCATGCTCTTTACATAACCTTCGAGAAGCTAGAACACCCTTGTACCCCAGTGAGTCATCAGACTTTGTAGGAAGCTAGAAGTCCTTAAGGAGCCTATGAAATAGCTGCTGAAAGCAGCATTCTAGTGACCATTAAAGAGTCCTACCCCACCTTTTAATGATGGGGTGTTCTGATATACACCTCACTTCCTGTGATCTTCCTTTTGCTTACCGATTGAGTATGCCTGTGATTTGACCTAGATAGATTTAACTTGATGTATATCCACTTAGATATCTTAAGGTTGTGTCTTTACTAAGTTTTTCCTACAAATGGTGGAATCAGAACTCCCAAATGCATGCCATAAATGTCATTTTTTTCTGTCTCTTATGTATATACATATACATATACATATACACGTATATTTGTGTACATATATAAATTTATCCTGCATTATCACACCCCATGTTATAAGCATACAGTCATATTGTGCCTAAGCCTGATTACTGCTGCTGCTACTACATGAATTTGTCCAAGTCTGCCAAAATGGCCTTAGGTTCTGCTTGGCATGGATGGTCTGATGCTATCTTAAAGAGTTGGCAGTCAGTTATCCTGATTTCTCTTTCCTACCCCATCACTAATTTACATTTGTATAGTCTCTTCTGATTTGCAAATGACAATGGCTACCATATCATCTGGCTGCCTAGGCCTTGGTGAGATAATTGATACCTTCAGTGGATTATCTAAGTATTCTAAAGCTTAGGACCAGGATCTTGGATAATTCTTTAAGTAACTCAGCCATATGACAATCTCAGCATCTATTACTGTCTCCAGAGGACATTTGTGCCATGGTACAAAAATGAGTGTTGCAGCTGAGTTGATGTTGGCTCAATATGCATTGGCCTTTGTATTTTTATATACATGTAGGTAACATCTCTACATGTTACTCATTTGGTGTGTAAACATTAAGCACTATGTTCTAGGCACTGTGCCAAGTGCTAGGGATATAAAGAAAGGCAAAAGACAGACCCTGCCCTCCAGGACCTTACAATCTAGTGGAGGAGACAACACATACAAAAGTGGGGAGGGGAGGAAGGAATGGGGTGCATAATGAAGCCAGGTAGGAAATGAGTAGATGAATACCCTGGGAGCCCTCCTTAAATGAAGGATCTGGGGAAGATCAGTTTCAATGTCCATTCTCTCCATTGCAGGTAAAAGGGGTCTATGGGCAGAGGGTATTAACAAATGTGACTTTGCAGGTTGATGTAATCTTGTAGGATGATGAAGTCCAGGATTGCAGCTACATGGGAAATGGTTTGTTCCTTAAAACAATAAAGAAAAAAAATGTTTTGTTTTTATTATATATGTAACCATCAGTGCAGAGATGTGGGTTCCCCCCTCACCCATTTAGCTAATACAAAACTCTGTTGAAGTAGGGTGTAATAATGTAAGACAAAGTTTATGGTTCATATTTGGGAATTATACCATTTAGGGGAAAAAAATCAGTTAAAGAAGCAACCTTAAGATACTCAAGTAGATATATGTGAAACCTTTCTCAAGGTCCAAGTTGATAACACTCTACAATTAACTCTGCTAAAACTTTTTGTAGAAAAGAATTTGTAGGGAAATACAGTCCTTCATAATATAACTACTATGCAAACATCTTGTGTAACTACACATGTACAACTTATATTGAATTGCTTATCTTCCCAGTGGGGGTGGGTGAGGAGGGAAGAAGGGAAAGAATCTGGAAATCAACATTTCAAAAACAAATGATTAAAAATTTTGGGGTTTTTTTTCTTTTTTTAATGCAACTGGGAAATAAGATATACAGGCACTGGGGTAGAGAAATCCATCTTGCCCTACTAGAAAGTTAGAGAGGGTATGGGGGAGGATATAAGAGAGAGCAGACTGGGGGAAGGGGTATTTAGTAGGCTTGCTATCTTGGGGTGGGGTGTAGGGGAAAGACAGGGAGAAAATTTGTAACTCAGTATCTTGTGGAAATGAATATCGAAAACTAAAAATTTTTTTTAAATCCTCATTACCTCCTGACTACACTTCTCACTTGTCTACAAGTAGCTTTCCCTCCCCCATATGCCTAATAATCTTCCAGGAAAAAAAAAAAGAATTTATTTCTGGAGTCTTGTTTTCAAACTCATCATCAATACGTATATAATATCAGCGTTTTTCTTCTATGCTGGATGTATTGTGTCAGAGAAGCTTAGCCCGCAAAACTTTGGGATAGTCCCCAGATAGCTGGAGTGGTCATTTTTTTTTATTTTTTTCTTCCTCTCCAGGATACCCCTTTGCCTTGTTTTATCGACACTTCCTTTTCTACAAGGATTGCTACCTCATCCATCTCTTCCACATTGTCACAGGCCTCTCAGTTGCCTATTTTAACTTTGGTAAGTGACCTGTGAGAACACCAACAATGACAGGGTCTTCATTTGTAAAATACTCCCTTCTAATAGGAATTTAGGAAATGAAAGAGGGATGGGAACACCGTCACCTTAAGGAGGCTTTGGTGGATAAGGGAGTAGTCTCTTGAGAAGCAGAGGGTTTGTGTAGAAAGGAATACGCGTTCCTCTTTTGGCCTCAGAATGACTAACCTTCCCATTTTTTTCCCTCCCGTGTTTCCCAAAAAGAATGCTGAGTGGTTTCCCTCAGCTTTAGCCCATCAAGAGAAAGAGAAGTTTGATTCCCCCTTTGGCCCTAAAGAAACTTGTGATTGTACGACTCAGCCAGACCCAGCACTGAATCAGCGTCAGCCAGAGTTCTGCTCCCATAGATTAATACATCCAGCTTTCAGTTTTTACCTAAAATTGAGGTCAAAGATCATTCCATCTGTGTGAGCAGAGACTGAAACCAGGTCCTCTGGTCCCAAAACATTTTTTCCAGTTGGCAAGTGGTCAAAAGAAGCAACCTTGGAGCAGTATAACTAACATGAGAAAGAAGCAGTCCAAGCTTAGCTGTGGGACCTCCCGGTGTGCCTCCATGTGTTCTTACACAGCTGGACAGATAGCGTCCAGCCGTGCTACATCCTCAGTAATTAACGACCTCACTGAGCTGCTGGTCTTTTCCAGAAATGATGGTTCTGTCCAACCCAAATCCCTCGTGGCCAAAGGGAAACCAAAAACAATGTTCTGAACTGAATCCAGTATCAGAATGATTTTGTTCCCTAAGAGCTCAGATTCAGATTTTCAGGACAGGTATGAAACCTGCAGATTCATTTCAGAATTCATATTCTCTCACCTCCATTTAGGATACCAGTTCTGCCACTCCCTGATATGTGTGCTGCTACAGTTCCTCATTCTGCGGCTGATGGGCCGCACCATCACCGCTGTCTTGACCACCTTCTTCTTCCAGATGGTAAGTAACTTTCCATTTTCATTCCACAGCTCTCACTTGATGGTCTTGTGGGAAGGAGGGTGGGGCGCGGTGGCACATTGCACTAGAAAGGAAAGAACTGGATTCCTCTTTCTGCCTACGTTAGTTGTGTTGCTTTGGACAAGTCACTTCACCTCTGTGATATTCAGATGTAAGGGGGGAGGGGGGAATAATAACGCATTTCCCTGAAGGCAGGGAACTAGGCCTTATGATTCCTGGAGTTCCCTTGGAACTGCACATTCTAGAATTCTCTAACTATATCAATTAGATAAACCCTGTGAAAGAAACACATTCTTGCTCTTGCTCTAAGAGTGAGGGAAATGGACGGCAGAAGCTCAAGATCTGAACTTTGATTAAAACCAGTCATTGGCTTCCTAGGTGCCTTTATAGGCTTCACTGTTCCTGTTCATTAAAGAACAGATAAATTCAGGACGGGGGTGATAATGAAATATGGTTCCCTCTGGCAGGTCTACCTTCTTGCTGGTTACTATTACACAGCCACCGATAATTATGACATCAAATGGACGATGCCACACTGCGTCCTGACCTTGAAATTGATTGGTGAGTGATAATGGCTTCATTTCTTTTTGTCCGTTCCCAACACCTGTATTAAACTCCTCTGACAAACAGGATTCTCCTGTTCTACCCCCGACCTTAGGGTTGTGCAGTTCCCACCCACATTCAGTCCCTGAGCTATACACTCAGTGCTTCCCCCTCCCCCTCCGCTTTACCCCACCTTCTCTCTCCGCCCAGGTCTGGCTGTTGACTACTATGATGGAGGGAGAGATTGGGTAAGTATACATTCCACACCACAGGGAGACTGAGGAAAACAACCAGTGGGAGGGGAAAAGGCTAATGTCACCAAGATGTGTACCCCAAATCCCAGGAGCAGGACATCCTCCGCAGCCTGGGTTATGACCCTGCTCCAGATAACACCTGAGCACACAGCAGTGGATCTTATTTGCCAAGGTTCGAGCTCTTGACACAAGTCCAGAGATCACTGACAACAGGGAACTTGGGAGAGGAAAAAAGAGCTAGCTATTGCTAAGCTCTCCTCAAATATACTGACACACATACAAAGTGACTTGCACTAGGATCTCTCCCTGCTGAAGTGGATACTTTGGAATCCTAGAGAAATGGGGCTCAGAATGAAGATCAGTCAAACTGTTATGTGGGGAGAATCCCAAGGCTATTCCTGAAACACCCATTCTTTCCTTTGGCACAGAATTCCTTGTCTGTTGAACAGCAAAAATATGCCATATTGAGAGTCCCTTCCCTGATGGAAATTGCTGGTTTCTCCTACTTTTATGGGGGCTTTTTGGTGGGACCCCAGTTCTCCATGAACAACTACATGAAGCTGGTGCAGGGACAGATGACTGATGTACCAGGGAAGAAATCCAACAGGTAATTATATCCCCAAAGATCTTGGCCAAGAAGTCTAAATTACCTTCTAGGATTGCAGCCGCTTCTGTTATGGGGATCCTCCTAATAACTAGCCTGGAGTTACACTACTCCAAGTTTGCTTCTTTTGACCACTGGAAAATATAGCTCTGTGTCACCCAGGCCCTAGACTGTTAAAATAGGCCATAAGTAAAGATGTGCCAAGATGTTCCACTTTGCTTGTGATCCATTGAATCAAATACAAATGTTTTTTCATATACCTTGTATGAACAAAGTTTTGTCTTCCTCCCAAAGGTCCATACCTTCATGCCCCCATCAGTTTGTCTTTAAACAAGCATTCCTTGAACTAATAGATTGAGTCTAAGTAGAAATGGCCTATCTAACAGCTTGGACAAGTTTGCAGCCTTTCACGTGTATGAGGAATGCTAGGGTTAATCAGTTAATATTTGAGTGTTTCCAGTGGGCTCTTAAAGCTATATCCTCTCCTGTTGAGTTTTAGATATCAGTAGTATCCCTAAAGGAAGAAAAAGCAATTTCGAAGATGTATCTATTAAGTACCTGTTATGAGCAGAGCACTTTGCTAGGTCTTACCACTTCAGAAGCTCTGCTCCCTCTGATGCCTGTAAGGTTCAACACCTCTTAGGTCCATCCAAATCTTGTATAGAAAACGTCTTTCCTCCCAACCAAGCACTTTGGGAAGCATCTTACCCATTCCGGCTGGGTGGCTAAGGCCCTAGATAACCCCTCTCCACATTTAAATTGGAAGGGTGAAGATAAATACTCTTGACTTTCTTTCTCCCCTTCAGTATTCTACCTGCTCTCAAGCGTCTGAGTTTGGGCCTCTTCTACCTGGTGGGCTATACACTGCTCAGTCCCTATATCACAGAAGAATATCTCCTCTCCCAGGACTATGAAGTGAGTAGTTACCCTAAGTAACACCATCTGTTAACATGTGGTCTTACTGTTATGTGACAGGGAAACTAAGATTCCTTGGTGTCTGATTAGCTAGCCTGGGCCTCATTTTGTTTCTCAACCTACACTGAAGAGCCAGCTGGTAGAGAGAGGCTTTCGTGAGTGTATCTGCCTTCTTGGTGCACCTTATGTCATTCTGGGACAGTCAGGAGCTTGTATCAGAGACAAACTGTCCTTAGAACCTTCTGTCCACATCCAGGTCATGGTCCAAAGCTGTTTCTTCCCTCCAGGGAAGTCCTCTCAATATCTTTCTGGGCTTTGACAGTGTTTAATGTAGTGCTTCTACAAAGGTTGGAGTGCACAGGAGAGGACTAGTTCCAAGTCTGCCCTCCATCTAACCTCCTTCTGATCCATGCCCAGAAGCACAAGGGGAACTTTCAACTAAGCAAATGACTGAGTGGACAGGATAGAGGCTAATGATAATAATGCCCAGAGTTTCTAACTAAGGAAGACAAAATCCTGGTCTCCTCCTCACCTTTCTGTGAACAAGGGAGTAAAGCTACATTAAAGTATCAACTAAGAAACTAGGGGGAAGAAATCACCCAGTGTGGGGCAGGTAAGGGCACAAGCATTAGGAGGTGCCCAGATCCAGTGCCTTAACTCAAGTTTTCTTTCTCCTCCAAGAACCGCCCCTTCTGGTTCCGCTGCTTGTACATGCTAGTTTGGGGCAAGTTTGTGCTCTACAAATACGTCACCTGCTGGCTGGTCACGGTGAGTAGAAGAAAGGCAAGGGGAGGAGACCTTAGCTGGGAGAAACTTAGAAATGATCTGTACCCCTGACTCAATCCTTCCTTCAGGAAGGAGTGTGCATTCTGACTGGGCTGGGCTTCAATGGCTTGGATGAGAAGGGACATCCACTGTGGAATGCTTGTGCCAACATGAAAGTATGGCTATTTGAGACCACACCCCGATTCACTGGCACCATCGCCTCTTTCAACATCAACACCAATGCCTGGGTGGCCCGGTAAGCAAGTGGAAGTATTGGCACATGGGCACCTTTTCTCTTATTACCCTGGAGGTGGAGGCAAGGGTATATCCTATGTCACCACTCATCATCTCCTTTTGGGCAAATTGAGAATCTTACTGGCCTTGCCTGAAAACTGAGCCACATCTCCATTTGTGACCCTGGAGATCAGAGGCAGTATGACTTCCTGCAGCGGGTACCAGTCTAAAGCTCATAGCTGGCTTTCACCCTCAGCTCTGAAACAAACTAGCAATATGGCCTTGGGAAGTCATTTTATCACCTGCACCATCCTTCCTTTCCCCTGTCCCCCACCCCTATTCCACTTCTACCACCTCCCTTAGCAGCATCAATGGAGAACACAAAAGAACTAGCAACCAGCCCAGTTCTTCTTGGGAAGTAAGGGAGGACAGAGCAGAGGGTTCAGGGATAAAAGTCCCAGTTTGCCTAGGACTCATCCATTTCCCTTCTTGTCTCCAGCTATGTCTTCAAGAGGCTCAAGTTCCTTGGGAACAAAGTGGTATCCCAGGGTCTGTCCCTGTTTTTCTTGGCCCTGTGGCATGGGCTGCACTCCGGCTACCTGATCTGTTTCCAGATGGAGTTCCTCATCGTTATTGTGGAGAGACAGGTGGGGTACGCACACTAGACTGGAAGAGTGAGGAGCGGTGAGGGCCAGCTGCTGACTACGCTTCCCTGTCTGTCCCTTCCAGGCTGCCCGCTTAATTACAGAGAGCCCAGTCTTGAGCAAGCTGGCATCTATCACTATCCTGAAACCTGTCTTCTACCTAATGCAGCAAACCATTCACTGGCTCTTCATGGGTTATTCTATGACTGCCTTCTGCCTTTTTACATGGGACAAATGGTTCAAAGTAAGTTGTAAGGTGGATTGAGGGGGACTAAAAACCAGGACATGCAGCTTCAAAGATTATATCTCATACCCTCAGCCTCAACGATGTGCATCTCTCCACAGGTCTACAAGTCTATCTATTTTCTTGGCCACGTCTTCTTCCTGAGCCTCCTATTCATATTGCCTTATGTTCACAAAATAATGGTGCCAAGGAAAGAAAAATTAAAGAAAGCAGAGTAATCTGCTTCCCTGGTAAGTGAGCCTAAGGCTGCATGGCAGAGTGAGAGCTTGGGAGGTAGGGGACTATTGGATGGTTCTAGTCAACTCTCTTCTCTTTTCTTGCAGGTGGCCTAAAACAGGACTGGTACAGGAGCTACTGCCTCCCTTTTCATAGGACTCCTTTGCCCTGAGAATATGCAGAAGATGGAGAAGGCATGACAGCTCCAGCAGATCTCCTTGCCAGCTAAGGGGAAAGAAACCCTAGGGGAGTGTGGAGGGAACCATGTCACTTTTGGGCTCCCACACACGCATTGCCTTATCTCTCCCCTTCCAGCTGGGAATCCTGTTTTTTTTTCTGCTGATTTGCTATGATTATACATGTGCCGATATCACAACCACCTCCCTGTGGAAGGGAAGGGACACAGGTTCTACCTGCTTCATTTTTCTACCTTGGAATTGTACCAGATAAAACCACTTCTGTTTGTTCGGTTTTTCATCTAGTGCTCCTGGCTGCTTTTTTTCCCCCCAGTCAAGAGCTTCCCTAAGAACATTCTACTATGTCCTTTCCCTCTCCCATCTACCATATTGTCCTTGGAGTGCTAGGATCCCATGGATTCATCCTCTCTGCAGTTTAAATATGGGACAATGATTGGGATTGCCAAGTGTAAGAAATCTTGAACAATCAAAAAAAAAAAATTTTATATAAAAGAATAGTCTAAATGTCCCTCAGTACAGTAGGATCCTGTAAACAGGACTGTCCAGCAGTCAATTCCTTGGCTTTCAAGATGTGATGTCATGAAACGTAAGATGTTTCTGTAAGGGAGCAAGGTCTTCCGCTGTTAAATGATACCCCACGCTTCTTCAAAGGCTGTGGTAAGTTTGGCACAGGTAAGGGCAGCAGAAAGGGGATAGTTGCTGATGGATACCATCTTCTCTGTGTAATCCACGTTGACCTAGGGAATGAAAAAGAAACCAATGAAGAGAAGTTGCTATACAGAAAAGAGAACTATCTCCTCCCAGGAAGGAAGTAACTGGAGTCAGTTAATATTTCAGGAGAGAGAAACAGCACTCTAGCTTCTGTTACTGACTAGGAAAAGACAAACAATTCTAACATTACTCAAAATATCTTGGGTTAAAAAGCAGTATCCAAGCTTGGTCCCCCAATTCTGTAATTGCAAAAAAAAAAATTCCTTTTATATTTTACACCAAACTACACTCCCAACAAGAAGCAGATACTGTGCCACTTAATGCCAGACCCAGAAGCATCTCTTACCGAGCCATGGGCAAAGGCCCCAACAACAAAGACAATAGGGTCGCTACTGGGAGCCAGCTCTTTAACATCACTGACAACAGGGACAGAAAAAGAGGTGCCAATCTTCATACAGCCTGCAGGAAAATGGTCTGACACTGGATTCTTGATCACCTGGGAAGAGACAATGAGTTCAGTCTAAGAAACAAGTCCATGGATCCCCCAGACTTCTTCCCTTCCTTCTCCTCTCCCCTTAAACCATGACCAAATCCTTACCTTCAACAGCTTCTGGGGGCCGTCAGCTGCTCGAACACTGAGTTTGTGTAGGAGCTGAACTATTAGAAGAAAGGAAAGTTCAAAACCAGAAAAAGGGTTTGCTTTTTCTTCCTAGTAGTTTCAACTCCATCCCCAAGCAAGGAGTCTGGGAACAGTTCCTAGGAAATTAGATGACCCCCCTGTGCATCACTCTGTAAGCAAGAGAACCAAACCTTCCTTTCCAGAAAGTGCTACTCGGACTCTGAAAGGCTCTGCCCACCATTCAATCAAATCTTAACTGAAATAAGCAGAGCCTACGAGGCAAGGCACTTTTTTTTCTGTTCATATGGAAAGGTGTGGTGATGCTCTACCCACTACTAGCCATCCCACTTCACCAAGTCCCAAACTGTCATACCAGCTCTTCTCTTAACCCTTGCTTAAGTTCCTCTTGAAATTGTCTCAAGGAGGACAAATGTGCTAACTCTCACCCATGAGGCCACAGAAGCGGTCAAAGGTCCGAGGAATCCGAGTCTGGGGGTTCACTTCAATCAGAACATTCTTTTGGGTATGGATATAAACCTGGAGCATGCCAGCACGATTCAAGGGGCTGTCCATCAGCATCAACAAGCTCTGGGGAAAATAGGAATCAGGACCAGTGAGGATACACAGAAGTAGTCAGCTTCCATTCTACATGTAGTCTTGAAGTAGGTCCCTGAAGCTACCTGGTGGGCTATGTCAGGTCTCACTTCTCCAGGGTCCCGTCCATTTTTCAAGAGTATAGATTTGTGTTTGTCACAGTTGAGCAGCTCATAGGTTTTCCCTACCTGAGAAGAGAAAGAAGTAAAGTCTGCATATAATTTTTCAAAAAAGATGTAGCATTTACTGTGTGTACAAAGATAGTTCTAAATCTAATTATTTAAATTTAGCACTGTACATTTGGGGTAACCAGTTATCTAGAAATCTACAGAGTAACCCAACTTAATGAATTGCAAGCTTTTTTCCCCAGTTCAAAATGCTGTGGCTAAAACAAGAAGTCTCACAGAGTTTTAACTACCTGTTTAGTGAAACAGTACATGGAACACTACTGGAGCAAAAGTCCCAGAAGTGGAAAGCATAACTGCTGTTTTCACTGATAGTTTTGAAACAGACATGAGTAAATGTATTTGTCCTTCATTTTCAAAGAGGACTATGGCATCAGGGAAATGATGCCATGACCTGCAGCTGACTTTGAGATGAGTGAGGGAGGGCTGGGCAAGGTCACCAGCCTCACTTTCTCCTCCAGAGCCATCTGAGTCCAGTGACCATCAGGATTACTGGAGATCCAGGATGATGCAGGATGCAGTGGAAGACCCTGACCCTGTTAGGCTAAGGCCTTTTCAAGTCCTCACTGAGAGTGAGGTAACACCTATTCAGTGAATAGGCCTCTTTTACAAGTGAGTCAGGGGTTGGCCCCTTTAATTAGAAAAAAAGGAGAAAAAAAAGTCAAGCTTGGAGGGGAAGGCCCTTACTTAGAGTTGCTGTTCCAAAGAGAAAGTTACCACTGACATTCACTCCAAGCAAGGAGGACCCAAAATGAGGGAAGGGAAAGAAGGAAGGAATCTAGCCAGTAAACCCCAAGTTAAGTGGGCAGCGATTTTCACCATGAGGATATAGTGTTGAAACACAAGAGTAATATATGTGCGAATCATTACAAGAGAAAGAAGTGAAGGTGAACATGAATGAAGTCTGCCAAGTAAGTTAAGGGTAACAGGAGTGAGAGGAGATGGGTAGAAAAAGTGGGAATAAAAGCAACTGATAACGAAGGGCCTTGTCATAAGATGCTGTTAAGAGAACATAAAGGCCAATGAGAGAGGGGCATGCAAAATAAAATGTTGCACATGTAGGACTTGACTTAACAAGAACTGAGTAAGAAAATAGGTGCAAGTTTCTATAATTTGGGGAGGCAATGGAAAATCCCAGTTCTGCCACTCTATATATGATCTTGGGCTTGTTCTAGGCTTCAGTTTCCTCATCTGTAAAATAAAGGTGTTGGACCCTCCCAGGTCTTATGACGGGAGTAGACGTCATTAAGGTGGTTAGGAAAACTAAAGAGAAGGGACAAGTCGGCAACAACAAAAAAAGTAACTAAAGTATGAGAAGCAGAAGTTACTGGGAGAATGGCAGTGCCACTAATGATGGACAAGGTAACAGACTGAAGTAAAAAGGGAACTTAATTGGGATTCAGAAGAGTGAGAGTATAACTCAGCCTCTGAGAAGCTCCTTTATTTACCCTTCTATGACTGCACAGACCAGGCAATCTCAAGATCAGTGTTAGAAATGGAAGGGACCTATAACAAATTTGGCATATTCACTTGAGTATTTTCTATTATGCAGGAATGTTATGCAAGGATTATGAGCTAGATTAAGGGAATCATTTGTGTATGATGTATAGATGCTGGATAAAACCATAACAGGGAGAACTTCCTGAGGACCAAAGCAGTGTCAGAAAAAGGTACCTTTGAGAAATGTTTCTTAGAGGATCCATCAGCAGCACTTCAAGAAGGTAGTGTCAGATAATCACTTGTCAGTGGAAGGAATTAATAAACTGAAGCTATCAAGAACCCACTTGTGCCTTCAACTGAGTCTCCAACAAGAACACACCTGGCTGTCAGATTTGTAGTAGTATATACACCAGCAAAGGATGGAGAGAACTAATAGTAGTAGTTAACATGAAAGAAGAGTTTAGGTGATTTAAAACTTAAGACAATGGCTTTTCCCTCTCCCCTCTTGCCCCACAAACTAATGCAATATCAAACACTATAGGATATCCAGAATCCTGTTAGAAGCACTAGTAACTTTGAAAAATGAAAATACGTACAAGAAACTCACTGAATTTACACTTTTAAAGAGACAAAGCAAAGGTAGGTGGAGCATACAAAAAAGAGGCTTAAGTCTTTGCATAGATTCATAATTGCATAATTCAATACTTAGAATCAGTATGGGTTCCCCCATCCACTAATGGTGAACACAACTATTGTCTTCTACAGATACTATAGCTGATTTACCTGGTGCAGCTAACCTGGTCTTACAGGCAACAGAAACACCTATATATACTCAGAGACTCTTTTGTAATTTGCTAGAATGGCCTTAGAAAGCCCACTGTCCTTTTTATACCACAATGAAACACCAAAATAAAATGGCAAAGGGCTTTTTTAAAAGTATGCTGGAGCCAAAAAGATTTGTGGGTAGATCAGATGTAGAGAACACCAACCCATTCAATCCCTATCAGCAATTTGGATTAAGGCTTGGGTGGCAGCACACTAATCAGATCTGCAGAGAAAAATCCTAAGTACTGAGAAGGGATCAATGAGAGAAATGTGGAGGTAGAAAGGGCAGGGATTTGGCACAAGATATGTGAAGTGAGATCCTGAGGAATAGAGGGTAACACCAAGATTATGAAAATGTGAGACTGAAAAGAATGCTGATGACTTCAACAGAAATACAGACATTCTGAAGAAAAAGTAGGTGTGGGGAGAAAGCTCAAGAGCTCAGTTTTAAATATATTGAATTTCTGCTGTCTTTAAATCCAATTTAAATGGCTATGCCTTGTTCAAAGTAAAGGAGAAAGGACAGTATGTATCTGAATCATAACTGAAAAACTCTGCCTTCTCCTATGTCCAATATACCCACAAATCATGGTCCTTTCTTGCTTTTGATCTTTTTGGTTCCAACATATATATTTTTTTAAATTCCTCTGCTGTTTTATTCTGTTTCATTGTGACATGGAGGGAGTAATGCACTTTTTTTCTTTTTGCTTTTTGGAGGGCAGTTGGGGTTAAGTGACTTGCCCAAGGTCACACGGCTAGTTTCTGTGTTAAGTGTCTGAGGCCATATTTGAACTCAGGTCCTCCTTACTCCAGGGCTGGTGCTCTATTCACTGCGCCACCTAGCCGCCCGGCGAGCAATGCACTTTCAAAGGCCATTCTAATATATTGCAACTTACATCAGATAAGTGTCTCTAAGGATGTCCAAGTGAATGGTTTTTCTTAAGTCTGAAAACCATAGTTGTGATCAGTATTGCAAATAAAGAGGATAATTAAATTCATGGAAGGTGGTTGAGATCATGAAGAGAGAAAGTTAGAGACAAGAGAAGAGAACCCAGAACCGTGCCTTAGGAAATATCCACAGCTAAGGGGTGTGACATGGATGAACAAACTTGCTATGAAGACTGAAGCAGTGAGACCTGAAAAAAATTAGGACGGGGTAGTGTTCCAAAAACCCAAAGAGGCAGATTCAGAAGACTTGCTCAATGAAAACTGGGAAGACATAAGATTTGGGTGAAAGTGATACACACCGTAAGTTTTGCTGAGAATTCTGCCAGGATATTGGAGTGGATAGCTCATTTTGTAAGTCTTAGAAAAATGGTACAAATGGTGGGTAAATAAACAGCTAAGCTGCGCAGCAGTTCTCAAACTGCGGGTTATGTTCAATTTGTAACAATGGAAAATACATCCTGCATATCAGATATTTACATTACTATTTACAACAGTAGCAAAATTACAATTATTAAGTAGCAACGAAAATAATTTTATGGTTGGGGAGGGGTCCCCACAACATGAGGAACTGTATTAAAGGGTGGCAGCATTACGAAGGCTGAGAACCACTGAGCTAAGGTGACGAACTTTTTGCAGTACTCAAAACCTTATTATGCGTCATCTCATTTAATCCTCACAAAATTTAACGACACTCCACAATTCCCCGTAACTCAAGGGCAGCGGGAGGGGGAAAAGAACCGCCACCATCCCCACCCCACCCCCCGCTCCACTGGTTTTTCCGTTGCCTCTCCCCACAAAAAACAGCGAGTTCCTGCTCCAAGGCTGGGATCCCGGGCTCTATCCCTGCCCCGGGTCCGCTCCCGTCCTCTCCTTCCCTACGATACCTTGACGGTCTCCAGGCTGGCCCCTTCCAGCACCACCACGAGCCGCCGGCCCCCGCTTCTGCTCCCCGCTCCGAGGCGGGGCCGTTTGGGCTCCGCGGCATCCCAGTCTCGCTCCGGCTCCCGAATGCGCCGTTCACGTGCCTGAAAACCATCACTGGGCGCCGTCATCTTGCAACCGGGCACAGGGTTGGAAATGGTGCAAACTTTACCCAGGATGCTTCTCCAGAAACGGGCGCGGGGATGCAACGACTTCCGCCCGGACTCCGTGACTTCCGGCTACCATCTTTGAAGAGGGCACAGGAACCGAGGGAATGCTGCCATGACTGAGGCGCCCTCCTCGGAAGACTGCCACGGGAAGAAGGGGAGGCAACTTCCGATCACGTGGTGCGGTGCCCGATGTTCGTGTCATCTCCGGAAATAGGGGGAGAGTTTAGGAGGCAGCGCTCTTCCGGTGCCCTTTCTCCTGGGAGGAGCCGAGCAGGTAGCGGAGCCTCGTGTGAAGGGTGCGGATCCCAGGAGAGGCAGCACCGGCCAGGGCCGGGGACTGCAGAAGGGCAAGGGGAGAAGCGGTCGGCATCCCCGGCCTACTTCCCCGCCTCGGCTCCAGGAAGCAGACATGGCCCAGAACCTGAAGGACTTCGCGGGGCGGCTGCCCGCCGGGCCCCGCGGCATGGGCACAGCGCTGAAGCTGCTGCTCGGGGCCGGGGCCGTGGCCTACGGCGTCCGAGAGTCCGTGTTCACTGGTGAGAGAGGCGGGAAGGGGTCCCCC